>VDFB02105785.1:43678685-43790296 GCA_007258455.2 Sequoia sempervirens
ATGTAAAATTATATATAAATCAAACATATATATCATTATAATTCTATATAAATTTTCACAGTTTATCCAAAATATCTCCTTTTACAATCTTTTTAAAATTTTGATTGTATTCTACAGCAAAAATCCTTAAATACGGTCATATGGCCATCAAATTTAAGTTATCATTTAAAAACAATATAAATAATATCTTTATTAATATTAAAAAACAAGGTGTTCGACCGAACATGTCTAGTATGTTCTGTCGAACCCATTTAAATTCCTTTTTTTAATGTCATATGTGAGTGGTTCGGTCGAACCTCTATTCGACCGAACATTTTGAATTTGTTTGACCGAACAGTGGTTCGACCGAACCCCTCTTTTTTCATCCTTGCTTCCTAAGGCACCAAAATTGCTAAAAATTTTGTGCTTCGAAGCTCGATTTGAGAATGAGAATGGAGGAGATCTTAGAAACCCAACTAGTATCAAGCTCCTCAAACTAGCTATCCAATGAATATAATTTTAGTATTTTTTCATTTATATTATTTATCTATTTTTAAGTTTTATTAAATATAGGTTTTTCTAACAAAACAAAACTTTGTTCCCAAGACAAGTGAAAATAGAAGATTATCAAAAAATTAAAAATATGAGTGCACCAAATATTGGAGTCCTTGATCCAACAAAAAAAAAAAAGAATTTTGATACATACAGTAAAAGTTATGTGTTATACAATGTTAATGTCCAAATTGATTTAACTTTGAAACTTGATTAAAGAAAAAAAAACTATCTAACCAAGTGGAAGAACTAGATATCGAGTTATAAATCTAAATTTGAAAGAATTGGAATTTTATCTTTCAAGGAAAAAAAGTTATGAGTTATATGGTGTGCGTCACTTTTTAAAAATGTTGTTTTTTGAAAAAAACCAATTTTCGTGGGAGATGGAAAAAGAAGTGCAATCTGATTCCAAAAAAATTGAATAAAATATTTTTAGAATCTACAGACAAAATATGACAAGACTCTAGTTTGCATCATCTTCAAATTCCTTACGTTTAATCACTATAGGTGCCCGAATGTGGAGAATGTGTTAAAAAAAAAATATCAGTGTCCAGTTTGGCCAAAAATTGTAAACCACTATTGTGGGATCACCCCACTTGTACAAACCATCAAGGCAGCATTTAAACTACATACAATAGAAAAGATGCTTAGAATAAAAGACGCTTAAAATAAAAAATCTATATTATTGTAATATGTCACATACCTCTCCAAAAGGATCAGAGTTGGCTATTGTTGCAACAAGTCCATGATCAATCATGCCAGGAATATCACAAAATTTGTCAAATGAAAAATCTATATTGTCACAATAGAAAATATGCTTAGACTAAAAAATCTATATTAATCTAAACAACTTGAATGATGATGAATTGTTAATGCAAACTATAAAAGATTCTTAGAATAACCAATCTATATTATTCTAAATGACCTAATTGATGATGAGATGGTAATGCAAACTAGAAAAAATGCTTAGAATAACTAATCTATATTATTGTAATATGTCACATACCTCTCTGAAAGGATCAGAGTTGGCTATTGTTGCAATAGGTCCATGATCAATCATGTCAAAAATATTGCAAAAGTTGTCAAATGATAAATCTATATTGTCACAATAGAAAAGATGCATAGACTAACAAATCTATATTAATCTAAACAACCTGAATGATGATGAATTGGTAATGAAAACTATAAAAGATGATTAGAATAATCAATCTATATTATTCTAAATGACCTAATTAATGATGAGATGGTAATGAAAAATATAAAAGATTCGTAGAATAACCAATCTATATTATTGTAATATACCGCATACCTTTTTGAAAGGATCAAAGCCGACTATTGTTGCAACAGGTCCATGATCAACGGTGCCAAAAATATTGCAAAATTTGTCAAATGATAAATCTATATTGTCAGAATAGAAAATATGCTTAGACTAACAAATCTATATTAATCTAAACAACCTGAATGATGATGAATTGGTAATGCAAACTATAAAAGATGCTTAGAATAATTGATCTATATTATTTTGAATGACCTAATTGATGATGAGATGGTAATGCAAACTATAAAAGATGCTTACAATAACCAATCCATATTATTTTAATTTGTCGCACACCTCTTTGAAAGGATCAGAGTTGGCTATTGTTGCAGTAGGTTCATGTTCAATCATGCTAGGAATATTGAAAAATTACATACAAAATATCACTATTAAAGAAACTTGCATTGTAATAGTATACAATATATCAATATTAAATAAAGAACACTAATGAAATTAAGCATAATGAACCTAAGTATTGTATCTTCCATTCTTGAATATGCTATTCAAGTATGCCTGAAGGGTCATCTCTTTGCTTAAGAGTATCCAATATTGCTTCATGATCAACATTACTAAGTGTCCATAGTTGTTTTTTCTTTGGTTTGGCATGATGCTTCAACAACTTAACATTGTTGCTATAACAAGGTACAAATACATGAGAATGGTTTTGTGTTTCTCATAGTCTTCAAATGCAAGTATTTCATTCATTCTAATCATGTATGTTCGCAACCAAGTTCCTACAACCACAACTAAACCTATAGGATACACAAACTCATCATCATCTTCCATTGGTTGTGTTAGCTTATGCTTTACCCGCACATATCGAGCCAACCAATAGTCTAATCTCTCTTCATTCCCCTAATGTGCAACAATTGCAAAAATATGTCCTGGCTATAGTAGATATGAAAGACGGTCGTAATCAACTAAACTTTCCATTGTGTCATTTGTCATGGATATTGTTTGAGATACATGAGTTAGATACTATGGAACCCATGTATCCACCCACTCACTTGACTTGCATTGATCCCACTCGCACTAAATACAACTCTGACAAAAACAATCCAACTCTCATGTCTAAATGGTCCATGTGCTTACATCTAAGCTTTGAAATGAATGCATCTTTGAAGAATATTTGATTGTATGACAATCCAATCTGCTACCCTCCTCAACCAACCAAAAGAATATGTGCATTGTTGAATCAAGTGTCCCTCCCTGTGACAATATTGATCTACACCAATCAACAATAGAATGTGCATCACTGAATTTTGCTCCTAAAATATTCAATTGCTCCTTAACTAGAGCTCTCTTTACACATGCACCTGCTCCATCATGGTCCCATTTCCCATGCCCAGTTTCAAAAAAACTCCAAATATGAGGTACACCTCTCTTTACATTCATTCTACTCAACCAATAAAACATACGAGCATTCTTGAATTGACCTGTGTAGTTATCTAACCAAATGATATGTCGACCTAGTGCTATATCATGCTCCTGAAAGAACTCAAAAAAATTCTTAAAACAATGTTAGACATACTCAGACGAGTAAGATCTATCATCACTCATATAAAAATGATACTCTCTGATTATCTTTCGATCCTCCTTTGTACTATCAGGTGCATGTCTAAATGTTATGTGGAAAAAAATAGCAATCTGAATGGAATTGTAATACTGAGATTATACCTTGTTTTGTGGTTGCAATGTGTAGTTTTCTACAAAATCCACCACTGATATAATAGTGCCAATCGAAAAAGAGTCCTTACACAGCTTGAAATTTTGATCCAACCACTAAGACCTATGGCTATGCGTTGCATACTTGTAGAAAATATTGTCCTTAAAATATGAAATAAAATCAGCAACACTGCATTCTTTTGTAGACAATTCGCATCTAGAACCTTCACCTCCACTCTACAAATTATATTTGACTATCTCATAGCTCTTTTTCTCAACAAGCTTCTTTCCAATTTCATGTTCAAAACCCTCACGAAAACATTGGACAAACTTTGACAAGCCACCACATTGTGAGAACTTTGCATTTAAACAATCATTTCTATAGAAAAAACAACCATCATCTCTAGAACATAAAAATAGATCTAGCAAGTCCGTTGATGATTTCAAAAGATGCACTGCACCACACTCCTGCAACATTTCATTAGTATTCAAAGTAGAACGGATATAGCATAATAGTTCATGGTACATTGAAAACTCCACCTAGTATTTGCAACAAGTATTACAAATTTTAAGAGGCGCACAATAAAATAGCTTCAAACCTTCAAAAGTCCTTTGTGAGATTTCCATATTTGGATGTGTTTCAATAAAAATTTTGAACAATTTTTTTTGGATTGATTCCAATAAATGTTCAGGATGTGGTGTACGGTCTCGATTACCAATTTTTAACTTTAAAACATCCTTTGCATTGGGTGATACTCTAGAGTTATCATGCCAAAATTGTCGAATTACCTACATTACATTATCATTTAGCTTCTTATCAACACGTGGAAGCCTCCCAACAAAAGGTTTCCCATGTATCATTTTGAAGAGGATCATCTATTCTTTCTCTTCTTGGCAGTGCTCTATCCAAAGTTTTACAATTTATTTCAAAATCAATACAAGGTTGTTTCATAAAGCGATCCTTTTTCTATTGATGGCTTACTAGGGTGGTTGTAATGACTCTCCAAGAAACTCTCTTATCCTTTTCCTTGTTATTTTTTCCAATAGACTTGAGAGCATGAAAAATATTTTTGACAATAATAGAATTTTTTTCGATCTTCTTGTTCACACAAATCTTCAATTTGGCTAGCAAAGGTCTCATCTTTTTCATCTTTATCGATTGTGCAAAAATTTAGCATTGCTCAATCAATGTCTTATTGCTAAAATATTGGTTTAAAAGTCTTGTAGCCCACAACCAAATGGTTGATGTTGACCCAGATTGCCTTCAAAAAAATTTATAAAGTTCTCATCAATTTCAAGTAACCATTTAGGGGTTCTTGAAGGTCTTGAATTTGGAATATCTCTTTCTTCCACACAAGGTTCTTCATTTCTCATGTAATCTAGTGAAACATAATTTACACTTGGTTCAATATTATGTTCAACATCTTCAATTCCAACATTTTCACCTTGACCATTTTCAATATCAATTTCAATAATTTCATTCCCAATTTCAATATCATGTTCAACATCTTCAATTCCAACATTTTCACCTTCAACATTTTCATTATCAATTTCAATAATTTCATTCCCAATTTCAATATCATGTTCAACATCTTCAATTCCAACATTTTCACCTTGACCATTTTTAATAAAAATTTGAAAAAATTTCATTCCCAATTTCAATATCATGTTCAACATTTTCACCTTGAACATATTCAATTTCCTCTTCACTTGAAAGACCATAGGGTTCAGGTTCACCAATATTTAACATACCTTGTCTTCTCTTCCTATGACCTTCTCTATCTCTTTGTCTATATGCTTCAATTTTTTCTTTTGTGAGCTTTCTCTTATGTTTTTGCTTCTGACGTCTGTTGCTCCCCATTGTACCTCATAAAAGATGCTAAAAACTGATTGCTTATGAAAAATTTGAGTAGAATATGCTCCAACAAGTTGATCTTTGTCTCTTCCTATCTGAAATTGTGTGTTTCTCACTTGAAAAGCCTACAAACAGAATGTACGGTCCGTTGGGTTCCCAAAATGACCCACATGGGGTTTTTCTATGGCCCACAAATCGGATATTGGATAAAATCTAATATATGATTTTAAAATCATTTTAAAATGTTTTGTAATGATAGGATTTTAGTGCTACAAATTGGATATCCAATTTGTGCACACATAGACCTAAGATTAATTAGGATGTGGAGAGAGAGAGTATAGGGTAGAGGGTAGAGGGAAAGGGAGAGATAGGAGACAAAGAGGGGGAGAGAGAGAAAGGGAGAGACACAGAGAGGAGGGAGAGAGAGACACACAGAGAGAGGGAAAGGGAGAGAGACAAAGAGGGAAAATGAGAGAGAGAGAGATAGAGAGGGGGAGAGAGAATTAGGAGGGAGAAGGGAGAGAGAGGGAAAGGGAGAGATAGAGAGAGAGGGAAAGAGAGAGAGAGATAGAAAGGAGGGCAGATAGAGAATTAGGAGGGGGAAGGGAGAGGGTAAGAGGGGAAGAGGGGGAGAGAGGGAGGGTTGAGGGTAGATGGTTGATAGTTTAAGGTTTATGGTAGAGGGTTGACAATATAGGGTTGAGGGATCAATGGTTTAGGGTTTAAGGTTTAAGGGTTAAGTCTTTAGGGTAGAGGGAGTGAGTGAGAGAGAGATGGAGACTTGAGAGAGAGATTGAGGAGACTTGAGATAGAGAGGATAAAGAGAGGAGAGGGGCAAAGGAAGGGCAGAGGGTAGAGGTTTAGGGTTTAGGTGGGAGGAGGGAGAGAGAGAGAGATGGTAGAGGGTTAAGGGTAGAGGGTTTAAGAGTTAAGGGTAGAGGGGAGAGAGATAGAGGGAGTGACTCTGAGAGAGAGACCTAAGAGAGGGAGATGAGGTAGGAGAGAGAGAGAGAGAGAGAGGGTAGAGGGTTAAGGGTAGAATGTTTAAGGGTTAAGGGTAGAGGGGAGAAAGATAGAGGGAGTGACTAAGAGAGGGAGAGGGGGTATGAGGGAGAGACTTGAGAGAGAGAGGGAGTGTGAGAGAGATAGAGGGTTTAGGGTTTAAGGGTTAAGGGTAGACGAAGAGATATGGAAGGATTGATTGAGTGGGAGACTTGAGAGGGAGAGAGAGAGAGGGAGTGGGAGAGAGATAAAGGGTATAGGCTTGATGGTAGAGGGTAGAGGGTTAGAAGGGTTTAGGGTTTAATGGTTTAGGGCTTAGGTTTAAGGGTTATAGAGGGAAGAGAGATAGAGGGAGTGAGTGAGAGAAAGAGAGAGACCTAAGAGAGAGAGAGAGGGTTAAGTGTATATTGTTTAAGGGTTAAGGGTAGAGAGGAGAGAGATAGAGGGAGCACTGAGAGAGACCCATGAGAGAGGGGTTAGGAGGAGAGACTTTAGACAGAGAGAGGGAGTGGGAGAGAGAAAGGCAGGTACACCAGAGTGGGAGGGCTGCAAGGCTTCAGGGTTTAAGGGTTAAGGGTTTAGGGTTTAGGGTTAAGAGTAGAGGAAGAGATATAGAGGGAGTGAATGAGAGAGAGAGAGAATTGAGAGATGGATAAGGGGTAGGAGGGAGAGACTTGAGAGAGTAGAGGGTAGAGGGTTTAAGGGTTAGGGGTTTAGGTTTTAAGGTTAAGGGTTATAGAGGGGAGAGAGATAGAGGGAGTCATTGAAAGAGAGGGAGGGAGGGAGGGAGTGGAAGAGAGATAGAGGATAGAGGGTTAATGGTAGAGGGGAGAGAGATAGGAGTGATTGAGTGAGAGAGAGGGAGTAGGAGAGAGATAGAGGGTATAGGGTTGATGGTAGAGGGTTATAAGGGTTTAGGGTTTAAGGGTTAAGGGTTTAGTTTTAAGGGTAGAACAGAGAGAGATAGAGGGAGTGAGTGAGAGAGAGAGACTCGAGAGAGGGAGAGGGGGTAGGAGGGAGGGAGAGAGATAGGGTAGAGGGTAGAGGGTTTAAGCAGAGTATAGGGGAAAGAGATTATGACTCTGAGAGAGAGACCTAAGAGAGGGAGAGGGGTAGGAGGGAGAGACTGAGAGACAGAGTAGGGAGAGAGATAGAGGTATATATGGTTAATGGTAGAGGGTAGAGGGTTTAAAGGTTTATGGTTTAAGGTTAAGGTTTTAGGGTTTAGGTCATGGGTAGAGGGAGAGATATAGGGAGAGAGAGAGAGAGAGAGAGAGAGAGAGAGAGAGAGAGAGAGAGAGAGAGAGAGAGAGAGTAGGATGGAGAGAGAGAGAGGGGATATATAGGGTTAATGGTAGAGGGTAGAGGGTTTAAGGGTTTAGGGGAAGAGGCTAGAGGGAGAGATATAGAGGGAGTGAGTGAGAGAGAGAGAGAGAGACTTGAGAGAGGGAGAGGGAGTTAGGAGAGAGAGACTTGAGAGAGAGAGAGAGTAGAGGGTAGAGGGTTTAAGGGTTAATGGTTTAGGGTTTAGGGTTAAGGGTAGAGGGGAGAGAGATAGGAGTGAGAGACTTGGAAGAGAGAGGGGGAAAGAGATAATATTTAAATATTTTATATATTAGATATATATATATATATAAATATTTATACATTAACTAAAATATAGAAATAATATTTAAATATTATACATAATAATATAATATATTATATATTAAATACATAATTTCGTGAGAGATTATCATGAATTTTATATTATATATTAAATTATAAACTATATTTTATATTCTAGACTAGATATATTAAAATAAACTATATACCATTTATTGCAACTTTTTAATCATATATTATAAATTGTATAACATTTTTTAAACTCATCTAAAAAAAATCAGATATCTAATATCTCTGACAAGAACTTTGATGCCTAGGGATTAGCCTCGGGCTTGCTTTGGAATTTGGTTTAGACATGTGAATCCTAAAAAGTCAACACAAAAAATGTGTTTAACAACTTACCTTCCTTTTCTAGACTTCACCCATGTGGCTGATGACTTTTTTTTACCCAAAATTGATGAAACAAAAAGGGTTTGTAAAGGATATTCTCAGCTTTCCACCAATATAAATTATGCTTTATTTTGAATTCAATAAATAATTATTATTCATTTTCTATTAGAATTACGACTAAAGTACTAATTGATAGGTTGATTGAAAAACATCTATAACTTTCAAATGGTATCACATTTTTTCAATCCAAAACATGCATCACATTCTATACTTCACATACTATAAGATTTTAAAAAAAAAATCATGAAGTTTTGACCAAGTTAAGGTGGTCAAATATACAAGTTTTTATATATTTTAAAAGTTGTAATAAAAAAATCATAATTAATTATTTACTTGAAAAAAAATTACAAAAAAATATGCATCACATCTAGACATGAGTACTCTACTTATATCTAAAATCTTATTAAAAATATTATCATTTTATTGTGGTTAGGGTGGTCAGACAAACACCTACTTCTTATTTTTTCCTTGAAATTTAAGTACTACTGTATTGAAATTTCAAATTTTCACCAAATAGATTTTTTTTAAAAATAAACCTAGTAGTTTAGAAGCTACATTCAATTTGCCACATTCTATTCTTACATATTTTTGAAATAATATAGATAACTTATTCAAAATTTTATGTCAAGTTGACTAACTCTGATTTTTCTAAATTTTCATTGCCACTTAAGGGCCCGTTTTTTCCATGATGATCCTACACATACCCACATGTGGATTATAGGTTCCTTTGACCAAGAAACACATTTTAATTTTTTTTTATTGTATCACACACTTTTATTTCTAAGTTCATAAAATATTTTTCTATATTAGTGTGATTCAAGGGTGTGTATGATCTTATAATACACCACAAGGAGACATTTGAAATCAAAAGCATCCCTTTAATGAATTTTTTATTTTATTTAGAAGAGTAGCATTTTGTACATCCTTTCCTCATGAAACAAGAAAATATTGTAAATAAAAAGTGGACAATCCTTTATTAATGTGTTTCTAGTGGGATTGGATCTTATTTCATGACCAAGTGGAAACCCAAAACCATGTGTTGTATTGAAGTATAAAAATCATGGAGAGAATCAAAAGACTCTCCCTTCAAGGTATATTTTTCATTCAAGATAAGCTTGCAAGATACTTTATATCTTGCAAAGTAAAGGAGGAGAGTAAGTTACCTTGTAGAACCAAGCTATTAGACATATAACTCCTTTAGTGTATTTGAGCTTCATGAATCTTTGAGTATACCAAAGATAACCCCTAGAAAGAAATGGTTCAAACAAAGCATAGTGAACCCTTCAATTGTTTGGTCTTTGTAGTGCATTGATAAGTTTTTATCCTTGGGAAGTTACTCACACCATACTTATATAAATGGAATAGTAGGCCACACATAATCTACTCAAATTCCCCAACATGAAATTGATAACCAAAAGTGGTCACTACATTGAGATCAATAGACCATACTATTCATGAGTAGGAATACCCTCACTTGAATAGCTAGAACATTCATTTTTCTTCATTATCTTCTTGATTGTGATAAACCTATACAAAAAATTAAGTCAAACATCTACAAAGTATAGCCCAATCGAAGTGAGAAATCATGATTCCCTTTTATAACCAACAAAAAAAACCCTATGAACATGGTGATAATGATAAAATTGAATATCAAGATGAATATGATGATGATGATTATTTTGTGGGCCAAAAAAGATACTAATGATACTTGTGATGATATCATCTTGAGAAAGTGTGTCATAGGTCTCAATTTCCCAATCATGAACAATCAAGATCCTAGAAAATATCATCATTGCACCAAATATCAATTATACATGTATATAAGTCATATCTATGAAAAGGGAAACAGTCCACCTAATCTATTGCTAAGATACCTCCTAACGATAGGAGTCAAGCTTCCCCAAAAATATGACCCTAAATATTTATGTAGAGGAAACCTTCCAAATTAAAAAATATACATGGTTAATCTTAATCCATAAAATACTTACCCTTTGATCCATCCATATTACTCCTAATATTATTATATCAAACTATATATTTTCTTATTCAAATCCTAAAAAAAAAAATCTACCATCTATACATACAAATCCCAAACCATTAAATCCCCCAACAATCCCTCTAGATATTATATGACCAAACCATATATCTATCCAAGTTAATCCTAATATTGAACCATCAAATCATTTATCCATACAAATAAATAATAATCTTGATCCATCAAGCCTTGTAGATACTAACTCATCATCAAGAAATCTTTTATCTGAATTGAAACATGTGTTAACCGATTAAGTGCAAGAAGTTGGGTCCACTTTTAGTGGAAGTGTCAAGCTTGAAAAATACCAACAAGAATAGGTAGTTTATAATCAATCTCTTAAACCTAAATTAATACTCATATGAAATAGGTACTCATTTTTATTTTTAAAATGGGAACCCATTTCATTTTAAAATGGATACCCATTCCTATTTACATAATACTTCCACCCATTTTAGAATAGGTATGTATTTTGGAGTGGGTACACGTTTCATCAAATTTAAAATTTGAAACGCACGATTTTGATTTTATTTTAGGCTTGGAAACCCAACCCTCAACCTTGGGCCTATAACGCCCCGTCACGTAAACCCCAAAGGAACAACTAAAAAATGCAACATTTTTTTTAAAGAACACAAGGAATGTACTTAAGTATTCCAACATAATAATGTTCTAAGTTGCACAACTAAATCCCTTGGGGTACACGAGGTGACATTACCAAACAAACCCATAACAAAGATAATAGATTACACATTAAATATACAATTACGTATCCATTCATTCACATATCAGCATTTAAAAACATCCATTAATAATAACCACATTGATAAGAGTAATCCATATAAAACCATACATACAAATCACAAATAATTTAATCATGAAGATATTAAGTATATATATTTCCACAGATACAACATAACATTAACAATATTTACAAATGGTAGTTCACAGATGTTTACATGGTATGATAATACATTACATCAATCTAACAGTACATCTCAATGAACACATACAAAATTACATCAAAGTCTTCCCAACGCACATGGGAATGATACATCAATAAATAAAATACATTTGTAGTACCAATATACATCTAGTAACATATGAATCTTGGATCAACATCTACAAAACTCTGCATTGAATGGTACAATTGTATCCAAAGGGGACCCAACAGGGTGCGTAGAATGTTCCACCCAACCACCCCCGTGTTGGGAGTAAACAAGGAAGGATCCCCAACCAAGCACATCCAAAAAGTAACACAAGACTAACTCCAGGCAAGATAACATAATATCAAAAGACCACTCACAAAACTAAACAATGATAAAACACCAAAAGACATAACAATAGACCATTTCCAGAGGACTTCAATAAAGCAACTCAAATGGAATGCTAGAGGAGAGTGTCATCACATGGCCTTACATGGATTATCTAGATAACCTATCACAAGGTGCTGCCTCCATCTATGGTTCTCCTGATAGCCTATGTCAAGGCACCGCTCCATAGGGTTACTCATGCAGATTTGTTAACCTCTCATGAGGACAAGGCAACGTTCATGCCAACCATGACCTTCTCGGCCCACCTTTAGTTTATGATAGCACTAACAGGCAGACGATGCATCCATAATTATCTTATTAATGTTTAACTACCCAAACCCTAATTAATTACTTAGTTTATCACTTATTACTCTAACTCTATGTGGGTTACCCTAATATCCCCTTTGTGCGCTGGCCCCCACTTAGAGCCACTCTCCCTAGACACCCAAAACATAAAATCTAACACCAAAGGATTGTACCAATAAGAACACTGAACCAACAAATGGAACATCTGCGAGGTAGAACCATCTCGCCAAAGTCATATGAAACACATCCACAGAATGGTACAATCCATGTGTAAACTCAAATCACAACCATAGTCAAAACATAGGCCAAATATCAAATTACAAGATCAAATATAAACATCAGTATCCCACCTCTAGAAGCTCCTAATCAACAACTTAAGCTCCTATAAAAGGACAAACTAACTCTAGGGTTTTCCCACATGACATAAACCCAAATAAGAGAAAACCACAATAAATTAAACAAACAATCTCGAGAGTAAACAGTTACATAAAACAACACCATAAAAATCATTTCAATACACAATAAAATTCACCAAATAAATAAATCAATAACTCGAGAATATTCAATTTAAATAAAAACACATAGCTTATTTCTAATTTTCTCGATTAAACTATAACATTACAACTTATAAAATTATCCAATAAATTCATAATCGCGACATATATAAAACCATCTCCATATATATACATGCATACATATATATATGCTTTTTACACATATATACAAATATACATATATACGTATATATATAAAATAAAACATGTATTAAAATCATGCTTTTAAATCATATTATAAAAATTAACAGAGTAATTCATATTAAAATTTACCCTCAGATATATATTTATTTATATATATATATACACATATATACACATATATATTAATATATATATATATCAAAAAACAACTTAAAAAATAGACGCAGTGGGTACTGCGTACCCCCCCGTGGGGAGGCTGCAGTCCCCACTGGATGTGTACAACAGTCGTAGTTGTTGTGCACAGTCAGTGGTGACTATGCACGGTGTACCACAGTGGGGTCAGGGGGTGGTACAACCACTGTCAACCACTTCACCCCCATACAATATATAATTTTTTTTATATTAAATTATTTCCAAACAAAAAACACAGGTGCACATGTTTATATATATATATAACATAGAACACAAATTTCAATAAGAATATATATAATAAATTTTGATTTTATAATTCATCCCTCCACACAGAAATCGAAATGAATAAAATATTTAAAAAAGAAATAGATAGAATATAATATAATATATATATATATTAATATTTATTTCAGTATAAGTATATATATATATTTATCCACAAGATACATAATAAATAAAATGAATAATTTGGTTTTTAATCAAACTCATAATAAATCTGGGCATATAAATTCAACTCATAATAAAAATGATTTTCTTATAAAAAACAATAATTTCACAACTAAATTTTATTGAAAAATTTCAGAAGGTTTCACTATAGTTTCCTACAGAAGATTCAAGTGTTTATTACAAACAAATTTCAATCACATAACCCTCTTTCAAAAATAGAGAAATTGATTTTCAAACTTGGCAAACAAGATTTTTTTTATAGAACAATAAATCAAAAGAAATAATAAATTTAAAAGAACCTGGAGTCCTTCGTTTGAAGATGAATCCAAACACAATAGCCTTCTTCCTTTTTTGAAAGTCGAATCCCCTCTGTAGTTTCTTCTCAATTTCCTTCCTTCAGCTAACTTTTGAATCAATCCTTTAGTCTTTTCTTACAAAACAATTTCAACAAGGAAGCACAAAAACCTCTTTTTTTTCTTTTTTAGACAAAAAAAAACCAAAAACCATTGTGTGTGTAAAAATTCCTCACAATAAAAATAAATAAAGCTCTTCTTTTTTTTTCTCAAAAATCCAAAACATTCATTGGTTCTTTTCTCTTGCTTTTAAAAGCTCACACTTATCTCATAGATTTTATTAAAAATTCATTCTTTTCACATGATATTATCCTCACAAGATATTCTCTTCTGATTTTCTAATTTTAATATCTTGAAAAAGATAATATATAATTATCACCCACATTATTTATTTAAATTAATTACTTACACCTTTTAATTAAATAAATAAATTTTAATTTACAATATCTAAATTCAAAATTACAATTAGTCACAATTAATCATATCTAAAAAATATCATTAATTTATCCCATAAAAAAAAGAGAGATAAATTAAATGACAACTAACCACAATAAAATAAATAAACAACAACAATACTAAGACAAGGACAAGGCCAAACCCATGACACATCAAGACTCACAACGATGTGACAAACTTGGGATGGGGACACTTATCACCTCCCTTTTTTCAACATCGTACCTGTTGGGTTAATTTAATGCTCACCCTGTCCTGCCGAAGTAGGTGGAATCGAGACTTTATTCCTACAATTCTTGCATACAAACAAACGTCAAGTAACATGTAAATCACCATTGCAGACACATCGTGAAAGGTAATCACGGGGTAGTAGGGCGCTCGTAAGCAAGTGATGCTACTTTGTCCTTTCACCAAGACTCACTAACCACACATCAGAAAACATAGCAACATAGAATCACAACATCACCACATATATTATTAAGGAAAACCATAGCATAAGAAAATAATATAACCACCACATAATGTATCATCAAACATCATAAGAATGTCAAGTTCAACAAACCAACCAAACTATGAATCCACACACAACCAAGTTGGTGAACTAATCACCATCACAAACCAAGTATCAAACCGACACATAAGAGTATCAAAGAATATCAAAGAGTATCCACAACATGAGAGGTATTACAGGGCCTGGAAGTGCAATGCCATGAAAATAGCAAGAGAAAAATTGACTTTAGCAATATGGTTAATGACTTTTTTTCAATTTTTTTAACAAAATTAAAACTTATTATAGAAGGAAATGTCTAGTTTTCAAATATGTATACTTTTAGTGATTGGAATTTTTTTTATCTTTATTAATTAATTTATTAAGAAACTAGTCCATAAACTAAAAATATTAGGAATTTGTATTTTTAATAGCTTTCAATTTTAATGTTCTTTTATAAAAATTATATCATTAATCTAGACATCGTTCTTTACATAATGAAAAAAATAATCATTATGATTAGTTTAGCTCAAATTATATCTTTCACACATGAGGGGTTTTCAAAAATAACAATTGGGGCTAATAAAGAATGAAATATAAAAATTAGAAAAAAAATATAAAAAATATCCTTATCAAACTTCACTATAATACACATCTTTCCTCAAAACCAATTAGTAAAAATACTTTTATTTAGGTCAAATTATGCTTGTTTTGATTATGATAAAAATAGGAAGGGCTTGTACCCATTACAAAATGGCTATAAAGGCCAAGAAAAAGGAGCTCACACAAAGTGAGACAACTGAAAAACTAGAAAAAAACAACATAGAAAAGACCAATAGAAAAACTAAAACTCAAACATAGCCAAAGACCAACATAGGCCCCAAACTAGATACTAATTACTGAGTAGGAAAATACCCTTGATATCTTGCCATTCTTTCACAAGGAATTTTAGCTTCTCTTCAAAGGAGAAATCCTTTTGGTTCTTTTTGCCACCACCATCAATAGGGGTTGTAGAACTTTCCGCATTCTTACCCTTCTTTTTAGAGTTGGTCTAAGATGCTTGTAGAATATCATCACTAACACACTTACCATGACAAATATTTAAAGATCTTTCTAGAACACTTGAATGGTGACAAATAGTCTTTCACTATTTCTCTACTCTACTAAAACATCTCCTATAAACTATGAAGTGTTTTTCTTGGTTTCTTTGCAGGGTAGCAACCTCTTCCTAAAGTTTATTTCTCTCCATAGAGGTCCCAATACCAAAATTTAGCTCCTCAACCTCCTTCTCTATGTTATCCCAATTCTCAAAGGTTTTAGCCATGCCAGAAAGTAAGTTCTAATGACTAGATTCCTCCACCTCACTTGACCAATCTAGGGTTTTGTTAAACATTGGTAGATCCAAATTCTAGATCTTGGTTTTAGTGGTAATTAGTTGGGATAACAACCACTTCAAAATTTCCTTTTGGATGTTTGTGGCACGAATTATTTCATCCAACTTCACTTGCAAGGGAGCACAACTCTTGTAAACAATAGAATCTGGTAGAGGTATGGGGGGATTGTTGAATTCACAAGATAACTAAGCGGGGGGGTGAATCATTTGTACCTTAAAAATTAAAAACCCTCACAAACATTCAGATCCACATTCATTCAATTGACCATTATTCTATTATAATGATTTAGCATGAAAATAAAATAACAAAAATTGAATCAAATCAACACCATGCAAAAGAGAACACCAAATTTAAGTGGAAAACCAAAGATGCAAAAAACCATAGTGAGGATAAGCTCACAATATAAAGTAATATCATCATCAAATACAATACGACTCACTTCTAGAGGGCTTACTACCCAAAGAAAAAAGGCTCATTGCCATAATAGAAAAGAAGATAAAGAAGAGTGTTACATAGAGAAATCCATCTTAGAGTAATAGAGAAATCCACCACAACATCTCTAACACCTTCACAATATTTTTGAAGAATTGTAGACACCTTCTACTCACTACATCCAACAATCTAACACATGAAAGCTCACATTACACTTATCAAATTCACACTCCAAGACTCTGCAACTCACATGATTCACATCACTTGTATATATTCTCATCCCTCAACAACTCAACTTATATTTATATCATCTTCAACCTTGAAAACATTCTCCAAGGTCGTCCATGCACATCAACCGTGGGATAGGTACAAACAGATGGGGAGCCAAAAAGTGGCCAACTTTTTTAATTTTTTTTGAAAAGTCATAACACAAGTGCATTATAACATGCTCATGTTATAACTTCGGTGTGCAGAGCTTAAGGCTTGGTCACATCAAATCTATAACATGCTTGCATTATAACATGAGCATGCTATGTCATATTATAATAAAAAAGAAAGAAAATTCAATTCATTATGTCACTATTCTATTTCCTCCATTTGCAGCCTGCAAACTTCCCAAGCACACTCGCATTATTAAGAGCCAAAATTTCATTGTTTCTTCATTGATTCTTCTCCAATTATTTTCCATAATTTTTCCACAATGATAGGGAGCTCAAAGGAGCAAGATTTTATTATTATTTTTTGTGAATTTTTTATTGAATAGGTAGATTTAATATATTTTTATGTTAATTTATTTAATTTTTAGGAGTTTATAATTCACCTCCTTCTTCTCCTCAAAATCATTCTTCACCTCATGACCAAATACCTGATGAAAAACCACCCCAAAAAATCCTCCAATAATTCCTCAACATCCTCTTGGAACTTGACAAAATTTAATGGGGAAGTCAAAAATAACAAAAAAAAATTGAGTTAATTGTGAGGTTGAAAGCTCCTGCAAGTTCAACCTCACAAAGAACCATGCTTGCAAAATCACTTGAAGCTATATTAACACATGTAGATTCAATTAGCAAGAAATCAAGTGGTTGGGAGGAGAAGAGACATGAGTACAAAGAATTTTATGCAGATAAACTTTCCTAGACACAAGTCAAAAATGAAAAAATTACAAAGTTTGACTTGTGTTCCCTTTACACAAAGCCATGAACAAATCAACCTCTACACCATACAAGAGAGAGGTTTGGACTATCCATTGGTGTAACCACCAAGGGATAAAGGACCATTTTTGGTAGAGGTGGTGGAAGGGTTTTGACCATCCTCCATGCAACAATAACAAGGTCCCATAATATTTCTTAAGGAAACTCTACTGCAAGTTTGTCCTCAAGAAAATCCCTAACTATTTAAATATGTAGGACTTCCAGTGTAGAGGTGGTGAATCTACAAAGGATAGAGTAGGGGCACACCTTGATCCTTAGCAACCAGTGAGAAAAACACTTTCTAGACAAACTTATGAGCACATGGTTATTCCTTCTATTGTGAAGGAAAGTGTTGAGATCGAGACTCTACAGTCTATTAGTTCCTTGACCTAGAGAATCAGAGAGTGTGCTAGCCTTGTAGTATAGCATGAGCTGGGGGAGACTTTGAGGGGTAGGTTTCCACCTCATATTTTTTAGGCTTATAGGTCAACATGTGGTTATGACCCCATGAATAGTTAGGAGGTAGATGCATAGGCTACATCTGCAGTTGATCAATTTGTGATGATAGATGCCCTCTTGAGTGAGGATTTTGGCCTTAATACTTAGGTAAATGTTAGCAAGTTCATTGAATTTAATTTATTAGATTTTATTTTTGAAATGTAACATTAACTAATTTAGTTTAGTGAGTGTAATGAAATTTTAGGGTCATAGTGTTCATTCAGTTTTTAGCTCCTCCACCTCCATATTACGCTAGGACATGTACTACTAAGGTATGTAACTAGTAAAAAATTATAAATATTACATGTGAATAGCATTGTTATATGAATGGTATTCTAATATTTTATTTTGGATGTTGAATAGGTTAATCTTGGAGATTTCATGGTAACACCTCCCAATGGGGTAGAGTTTGAGGCTTCAGTCAGGTAATAGAATAAAGAGTTTAGCTAATGAATCCTACTTAATAGATTTGTGTAGTTTATATTCATATCATTGATTACATTTCATTTCAAATCTTTAAAAATAAAAGCATTACTTCACATTTCATAACTAATAACTAGATGTTGGTAGATGACACAATTTTAGTTATAATATAGTTTTTTAGAAAGTCAACATAAGCAGTGATGCAATTACATCACATTGTATAACTAATAACTATGAGTAGTTGTCAATTGCATTTGCTTGTCATAGCATGCCATGAGACCCCATTTTATTGAGGCATTTCAAACAATTCACTACCTTGTCTATGCTATGGATGCTTGGAAAAAATCTATCAAAGCATAATAGTAAGCAATGACATAGACAATGCAATGAGCTGTTTGAAAAAATTCCTCAAAGAAATGTGGTCTCATGTTGATGGACATCACCATGAGATCACATTTCTTTGAGGCATTTTTTCAAACAACTCACTGACTTGTCTATGCTACCACATTTTCCATTCATATCATCCCCATCCACCACCACTAATTCTATCCTCACCTACTACTTCCATAATTTTAAGGATGCCATGCTTATATGTCTCCTTGGTATTTGTGCTAAGCTTCCATCCTCCCTACCTTCATCCAATCCCAATCTATCTCCTCTTACTTATACTTCCCCTTCCTTTGACAATGGAAACCAAGCCTTTAGCCAAAATTCCCCTCCAAATCCTTTTCAAGGTCCTCATACTCATCCTCAATTTACCAATCCATGGAAGCTTCCACCTCTTATTCCACTTTTTCATATCCTACATCCTTAAAATCCACATCACCCCACTATTATCAAGAAAATTCATCCCATGTCTCTCATAATAACTTCCTCCAAGGATTGTTTGCAAATATTGATGTTTCCCCATGCAAAAATAAAGAGGTGAAATCTTCCCATATCATTCATCCACCTTCATCACCCCCACATTAAGATAAACCCCAATACCCTAAATCTTATAAATCCCCTATCAATCCATCTATCCAAGTTGAAGAGTCTATTAAACCTTCCTCCCTCATCACACCATCCATATCAAATGAACTATGTCCATCTCCTAATACAAAGCATTCAAACATAGATTCCCCTCCGTATAAAGATGAAGGAAACCCTTCTCCTCCATCATATGATCCCCTTCCATCTCATGATTCCTTTTCCAATCAAGAACAACATATCCCTTCCATCCCATCTAATAATATCTTTCCATCTCAAGAGAAAAATATCCCTGCATCCCACTCTCACAATCCCCTCTCCCCCACTTCATCTAATGACATCCTTATGTGTCCAAATCAAAGTACCTCTTCCACTCCATTGCATGATTGCTCTCGAAACATGGTCTCAAAGTATAACTTCTACCTCATCTAATGATCCTTTGCACCTCATGATCAAAACACCCCTTCCTCTTCATGCCATGACCCCCTCCATCTCATAACCAAGACCATATTATACCATCCACCCCATCCCAACATAATAGCATAGAAAAGGTAATGAACTGTTTGAAAAAATTCCTCAAAGAAATGTGGTCTCATGGTGATAGAATTCCATGAAAAATAAATTTTCCATGGAATTTCATCATCATGAGACCACATTTCTTTGAGGAATTTTTTCAAACAATCCACTACCTTCTCTATGCTACCAAATTTTTCATACATGTCTACCAAAGCATTTCATCAAATAGTTCACTACCTTGTAGCTATAGATAAAAGACTAAAACAAGTGATTTCGAACAAGCTATGGATAGGGAAAATAGTAAGCATAATAGTAATAAATATATATTTCAATAAGTACTCAAAATTTTGTTGATTATCTCATACATTATAAGCCATGATCTGCATCACTATTCTAGTTTTCATGATTGAATAATTTGTTTTTTTATTTTCAGATGATGTAAGCAAAAACACCACCTAATTTTGATAGGGAAATGGAGTGTGGTGCATATTCTGCAATAGATAGCTCAATGAATCTTATGGGGGTATGAGGTAGATTAGTAAATTTCAAATTACATTCATTGTTATAGTTGTTTATTATTGAAAAAAAAATGATTATTGATTTGTAGTTTAATTTCTATTTGGATGGTTTCTATAGGACTTTGGGACACTAGAGCCTAAGCATGTGAATCTTTCAATTGAGAGAGATCATTTGGAGGTGGTAAGTGATTATTTTGTTAAATATATCATTTTTTATAATGTGATTTCTATATATTAATGTATTTACTTTTTATTGTAAAAGTTGAAGCTTGATCAAGAACTAAATTGCAAGAGAAGCCCTCGAGTTCAAAGTAGATAAGTCTCATACACATCTCCATCCCCCCAATGAACAAAGGTCGCTTGTCTATTTTCTTCACCTATAGGGAAATGAATTTTGATTGGGGTCCTTTGTTGTATGCCTATATCACATTTTTAGACATTTTGTATTGCATATAATTTAAATTGTATGCCTATATGAAATTATTGTAAGCCTATATGGCTATTTGGTTAATACACATCCTTTTTATTGATGGTGTCCATATTTGAATTATAAATCCACACTTCAATAGATATTTGTAGATGGTTTACTTTAAATATTTAAAATCCAATTTTTTTCCATGGAATCTTCTTTTCTATAATTATAAATATATAATAAAGTTTGAACATTATTCTCCTATAAGATTATTGAAAATTAAATCAATCATATGAATATAGTAATGCTTCTTGCTTCATGTGTATGCTTCATGCTCCCATTCACTTGTATGCTTCGTGATTATTGTGTATCCTTCATGTGTTCATGTGTATGATTCATGCTTCAAGTGATTACTTCATGTGTTCACATGTACATTTCATGCTTCCTATGCATACTTCATTATTATGTGTATTCATGTGTATACTTCATGCTTCCTATATATGCTTCACATATTACATGTATTCACATGTATGCTTCATGCTTCCTATGTATACACCATGTGTTCATGTATATGCTTCATGCTTAATGTGTATTCTTCAAGTATTACATGTATTCATGTGTAGGCTTCATGGTTCCTATGTATACTTCACTATTTACCATTATTCACGTGCATGCTTCATGCTTACTATGTATACTTGATGTGTTCACATGTATCCTTCATGATTCTTATGTATACTTCATGTATTATGTCATTAATAATTCAATAAAGAATATAACCGAAGGAAATATTGCAAATAAATTAATTTAGGTTCTCACAAATGGTGATGATATGAATTTGGTTGTGACTTTTCAAAGGAAAAAAGTTGTGACCCTTTGAATAGGAAAGACTATGACCCTTTTATAATGAATGGTAGTGACCATGCCTAGCATAGATGTGCCCACCTAGACGTGTTGCACTAACTGTCCTACCTCATGAAGAACAAAACAAAAAGTAGCCTACCTTACAACTTTACACTACATGCATCTAACGGTTTCTGGGGCATCAAAAAAAAATTCACCATGGGAAAATGACTTGGAGCTATCAAAAACTCAAAGATGTTATTGTAGAGGGGCCCTATGTAATCTCATAGCCTTAGACAAAATGTTTCTAAGTGCTACAGTTTCTAAGTAATTTCTTGTCGAAGTTTGCTACCATTTTTCACTTTGGTCTCTTAAGAGAGTTTTCCAATACAATGTAACTTTAATTGTTCCGACATGTTTGGGTGTGAAAGAAGAAATTTCCTAGCATAAACCCACCCATTCAGATGTTTTGGAATAGTCGGTTGGGTTGTATGATGAACAAAATGAGAGTTACACCATTTTGCAACTTTACACTACATGTAATTGACCCGTTTTCCATTAACTAAAAACTCTTCACCACAAGCAAAAAAATTAGAGATATGAAAAACTAAGAGAGGTTATTGTAGAGGGGCACTACATGATATCATAGCCTCAAAAAAAATGTTTCTAAGTGCCATGGTTTCCTATTAATCACTCATCAAAGTTTTCTACCCTTTTGTACTTTGGTCTCTTAAGAGACTTTGTCAATACAATGTAGCTTGGATTGTTCTAACATGTTTGGGTGCAAAAAAAAGACCTTTCCTAACATAAACCCACCCATCCAAATGTGTTGGAACAGTCAGTTTGGTCATATGATTAATAGAACAAAAGTTACACAACTTTGCAACTTTATACTACATGCAATTAACCCATTTTCCATCAATTGAAAACTCTTCACCACAGGAAAAAGACTTGGAGCTATAAAAAAAAAAGAAAGATTATTATAGAGGGTCCCTACATGATCTTGTATCCTTGGAGAGAATGTTTCCCAGTGCCATGGTTTCTGAGTAATCGCTCATCGAAGATTGTTTCCCCTTTGCACTTTGGTCTCTTAAAAGAATTTGTCGATACAATGTAGCTCAAACTATTCCAACATGTTTGGGTGAAAAATAAGACATTTTCTAGCATAAACCCACCCATTTAGACATGTTGGAATAGTGGGTTTAATTGTATGACAAACAAAATGAAAGTTACACTACTTTGAAACTTTACACTATATGTAATTGGCCTGTTTTCCATCAACTAAAAACTCTTCACCACAGGAAAATGAATTGGAGCTATCATAATCCAAGAGAGATTATTATAGAGGGGTCCTACATGATCCTATGGGATTAGATGAAATGTTTCTAGTGCCATGATTTTTTAGTAATTGTTCGTCAAAGTTTGTTGCCCCTTTGCACTTTGCTCTCGTAAGAGACTTTTTTGGTACAATGTATCTTAAACAGTTTCAACATGTTTGAATTTGAAATAGAACCTTTCCTACCATAAAAAAATCCATTCGTACGTGTTGGAACTATCAGTTTGGTTGTACGATAAACGAAACACAAGCTACACCACTTTGCAACTTCACACTACATGCAATTTACCTATTTTGCATTAACTGAAAACTCTTCACGATGGAAAATGACCCAAAGCTATCAAAAAAAAAGAGGTTATTGTAGAGGGGCCCTACACAATCTCGTAGCCTCAGAGGGAATGTTTCTAAGTGCCATGATTTCTGAATAATTGCTCATCAAAGTTTGATGCCTCTTTGCACTTTGTTCTCTTAAGAAACTTCACCAATACAATGTATCTCAAACTATTTCAACATGTTTGGGTGTGAAGCAAGACCTTTCATACCATAAACCACCCATCCAAATGTGTTGGAGTTGTCAGTTCAGTCATACGATGAACAAAACAAAAGTTACACCACTTTGTAACTTTAACCTACATGCAACTAACTTGTTTTCCATCAACTAAAAACTCCTCACCATAGGAAAATGAATTAGAGATATCAAATACCAAAATAGGTTATTGTAGAGGGGCCCTATGTGATCCTATAGCCTTGGAAAAAATGTTCCTAAGTGCCACGGTTTTCAAGCAATCACTTTTCAAAGTTTGTTGCCCCTTTGTACTTTGGTCTCTTAAGAGACTTTGCTAATACAGTGTAGCTTAGACTGTTCCAACATGTTTGGGTGCGAAACAATACCTTGGATACCATAAAACCACCCATCTAAATGTGTTGTAATTGTCAGTTTGGTTGTACGATGAAGAGAACAAAATTTACACCACTTTTCAACTTTACACTACATGCAACTAACCCATTTTCCATCAATTGAAAACTAACCTCAAAGTGTTTTTAGAGAAGACTAACCTCCTTTTCATTGATGATAAAATATTATTCTTATCTTTTAATTCCTTTTCTAAGTGGTTAATTTTAGTCTTCAATTGATTTTCTTCAATTTCAACACTTCCAACTATTGTTTTTGTAGCTGCAACTTGACCATCCACACATTTTTCATCATCTCTATTTCTCTTACATATTAACACCCCCTAGTATTCCTTTTCATGATCTTTTAACTTCTTTTTCATATCTTTTACTTTGAGCTTTAGATCAACTACTCTATCATCAATGCTTCTTCCTTATCATCTATTTCCAGTTGTATTTTCTCCATGGAAGTCTTAAGTTCAAGAATCTTTGACTTCATTTGTTCAAATCCACCTATAGCATCATCTCTCACTTTCTTTTCCTACACAAATTCTTACCAAATAAAAAACTCTTGTGGTTTTCCACTTCTCCATTTCCATTTTCCCATTCCACATACTACACAGGAACCTTCCTTGAAACTTCTCAAGAGTAGGAAGAATCTCTTCACTCAAAAAATAATCTATCTCATTCACTTTGGTTTGCTTCTTTTCAAGTGTTTTTAGAGAAGATTCCTTTTTTATTTCATACATTCTAGTACTTTCTACCTCTAGTTTTACATTTTCATTTTCCCATTGTGCATACTACACACACACCTTCCTCAACTTCTCAAGAGAAAATTCCTTGTTTCATTTCATGCATTTTACTACTTGTACCTCCAGTTATGCATTGTTATTTTCCCATTGCCTAGTTATGAAGGGTAGTTAAGGATATTTGGATATGAGGCATTGAGATATGAGAAGGTACATATATATTGTTGAGGGATATGTTAAATTTACTCTCAATGGACCCATTTTAAGGTAAATAAGCCTAATCCTCACAAGCAATGTATAAGCAATGTAAATAAGTTCAATCATAACAAGGAAGGTTGGATTAAATGTTCAAGATAGGGTATGTTTATAAGCCCAAATATGTCAAGCATGTAACAATATAATTACAACAATGACCAAAATTGTTTTTTTTTCTTCCCTATCATAGAAAGTGCATGCAATATTATTCTATCATGCATATCTTAGTCTATCTCTTCCCCTTGAATAAATCTAAACCTAAGGGCTCTCTAAACAAAATTTAAATCTAATTCTAAAATTCAACTTTGGTTATTGACATGATCAACAAATAAAACTTTCGTTATATGTATCATAGTCAAGCCTAGAATTTAGAAAGTGGTCTTCTAGGAGATAATGACCCTATCATCAGATCATCGACAATACTATGAAAGGGTATACCAATGTATGTGATTTCTACTTGTATTAGGTTAGTGTTGCAATGTAGATGATTCAGAGATAATAAAAGATTAAGTGTTGTGAATCCAACATATATATTCACACATACCTAAAGTCTGGCATATGTAACTTCACAAATCTTTTTGGAATTAAATTCAACCCAATGATGCTTGTGAAATTATTTATAGAACTTCCATGTAGCTTTAGCTGATGTGAAATTCACAAATAAATAGCTTTAATTACAACTATTTATGCAAACCAAAATAAAGTTAATCTAGTTATTAGTTGAGAGCTTTTAAAACTCAATAATTTAACTATAATTATCAATTAAAAGTGATTATTTGATATCTTAACCTACTTGAAATCTATAGGCAAGTAAACAAAATTATTTTCCGTGAGAGAGTCATACCCCTCCATGATGTTTTGGTTGCACCACATGTAGTGACTATCCAACATTTTTAGAATCATATCCAGATTGCAAATAGATAAAAAAATGATAATTAGCATCATTAACTTTTGAAATGGAGTTTTCAAATTAGGTAAAGAGAAATAAATAAAACACAATATTTCCACTTTCTAGCATTCTAGGTTTTATGAAATGACATGATAATACCAAGATAAGGGGCACTTGTATTTATTGGGGAATAACCCTATAAAAGGTTTGGAGTTGAAATTGGCCTCACCCAAAGCTAGGGAAATGAAAAATCAAAATTACCTTTGTTATTTTTTTTGCCATAGTTTGATTGTCATGGTGCATGTTTTGATGCTTGTTGCTGAAATTTGAAGCTTTCCAAAGACCATAGATGACTCTTTTCATTGTTAAATTGTTCCCACTAAGGGGAGGATCAAACAATAATGGCAAATAATTATCTGTATCACAATCAAGCCTGACATACATGCATGAGAAATTGCAACTCCCTTGGAATACCTGTATGATAAATGTCGAAGCATGGAAACATGTGAATTGTTTGAAAAAATGCATCAAAGAGATATGTTAAGGATTGAAATGATTGTAGGATATGCACAAAATGGAAAATGTATGGAAAATGTGGTAGCATAGACAAGCCAATGAGTTGTTTGAAAAAATTCCTGAAATAAATGTGGTCTCATGGTGATGGACATCACCATGAGACCAAATTTTGAGGAATTTTTTTTAAACAACTCACTACCTTGTATATGCTTTTGCTTACTATTATTCTTTGATAGATTTTTTCCATGCATCAATAGTTTGGTCGAAAGTACATGTTTTATGATTTTAGCCATAGTAGCAAGGGGGCCTTGGAATGGGGTATGACCTTGGAATGTGATATGACATCACCATGAGACCCCATTTCTATGAGCTCACTACCTTTTCAATGAGGTAGCAATGACAAGGTAGTGAGCTATTTGAAAAAATTCCTCAAAGAAATGGGGTCTCATGGTGATCTAGCAATGAAAAAGTAGTGACTTGTTTGAAAAAATACCTCAAAGAAATGGAGTCTCATGGTGATGCAATGAAAAGGTAGTGAGCTATTTGAAAAATTACATTCCTTTGAGTCATTTTTTCAAACAACTCACTACCTTGTCATTGCATCACCATGAGACCCCATTTCTTTGAGGCATTTTTTCAAACAACTCACTACCTTGTCATTGCTACCACATTGACAAGGTAACTTGAACTCACTACCTTGTCAATGCCACCACATTGACAAGGTAATGAGCTATTTGAAAAAATTCCTCAAAGAAATGGGGTATCCTAGTGATGTACCCCATTTCTTTGAGGCACTTTTTCAAATGGCTCACTACCTTGTCAATGTGGTAGCATTGAAAAGGTAGAGTTTGAAAAAATTCCTCAAAGAAATGGGCCACATTGACAAGGTAGAGTGTTTGAGAAAATTTCTCAAAGAAATGGGCCCATTTCTTTGAGGAATTTTTTCAAACTCTATACCTTGTTAATGCTACCATGTTGAAAAGGTAGTGAGTTGTTTGAAAAAGTGCCTCAAAGAAATGGGGTACATCACCAGGAGACCCCATTTCTTTGAGGCATTTTTTCAAATAGCTCATTACCTTGTAAATGTGGTAGCATTGATAAGGTAGTGAGCTCACTACCTTGTTAATGTGGTAGCAATGGCAAGGTAGTGAGTTGTTTGAAAAAATGCCTCAAAGAAATTGGGTCTCTTGGTGATCCCGTTTCTTTGAGACATTTTTTCAAACAACTCACTACCTTGTCAATGTGGTAATATGAGGGAAATATGATATATTTTGGATGGATATGATGGAAATGGCTGATTTTTTAGGTAAAATGATGGTTGAGGAAGGGTCTCCCAAGTTTGATCTAGGGTTACAAAGGTCAATTTTTCAAATTGAGGTCTCAAGATGGTTGAAGGGTGAAACCATAAATATGCATATAATCTATCCAATATTCATTATATATTTGTAAAAATTCAACAACAAAAAAAAGAAAAACATATGTAAACTTGGAACAAAAATATATGCAAACTTGAAATATAGAAACAAAAGGTATAACTATCAACTAATCAATGTGCATACTTAGAAATTTTTGTTGGAAGAATGAAGAAGGAGATCTCTGGTTTGTTGTCTTTCTTGTCATTGATGCCAACATTATTCTATAGCTGATTATCTTCTCATCTAGTAAACTATGTTCGTGCTACTTTGATCCATTAATTTTCTCTATAATCACTCTGTAATGTATTCCAATTCATATAATTTTGATATGTTTTTCAAGAGCCTTAGATGTAGTTGTAATCAAGGAAACAACAATCTTAGTTGATTTGGTTGAAAGATTTAAGTGTGATATTTTTGGCTTATAGTTTTGGTGTGCTTCTCTTGTGGACAACTTGTCCATATGGTACACATTTCATGAAGGCTTATTCTTTAGGTCCAGGCTGACCTAAATTTTGTCTTGCACTTTTGATTTCGAGTGCCAAAGAAGTTTTGTTTTGTGGCTAACAAGATATTTTTGAGCTATGTATGATTACATCCAATTAGGCTGACCTAATTGATGTATAAACTATATATATATGTATTGAGCATATACATAATTAAGATATATATAGAAGGTGTGATAGTGGGAATGTATGTGAAAAAGTGATATTGTGAAGCTGGTGTTAGTTGTTATGTCTCTACAAACTGGTGTAGAACTTTCATTTTCCAAAGCTTAATTGGAACTATACTATGCATAAAGAAGGTGCATTAATTTCAGTTCACACTTCTAGAAGTGAGCCATATCTTTTTGTATTCTGGTGGTAAGCCATAACTTTTGTACTCTAGCTATTAGCCTTTCAAGGATAGTGTGTCTTGGTAGTTTTCCATGTAATATTTTGTAACCAGTTATAATATATTGTGAGCTAATCCTCACCATGGTTTTTCCCACTTTGGGTTTTCCATTTAAAAATCCTAGTTTCTATGAGTTATGTGATGTTATGTTAATTTCCATGTTCTTACTTGCTACTGTAGCAAGATACATTGTAAAAATTGGATGGTTAGCAATCAATTGGTTTAGTAGAATACTGATTCACCCCCCTCTTAGTAGTCTATGTGTTCAACAATTGGTATCAAAGCTCAATTCCTTTTGAGAAGATTTACAGCTTAAGGAAGATCTTGAGGATTGAACACATGGATAAAAAAAAGTATCTTGTCCCTCCAGAAGAGATCTCTGTAACTAAGGAACTTCATGCTACTCTTAAAGATTTGGGAAAAAGTGAAGATGAGAAAGAATCTCTGAAGGAAATACTAAAAGAAGCTAATGAATGCATCAGAAAAATAAGAGAACAAATCAATAAATTCAAAGAAAGGAATAGAGAAATTAGTGATTAGTTGAAGAAGTCTAATGAAAACATCATCAAACTAAAGCTGCAAGTGGAAGAAAAGAAAAGAATCGAAGAATGTCAGAGAGTCGAAATAAAAAGTAAAATTGATGAATGCACAAATCTTGAACAAGAAGTGGTGACAGTATGATCTGACTTAGTGAAGGAAAAAGCTTATGAGGATAAATTCAAAGCAAGTAACACAAATCTTGATGAATTTATTGCATTTCAGAAACCAACTAAGGATAAAGGCAGTCTAGGACTTAAAGAAACACAAAGTTCAAAGATAGATCAGGTTCCCAACAATATAAACAATTAGAGGAAGGATCAAGGAAATGGAAGACAGATCAAGAATCATAGAAGCAATACCAGAAGGATTCCTATTCGATAACCTAATGCTCAAAGTTTCCCATCTTTCAACAACAGTTATTTCTCATGCCATAAATTTGGTCATAGAGAAACTAAATGTAGAAGTAGAATGAACCAGAATAGAATGAATCAAAATATTGGATATAAAGCTAATAAGTTCATATCAAGGATAAATCCAAATTAGTTTGGTCAAAAACAAGTTGTGTGCTACACCTACAATAAACTAGGACACATTTCCAAATCCTATAGAAGCAAAATTGAGAAGAAAGCTAATCTAGAACAAAAGAACAAACCTATGAACAAAGTGGATCCAATTGAAGTAATAAAAGAAATGGAGTAGATTTGGAAGAATAAGGATGAGTTAAATGCATCTGTACCGGAACTTGGTGCAGATACTTCTTCTCAAAACTAAACCCAATAATGGTTTTAGGGGGAATAGTGACTAAGAAAACTAACAAACCCCTTATATAAGAAGTTTCAAGTAGTGACACATGGATATATGGTGTAGAGCATCATTTTGAAGATGTTGAAGAAGTTTCTAGTAGAAAATATGAAAATTTAAGGAATTGTGGAGCATTTTAGGGTTTACAGTGTACTTTACAAGGTGTTTATCAACTTTAGAAGTTGGAGTACATTTAATGCAAAATTAGGGAAAATTTGGTAAGTCATAAAGTAAGGAAATTAAATTGAATTAAGTCACATTTGCAAAATTGGAAGAAGTAGAGCGAGCTGAAGAAAGTTGAAAAGCAATTTAGAGAAGTTAGCATCAAACCCTTGTTTTTGACAAAACTTGAAAAGGTATTTTACTATTATCTAAACTTTGTGGATTCTAGTTTGAAGCTACCTTCCAAGTAACTTGAGAAAAGGAAATGGCTACTCCTATTGTTGTGGAAGTTTCTGAAAGACCCCAACCTAAATTTAGGAGGTATTCCTTGAAAGTATTTGAAATGGACCACTTGGGTGTGTTCTCGCACTATTGTCTCTCAAATTTGCACCCTTTCTAAGTTACATAACTTAGCACTTTCAAGAAGAATTTGAAAATTCCTAGGTTGTGGGTTACCTAAACTTGGAATGGACCTCTAGAGAAGGTTGGATCCTAAGGTACTCACCTAATTAACTATTCTAAAGACTTGCAGAGGAAAAGGGGAAGAAAGAAAAACATAAATTGAAAAACTTTAATAAAGGTGATGCACCAAACACTAAGACCTGTAAACACAACTTACATACACCATTCAAACAATGATAGAGCTTGGCTTACACAACTCAATTTTGTATGTTTCTTGCATAAGTGTTTCATAAGAAGGTTTTTAATTCCAAACTATTAGAAGGAAATAAATTTCACAACTAGAAGAATTTACATTCTTAACACAACTTATAACCTACAAAATACACACTCTTCTACAAAAGGTGCTAACATGAGACAAAACTACAAGGAAATAGACAAAATTCGCAAGTAATCTCATCAATCAACTAGCTTGCACACAATAAAGCAAAAAATGAGAAGGAAAAAGAACTCAAATTCATTGATATTCAAGGTACTCACTAGTATACATGTCAAAAGAGTTAAAAAAAACTATCTTTTTTTCAAAGGACTCAAAAGAAGTCACAAGGCAGAAAAAATAACAAGTAATAACTAACTTCACAAATGAGTAGTGAAGTGACTATATCCACTCTCCATCCAAATGCACCAAAATAGGAACTAGAAGCTTCTTGGTTGTATGCAACAATAAATCCAAAAATATAGCTCCTAAATCACCTCCAAAAAGGCTCCAAAATGTAGAAAAGGTCAAATTTGACTATGTCCATCATGAAGGCATAAGAAACCACCTCCTATATACCCTCATTCCCTCCAAAAAGTGAGTAAAATCCCTACATCTCCTCCAAACTAAGTCAAACAGGCCTATATTCTCTCCAAAAAGTGACTAACCTCCCCAACTTCCCTCTATATTCTTGCAAACACATAAAATCCTAACCATAACCCTATTATGCTAAAACTAAAAGCATGTACACTTTTTTATTTTGCATTACAAGACATTAATGAAGTGGTTGATGATGCACCACTTAAATCAATGCCTTTTACATGTCAATTTGATGCAAAATAAATGTTGACATAGAAATACCTTGCAAGTTAAAGAAAAATACATAACTTGATATGGGGAACATTCCTAGTTCATTAGGAATTAATACAATGTAGGGGTATAGTTTATATTTGCAAAAAGTAAAAATCAAGGAAAAAATTCCTTAGTTTGTATGTTGGCCAAGCTAGGGTAAAAAACCTAGAGAACAAAACCGTGGGAAAAGCATCATTTCATATTTCATTTTCCACTACATGTTTCTGGATACTTGAGGGCGACACCATAGGGTTTCACTTGAAGCTTTGTAGAGGATTTTCATGGTAGATTCTATGTGAAAATTGTCAAAACTGATCTGGGGTAATCCCTTTCTATGCAAAAAAATCATTCCTTTCATTATTTTTATATAAGATGCTTGCTTTGAGCTCTATCGTAAAGATAATGATGAGAACATACTTTTTTTTTTTTGTATTCAACATTCTGAAGCTTTACATTTGTTTTCATTCTCTTTCCTTGGAAAACTTGCTTCGAATTCCAGATTTTGGAAAAAACAATGAGAATGTTTTTTTTTTTTCTGTGCAAATCTTCATGAAATGAACATGACCTCATTAATTTGAAAATAAAATGTTCTCTACAATTTTAGATAGGAATATAAATAAATTCTTTGTTTCACTATGTATTTCTTGATGCTTTGTATCTTCTCCTCAACACAAATCTAAAAGCCCTAGACCTTTCTCCTTGATTTTCTTTATCTCCAAAGTCTTGCTCATTCTAACTGCCAAGGTATCCCTCTTTCTTCTATAATATGTTCTAGATTAACCATTTTAATATCTACAAATATACACTCAGATAGGGCACTAAGGTACACATTTAATCTCTCTCCAATTAATTTTCTTTTTCCTACAACATGAAATAAAACCCCTCCTCAATTTGCTGCCTTGTTTGAGAAATCTGTCTTTCAAATCTGCCCTAATGCTTTTCCCATTCTTTTACTCTGTGGTCAACCTTTCATCATGCCTACAAAGTATTTGAGGGCTTGTTCTTTTGCATTTTCTGATTCTTTTTCACTGTAACCTCTAGGTTGTGGCTTTACTTGTCTACATTTTCTAATAAAATTGAAAAAAAAAAACCTAATGCCTTCACTTTCTATCCTTTCATCTTCTAAACCATCACTTTTAACTGTTATTTAAGGGGACATCCACTTATCTATTTTATCACTACCTTTTCTCTTCAACAACCCAAGGACTATCATTTTTCATAGCACTTCCTCCTCCATGGTACTTGAAGTTCTAACTATCCTTTACTAAGGTTTGAAATCATTGCCTCTCCAACATAGAAACTACTCCTATTTATGCAAGAAAATCTTTGTCTATTGTGGCTAAATACATATCACCACTAAGAAGATTAAAATGTGTAAATAAATCTATTAAAATACTCATTGGCACTCATAAAGCTAATATTCCATAAGGATTTGTAGAAGACACTTCTCTAATATAAATCAATGAAATAATAATAGTCTCTTAGATTGACCAAATAAAAAACCTCACAAAGAAAATCTATTTACTATAGAGAGCATCTCTAAACCATTTTGTGCCCCAAAAGGAAACGTGCCTATTGGAATTGCTTCCCCCATTGGTACCCCTGAAGTAGCACTAGCTTTGTGACAATACCACAAGAACTTTTACTTGTACACAAAATAGTTGAATATTCTTTTAAAAAAGTAGATTTCACCTTGTTCTCTAATGTTGAAAATAAAGGAAAGTTTCCTTAAAATTCCATAGCTTCATGTCACTTTGCACTAACTATCATGTGTTTCTATTGTCACCAGTGTATGATATTCTTTGAACTTGTAGGTGTTGAGTGACTTCATTTTCATATTGTAGGGGTTTTCATGGTTTTTAACTATTTGTCATCATCTCTCCTTCAGGTCTTGAAATAGTATCATCATCAACCTATTTAAGCTCTACATTTTCCTTAAGATCATCCCTCATATTACTACAACTCTTTAGCTCCCATCATTCTTTACTCTATGGAACCTTTCCATGGATTGTTCTTCTATTTATCAAGGTAATTTTGTGCTCTTGGTTGTTGTCACACATTCTTTTATATTATCATGTAAAACCTCCATTGATTTGATCAAGATCAAGCCCCTTTCCTTTTTACATACTTTTCTAGCATGTTCCACATTATTAAGTACTCTTGATAGTGTGATTTTGCAAAGGTGTTCATCACACCTACACTATGCAACTCACTTGGGTGTGACTGCTCTCCTCTCATAAATAAGGTGGTTGTATTTTCTTATAGTGCTTCCAATTTATCAAATTCTTGTCACTTATGACAATGATTTTTACAAACTCACTATCATAGGTGATGAATATTTTCTAAATTGGATAAATATGATGCTTTTCCACTCTCATCCATCTTTAAAACAGAAGGAAAGCATGCCTAGATCAACCCTTATGGGAGCCCATTTCACTCCACATGCTATAATATTGAATATAGATAATTCAACAATGAGAATTTCACCTATACCTACACAATGAACAAACATGTTAGATAAAACAAAGCATATGATATATGTTTATGATAACCTTTATGCTTTCCTATACATCTGTGGTATATAGAATATTCCAATGCTTTATAAGAATTAGGCTATATGTTTGTAGATGTTGCACATGTAAAGATTGGTGATCCCAAGCTCTAACAAACTTTCTATCACTCATGTAGGCAATATTGGAGTAGCAGGAAAGCAAATACTGGAAGCTAGACAAGCAGGAGGGAGGTTGAAATAGATGCAGCTGCTCAACTCAGTTGGGATTTTCCATTCAAGAATGATGGATCCCCTTTCTTTTCATATGCATTTTTACTTTTAGATATCCTCAAATGTGTAGCTTATTTATTTTTTTGCATTGAAATAGTTACTCCCACGGCTTGTGTGGAACATGATACATTTATGATTATCAATAAATACTACTTTTTGCAACAATTGTTCACTCTCTTCTATGTTATGCGTATGGATATAACATAGCAGAGTAGAACATATACCATTTCCTCACTTTGTGAAACAAACAAAACTCTACCTAATTGATCTGGTAGCTAAATTAGGTAACACACACATTCTGGTTAATGTTTTACCCACTAAAGAAACCATAACATACATTCATGGAAAATTGGAAGAATTTAACAACCAAGAACTTAGGGATTTATGGACAAAAGAATTGACAAGAGATGATGAGTTTGTAAAACCTAAATATGAAAACCTAGTATGGAAGAAGCTAGATGTATGGAATTGGTTCCCCAATTTTTTCAAATGAAATGGACCCTAAGTTTTTTAGGATGGAACTAAGTAGGGTGCATGATAAATTTATGTGGACAAGTGTAGCAAGGTTAATCACCAATGAAGTGATTCAAGCTATACTGGTCTTTGTGCCACTGGATTGTTGCTAGTGCTCAAAGTTGTGAAGAATGATGCAATTATGAAGCTAACTGAAGCTACATTTGATGACAAAGCTTTTAGTACTAGGCTCATCACAAACTCAGTTGTGAGGTATGCTGCTATCATGATTGGACAACAATATATTTCACCAATTGAGGGAATTCTATGTCTACCACAACAATTCATACCACATAGGAAATGGTAGTAAATGGAAGAGACTATGATTTATGTGAGTTTCCCTAACAATAACTTATGGAAAATTCGAGCCTAATCAAGACAAAGAAACAATCCTTTAAGTTTAGGACTTTGGTAGTGTGTCTACTATTTTACTTTTTGAGGGAGTTACTGGGAAGGAAGAATATCATATGGGAATGCAACCGGTCCATTTCTCATCAATTTTTTGAACACCTACACAGTATTGGAGACTTTAGGGAATAGAATATGCATTAACTACATTCTTTGTAGTCTTCTAGAATGATATGCATGAAAGAGAAAGGGTTCCCAGAAGCTTGGTGAAAAAGTATGCAAAGGACATAACCTTTCTTGTAAGTACTGATGAATGTATCATGGAATTAGTTGAACCCATAACTCTCTGAATAGAACTATTGGGATATGAGTTGATGAACAACTTACTAAGAGGTTTATTGAAATGTTGCTAAGCAGTCCAAGGGACCCCTCTTTACCTCGTCATGGAAATTATGAAGAAAAAGCTAAAGAAGTGTATTTAGAGGCTTCTACATCTCATAGAGAAAAAACAAAAAGAAAGAATGTTGAGGCATTATTCAAACGAAAATTCACTAAAGAAGACATTGATGAATTGAAGGAAGCTCTTGATGAGAGAAATTCCAAGGCAACTGAACTACCCTCTAGACCTAGGAAATCTGAAAGAATATCCTCTGCTATTGCACCTACCTTCAGTGTTGATGTAACTGAGAAAGGAAAGAAGAAATAACACAGTGCCCTGGCATCAGTTGATGTTCCTACCTCCACCAAACCTAGTACTTATGCTTCTAAAAGGAAGAACATACCCCCTGCTACACCATCTATTACTCTTGGAAGAAGAAGAGTAAATAAAAAGGAAAACATGAAGAGAATTTTAAGTGATGTTGTACAAGAAGATATTGACCTTGTCTTGCAAGAAGAGAAACAACTGAAAAGGAATAGAAGAAGGAGCACTTCTACTAGTCATGAAGAAGCCAAAATTAGAGTCAATATTTCCATAGATGAAGAGATAGAGGAAGAAGACGACTCTTTTAGAATTCATGTGCATAAAAAGAAGAATGAAGGAGGCACATATGATCCAACAAGTGATCGACCATCTTTAAATCTAGGTGCATTATTAAATACTTTGATAGATGCAAAAAGAATGGAGAAGATAAACATCATTCCTTCCACTCCAAGAGAAGGAGAAGGTTACTTAGTGGAACTAGAGTCTCTGCATAAGTCTCTTACCAGAGCTAAAAGGATTTGGGATGATGGTAAGCCAACATGGGAAGCAATTCTTAAAGAACTACAAGGTACTCAAGGTCTTGATTATTTTATTTTTTCTATCCTTTGTCCTTGATGTCAAAGGGGGAGAAGGAGAAGGAGAAGGTAGTAAGTTGTTTAGTGTAAATAATGTTTTGGTTTCAGTTTTATGTTTTTGAAAGGGGGAGTTGCATGAAGAATTGAATAATTTTTTGTTGTTGCACAATTTTGGTTTTGAAGTGACTTTCACTTTTGGCACATGTTTCCATCAATGAAAAAGGGGGAGATTGTTGGAAGAATGAAGAAGGAAATCTCCAATTTTTTGTCCTTTTTTTCATTGATGCCAACATTTTTTTATAACTGATTATCTGCTCATCCAGTAAACTATGTTCATGATACTTTAATCTGGTAATTTGGTTTGAAATCACTCTATAATGTATGTCAGTTCATATAATTTTGATATATTTTTCAAGAGTCTTAGATGTAGTCGTGATCAGGGAATCAACAATCTTAGTTGTTAAAAGATTTATGTGTCAGATTTTTGGCATACAATTTTGGTGTCCTTCTCCTTTGGCTGACTTGTTCATAAAGTACACATTTCATGAAGGCTTATTCTTTAGGTTTGGGCTGACTTAAATTATATCTTGCACTTTTTATTTTGAGCACCAAAGAAGTTTTTTTTGTGGACAATAAGATATTTTTGAGTTATCTATGATTACATCCAATTAGCTTGACCTAATTGATGTATAATCACACAAAGGGTGCATTAATTTCAGTTCACACTTTTGGTAGTGAGCCATATCTTTATGTATTCTAGCAATAAGCCATAACTTTTGTACTCTGACTGAGTTTTTCAAGGACAATTTGTCCTAGCAGTGTGCCATGTAATGTTTTGTAACTCATTATAATATATTGTGAGATAATCCTCACCATGGTTTTTCCCACTTTAGGTTTTCCATGTAAAAATCCTAGTGTCTATGAGTTGTGTGATGTTATGTTAATTTCCATGTTCTTACTTACAGCTACAACAAAATACATTGTAATAATTGGATGTTTAGCAATCAATTGGTTTAGTAGAATACTGATTCACCCCCCTCTCATTATTTTGTGTGTTCAACAATTTTAATACAAATTAATGCACATACTTACTATAGAATAGGGGGATTCACTACTTAGGATTTCTCTTCATTCAGAGAGCCTCACAGGCCAAACTACCCTAATCTACCTCAGGAATAGCGGTGAGAGTTTTAGAATCCGAAAGAGTAGGTTACAAAGATTCTCTGGACAAACTGACAAGCTCTCAACCAAAGGACGTCAAAATAGAAAATGGATGATAGCACAGCGTACTGGCATCTCAAAGGCATACTGGTGTCTCATACAAACCAGAAAGTGAGTTTATCTTAGAAGATGGCTAAAGTGACTACTTCTACTCAAATTGCTAAGAAATATTAAAATGTAAGAAAGTTACAAAATTGAAATAGAGTGAAGTAAAACTAATAAAGATAAGAGGAAGAAAGGAAATAAATACTTACAACCACATGAATGATGAAGCCTCCACCAAATTAATGTCTTCAAAACCTACAAGCGTGATACCTAGAGAGAATGTTGGGGCTGTATAGCGGTTTGCCTCAGTCAAGCCCCTGTTTTGGTGTTCCCACCTCCGCGAACAACCAAGAAGATAGAGAGAGAGTGTGTGATGAAGAAAGTGTGTGGTGAAAGCAAAACCCACTCAGGAGTAGAACCTACACTACCAAATAAGCACATGATAAAAGAAAACCCCGCTCGAGGAGGAGAACCCGTATCACAAAAGAGGTGATAACAGAAAACCCCGCTTAAGGAGGAGAATTCATATCACCAAGTAAGTATCCAAATAGTAGGGTATATGGAATCCTAAAATGCTCACAAGCATGAAATGAGGGAGATGAAGCTACAAAAGTGTTGTAAAGAGAGCTTGAAGCTGCTACAACAAGCTATATGAAGATGTACAACATGCTAGAGATTGGGATGAGGCTAGAAGTGGAAGCTAGAAATGGAGGAAGAGTTCAGAAGACCCAAAATGGATCAAAAGAATGGATGAAAAAGATAGAAAAGAAGCTTCTCGGGCGGTTACAAAGAATCTCAAGCCATTTCCACCAACAAACTTAGCTGACAAGTCAAAAACATGCTCTAAAACAATCATCTAAGCATTGAAACATTATAGGATGCTAGAACAGCGTGTGGACGTCTACATGGCACGCTAGTGTCTAGACATGTCATGCTACAATACAACATGAATAGGAAAAGTGAAAAGTTTGACAAAAAGCTAACACATAAGGGTGGCTATTGAAAAGGGGTGCTAGAGCATCCTGAGAAGGGAAAAGGCTAATGCAAGGGCTAAAATGAGCCTACTCAAGATGCTAAGGGAGTGGACACTAAAGTGGATGCAAGAATGTAAGTGAAATTGCAAGGGTGAAATTTTACCCTTATATATTTTTCCCCCACTTTAGTGGGCATATGAATCTACATTAATATGCACACTAAAGGAAATATACTAAACATAAATAACACATATGCGAAAAGGATATTGTAGAGGAAGCAGATAACTCCTTGAACCATGGAAGCATCCCCCTAGTTTGAAGATCTACAAAACCAATACATTAGACAAGAAAAAAATGCACCAGATAGCAACGTTAGAACATAAAAGTCCACTAAAGGGTTTGAGTCAACAAAGTAAAGAGATCTCAATGTAAAAGGTTATCTCAATACTATGTGTCATCCCCAAACAATACATAGAATAATTTTAAGAATAGAGGAAGATCATATACTAAAGATGAAGAAGATGTGGATCTTCAACCCGATATATACAAAAGAGAAGAGAGAGATAGAAATGAACAAAGCATGTGGTGAAAGAAAAGCTTGCTCAGGAGTAGAATCCACACCACCAAGTGTGAGTGATAAAAGCAATCCCTGCTTAAGGAGGAAAACCCGTATCACAAATTAAAAGTGATAAAAGAAATCCTCACTCAAGGAGGAAAACCCATATCACAAAGATAGGTGATAAAAGCAATCCCCGCTCAAGGAGGAAAAATTATATCACCAAAGATAGGTGATAAAAGAAATCCCCACTTAAGGAGGAGAACCCGTATCATTGGATATAGGATGTAAAGGAGATCTACAAGTTCTCAGTCTTGTAGAGAGGTATTCCCCAATATCTCTCACATGGAGGAAACCTAGGAAATTGGACTCCATAGATTCAAAAAGTGGCCACGTAGGAAAGTAAGCAGACAATCATGTGGACCCTCAATAGATTGGAAGGCTTTCAAAGGGATCACTTAGGAACCCTTCAAAAGAAGAGGGGTCCACTTAAGGGATGTGCTGTTTGAAAAGCAAGGTCTAGTCAAGCTACCCCCAAGCTAGACATGGAGACATGAAACAAGTCTAGTTAGGCTACCCCCAAGCTAGATGCCAATAAATTTGTTCAAGAGATAAGCTTTCAAAGAGGTCCCTCAAGAACCCTTCAAAAGAGAAAATGGGTCCACTAAAGGGATACTTCATTTGAAGGATATATATACAGAGAGAGAGGGGTGTCCTTAAGAAGGACACATCTCTGAAATGAGTTATCACTACCCACAACATATAGGGGAGGAGAACCATGCAAGATATTTAGAACATGCAGGATAGAGGTAAATCTCAATATCACTTGTCATTTGAAGGAGAAACAGGTGCATCTATAGATGGTATTTGAATCATGAAGTTGTTGTATTTTGTCCTTCAAGGCCTTACATTCGATAGTGGAATGACCAAGCACTTGATGGTATGCACAAAAGGATGTTCTCCTTCATCATGTTTATGATATTTATTACATGTAGGAGAAGGAAGAGTGATTAAGTAGGATTTTAGAAGCCGCAACAAAATTTTCTCTTGCTCAGATAGAGAATGAGTAGAAGGAAGCAAACTTTTCTCTTGTGGAGAAAATTTTGATTGCTCACAAGATGGCACAAAGATAGAAGGAAACATAGGGGGATCTCCATAGAGAGTATTATTCTAGTAATGGGGATCATACTCCTATACAGGATCACCATTAGCCTTCTTGATAGGGATTCCAACATTAACCTCCTTAACATAAGTGTGATCATCTTCCTCAGAAGGAGGATCAACACTAAGAACATTACAATTTGCATTCACCCTATCTCGCAACACAAAATAATGATCATCTTTGATAGCGGGCGTGGATGATGTTATCAGAAGGTCTAAGTGGACCAAGTCAACTTTATATTCATAAATGAAGGAATCTATAAATTCTAAGGAACCCCAATCATCACCAAGACATGCATTCTTTTGAGAAGAGGTAGAAAGAGTACACTTAGGACTCCTCGCTTTAGAAGGATCTTCCTTAGGGACATCTATCTCAAGAGTATCCTTTGTGGTAGGTATTGTTGGAGTAAACATTGACACATTGGAAGACACTAAAGGGATAAGAGTGGGTACAACTGAAGCTTGACCTCCAACTACTACCTCACACAAGTGCATAGCATCAAGGTCAATCTTGACCGTGACTACTTTATTATTGTAAATGAAGTACTTAATAGATTTATGCAAGTTAGATGAGACTACACCCATAGCATGGATCCATGGTTTACCAAGAAGAAGGTTATAAGGTAACTTTTCTGCCATAACATACACAAGGGTAGGTACAGTAATGGGTCCCAACTTCAAAGGAAAGACTATTGTGCCTAGGGCTTTTCGACCAATGTTATCAAACCCACGAATGACAACATAAGAAGTATTAAGAGAAGACAAGTCAATATTAATCTTAGGAAATAGATCAATACTACATACATTGAGCACCAAACCGACATCAACGAGAGTATGTCTAATGCCAATTTTATTAATATTAACTATAATCATTAGAGGGTCTTCTTGCTTCTACACTTCGAAAGGCAGGAGCTCTTGTAGATAGAATGTAATATTCAGCGAATCCGCACGAATATATTCCATCATTGCATTAGAATCCATTAGCCTAGTGGAAGAAGGCAACAGGATATTTTGCAATGCTTCCTAAAGCATACCTTGATAAACCGGAGCAGACTGAAGCAAGTCCCACAATGAGATCTTATCTGAAGGAACTCAAGGTTGCTTAGAAATATCATAATCACTAGGTGCTTTAGTTGTAGGTTTAGGCATTAAAGGAAGACTTGTTTGTTTATTAATTCTATTCTCATAAGCATGGGATACCACTCTATAAGAGGGAGCCTTAGAAAAATTAGGAGAACCACCATCAAATGGAATACCATCAATAGAACAAGTCCTTTTAGAAGGAGGACTAGCTGGAATCACGTAAATAACTAGTCTCTAAGGCCTTTGATGGGTAGAAGAGACAAATTACATTTATTGAATCATCACAACTAGTGGAACAATTACTTGAAGACATATTCTCAACATCAATCCAAGCAAGATCAAATGTGGAATAATTATTTGAAGAAACATTCTCAACATCGATCCAAGGAGAATTAGATGTGAAAGGAGGTTCATCATTCACAAATGCAACTTCTTTAGAAGAGAGTGCATTGGAAGGAAGAAATTCATCATTCATCAATGCATCATCTCCTGGAGAGAGTGCATTGGAATGAATAGAAGGTAGAGTAATATTAAGAAAGGTATCAATGATTTCATCTTCTCGCAACAAAATACCCTCTGAAGTAAGAGGAATTTCATGAGAAGGATCAAAGATACCAAGTCACCATAACATATATTAAATGGAACATCATTAACATTTTGAACAAAATTAGATACTAAGCTAATAAAAGAAGATATTAAATTCATTACGATTTTTTTGGTATTTTCTATGTTTTGGTAATTCACATTTTTGGAGGTCTTCAGAGCAGAATTTGAGGTCAGAACTTGTGTCAATCCCTAAAATTCAATTTCCAAAGGCACTAATATTTTAGGTACTAAACTATTTCTCTAGGAGACCTTTCCAACGGTGCAAACGGTTTTGAATTTTGAGCATTGAATCAAAAGTTATGACCCCGCCAAGTAGGGGTAAATAAATTCCTATTTTTTGGGAAGATTTTCTCTTCACGTCAGGGTCACCAAAATGTAGAATAGGGGGATTCGCTACTCATGAGTTCTCTTCATTCAGAGAGCCTCACGGTGAAAATTTCCCTAATCTACCTTAGGAACAACGCTGAGAGTTTTAGAATTTGAAAGAGTGGGTAGCAAAGATTCTCTGGAAAAACTGACAAGCTCTTGGCCAAAGGACACCAACGTAGAAAATGGATGACAGCGTGGTGCGCTGGCATCTCGTATGGACCAAAAAGCGAGTTTATCTCATAAAATGGCTAAAGTGACTACTTCTACTCGAATTGCTAAGAAATCTTAAAATGTAAGAAAGTGACAGAATTGAAATAGAGTGAAGTAAAAATAATAAAGATAAGAGGAAAGGAAAGAAATACTTACAACCACATGAGTGATGAAGCCTCCACCAAATGAATGTATTCAAAACCTACAAGTGTGATACCTAGAGAGAATGTTGGAGCTATATAGGGGTTTGCCTCAGTCAAACCCTTGTATTGGTGTTCCCACCTCCACAGACAACCAAAAAGATAGAGAGAGAGAGTGTGTGATGAACAAAGCATTTGGTGAAAGAAAAAACCACTCAGGAGTAGAACCCGCACCACCAAATAAGTGTGATAAAATAAAATGCCACTCAAGAAGGAGAACACATATCACAAAAGAGGTGATAAAAGAAAACCCCGCTTGAGGAGGAGAACTTGTATCACCAAGTAAGTATGCAAATAGTAGGGGATATGGAATCCCAAGATGCTCACAAGCATGAAATGAGGGAGATGAAGCTATAAAAGTGTTATAAAGAGAGCTTGAGAGAGCTTGAAGCTGCTAAAACAAGCTATATGAAGATGTACAAAGTGATAGATATTGGGATGAGGCTAGAAGTGGAAGCTAGAAATAAAGGAAGAGTTCAGAAGACCCAAAATGGATCAAAATAATGGATTAAAAAGATAGAAAATAAGCTTCTCGGGTAGTTATAGAGAATCTTGAGCCGTTTCCACCAACAAACTTAGCTGACAAGTGGAAAACATGCTCAGAAATGGTCATCTGAGCATTGACATGTCACAAGACACTAGCACAACACACAAATGTCCATGCGGCATGCCGGTGTCTGGACACATCACGCTACAAAACAACACAAACAAGAAAAGCGTAAAGTTTGATGAAAAGCTAACATGCAAGGGTGGCTGATGAAAAGGGGTGCTAGAGCATCCTGAGAAGGGAAAAGGCTAATGTAAGGGCTAAAATGAGCCTACTCAAGATGCTAAGGGAGTAGACACTAAAGCGAACACAAGAATGTAAGTGAAATTGCAAGGGTGAAATTTCACTCTTATACACCTACAAATTAATAAGAACCAATATATTAATATCAATAACATGACTTTACAAGATCAAAGTGCATACTTAAAAATTAATCCAAGAAACTATCTAAGTCTTCTCTACTCTTTATTTTGTCAAGTATTGCCTTGTGGTTAGACTTACACACCTTCCACAAGGTCTTGTTCTAAGGTCTACCCCGATATTGTTTCAAATGAAAATTGGATGCCACAACAAGGTTTGAGTAATGAGGAATCTTTTGATGCATGTCAAAGTCTTGAAACAACAAACATTAACAATCTTATGTGGGTACCTTCTAAACCATGTTCTACTAAAAACCACCGAGCCTATAGGGTATTCAATTTTTTTTCCATCTATAATTGGGGCCTTCAATTTCTTTTCAGCCATAACACAATGATACAAGTATTCATTCATTCCATCTTCATTGTCTTCATTTGCAATAACTACATAAACATGCCCTACATTGTTATGTGCAAAAAATTAGATGAAATTAGTCAAAATTACAAAAAATCTACAAAGTAAGATAACATTAGGAATTTCAAAAACTATGTAAGTAGATATATTACCTGGTTGAACTAGATCTAATATGTGGTCAAAGTCAACTGATGAATCCATTTGTGTTAGTTCTAGGTCCATCGAGGGCCAATACATGTCAAGTGGGATAAGATAACTTAACTACCATTTTTAAACCCACTCCTTTGACTCACACTTATTCCAGGCTTGAATTGTACATGAAGAACAAAAGCATGCCATCTTTCACGTATGGATACTCTATGAACATGCATTTGTGCTTTTGAAAGAGTGTATTTCACTTGATCCTGTCAGTGTACAATAATCCTCATATGGTGCAATGTTAGTATCATATATCAACCAAAAAATATATGAACTAAAGACTTACCTACATTACTTAGACCCATCGAAGAATTACACCACTCAATGATTGATTTTGCATCTTTCAACTTTGAATTTTCTTTATACTTTAACTCTTTTCATTCTAATGCTATTTTAATACATGCTCCTACACCATCATGCTCCCCCTTTCCATACCCGACCTCACAAAAGTTTCACATATGTTAAACACATATAATAACATGCATCCTACTCAACCAATAGAACATTCACAAGTTCTTGAATTGTGATGCACAATTATCTAACTATATTATATGCTAACTATATGATATTCCACTTCTATCTAGATCATGGTAGAACATCTAAAAGCAACCTGGCACAAACTATGTAGAATGTGTGTGATCATCACTAATGTAAAAGTGGTACTCCCTCAATACCTTCTTGTTATCGTTTTGTATTATTGGTTGCATGAATGAATGCTATGTGTACAAATATAGAAACCTATGTGGAGTTGTAATATTGTGATTGCACCTCATGTTGTGGTTGTAGACTATAGTTCTCTACATAGTTGACAATTGAAATAATGCTACCAAGTGGAAAGGTGTCGTTGCATAATTGAAATTGAAATTCCAACCATCAAGCTCTATGGGTATGCATTGCACACTCATAATCTATACTATCATGAAATGTAGACATAAATTGATACACTAAAATCTTTTGAATAACCAAATCACATATTTTTGTTTCATTACCATTTTTTATATTATAGGACACTATTTTATGCTTTCTAAACTCTACTAGTTCATTTCCAACCACATGCATGTTTTCCATATGTTCACATATTGGTATAGGTTGCAAGCCACCACAATGTTGACATGTTCCATCCAAACATAATTTTTTGTAGAATCTTTGACTTTCCTCACTTTGACATAAATTTTTTGATATGAAGTCTCTTGAAGATGTTGGTGGGACATGTATGCTACAATCTTGTAAAACATTGTTAGTATGCAAATCTAAACATATAGACTGATAAACATCAAAATGGTTAGAAAATTCAATATGTAATCTACAACAAGAAGAAGTGTGTGTGTGATTTATTTTGAAATAAAAGGGTTTTAGAATTTTTAAATATCTTTGACAAATTCTTTGAGGATACATCTCTAGAAATTTACCAAAAAATGGTTTGGATGTGGCTCACAGTGTTGACTATCGATTCTCCTTCTTACCACATCCCTTTGATTTTTAGATACCCTTGTGTTATTCTTCTAAAAATTATTCAATTAGTGAGCTCAATTGTTCAAAAATTGGTTTATTTTTTCATGATAGTCTCCCTAAGAATTCCCATAATTCATTGGCATTGGTGTCCTCAATTCTTTGGTGCCCTTGAATGGCTCTCGATAAATTTTTTCTATTAATTCTCAATCCTTGACTCATCTTTCTAATGAGATGAGCTTTCCTTGATTGATTACTTAATATTGTCGATGTAATGACACATTCTATGACATTAATATCTTTTAAGTGTGAGGTGTTACCCACACTCTCATATGCACTCATTAGATTTTTCACAATAGTTTTTTAACTTGAATCCTCTGATGTTCTCAACCCAAGAAACTTCATGATGGACCTATAATTTATACTTCACATAATTTCAACAAATATTTGATATCTTTCTGCAAAATATACTCATCAATATTAATCAAATACTTTAGCTTTCTATGAAAAATTTTGGGTAGTGTTCCCAAAGGTAAATTCATCTCAACATTAGGAATTTCATCAATATTTAAATGAGATGGGCTAGATGGAATACCTTTGATCGGGGATGGAATAGATGATGCACCTTGAGGTTGATATGGGAATGATGGTGTACCACCTTCCTCACATGTGAGTGATGTACTCTCAACTTGAGATGTGGTAGATGCTACCCATCTACCTTCACTTGTGGTAGAGGATGTGTCCAAATATGGTATTCAAATTTCTCATAGCATGAAGGTTTCACATTTATTCCCTTTGTGCCACCAATTACATATATCTTGTTGATGGTTGAGGTTCCTCTTCAATTGGAATGTCTTTGACAATAATTTCCAATTTATTCTTCTCATGATGTTCCCTCATATATGCTACATTATTTGCATTCTTAGTTTCTTTCTCTTCCTATGTTGGTTTAATCCTTGATCATTTCCTCAGCATGATGGAGAATTTTATCTGTAGCATGATAAAAAGACAAATACTAGCTCATAAAAAATGAATCCATACCAATAAAGGAAATATATGTCATTCAACACTTCATACAAAATACATACAATCATCCTGTAGAAGAGTAAATGTCACTCAATAATGATGAATAAACAAGTGCACTTAGAACAAAAGGAAAATGGAAAGCTTTTTTTTTTTTAAGTATTTCTACCTTGCAAGAATTTATTGAATGTGACTTTTCTCTATCCATTTTTTAACATATGACCTACCAATATAATGTCCACAAATAGAAATGTATGCAAAAAATGGAAGCATAAACAAAACTCACATGAATTTTTTGATGGAATTCCATGATTTCAAGATAAGAAAAAATGGATTTTTTTAAAATACATTACAAACTTGTAAGAAAATACAATTGGCTTGAGTATAAATCCAAATTCCAAAACTTTTTTCAACATCCTACCCATGGAACAAGGTATGGGCATCAATCATATCATTGAAAGAAAGGGGGATTTTTGTCAAATGTTATAACTACAACTTCCTTGGTAGTGAGAAATGTGGAAGCATGGAAAAGGCATGCAAATTTTTTGAAAAAATGTTTTGGTAGAAATGTATCGAAAATGTGGTAGCATAGACAAGGTAGTGAGATGTTTGAAAAAATTCCTCAAAGAAATGTGGTCTCATGGTGATGTCCATCATTGTGAGACCACATTTCCTTGAGGCATGTTTTTGAACAACTCATTACCTTGTCTATGTTGTTTGATAAAATGCTTTGGTAGACATGTATGGAAAATTTGGGAGCATAGACAAGGCAATGAGTTGTTTGAAAAAAATGCCTCAAAGAAATGTGGTGTCCATCACCATGAGACCACATTTTTTTGAGGCATTTTTTCAAATAGCTCATTGCCTTATCTATGTTGTTTGATAAAATGCTTTGGTATACATGTATGCAAAATGTGGGAGCATAGACAAGGAAATGAGTTGTTTGAAAAAATGCCTCAAAGAAATGTGGTCTCATGGTGGACATCACCATGAGACCACATTTCTTTGAGGCATCTTTTCAAACAACTCACTACCTTTTCTATACTTTTTATTACTATTATGCTTTGATAAATTTTTTCCATGCATCCATAGTTTGGTTGAAAGCACATGTTTTAGTATTTTAGCCATTGCAACAAGGGGACCTTGGAATGGGGTATGATATCTATCAAAACATAAAAGGGGGATTTTCATGAGTGTTATGGTTGTAATTTCCTTAGTAGACACATGCAAAATGTGGATGCATAGACAAGGCACATTAACTATTTGACAAAATGCCTCAATGAGATATGCCCTCATGGACTACAATGATTGTAGGACATGCAAAAAATGGAAAATGTATGGAAAATTTGGTAGCATAGACAAGGAAATGAGTTGTTTGAAAAGATGCCTCAAAGAAATGTGGTCGCATGGTGATAAAATTCCTCAAACAAATGTGGTATCATGGTGGTGATAAAATGACTCAAAGAAATGTGGTCTCATGGTGATGTTCGTATATCCCCTATGCCTATACCAAAATGGAAGCTTTGGAAAGGGTTATTCACATCCAGAAAAAGGGATTGAGAAATGATGTATCATAATACATAGTTATAACTACTTTCATAAATGTGTATAAAAAATGTGGAAGCATACACAAGGTAGGTCAATTGTTTAACATAATCCCTCAAAGAGATGTGGTCTCAACCACAATGTTTACAAGATTTACACAAAGAGGATTTGTTGAAAAATCTTTTGAAACTTCCAAGAAAATGTGATTGGAAAGTGTAAAGAATTGTGTAGTTTAAAATGTGCCAAGAGGGGATAAGGTTATAATGAGAAACATAAAATGATGAGCATGGAATATGCATAATAAAAAAATCAAAGCATTTTATTAAGCATGTGTGATAATGGATGATAAAGAAACATAATAGAATTAAGGAAAATGTAAATAAAATGTGTAAAGACTTGATATACATAAAAAATAGAGATTCAAATGGAGGAACTACTCAATTATGTAGTCTTTTTTTCTTCTTACATCAAAATCCTCAACAATTTTATTTTTTCAAAAGCTTGCTTCCTTTTCAACATTCAATTGTATATCACTCAAATAGAATTAGTAACAATACAAATAACCAATGTATAATGTTAAATTCCTACAATTCAATCACAATTAAAATTGCAACACTATAAAAATTAAGACTTGAATTGATACATATCAAATTCAATATGAAAAATTTGTTATTTCCTCCTTCCTAAGTTGAAAAACCATAAAAATGTGGTGGAAAGTTCATGTAAAGGTGGTAGAATGTGAAAAAATTGCATGTGCACTTTCCAACAACTTCAAAAAGTATTTTTTTTGGTCAAAATACACACACAACCAACAGAATAATAGGGCATGTGAACCTAGATCACAGGTGTGCTGACTTTTTACCATTTTTAGAGAAATAAAAAACATGCATTATAACACACTCATGTTATAATGTGAGTGTGTTTTGGATTTCTATATAAAATGGATATATCTCAACTTCTTCAAAATGCACTCACATTATGAAAATGTTAATTTTATAAAGGTTTCCTAACTCATTGTGTCATTACCCACCCCTCTCCCCCCTCCATCTCTCTCACACCAATCTTCCCCCTATGTATCTCACCCCTCTATCCATAGGCTTTAGCTATCTTACCTCTATATTTTTCAAATGGATCTCTAGTTATTTATCAAAACTCTCCACCTCTCTTCCTCCTCCTTACCCATCTTTCCCTCAAGTTATCAACTTCACTCTCATTTTCTTCTATCTCTCCCCTCACCTCTTTATCTCTCACTTATGTCAACCCCTCACCTCTATACCTCTCCCCTCTCTAGGTTTCTAAGTCACTCATTTTTTTCCTCTCCATCCCTTTGTATCCATCTAGGTCTATCACTTAACCTTAAACCCTATCCCTAAACCCTCAACCCTAGAAACTATGCCTTAAACCCTAATCCCTTTACCCTCAATCCTCAACCCTATACCCTTAAACCTTAATACCTCAACCCTTAAACCATTTAACCTTAAACCCTAAAGCATTAAACCATCAAACCTTATCCACCCCTATCCTCCCCTATCTCCCTCACCCCATCTCTCCCCTATCTCTCTCACCCTCTCTCCCTAGGCTACAGGTCTCTCACTTGTATATCTATCAGGTCACTCTAGATATTTCCCTCCCTCCACACCTCTCTCCCTAGGTTGTAGGTCTTTCTACCTCTCCATCCCTCCTTATCCATCTAGGTCTATCACTCCTTATCAACCCTCAATCCTCAAACCCTTAATCCCTCAACCCTCTAGCCTATACATTAAAATAGGTCAACCCTCAATTATCAAACCTATATCCTATATATTAGACCCTCAACCCTAATCCCTCAACCATATACCTTAATTCCTAATCCTTTAAGCCCTTAACCCTTAAACCCTAATCTCCCTCTCTCTCCATCCCTCCCTCTATCTCTCCCACCCTATCATGATAAGTCCCTCACTCCAATCCCCTCTCTACCACTCCCTCTCTCTCTCCCTCTCTCTCAGGTCTCTCCCTCTCTCTCTCCCTCTATCTCTTTCCCATCCCTCTATCTCCCACTCCTCTCTCCCTCTCTCACGAGTCTCTCCATCCAACCCCCTCTCCCTTTCCTAGGTCTCTCTCTCTCTCCATCTCTCTCTCCCAATCCCTCTCTCTCACTCCCATTCTCTCCCACTCCCTCTCTCTCACACTCCCTCTCTCCCCTATCTCTTGGTCTCTCTGTCCCACAGATCTAGATAACTCTCCCTCCTCTCTCTCTCTCTCTCTCTCTCTCTCTCTCTCTCTCTCCCTCCCACCCTACCTAGATAAGTCCCTCTCACTCCAACCCATTCCCTCCCAATCTCTCTCTCAAGTATCTCCCTCCCACCCCCTCTCCCTCTCTCAAGTATCTCTCTCTGTCTATTTGTATCTCTATCTCTCACTCACTCACTCCCTCTATCTCTCTTGTGCTCACTCTCACTCCCTATCTCTCCCACTCCCTCTCTCTTTCACTCCCTCTCTTTCCCTATCTCTCTCTCTCTCTCTCTCTCTCTCTCTCTCTCTCTCTCTCTCTCTCTCTCTCTCTCCTTCCATCCTCCCTCCCTAGATAAGTCCCTCTCACTCCAACCCAATCTCTCCCACTCCCTCTCTCTTAGGTCTCCTCCCCACCTCCTCTCCCTCTCTCAGGCCTCTCTCTCTCTCACTCCCTTTATCAATCTCCCACTCCCTCTCTCACTCCCTCTCTCTCCCAATCTCCTCTCTCTCACACTCCCTCTCTCTTCATATCTCTCAGGTGTCTCCTACCCACCCCTCTCTCTCTTAGGTCTATCCCTCTGACACCCTACCTAGGTAACTCTCTCTCTCCCACCCCCTCTCTCTCTCCCTCTATCCTTCTCATTCCAACCCATTCACTCTATCTCTCTCTCCCTGTCTCTCAAGTATCTCCCTCTCTCAGGTCCATCTCTCACTCACTATCTCTCTCTCTTTGGTCTCTCCCTCCCTCTCTCCCTCCCACCCTACCTAGACAACTCTCTCTCTCCCTCTTAAAATTCTCCCTCCCTCTAAATACATACGTACATATAAGTAGACATGCATAAATACAAACATATGGGTAAAATCACAAAGTTGTGTCACACTTTCGACCAAATAAATAGTTTTGAGTGAAATATTTTTGGTTGAAAAGGTTTCAGCCAAATAGGTTTCAACTGAAACCAAATGTCCTACATGTTTCACATAGGGTTTCGACCAAATATGTTTTGCCCGAATCCAAAAAAAAAAAAATTCCCTTTGCCGCTTTGAAATTGGCTTATTTTATTTGCGGGGTTTCTATAGAAAGGGTTTCAATCAAAACCCTTTATACCAAAATTATCTATGTGGCATCCTAGTTGGCAACCAACTCATCATTTTTTAGAATTTTTTGAACGTTACAACTTGAACTAAGTATTTCTTTAGTCAAAATGATGTTTAAAAAAAAAAAAAAAATTACCTTTTTGTAGAGCTTAGAGTGGTGAATCCGAATATGTAATTTTTTTAATATTTTGATTATTTTAATATATTTTATTTTTAAAATAATGCAAGTAGGTTGTTAAAGTTAAAAAAGAGGCTTATTAGAAATTAAAAAAAATAGTAAAGCATATTAATTTTTTTTTAAAATATATGGTGCTCTAGAGGAGAGAGTCCTCTTCAAAAGGGTATAATTTGTTTTTTGAAAATAATTGAAAAAATAGACAATAGTTGATGTCCCCTGAAAATTGTCAAATTCTGACAAGTTTGACTTTAAAATGTTATTACGAGAAAAATATAATCAAAATTTGAATTTTTTTTCATGCACTAGATATTGAAGTTACCTATTAGGAGAAAAAAATTAAGGGGAAAATGAAGTTTTTTTCAATTTGTTTCTTGATGTCCCGTGAACATCACTTTTTTCTGAAATTTTCAACATTCTAAAATTTGTTCTTAGATTGATAAAAAAATAATGAAAACAATTTTTAAAAAATCTAAAAAATTATAGGAATAAACTTCATCAAAATTTCTACATTTTGTTAGTTTACATCATTTTAAAATTCAAAACATAAAGACCACTTCTATGTGGTCAAAGTTCAGAATTTTTTTATTGTGGGTTGATTCCTTTATAAAGTGTGACACAGGTTTGTGCTTTTACCCATACATACATACTTACATACATACAAGCATACATACATACGTATGTATATATGTATGTATATATATACTATATATACATATATATATATATATATATATATATATATATATATATATATATATATATATATATATATATAACTGACTAGCATTTAACACAAAGAAATACATAAAGTAAGCACATTATAACATGCTAACATGCTCATGTTATGTCTTGCTTAGGAAACTAAAGCACAAACACAAAAAATATGTCAAAACTATGAAATAACGTCAGCGCATTATAACACGCTCATGTTATAATGTGCTTGTGTTATTTATTGCTTTGGGAATCCCCAAGCCTTAGTCTTGGTATTTGGTTTGGAATACCAACCCAAAGGCTTGAAGTGCCTTCCCAACATCCAAAGACATGTTTGTGTATATTCTACAAGATTTCACATAATCACATTCATGCTAATTGTCAAGTTTTCACATATTTGAAGGTCCACCAAATTGAACACTTGGGTAATGTTAGGTTCTCTCTTCGCTACTCAACGATGTAATGTTTTTCACATTTTGAAAATTTTAAGCCTTTCATCTTTAATTTATTTTGTTTGTGTGTTTATTTTTTGGAAAAAAACAAGTGTTTGGTTTTTTTATTTATAAATTAACCATTCATTTAAATTTCAAATAAATAACATTTTTAGAAATTAGACTCCATTCTACACAAATTAAAAAAATTGATTTTCAATTATTTTTCAAAATTTATAGGGGTAGCATAGCCAAAATTCTATTTTTCAAGGTGTGTCCACTTTGAAAATTAGTCAAAAATCAAATATTCATTAAAAAATTATTAAAAAAAATGGGCATAAACTACATGTTGTTAGCTAATTAATTCTCACCGAAGCAATTTTAAAAATACCAAAAAAAAGTTATCCTTTTGAGGGAGCCACAAAAGACACTATGTTATGTTTTTTTGACAAAAACAACACCAATTTTTTGGCTCCCTTTTTTGAACCCCTTAATCTATACCATTTAAAAAAAAAAATAGTAGTTTAGAAAAAAGACTCAGAGTACTTGCTACATTGTTTTTGTTGCATCTTAAAATTTTGAGTGTAACTATCCTCAATTTCTCATCCAAGTTCAATATTCCTTGATTTCAAAAATAATGTGGCCACTTAAGACCCCTTTATGTCCCCCATATTTTTGCACTTACTCTGTGCAAATTCAAATTAGGTCAGCACCAAAACACTTCCAGGGTGGATAGAAGTGAAAGTGGACCACACCACTCCTTAATTGGGACCCAAATATATAATGTCATGCTATGACATGCTTCTATAACCAATAAACATCCAACGTAATTAGTATAAACACCAAGGTTGACTATTACCCATGTAAACACCATTAAAATTTTAAGTGCACACTTCATTTGATTCAAAAATAACTCATTGATAGCAAATGTCACTTGAACACAATCTAGAATATTCTATAAACATCCTAAAATTCAACAAAATCAATCACAACAACTTTCACTTAAAGAATGTAAACACCTAGTACAATCAAAAAATTCTTCCATACATAGGCTTGTTGAGATCAATGATAAAACCAAATGCTCATACTTGCAACAAGCTTAGGGGGGAGGGGGCACATTGAACTTGTAATTCTTGGTTGGTGGAATTGGGTAGACAAATTATCCAAGCTAGGGGAAGAGGGATTACCTTCCAAAGTCACAAAGGAACTAGTGAGGACCAAGGCAAGGTTCATTACCCTTGAAAGAGAATCAATAGTAGGGAATAGAGCCAAATTATACTAGTAAAGCCTATAAATAAGAACTTGATGCAAAGGTGTTTTCTTCCATTTATCTTGAACAACTTGAACATATTGTTGAAGGGAAGAATAAATCTAGAGAGAAAAGTTCATTTTAACATTATAAGTAAAATAATAAAGCATAGGGAAAAGGTGGGAATGAAATATTTCATATATTCCTTCTAGAGTGACATGCCTCATAAGCACCTCTACCATCTTCTTCTAGATGCCTATCAAATCATTACTATTGAAACCTTTTTGAAATTGGTTCACAACCTCCTTCCAAGGAGAGACCAACGGCCACCTAAATAAGCTCCATCAACTCCACAAAAATAAGACCGTGAAATTCAACTTTCCCATCCTTCCAAGAATTGGAAAACTTCACAAATAGGTTGGGGTCGTTCCCTTTCATAGCCTTGATATAGGAGGCAAGCTTTCCTTTCTAAAGGAATGGCCATAATTCATAGTCATTCCTTAAGTTCTCATAGGAATTTGACTCCTATTGAACTAGATCCCCTCTAGTCTTGTTAGTCACAATAACAAATGAATGGGGCCTAAAAAAGCTCTTAGGAAACACTGGTTGTAAATAGCAATGGTATACAAATCTAACTTATAATTAGGATTAGGTGAGAGGGAATTATTTTCCTTCATTGCAACTTAGATAGTATGTATTGTCATAATGAACCCTAAGGGGATTTAGTTTAATTTGTATCATGAAGTGCATTTTCTTCATTATTAATTAGCATTCTCACATTTTTTGAGATCATTAAGAGATCCTCCAAAATTTTAATCTTTCCCACATAAGCTCCAAAATTATCCATTGCATCTGCCACCTTGTTCTCTTCTTGGAACAAATGATTAATCTAATAGTGCCCTATATTCATGATTTCAAGGCAAGCCTTAACTATAAGCTATCACATAGACTAGCATGGAGACACTTTTCCTTTTAACATCATTATGGTATTATGGGAGTCTCCTTCTATACCTAGGTTGGAAATACCTTTACTATAAGAAATTTGTAACCTCTGGAAAGTAGTAGAAACCTCAGCGTTCAAACTAGAGGTTTATCTTCTAAGATTAACAACATAGACAAGAATAACCTTTCCTCTATGATCCCATATAATGCCACCCCCTCCTACCTGACCCAAGTTCCCTTTAGCTGAGCCATCCAAGGTCAAGAGGAATAGTGACTATTGCTATGGTCAAAAGGGATTCTAGAGCTTAGGTACTTTAGAACTTAAGATAGATCCTAGGTAGTAGCAATATAAACTTCTAGATTAGTGGGATTAATTTTAGGGTTGAAAGATACATATTTGAGATTATCCTTTACCTTATTGATGGTCTGACTAGAAAGAACATTTCAAGGAATTTTTTCCCTCAAAAATCCTATTGTTTCACTCCTTCCAAAGTATCCAACCAGTGGGGAGGAGGGCCTTCCACCAAAGTTATGGAGTCTTTATTCCAAACCCAACTGACATGAAACAAAGATTGAAATTTTTGAAAAACTTTCCAAGAATAATAGTAATAAAATAGAAGATGGGAAGTGGTTTCTTCCTCTTTCACACAAATAAATCACCTATTAGCCAATTACATCCCTCTTTTTTGGAGATTGTCCAATGTGAGAATTTTCTCATGACATGTCATCCACTAGAATAATCTAACCTTAGGAATAGACCTAATCCACTAGATTTTCAACCAATAGAACTAAGAATCCCAATTGATAGCCAACAGATTATAGTTGAAATTGATTGTATAATTATTTTCCTTTGAATCCACCCAAACTAAGGAGTCTATAGATTTAGAACTATATAATCTCATGTTATCAATTAGACTAAGAAGTTATACAACAACCAATTGAATTAGGGGCTCATACCAATTAGGATTTATCCTCCAAAGAGGAGGATTAGTGGAATGGTCCAAATAATCAAATACTTTAAAACCCAATATTATACAAAGATATGATTGAATGGCAGAGTAGATCAAGTTGAGCTCAAGAGCCAAATTCAAAATCCAAGCATCCTCCCAAAATATCACTAAGACCCTAGTCCTGATCTGCTAGAAAACACCTTTTCTTATTATCTCCTTGGTTTTGAGGAGATTATTATAGATTATGAAGCCTTTTGGGATATGAATGTTATGTAGGAGAGAGATACCTTCCCCTCCATTCAAATACTTGGCTCTAAATATATTAATCCATTTAGTCTATTTTTTTATCAAGTTCCAAATAACTTTGGATAGAAGCACCAAGTTCATTTGTTAGGTCCTTTTAATCTCATGACCACCATTTTTTTGCAAGAAGACCGTATCCCAATTAATCAAAGAGAAGTATTTTTTTCTTCAGTTCTTGACTAGAGAAGCCTTCTTTGAACTTTCTCAAGTTTATTTGTCCAAAGAGAAGGAATCATGAAGAGGGATAGGAGGTAAACTATAGTAATATACATCATAGATTTCAGGAGTAGGAGTTTTTTGAAATTACTAAGCATGACTCCCTTTCAAGCTATAAGTTTCCTTTCAACCATTTCCAATGGGTTAGACCAAACAAAATTATCAACTTTACCAACCGTGATAGGAATTACTAAGTAGGATAATGGGAGAATAAGTGTTTAACAATTGAGGATCCTAGATATTTTGATTTGAAGGGAGGGAACATTGAGGAATAAAGCAACACTTTTGGTGAAGTTTATACATTGACCCAAAGTAGAAGAAAAATATAAGAGAATTCTAATCCAACCCTTTTCCTCTATAATCATGGATTCCCCCAAAAGGATGGTATCATCAATAAATTATCGATGAGAAATTGATAGAGAGGTTGATAAAGGAGAGAAGCCTTTAAGGTTGCCACATAAAATACCTTTTACAATATTATGACCAAGAACCTTTGCCAACATGATGAAGAGGTAGGGAGAAAGAGGATTCCCTTGCTTTATTCCATCAGATGCTGAGAAGTGACCATGGAGGGAGCCATTAATGATCACCAAAAAACATAGAGGATGAAACACAACCTTTTATAATTTTGATAATTTTACCTTTGAAACCAAATCTCTATATAACTTCAAATAGAAAGCTCCAAGATACTTTTACATACGCTTTAGATATATCCAAATTGAAGGCCATGATTTCCTTGTTTCTTTTACTCACTGAGTGGAGGGTTTTGAGGACCATAAGAACATCATCATTGATTTTCCTACCCAACACAAAACCTTTATAAGTGGTGTAGATCATTTTATCTAGGAAAGGATTTATTTTGTTAACAAATAATTTAGAGTAGATCTTGTAAAATGTGACACAAAGACTTATAGGCCATGTTGGTAAAAGGTTGACATTGATGTTAACGGATGTCATTAATTTCATTAATGTCAAAGTATATAGTAAGAAGTTGGATGTCAAATGAGTTCTCTATTTAAGGATAAGTTGTATTATCATTATATTCCCCTCGACTTATCATTTTGAGTTGTAGAAGATTTGTTGATACATGTCTTATGTCAAAAGTTCAATTTGATCAATGTTGGTAATTTTACTATCAAGACGAAAAATTAAGAAATATATATTATTAGTTCTAAGGAAGTGTTTTTATGACCATTATATGCTTTCAATACCATGCTTGCATCTTTTCACTATGACAGTGGTGATCCAAAAGTCTATACTAGTATGTTTCAGTGTAGTTCTCAGGGCACAGAGATTTCTCTGGCAATACAATCATGGTTTGCATTACTTTCAAAAATGTATTCTTGCTCTTTTATTTTAGAGGAGAGTATTCCTACTCTAGGTCTATCATATCCTAGAGTTTTCAGAGGACATGTTTAGCATGCAAAAAGATTGAAGTGACAGAAGGTTCTATGTGTTTTTCTATCAACTAGTTGGATTTCAAGGCATACATACAATAATGGATAGTAGTGTGTGGAATTAAAAACTTGTGTGGGGTGTTAGAATAAGAACTTCTTAAGGTTCCTATGGTAGCACATAGTATCATGTTCTATTGGTAGTAATAAATTTTATTTTTGGACCGAACTACTACACATTTAATGTAATTTGAATTTAGGTCCACCTTATGTTGTCCTAGCTATTTATGGATCCATGGATGGAAAATAAGAGTGTTAATGTAATTTCATGTATATATTTTAAATTTTCAAATCTATTGAAAGGTATGCAAGTGTGAACACATGAATTAGAGTTATACCTATGTGAAGAAAAGTTGGTCACTGGTGAAAATTGAAGAGAAGGTGGTGAAGATAAGAGGGAAAATTGCATTCCAGTGTGTGAAACTATATCAAAATATCATTTGCAATGAGGAAGAATGCCAGTTGTGACTTAGGCACATGTATGTGTTGCATTAAAGATTCATAAGCTTTATATTTATAATCTAGTAGGACTGGTGTTCTACCTATTGTACTATTTCAATTGGGGATTAGTGTCTCTAGTAGGTTGGTACCTATTGATACATTAGGGGATTGCTATCTCTAGTAGGTTGGTTCCTACTTGAGTGCATAAAATTCACTTGTATATTTATGTATTGTGAAGCTAGATTTGGATAGTAGATCCAAGTAGCTATTCTCACTATGGTTTTTCCCATCTTGGGTTTCCACATATATCTGGTGTTCATGTGTGTGATTTATGCTTTTATGTTTTAATTGATTATGTAGGATTTGTTAAGAACAATCACATATTTTTATAACAATAACAAAGATTCAAGTTGCATGATCTGGTAATTAGTGTTGAAGTTGAGAACCTTGAATTGATTAGATCTATCGATTCACCCCCTCTCAATAGATTGTGTTCCCTTCAATTGGTATTAGATCTAGTTTCCTTTGAAGAAGCCTCAAATATTAAGGTAGTTTCAAGATGGCACTCAATTGCTTAGGAAGGATTCTTTGGAAACAAAAAACCATTGTTTGATGGATCCAATTTTACATTTTGGAAAGATAGGATGGATTCCTACTTGATGGATCTTGGAATAGACATCTAGATGTCAGTGATAAAGGGATATGAGAAACCTAAAAAACCTCCCAGGGATCAAGTCAGAAAGAGGGCTTGTGAAATCAATGTTAAGGAAATGAATACTCTCTTATGTGGATTGACTAAGTTTGAATTTGTGAAAGTGATGTAGTGAAAAATAGTGAAGGAAATATGGGATAAATTGGAACCATATATGCAGGTGATAAAAAAGTCAAAGAGGTGAAGCTACACACTCATGTCTTAGTTTGAAAGCTTAAAGATGAGAGAAGATGAAAATATTACCACATTCTTACTTCAGGTTGATGAAGTTTCCAACTCTATCTGAGGTCTTGGAGAAGAATTGAAATAAAATATTGTTTTGAAAAAGGTACTTAGATCTCTTCCTAGAAGATTTGATTCCAAAGTCCCTGTAATTGAAGAGGCTAAGGATGTAAATTCTTTGAAGTTGATTGAATTGCATGGAACTATAACTGCATTTGAGATGAGATTTGAAAGTGAAGATTCTATAAGGAAAGAAGATACTTTCAAAGTATCTAAGAAGGAGGTTGATCAAGATTCTAATATTACATCAGATCTAGAGGAAGCCAATTTTGTTAGGAAGCTACAAAGAGGTTCGATTAAGCACAAAGGATAGCTACATTTTTTGCATAGAAAATTGTACACACTTACAATTTCACATTATGTTTTGACCCCCTAATTTATTAGACTTAATTAAGCTTCTAACTTTCCAAATTATGCATTCTAAAGCCTAATTTTTATCATTTTCCAAAGAAGGATAGGTATTAAAAAAAATCAATCAATCATTAAATTGTCCCTAACTTTGAGTATCCTAGAATTTTGGACTAGGACCTAGTTGCCCATGGGCAATTGGGTCCTCCTTAAATGGGACCTAAATTTAAATATGTTTTTTTAAGTATTTTAATATCCAAAATTCAAATATGAAGTGTTGACTTTTGGAATTTAATTTTTTAGGAAATTAGATAAACACCTATAAATGTAAGGGGGGAAATAAGTATAAGGGAAAAAAAATGAAATACAATGAAAGAGATCAAAGCAAGATCAAATCCCAACCATACTCATGAAATGAAATTATAAAACTAAGAATTAAATGAACAATGCTATCATAAAAGAGAACATAAAAAGAATTGAAGCATTACAATGTTACCATCCCATGTCGAAGTGTAATTCATATTGATGTTGGATCACTTGGATCAATATGAAGCCTTCATTGTTTGTGCAAAAAGCTTTAGAAGGTATGCTAATAGTGATCAAAGATGTATGTATTTTATCTTAAGAATTCGATAGTCAATTCAACATGAACTCTTTACACAATTTCTTTAGATTATCTAATCCTTTTTTAGAATGAAGAAGGTTTTATGGATTTTTAGTTTTTAGATGAATGATCAAGATTTAGTAGTAAAAGATTATGATCAATGGGTGAGAACCGTTGACAGGAAATAGATTGGTCAGTTAACTCCTCTGATTGATCCAATTAAGGATTTAAATTAGATCATAAATGGGATTAGATTAGAATGATTGGTGGGATTGAGAAAGTTAGGTTGAGTTAGGAAGTAGATGGGTTAGTCAACCAATAAAGTAAGAAATTAGTGGTCATGATTTACTCAATTACAAAGAGGTGAAGATAATTAATTAATTGAATAATTAATTAATATTGGAGATGAACTTGCAAGTTTTCTTTTGACTTTAACAAATAGAGATATATTTGTTTGTTGACCATGTTGAATGATTTTGAATATTCGATTTAATTATTCAAATTCAAAGAAGGGAAAGTGGTCTAATTAAATTATTAATGATAATAATTTAATTTATTTATATGAATAAGGTATATCCATGACATAATTAAATAATTGATGTTTATTTAATTAATCAAGAGGAATACAGTTAGATTAATGATAAAATAGTGAATTAATTAAATAATTAAATATTATTCAATTAATAGAGGAAAATGAATATATAATTTGGATGATAAATGTTGATGGAGTTGCATGGAGGTCTGGTGCGAGCTAGGGCCTGCGTGCCCTAGCCGATTCTGTTTTTGGCATCTGTGATTGGATTTCGAGCTTTCTATAGCTTGCGGGGGGGTTTTAGATTGCTTATAGGGGTTTTTCTTTGGTCGAGTAGGGGTGTCTAATCATTTTTGGCCGGTGGGTGGGTGTTTTTTGCCTAGTTTTTGTGTGTGGTGTGTCCTTGGTGAGAGGAATGCAGCGGTTTGAGACTGTGGGTCGCCTGCCCTGTCTCATTCTCTTTTTTTGTTGAACAGTTGGTTCCTTGGGCCATGGAGAATCATGGTCTAGCTTCTTCTCAAGTATCCTTAGGGGATTAAGAAAATAAATGATCTGTCTTCTCTAATGCATGTCAGTAGTAAGGAATAGACAGGTAAACTCCAATCTGGGGAAGGTGCCTCCTCTTCAAAAGGGATGTTTCGAATAAAAAAAGTAAATGGATGTTTGGAGAGATTTGAAGATCAACCAGTTTTGGTTATTCAACCTAAGCAAGTTTCAGAGGATGTTGAATACTGGAGCAATCATGCCCTTATTTGCAATTTTTTGGGCTTTCGTCTTTCTATACCTGTGATGGAATCCTGGGCACGTCGGGTTTGGAACCCTAAAGGAGATATGGAGATTCTTTTAGCGGCTAATAACTATTTTCTGGTTATCTTTTCAAGCATGTCAGATAGGAATAGGGATTTTGAAAGATGCCCTTATTTCTTTAACCACGTGGGGCTCTTCATCAAGCCTTGGCACATGGGCTTCAACTCTGTTGAAGAGATACCCTCATGGGTGCCTGTGTGGGTTTGATTACCAAGGCTTCCTTTGGAATTCTAGATAGAAGATATTCTTCATTCAATCTCTTTGCTTCTTGGGAAACCTGTGGGATCGGCTACACAAACTCAAGATCGTAAGGTAATTTATTTTGCTCATATTTGTGTAGAATTTGATTAAAATAATCCATTACTAAATTCTATGGAGGTTTGCATGGGTTCATCTTCTTGGATCCAATAGCTAGATTACGAGACCCTACCATTTAGATGCAGAATTTGCCATGAATATGGTCATCTACATTGCAGATGTCCCAGATTTAAATCTTCCCCCTTGGCTGCCTCTGGACCTCCTAGGGAGGATAAGGGGAAGGATCCTTTTTCTGATGGACCTATTGATAAGGAGGGATTTATTCTGGTTAAGTCTTGTAACAAAGGCAAAGGCAAGAAGAGAACCTGGATGGATAGACAGAATGATGGCACATTTAACAGGTTTGAGGCTCTTGATAGCTTAGTCCAAGAGGAAGGAATTCTAGTTGAGCTCTCTTCTGGGGCTAAAGGTCAGCATGAGGCTTAGGATGTGGTGCAAAGAAGAAGGATCATATTTTATCTTTAGGGGACCAACAGGTAGGTCATATGGCTATGGATTTTCCTTCTCAAGTTCAGGATATCAGAGATCTCTAGGGGTCACAGGCTCTGATGGGTACGGTTGTGGTGGCTTCTATTCCCCCTACTACTAAGGGGACCTCAGATCCTATGAAGGGTAATAGGGCTTCTCCTGCCTTAGGCTTGCAACAAAAATCCTTTAAAAAGGGGCCTCTAGACAAACCGTCAAGGAGTGGAAGGAAGACTGATCAAAAGAAGGTCAAAATTATGGGTGATACATTGGTTGATTCTGGGTCTATGAAACCCATTGATTCCCACTTCTCCCACCCCCATAAATGATTGTTTTATCATGGAATGTAATGGGATTGAAAAACATCCATAGACAAAAGGTTGTCCGTAGATTAATTGAGTCTCAGTCTCCTAATGTGGTCTTTATTCAGGAAACCAAGCTTACAATGGATGGTTTAGCTAATTGTGCTCCGTGTATCTGACCCCAAGGCTATTGGTAGGGGGTGGGGGATTTGAGTAGTTTTGGGGGGTGGCTTGTTTCTGGAACCCAAGGAAAGTTTCCTCCTTATGGTGGATTTCTAGTCAGTCTTCCATTTCTATGGTTGCCTCTAGCTTTGAGACTATAGAAAGATTCATTTTCTCCAATATTTATGCTCCTACTGATCTTTCAGGTAAGTCACATCTTAGGGCTCACATCAGCTTCATCCGGTCTTTGGACCCATTTCTCCCATGGATTATGGCTTGTGATTTTAATGTTGTTATAAGTTTGGATGAAAAATGAGGTGGGTTAGCCAGGCTAGACCCTTCTTAAAATTTTCTTAGAGATAATATTGGTTTCCTAAATCTCATTGATGTGAAGTCAATCAATGGTGTGCTATCTCAGAAAGGCTTGATAGATTTGTAGTATCCTATTATTGGATGAATAGCAGGTGGACCACTAGTTCATAAATTCTTGATTGTAGGGGCTCTGATCACTAGCCTATTAAATTCTCTATCTCCTCATATGGAGTCACCAAAAATCCTTCTTTCAAATTTTAGTTGATGTGGTTAAGAGATCAATCTCTACAGGATCTTATGCTGGATTGGTGGTATGAAGGGATGCTTGCCCATGGGACGACCATGTTTACTTTTAGCAAGAGGCTTCAACATGTGAAGTATAGGCTTAAGAGGTGGAATAAACAATGTTTTGGGAACCTGCATGCTTAGAAGATAGTTGCTCAGTCCAAGTTGGATAGTGTTACTCATCAAATTCAAGACCAAGGGTTATCCTCTAATCTCAAGAATGCTGAGTCCTTGGCTCTTAAGGGCTTAGAAGAGTGGGAGCTTTGGGAGGATATTTTCTTGAAGTAGAAATATTGTATTGATTGGCTTCAGGAGGGGGATAGGAACATGAAATTTTCTCATAACTTGATAAAGGCTCAAAGGTAGGGGAACTCTATTTCCTCTCTTGTTTTTCCTAAAGGGGCCCAACTCTCGTCTTGTGAAGAAATTTCTAGGGCAATTGTCAATTACTTTTCAAATCTATTAACTAGGGAGAATCTTGCAGCTAGGACCAAAGAGAGGGCCATCTTGGACTGTATTCCCCACTTGGTCTCTACCGAGATGAAAGGGGCTCTTTTATGTCCAATATTGTTACCTAAATTGGAGAAAGTTGTGTTTATTATGAAAAAAGTTAAAGCTCCTGCATAGATGGGTTTTCAATTGATTTCTTTCAGGAATTCTAGGAAATAATAAAGTATGATCTCCTTGAGGTGGTTCAGGAATCACATAGGAACAAATAAATACTTAAGTCTTTGAATTCTACTTTTTTGGCTCTCATACCTAAGAAGGAGGGGGCTAATCAGTTGGATCAATTTAGGCCTATTGCTTTATGCAATGTTGTCTACAAGATCATCACCAAGTTGATTGCTGAGAGACTCAAACCACTCTTTTGTGCTTTGATCTCTACTGAGGAGGGTGGTTTTTTTGAAGGAAGAATTTTTTTGGATGGTGTCATGATAGCAATGGAGGATATTCACTCTATGGCTTCCTCTAAGGAGAAGGATATGTTCATTAAACTTGACATGGCTAAAGCTTATGATTGGGTGAGCTGGGAGTTCTTAGAGAAAATTCTCTTGTATTTTGGCTTTGAAGAGGAGTGGGTGAATTGGGTTCTCAGTCGTGTGATCTCATCCTCCTTTTCTATTCTTATTAATGGGGAACCTTCAGATTTTTTTAGTGTTTCTCGGGGAATTCAACAAGGGGACCCTCTATCTCTCTATCTATTCATTATCATGGTGGAGGGTCTTGGAAGATTTATTAAATCTCAGGTGAGGCAAGGTCTTACACAAGGTTGGAGCTGGAACAATAATCATCCTCCCTACTCTCATCTTCAGTTTGTGGATGACACTGGGTTGATGGGCTTGGCTAGAATTAGTGAGGCTATGAACTTCAAGAGAGCTTTAGACATCTATTTGAAAGCTTCAGGTCAGAGTATTAATGATGATAAATCTTCAATTTATTTCTTTAATACTCCTCAGCTTATTCAGAAAAGGATTGCTAGGATTCTTAGATTTCATAATGGTTCTCTTCCCTTGATGTACCTTGGGATTCCTTTGGATTTGGGATCTCAATGTAGAGATTTTTGGCAGGGGATTTTGGATAAATTTTGGAGTAAGTTTAGTCACTAGACTTACATATGGCTCTCTTTTGCTGGGAGAGTGATTCTCCTAAAGACTATGGTGTAGTCTCTCCCCATTTATAGGTGTTGTGTGTAGGTTCCCCCTTCCTCTTTTGTGAGGTAATTTGATGCTCTATCTTAGGAATTCCTTTGGTTGGGCAACCTTCTCTCCTTGAAGTGGATTTTAGTCAAGTGGGAGCCTATCTGTAGGATGAAGCATGTTGGGGGCCTTGGTCTTAGGTCTATGGCTCTTGTGGTCATGGCCTTGGTGGCCAAGCTATACTAGAGATGGTGCAACAATCAAGATCAAGATTGGGCCAAGATTCTTGCTCTCAATTATCTTCCAGGTGCTAAGAGCCAAGATGTGTTGTGGCTTGCCTTGTTGGGCAAGGGTTCTTATATTTGGGATGCTCTTAAGAAGGGAGCTCAACTTGTTAAGGATGGTCTCTTCTAGATTTGTAATAGAGGCTCTGATGCTCTATTTTGGCAGGACTCTTGGGATGGCCACCCTCCCATTCTTTCTAGTTTCTCTCAGCTTCAGCCTCTCTACCATATTTTTTTTATGTTGGATAGATTAAGGTGGAGCATTTTAAAACAGTCAAGTGTATTGGTCAGGTGGAGGTGTCTTGTTGGAAGGATCCTCAGGAGTGGCCCGTGGATGGTTCTGATAAGGATCATGTTGTTCTGTCTAAAGTCTTGGAGGGTAGGCTTTGTAGCTCCCTTAATGAGAGGGACAAGTTGGCTTGGAGTCCCAACCCAAAAGGTAAATTTACTATTGCTCAAGGCTATGTTATGCTAGACAAGAACTTACATGGTCCAGCTGAGGTGCCCTAGTGGAAGAAGCCATGGAACAACTTTTCTTGGCCCAAATGCAATTTTTTCTTATGGTTGGTTGCTCAGAAGAAATGTATCACTTGGGAGAATCTTCGCAAGTGAGGTTTTCAAGGAACTTCTATTTGCTTCCTTTGTTCATGCAGTGAAGAATGCTCTTCCCCCTTGTTCTTTCTCTACCCTTTTTCTAGAGAGATATGGCATAGGTGGTGGGAGGCTTGGCATTAGGGTTGTGTTCATGCACCTTCCCTAATTGAGTTTTGGGAGAGCTTGGGTAGGCCTCCAGTGAAGACTTCTTTCCTACAAGTGGTCTGGGCTATTGGGCCTATTTTCATTCTCTGGAACCTTTGGTTGGAGAGGAATCATAGAGTTTTTTGTGGCTCCAAGTTAGGAAGTTGTCAATTGTGGAAGAAGATTATTAACAGGCTTCAGGAGACTATTTTTGCTAAGTGTGATATGTCTGATAATATTGATCCTAGTGATTATGCTATTATGAGGGATTTGAACCTGGGGGATAATAGTAGGGGATGCATTGCTGGAAATAGACCCCGACATGTCAAGCAATGTGTTTGTTGTGATGGGAGGTGGATGCCTCCCTCAGTTGGGGTCCTGAAGATTAATATAGATGGTTCTTCTCATGGGAACCCTAGACATGCTAGTATTGGAGGTATAGGTAGAGGTAAAGAAGGTGATGCCATTTTTTTCTTTTCTATTTACAAATGGTAGCACTCTAATAATCTGATGGAGGCCCTTCCTATTAAGATTGCAGTTGAGTGAGGATGCTCTTTAGGATAGAGTAGGATTATCTGTGAGTCAGATTCTCAGATTGTTGTGGATATGTTGAACAACTAGAGTTTGGATGATGTTAGTTGGAAATCAGCCTCAGTGGTCAGACAGATTATAAGTGTATGTAGTTCCTTGGATTTTGTCTCCTTTTGTCACATCCCTAGAGAATGGAACAGAGTGGCTGACTGCTTGGTGAAGTGGGTCCCAAAGAATGGGGATGGTTGGGATATTAGTGGAAGGGATGAGTTACCTCTTGATTATCTTGGGACCATGGAGAGATTATTATTGGATGATAGGAATATGTAGTGTTGTTGTTGGTTTTTTTTTTTTGGTTGCATTCCTGGTTTGGTGGGCCTTTGGCCTTTGCTTTGTACCTTGGATATGATTGACTAAATTTTTACCACTTCTCTTTTTAAAAAAATAAAAATTAATAGAGGAAAATAGGGTTAATGATGCAAATGATGTTAAAAATGGGATTAATGATGTCGATGATGGAAAAATGTAATTCAGGATGTGTGATATGTGTGAGGTCATTTTTACATATCTACATTTTCCCCCTTTAAGACAAAGTACTGGTTACATTATTTCAAAGAATTTGATGTTTAGATCAATATTTGAAAAATTTAATATGCCCCACTGTGTCCTAGTGGTCAATGGAAAGATAATACGATATTGGGCTTCCCCTCAAGAGGGTGGCCAAAAAAAGTACTTTTTTGGTTGGGCTCACGAAAAGGTTATGTTGTAGTTTAGATGCATAAAGGATGAAAAATTAGGATATAGGTCCCTTGTTTATGGTTTTAGATGTTCCATGGTGCTCAAAATTTAAACCTAGGAGGGTTTCCAAGGTAAAAATTAGGGTTTCATTTTTCCTCATTTTCATTTTGAGTCTTAGGAAATTCTTTCCTCTGGAGATCTTATTTCCGCAATTGTCAATTTGCGATGGTGAGGATTTTGGGTGCCCCACACCAAGAAGATGCAATTAATTCATTTGGGAGGCCAGATGACACAGGAATTGTGGTACATACCCCTTCCTTTCTTGTTTTTATTATTTCTTGTTTGTGTAATTAATGCTCAAAATTTTTTAGGACGATAATGGTAATTTCTTTTTTTTTTCACGTTATTTCCTCAATAAAATTGCTAGTGTACTAGGTTAGTTTATTGTTATAGTAAAAATTCCACACTATAGTTTAATTTATTCACTAGTGTAAACACCATTCGTTGTTGTTGACCGCTCTTATAAAAAGTACATGCTTTTGTAAAAATCACACGCTATCATTCACTAGTACAAAAACAACTATATATGATTAAAAAACTACTAAAAATTGCATATAAATGACCAAACATGATCGCATGACCATTAGTAGTTTATTTACAATCATTAATAATGTGACTAGATTGATGAATTTTTAGTCATTTATTGGTTGTTTTGATTGATCAATTTGGTAGTATATTTAGTCATTAATTTAGTCATTGATTGTTGTAAACTAGTCACTTATTTAGTCATTTTTTATTCACTAATATATTTCATCATTAATTTAGTCATAGATTGTTATTAATTGGTGACTTATTTAGTCATTTTTATTCACTGATTTTTGTTCATTGGTAGTGTATTCAGCCATTAATTTTAATCATCATTTTGATCAATTTAGTAGTTTATTTAATTGTTTTGGTTCACTAATTTCTATTAACCGGTACTATATTGATACATTATTTATTAATTGCATAATCATTATATTTAGTCATATCTATTAACTACTCTATCAATTGGTAGTATATTTAGTCAATTGATAGTTTATTTAATTATTTTTGTTCACTAATTTCTACCTAAAAGTGCTCAAAATGAGACAATATTTTTGAGGTTTAAACATAAAACATAGAAAAATATAATCAACCATTCATTTCCACATAATGAAATAGCTATTAAGAAGGAAAAATATTGAAATTTTATTGAGAAAAGGTGTTCTTATAGTAGATACAAGACTTAAATATGTGTCTTTACTTTGAACAATGTGTTACAAAGTGTGTTTCCCAGTGTTGTGACTGAGAAAACTAAGTTACAATGCTCTATTTTTTGCTTATATAACTTTAAAACATGAAAAAAATAGTTGAAAAATGAAGCCTAAGGGTCCTATATCTCATCCAAAGCATGAGAGAGCATATAGGAACTAAAATTCACCAAGTTCTCATGCTTAAAAATAGAGAAACTTGTTTTACATGCCCAAGAGGTCTTCTTGCTAGGACAAGGGATGAGACAATGATGGTGCTTGAAGCCATCTCTGCCCCTACAATTACATAAGTGATCATTGTGTCAAGGTAGTATGGTAATACATTGTTGGTCACCCATGTATATGCTATGCTCTAGTACTATGAAAAACCTAGCAAATCTGAATTGGATATCCCAATCATGAGCTCAATGCTAGTGTTGGAAAATGCCTGAAGGACTTGCACATAAGGAAATCACAATTCAGAACCACAAATTTCCAAGAAACGGTCTTTTTATTTACATTAAACTTATACTATGGAAAATGTTTGATGTGTTTCAAATAACAACCTGCACATTAGAGTCATAAATCTGTATCTTCTTGAAAAACACTGACTTCACCAAATGGGCTATTTTTTTAGGGGTTAGAAGGTCATCCCCTACTTGACCATAGCAAAGTACCACTTCACTTTTATCGGTTATCAAATTTGCAATCAACTTGAATCCTAAAGGGTTTCTAGGCCTAATGGTTAGATTCAAGGAGAGATTTGGCCAATGAATAGGAGATTGAATTAAAACCCTTTCTCCCTTGCACTTTGGGCATTGTGAAACCTAGGAAGGTGATCCCAATAGTATGCTTGTAGATACTTGTGTGCCAAAAGCATCTAGAATAATGTAAATAGACAATTCTCCTTTAAATTTTTAATTGAAATGCTACCCTAAAGGTTTGGCTAACCTTCATGGTAATTCCTCATTTAAACATGAGAGGTGTAATACATTAAGTTCAACACACAAACATATAGAGATCGATAAGTAAATTTAATTAAAATTTTTAGCTACCACAAACAAGCTCATGCAACTACAACATTAAAAGACCAGTGCCATATTTTAGGGTGGAGTCAACTAAACCATGTAATTTAAAACTCATTACAACATTCAATCTGTCATAACTATGCCTACCAGATAATGCCTTCCATTACTGATACCAGAAACTCAACTAGCCATACTTAATAATCCCATGGCATAGCTACATAAACCTCTATCTGTGTTAATACAATTTAATTCATTCTTTGAATTAAGGTAATAAAACCAAATGGACATTCAAGGAAAAACAAGAAGAAAAATACTAGGAATCTTTGATTTTTATATTCATAATCTATGTAATACATACTGTGGAGACAACCAGCTTAGAATATTGTGTCATTTACACAAAAATATGACAATGCCCTGAATACATTCTCCATTCCATGACTACGAAAAACCCCAAAAACTGAAACCAACACTTCTTCATTAAAGACCTATTACAAAATACATTTTCCCATGAAACTAAATAATGAGAAACTCTCCAAATGAAACAAGAAAATCCCTTAAGAAAAATATAGAAACCCTAAACAGAAATCTCCATTAGACATTTGGAAAGCTCAACCTCATTGATCAATAACTACCTGCACTCTAAGAATCCTCATCTGCAATTTGTTTTCCTGCTCCTTGCATTTTCTTTCCCATACTACAATAGAAAATATGGCTTTTACTTTCACCCAAAAACTAAAAATTTCTCTTGCCTCATGAAAAAGGTTCACTTCTTCCTCCATTTTTACCCTATAGCTGAAAAATATTCTATTTGATATTTTTTTCCTCCATATTTGTTTATCCCATAGCTATAATAGAAAATGTTTTCCTACTATGAAAGCCTTTATTCATTTTAATTGAGCTATAGATATCCCTCTTCATTTACCCATGCCTTGCAATAGAAAATTACCTTTTTCATTTTACACTTTAGTGCTCAAAAACCCAAATTCATTTTTATTTCTTGAGATGTGTAATTTTCTAGCGGGCTGTAAAAGAAAACTTCTTTGCTTGGTATTTTCACCTTTTAATTACTTCCACCATCAAAAATTTCATCAAACAATAATTTTGGACATATCTCAAGGGTCTCACCACCATCTTACACAAGCTTTTTCAAGAGACCATCTCACATCATTGATGTAATATGGAAAAGGAGACACCTATTAGTGATGCACAATAGATACAAAATAGCATGGCACATCGCCAATACAAGAAGATAAAGGCACCAAACAAAAATGATGGGCAATAAGAGCACAAAGCATCATGCCATCACTAATTTTTTTGAAGGAAAAATGGCATGAAATCACGATGGGCGATATTCCTTCTCCATCTGAATCCAACATTTATCAAGTTCAACTGCTTCTTTATGAAGCTTGGTCGCATCAAACAAACATTTACATCACTCAAAATGCAACCCTACCTTCTATGCAACAAAGCCATGTGTGTGCAGGCATGCCATAGCAAATAGTTGAACACGTAGGGTACATTCATTATATCCGATTTCACATGAAGAACCCTACTTGCAAACATTCATGCCCTTTGAAGCAATGAATCATCAAATCCCAACATGTAATTTGAGGTGCCAAATACAACTATAGTAATAATGTTCTTTTACAATCTTTTCTGCTATTTTGTGCATAATGTGTTCAAGCTATATATATAAATACTAGGTGTCAGTGCCACAAAAATTTCCTCAAACACCATGATGCATATTACAAGCGCTAACAATCCATGTGCAATGAAAATGAGTGTAAGATTTACTCACCATCAGGCATCGAACAAAGATGTTTCCTACAACAACTTCACGTATCTATGTAAAAATTCCCTTTGCAATTCAAAGCGACCCCTTACGGCTAGCATGATGGTTTCCCCATTACCATTTTCATTTCCTGTTCTCTGCACCAACACTTCACCATACAATTCTCTAGCCATCTCAATATGTGTAGCCACATTCCTTGGTTCCATCCTCTCATTTCAAAAATTAGCAAAATAATTCCAATTCCCAAATGAAATGTCATAAAAACTCTTTGCATTTGATTTACTTTGTGAAACTTTTAATTATTTCTTTTTCTTGAAGCCAGGCATCTTCTCTTTGCTTTTTGACCAATGTTCATACAATTTATATCCTTAAGGAAGAGGAAAAAGGAATGTTGGAGGCCCATGAGGGAAATGCCACTCTCAGTACTCAAAATTTTTAGTGCTTTTTGGTTTTTTGATAGCCTTGACATTATCAAGATAAGGGATGTAATCAGGCCCAACCATTACATTGCAAATTCACCAATTGTATGAATTTCTAACACACAGATTGGATTGTTCTTTCTTATTGTTCCCATTTTCAAATTGACTAGTGGTTGGTTCTTCCTTTTTCTCTTTAGGACTGGACTCCTTCCTTTCACTCTCACCTTTAGACTATGTAGCTTGTGTTTCCCAATTCCCAGGTACCACATTATTTTCCTATTCAAGGCCAAACTATCTAGCATTAGGAAATGCTTCTGGTAAGTTGTTATCCCCTAATTTCTTTTACAACGGTCTTAATATGTTCCATATCCATTGCCTCATAATCCAATTCAGAAGGTCTAAGATGGGAATATGAGAATTTATTCTATCTAATTAGAGCCTTTGTGTGTGATACTTCACATCCATCTTCCTATTGAGAATGATATGATGTTCTCTATTATCTAAAACAACATTAGAGTTATCCCATCTCTGAACTTTTGTAACATGATTCAAATCACCATTTTGTGCAGAAAATGTGACCCTTATTTCTAATTAGCAACTAACAAGTAAAGATCATTGAACAATGTAAACTTTTATCACTTAGGAAGCATTTTCATTCTTAAGTATAGGACCTTTCCAATCCTCAATCTCCCATTCATCTATCAATGAAGATAGACCCTTTATGTAACTGGTTGTTCTCTTTGTTGATTCCATCTTTATCTCATTTGGCTCCTTTACTGAAGGTATTAATTTCATATGAATCCTTCAAGGGTGCCCTATCTAAGCCTTTAAGATTTCCTTTCTATCTTTATTATAGTTAATAAGACTGTCCTCTTGATTTCGTTATAGTCATTAAGACTATGCCTTTTATAGGTTAAGGGATTTCTTTGTGATTGAGTTTAAAATTCATTGTCATCTTATGAAATGTCTATCTTTGGTCTTAATTGTACTCTTGTAGGCACTTTGAATTTCATAAACTATTTCCTTCTATTTTAACATTGCTGCCTATGAGTTGACATTGCTTCCCTCTTTTCCTGAAACCCTTATTTCAAATGCTAGGGATTGCCCTAACAAGCTTGCTTCCCCTGACTATTATGAGCCCTTGATTCATGATTTTTTCATAGGTTTCCACTTGTTTTCCATGCACCTCTTTTGCATCATTAGACTAGCATCGAGTATACTATGGTCCTTAACATAATTGAACTTATCAATAAACGAAGAAAGGTTGTGTTGATTTTGAGAGTCTCATTAGTGGCTCTTTTTGGGGGCATCTGTTCCTTAGTGAATAGAGCAAGATTTTAGAATCTTCTAGAAGAGAAAAATGAGTGCCAAATCCATTGGGCAACAAAGACCTTTTAAATTCAATTTGCTAACCTCACTTGGTGGCCCCATGCCACCAAGTGAAAAAAAAGAAGTCAATTCCTACCCGTTTAAAACACCAATATGTTAAAAGAGTTGATCTCCTTTAATCCATGCTTGCCTATGTCATGCCACAACAATATGGGTAACTTCCTTTTTGCAAAATCAAGTGTCAAGCTACCATTGAACAAGTGATAACTTGCTCCTTGTTTAGCTTCACTATCTCATGAAAACCAAATAACATAGGCCACATCACTATCACTCATTTCATTTTTTGATTCTGTGGCAAGTGAAAAAATATGACGATAATGATCAATACTATATGAAGAGAAAGTCTTATCACATCCACTAACCCCCTCATAATGATTAAGGTCAAAAAAGGCATCATCTTTCAAAATAAGTGTGCAATCCTCCTATGTATTAAGAAAAGAATACTCACTCATTTGTAACTCCAACTAAATTACATCACAAGAAAGGTTATAATCATCCCAACAACACAACCCAATCACATTATTGCATGCCTCAATGTTGTAAAAACTAGACTTATTAGCATCCACAATTACATTGTCCAAATTCAAATCATAGCATTTAGAAAAAGCATCAGCATCCCAAACAATGTTTCCCACTTCAGGTTCATAAAAAAAATTGCTAGCATTCATCATGTTATCACACAAAAAATATTCAAGTGTAGGTTCATATGCCTCAAGAATTTTGTTTGCAACAAAACCCTCATAGTGAGTGTTCAAAACACATTCATTATTGCAAGGAGTATCACACTCAACATTACCTATTGTTGCATCAACATGACAATTTAAAGTATACTGCTCATGAGGAAAACTATGAGTTGTAGATCCAAAAAAATATCCCTATATGTATCCATGTGATTGACACAATCACAATCTTCAAGTGCAAAATCATCATAAAAAGGTTCATTAGTTGTACTAGCATTTGTATTCTCATTTTCAATTTCATATATAGCTACATTTGTGCTAACCTCGTGCAAATATTCAGGGATAACTTCAAAGCCAACAAAAGGAGTTGAAGGTAAAACATCAAACAAAAAAGGATTTCCTTGTTCATCACTTAGATTACCAACATATACATGCTCCTCATAATCAACTATCTATACTGATTCATCCAATGAATCTCTTGCATACATACCCCCTTCTTTATTCATATTGCTACAACAATCAGCAGGGTCACATTCTTCATTGTCAAACTAAAAATTATCAATTGCTTCTTCATTGCAGCTTATCATGAATGCTTGATCTAACTAGAATTCATTGCATACTTTTGTCATTTTTATTTGATATGCTAACATCTTCAAAAGCATTCCTCAAATCAGCACACTCCATTTTCTCATTACCATGAAAATTGTCACCAATGCTACACACACTTGTAGGATTGGTATGATCAAATGTATCATAACTATGTTGATCACCAATTTCTTCTTCAAATAAGATATTCAGTTCATATCCATTATCTTGTACTTGTGAGCCTTTAAAAGTATTGTCATTATCTTCATTGGAATACTTTTCACTTTGAGAGATTAGTGTTGCTTCTTCCTTTTGTGAGGATTCATAGTCATAAGGGATGCAAATAGAGTTTTAATGCCTTTGATCACCTGGACAAGAATTATTTTCAGCTAGTTACAAAATTCCATCTACAACACCAATATTGTCATCATGAAGACATGAAACTTAAAAATACGCACAAACTTCAACTGTATATTCAAATTCCATAAAGGAGAAAATACTTTCAGTGTCATCCACATCATTGTAGCCTTCTTTTGATATAAAAAATTTACTCACCATCTTCATTATTATGGCTACAATCTTCTTCTGCATACATTTCTCCATGGGATGTTTAGAAACAAAACTCTCACTACGAAATGATGCATTATCAGTGTCTTCTACTATACCATTTAGATCTATTTGACAAAATCTAGAAAAGGTACCATCACATAGGCTAGTTAGTAAATGACTCCCATACTTCTCTATCATCTCTTCAATCATTAAAATCCATTGATATATACACCGAAGGTTAGGGGGCTTTAAGTGAGCCGGCATGGTACTCAGACCTAGCTCACAATTCTCACAGAACAAATCAATGCCAAATGATTCATTAGGTCTTTCTGATTCTAATATATCAAACATAAATTTTATGAATCTATTATGAAAGTCATAGGGGGATTCATCCACAAACATTTCTATGTCACAAAATGCATCAATATATGATATGGATTCAACTTTTCTCTTAAAATTTTCTTCAAATTCTTCTTGGATATGCAGATTTCTACTTTCAAACAAGCACTTATTATCATTTGGTATTCCATCAAATTGATCAATGAAAAGTGTTCCAAGCTCTTTCCATGAACATATGGAATGCATTAGCAAACTAGAAAACCAATATTCAACAGTATCTTATAAAGTTATTACAAAAACCTTCATGATAGCATCCTCTTCTATTATTTGACAATTTTCCATCAAATCAAGAAAACATTGTACATGTTGTGATGCTGACATTTCAAGATCTCTAAAATTAGGAAAATATTCATTAATTCTTCTTGGGACAGAATGTGGGTAACCTTGTATTTTAATGAAATCTAGAGGGTTGTATCTTTCACTAGTGAACACCTTTATTTGAGGGCATAGTTGTGTTTCAAGCATGACATTAAATATTGCAGAGGGAGAACTAGAACAACAATACATATTTGTAAATAAAATTTATTCCCTCTAAAACTATTCAATTCTCAATATCTCTTTCAGAATATCCTATTTTCTCAGTTCCCTTTCTACTAGTACCTCAACACACTAGATAAGGGACTATATTAACTAGAACCTTTGTTGAAAAACTTCATACACAAATATTGCAATAGAAAAATACCTGAGAACTATTGTAACCAACTCTTCTAATGATGTAGAATATTATGTAGCGTTCCCACCTCTTTGAAAGAGGAAATTTTTTTCAAGTAGTAGAAATATTCTTCCAATCTATCTAAGTATTTATGAGTTCTCTCCACCAGTAGAGCATCTGACTTCAAGAATACACCAAAAATGTTGCAGCAGTCTCCTTCAAGTATGTAGGTCCATGGATCATTTGATCCAAAATTATAGATCAACAAACTGATTGACTCTTTTCAAATGGATAATCTTAGAGCTTTCCCAGTGGAGTTGCCAATCTATTGGTTATCAAGTTTGCAATCAACTTGAATCCTAAAGGGTTGCCAGGCCTAATGGTTATATTTAGAGATTTGGCCAACGAATGAGAGATTGAATCAAAACCCTTTCTCCCCTACACTTTGAGCTTTGTGAAACCCAAGAAGGTGATCTCAAGAGTATGCTTGAAGATACTTGTGTGCCAAGAGAATCCAAAATACTATAAACAGATAATTCTCCTTTAAATGTTTAATGGACATGCTACCCTAAAGGTTTGTCTGACCTTCATGGTAATGCCTAATTTAAACTTGAGAGATGTAATAGATTAAGTTCAACACACAAACATATAGAGATAGATAATTAAATTTGATTAAAATTTGTAGCTTCCACAAACAAGCTCATGAGACTACAACATTAAAAGGCTAGTGCCATATTCTAGGGTGGAGTCACCTAAACTATGTCTATTATATTATGCTTTCCATTACTGATACCAAAAACTCAACTAGCCATACTTAATAATCCCAACACATAGTTACATAAACCTCTATTTGTGTTAATACAACTTAATTCATTCTTTGAATGAAGATAATAACACCAAACAAACATTCAAGGAAAAACAAGAAGAAAAATACCAAGAATCTTTGATTTCTTATATTCATAATCTATGCAATACATACTGTGGATACAACCAATTTAGAATATTGTTTCATTTACACAAAAATATGACAATGCATTGAATACATTCTCCATTACATGACTCAGAAAACCCCAAAAATTGAAACCAACACTTCTTCATTAAAGACCTATTACAAAATAAATTTTCCCATGAGACTAAAGAATGAGAAACTCTCCAAATGAAATAGGAAAAGCCCCTAAGAAAAATACAGAAACCCTAAATGGAAATCTCCACCAAACATATGGAAAACTCAGCCTTGTTGATCAATAACCACCTGCACTCGAAGAATCCTCATCTGCAATTTTTTTCCTACTCCTTGCATTTTCTTGCCCATACTGCAACAAAAAATCTGCCTTTTACTTTCACCTAGCAACTGAAAATTGCTCTTACCTCATGAAAAAACTTCACTTCTTCCTCCATTTTTACCTTGCAATTGAAAAATATTTTGTTTAATATTTTATACCTCCACATTTGTTTATCCCGTAGCTATAACAAAAAATGTTTTCCTACTGTGAAAGCCTTTATTCATTTTAATCAAGTTGTAGAAATCCCTCTTCATTTACCCATGCCTTGCAATAGAAAGTTACCTTTTTCATTTTACACTTTAGTGCCCAGCAACCCAAAGACATTTTTATTTGTGGAGATGTTTCATTTTCTATCGAGATGTAAAAGAAAATTCCTTTACTCAGGCATTTTGCCTTCTAATTACTTCCATTTTGAAATATTTCATCAAAAAATAATGTTGGACATCTCTCATAGGTCCCGCCACCATCTTACACAAGCTTTGTCGGGAGATCATCGCACATCAATGATGCAATGTGGAAAAGGAGACACCTATTAGCGATATACGATAGATACAAAACATCACACATCGCCAATGCAATAAGATAAAGGCACCAAAAAAAATTGATAGGCAATAAGAGCACGAAGCATTGTGCCATTGCTGATGTGCTTGAGGAAAAATGGCATGAAATCATGATGGGCGATATTCCTTCTCCATATGAATCCCCCTATCATCAAGTTCAGTTGCTTCTTTATGAAGCTTGGTGGTATCAAACAAACATTTACATCAGTTAAAATGAAACCCTATCTTCTACACAACAATGCCATGTGTGTGCAGGAACACCATAGAAAATAGTTGAACAAATAGGATACATTCATTAATTCTGATGACACACAAAGAACCCTACTTGCAACACATTCATTCCCTTCGAAGCATTGATTCATCAAATCCCAAAATGTAATTTGAGGTGCCAAATACAACTATAGTAATAATGTTCTTTTACAATCTTTGTCGTTATTTTGTGTATAATGTGTTTGAGCTATATATAAATACTAGGTGTTAGCGCCACTCAAATTTCCTCAAACACCTTGATGCATATTCATTGCAAGCACTAACAATCCATGTGAAATGAAAATCAGTGCAAGATTTACTCACCATCGGGCATTGAACAAAGATTTTTCTCACAACTTCACATATCTATGTAAAAGTTCCCTTTGCAATACAAATCGACCCCTTATGGCTAGCACGATGGTTTCCCCATTACCATTTTCATTTCTTGTTCTCTGCACCAAAACTTCACCATACAGTTCTCTAGTCGTCTCAAGATGTGTAGTCGTGTTCCTTGGATCCATCCTCTCACTTCAAAAAGTAGCAAAATAATTACAATTCCCAAATGAAATGTCATAAGAACTCTTCACATCTAATTTACTTTGTGCAAATTTTAATTATTTCTTTTTCTTCAAGCCAGTCATCTTCTCTTTGCTTTTTGATGAATGTACAAGCAATTTATATCCTTGAGGAAGATGAACAAGGCATGTTGGAGGCCCCTGAGGGAAATGCCACTCTCAGGACTAAAAAATTTTAGTGCTTTTTGTTTTTTTGATATCCTCGAGACTATCAAGGCAAGGGATGTAATTAGGCCCATTCCTTACATTGCAAATTTTCCAATTATATGAATTGCTAACACCTAGATTGGATTGTTCTTTCTTATTGTCCTCATCTTCAAACTAACCAATAGTTGGTTCTTCCTTTTTCTCTTTAGGACTGGACTCCTGTCTTTCACTCTCACCTTTAGACTATGTACCTTGTGTTTCCCAATTCCCACGTACCACATTATTTTTCTATTGAATCCCAAACTGTCCAACATTAGGCAATGCTTCTAGTAAGTTGTTATCCTCTAATTTATTTTATGATAGTATTAATATTTTCCAAATGCATTGCCTCGACATCCAATTCAGAAGGTCTAAGATGTGAATATGAGAATTCATTCTATCTAATTAGAGCCTATGTATGAGAGCCTTTGCATCTCTCTACCCATTGAGAATGATTTGATTTTCTCTATTATATGAAACAACATTAGAGCTATCCTATCTTTGAACTTCTACAACATGATTCAAATCACCATTTTTTGCATACAATGTGACCCTCATTTATGCTTTAGCAACTAAGATATAAAGATCATTGAACAGTGTAATTGTATCACTCAGGAATCCTTTTCATTCTTAAGTATAGGACCTTTCCAATCCTCAATCTCACATTCATCTATCAATGAAGGCAAACCCTTTATGGAAGTGATTTTCCTCTTTGTTGATTCCATCTTTGTCTCATTTGGCTCCATTACTTAAGGTATTACTTTCATATGAATCCTTCAAGGTTGACCTATCTAAGCCTTTAAGACTGGTTTTCTATCTTTATTACAGTCAATAAGACTATCCTCTTGATTTTGTTATAGTAATTAAGACTATCATTTTTATAGGTTAAGGGATTTCTTTGTGATTGAGTTTAAAATTCAATGCCATCTTATGTAATGTCTATCTTTAGTCTTATTTGTACTCTTGCAGGAACTTTGAATTTCATAAAATACTACCTTCTATTGTAGCATTGTTTCCTATGGGTTGACATTACTACCCTCTTTTCCCCATAGCACTGATTTTAAATGTTAGGGACTTCCCTAACAAGCTTGCTTCCTTTGATTGTTATGAGCCCTTGATTCATGCTTTTTTCATAGGTTTCCACTTGTTGTCCATGCACCTCTTTTTCATCACTAGGCTAGCATCGAGAATAATATGGTACTTAACTTAATTGAACCTATCAATGAACATAGAAAGGTTATGTTCATTTTGATCTAGTCCCATAAAACTCCTCTCGTGACCCCTGTAAATGAAGACATTAACCCTCCAATAATGTCAAAAGTCCAAAACCTTGTTGATTCACCCAACTCCCAGTTGAATTCCCTAGCAAATATATTAGTTGTAGACCCCAATTTTAATTGAAATAAAATAAATAACAATGTCAACTAGAGGCCAAGAATGGCCAATGGAACTGAATAAATTACATAATCCAAAAATTATGTAACAATAAGAGTGCCTAGTGCATGTCCAATACAGTAAAATAAAACTAAACCAAACAAAAATAGTTGCCAGATTTGAAAGCATATTTTAATTAAGATCCCCTTTTAAATATTATTAGTTTTATTAATGATAATATTAAAGGTCAATAACCCTTATTGCATTACATATATAGGTGATCATTAGGTGTCCATGGTTGACCTTCATGTCTATGCTAGCTATCTTGAGGACACCCTAAACAGTATTAATAAGATGCCACTTAAACCTTTGGTTCCTATGGATCATATATGAATATAGGCTAAGTATTCCATCAACACCACTTTTTTAGTTGGATCCTAAAACTGCTACAACTTATGTTTCTTCTCTAAAACATCTATGCAGAAGTAGGCAAGTGTGGTGAGGTTCAAATAGTAAGGAGATTCATGAAAGATAGAGAAATTAAAAAGATACCCACATGTAGTTGGATTGAAGGGCATAAAATGGTACATGCTTTTTTGTCTAGGAGACAGACCACATCCACAAACATGGGAAAGATATATAAAATTAGAGAAATTGGGTTGGAAAATGAAGGCGATAGGGTATTTCCAAATTCAATACTTTTACTTAATGTTGTGGAATAGAAGGAAAAATAATCATTCATCTGCCACCATAGTGAAAAGTTATCAATTGCATTTGGTTTGTTAAATATGGCCCTTGGTACAACTATTAGAGTTGTTAAGAACATTCGAGTATGCTATGATTTTTACACTACATCTAAATTCATCTCCAAGATTGTTGCAAGAGAAATTGTTCTAAGAGATGTGAACCATTTCCATCATTTTAAACAAGGACAAAGTTCTTGTGGAGAATATTGGTGATGCTAAATGAAACAATCTAAAAAATAGGCTTTCACTATAATAATGTGCACTACATTAGATATCCAATAATAATGAAGGGACATCCATCAAAGCATACCAATAGGGTTTTTTTTTTGTCATATGTTGTAGTTACAAGTTCCCTACTAGGAATGCATGAAAATGTGGAAGCATAGACAAGGAAAGTGAACTGTTTCAAAAAATGCCCCAAAGAAATGTAATATCATGGAATGTCATGATTAAAGGATATATTCAAAATGGGGTTTTCTAAACCTTCCTTAGAAAATTTTAAGAAAATGCAACTAGTGGGTGTAACTCCTCAACCTTTGAAAGTTTCCTTCCTACCTATGTGTGAATTGGAGCTTTGGATGAGGATATGAACATCCATCAAAAGCATATTTGGAAGTGGATTTTTATCAGATATTGTAGTTGCAAGTTCCACTTCGGATCACCAAATCCTTCCCAAAACCTTCTGCACAACCATCGCAGCACCTCACAATTGTTGTTGGTCCTTTGCGGTGATGCAGGGAAGCTTTCCTCGCATCACCATGAAGGACCAACAAAACTTGTCTGGTGTTGCAGTGGTTGTGCAGAAGGTTTTGTGAAGGATTTGGTGATCCGAAGTGGAACTTGCAACTAAAATATATGATAAAAATATACTTCCCAATATGCTTATGCCTTAATGAGAAATAATCATTCATATAACCAGTTAGTTAGAAAAAAATGAGAGATAACACAAGTGCTCAATTAGCAATAACAATTTTGAAAGAACCTTCCTTGAATGTGAGTGAAATCCAGGAAGTTGGTTCAGACACAAGCTTGACTCTGCAAATGATACTTAATATTCCTTATAAATTTGGTGAGTGTGCAAGATTTTCCTCCAAGAGAGTAGCAAGGATGGTGATCTATCATGGAGCCATGCATTGTCCATTTGTTTTATCCTTGCTGGCTACCACAACAATTTGTGTCTGTGTATGTTTGCTATTCAAGGGACCCCCAAAAGTTAGTTCAATTCTACCATTCATATGGAAAAACATTGGTTATGATTCATATTAAAGCTAAGTTGCTTTGGTTGGGATGTTGGTTTTGCATTTTGTGTTGCAAGAATTTGGATTATATTGATATTAAGTCTCAAATTCTCTCTCAAACTATGCCTTGTGACATTGAACATGCTACATAACATTACACATTCAAGTAGAGGAGATGAAAATTTATTCCATTAGCAAATGACAAGAGCCTTCTCATCAGTGGATAAGCTATTGTAAAGAGCCCACAAATACTAACATGAGCTCTTAAGGAGTGACCTAAGAAGAATGAGAGCAAGGTTTCTAGTCTTTCAAGGTTCTTGTTGAGTGAATACTATCATAAATGTGTATTTTGAAACTATGGAAAAAAAGACGTGTATATTATCATAAAGATGCCAATGGAAAATCCAAGTCTCCCTTAATAGCTTTCTCTTGTGATAGATCATAACATTTTGAAGTAGCTTATGGTATTTTGCATAGGTGCAAACATTCCTTGTAAGGCTTAGATTTGGGTGGGCACAAAAATTTCATGACAAACCTTTTTCCTAATTGTGGAAAAAAATTAGAAAAATACATTTGGGCTGCAAAATATAGGGCACATATACTCTCAGTCATTTCTTACATATACACAATTTGACTATATGCACAGAGAATGTTCATGGAGGAGTGCAAACTTCCTTACAAAGCAATCACCCCAACAGTGTTTGAGGTGAATTTCACCTGCTATTTTATGCTGATATGGATATGTTCTAACCTATAGTTGATTGTTATATCATAACAGATAGTCTAAATAGTTGTTCATATACCATTTTTTTTAATTCAAAATTGCTATACCTTATTCTAGGAGCAAATCATAGGGGGGTCTATACATAAGACACCATTTTTTCAAATTCAAAATTGTTGGTTCTTTCACAATTATTTGCTTCATTTATGTGATCTAAAATAGATTGTTGTATAGAAGATGCTCTCAAAATCATAGTAAAATCCTTTATTCCTGGAAGGCTATTTAGAATCCTCCCATCATAACAATGAACCGGTCATTAACCTAGACTTTGCAATAGTTTCATCAAATTCTACTTTTCCACTCTCTTTTCCATTCTAAATTTTATTCCCAATTTCATCCATGAAGAACTTCTTCAACTTGTATATCTTCTTCTTAGCCATAACTTTACAAGGTGTCAAGGATAGCTTCAAGTTTTTACCCAAGTAGCAATTGAGAAAATTTGGCCTTACCTGATACAATGTGTTGAAAATCTCTTTGAAGCTATTTTGGAAAAGAGTTCTTGAGAGTATAATGTGTAGTTTTGAATTAACCTTTTTGCATTAATTTCATATCTTTGATTGGCTATTTTGAGCTTGATGACCTTCATCAAGAATGAGAAGACTTGTGCTCTCTAAAAGTATTTTTCCAATATGCTTAGCCTCTTCAGGAAGGCACACATATGTCTCACAAGTTAGGTATACAAAAAGATTGTAGCCAATAACAAGAAATTTTTTTCTTCTATGTCACTCATGAAGCATCACCAAATGCCTCAAATTTTTCAATTTTTTTCCCATGATCTAGTTGCTCTTAGCCAATTTTATAAGCTCTTCTTATTCACAGTTTGAATGAATTTTATTCCAAATGGTCCTTGATCTGTTTAGCATGTAAACCAGAATGTCAATACTCCACTTCTTTAACTCTCTTTTAGAAGTGGAGTATTGGCATTCCAACTTAAATGCTAAAAAAATCAAGGACCTTTTGGGATAAAATTCATTCAAACTGTGAATATGGAGAGATTGCAAAATTGGCTAAGAGCAACTAGATCATGGGAAAAAATTGAAAAATTTTAGGCATTTGGTGATGCTTCATGAGTGGCATAGAAGAAAAAGTGTGCTTGTTATTGGCTATGATCTTTTTTTATACCTAACTTGTGAGATAAATGTGAGCCTTCCTGAAGAGGCTAAACACATTGGAAAACTAATTTTAGAGAGCCCAGGTTTGCTCATTCTTGATGAAGATCATCAAGATCGAAATACTTGATCAAAGATATGGAATTCATGCAAAAACGTTAATTCAAAACACATTATATATCGTAGGGCCTAATTTTGTCAATTTATGCTTGGGTAAAAACTTGAAGCTATCCTCGACACTAGTAAATTTATGGCCAATAGTAGGATCTATAGGCTGAGGAAGTTCTACATGGATGAAATTGGGAATAAAATTCAAAATGGAAATGAGAGTGGAAAAGTAGAATTTGATGAAACTCTTACAAAGTTTAGGTTAATAAACGATGCTTTTGTTCATTGTTATGATGGGAAGATTCTGAATTCTTCCCAAAATAAAGGATTTTATTGTGACTTTGAGAGCATCTTCTATATAGTAGGTTGTCTTAGATCAAATAAATGAAGTAAACATTTGTGAAAGAGCCAAAAATTTTGAATTTAAAACAATGGTGTCTTATGTATAGATTTCCCCTATGATTTGATCCTAGATTAAGGTATAGAAATTTTGAATTAGAAACAATGGTATATGAACAACTATTTAGTCTATCTGTTATGCTATAACAATTAACTACAGGTTAGAACATATCCATATCAACATAAAATAGCAGGTGCAATTCACCTCAAACTCTGTTGTGGCAATTGCTTTGTAAGGAAGTTTTCACTCCTCCATGAACATTCTTTGTGCACATATCCAAACATTTAAAATTCTTAACCAAAGATCCAAAAGTGAGTATCTCATCATTGCATGACTCCTACTTTTACTCTAAGTATGGCAATACCTAAGTTTTAAGTGTTTCTATATGGAACCTATAGTAGAAAAGTGTGGTCTCCATCTAAAGGAATCATCTTTGGAGTTCTTCCTTGAAATGAGGGTTGAAAAAATTAGAAGAAAAGAAATACCATAATTCTAAAGTAACAATTTGTATCAAGCCAAATGTTAGAAAGTATAATTAAAAAGATAAATCCTTACAATTTGGTTCTCTGACATCCACAAATTTTGAACTTAATTAAAATGAAACATCTCCTAGTCTTTTATAAGAACAAGAATCTTGGGAAATTTAACACACATGAGAAGAAATCAAAGGGTGAATTAATATAAGGCATGTGGCAAATGACAACTAGCAGAAAGACTTCTGAATAAGTCAATAAACTCGACCTTCTTCAATAGTTTTAATTTTCAGGACTTTTCAAAATAATATTAAGACCTCAAATTGGACCAAGCAGATTTATGATTTTATCTTTAGAATGTAGGAACTTTCTCTATTACATATTTAGAGCAATCAACTAGGAATCCAAAGCAATCGACTGACTCCTAAGATGTAATAAGGTGGAAACTAATGGTTTAGTCCACTGATGTTTGTATTCCTATAGTCAGGTTTTGCTTCCCAACCAAAACACACCAACTCAAGGTACTCTCCTTTGTCACATGCATAATACCCAATTTATCAGTACTTCTTTATCTCAAGCTCCTCCTTTGCATGAACTCTAGGAGCATATAACCCAACCTAGTTATGTCACTAATAACAATCCAAGTTTGCTTGAATGTCCATACCCAAATGTTGCATCATAATCTATTCTTCTACACATAAAAAATGGCACATATTAACCCCTTCTAAATAAAATACTTAATCATCATACAACCATAATTAATAAATCATTTTAGTTTTAGAAAGAATTTGATGTCATTTACTATATAAAAAAAAAAGTTGTATAAATCACAAAAAAACCATGAAGCCTCCTAAATGTAGCTTAAAGCATGTTTACAAGATGGGTTTCAGCATAAGAATCTTTCTACTACAACTCTCAATGAATGTATTATAAGAAAATAAAAATTCTTCACACTTGAAGTAATGTAGTCAAACATTTATTCCAAAAGTATGTTAGTGGGCGTTAACTAAAAATAGAATGATTTTTTTCTTGGTTTATTTTATCAATATGCCATGTGGAAATGGAATAAGCACTAAGAAACCCTAACAATAAAAAATGAAGTAAAGGTTTAAGAAAATAAATTTCAATGTACTATTGTGTAATGGTGATGAAGGAACTTATATGAGCATGACCTACATACAAATCCTTGCCATTGAATTGCCATCCATCCAAAGAGAAAATAAGAAATGTAAGTATTTGAGCAATATAAGTCTAAAGGGTTATGTTGTAATAGTAATGGAATCACCATAAGAGCATAACCGAGGAACAAATTCTTGTGACTATAATTATGAGATACATAACTCTATTGGTCATGTGGTACAATTGTGCTATAACAAACATAGGATGCATTCATGTGTGACCCAAGTTTAATGTGGTTAAGTTGTGATAGAAATGGAGGTACTCATATGAACACAATTCATGTACAAATCATTGTCATCACAATTAGGTGTCCAATTACTCTAACGGACATTCAGTGCACCTATGGTATAAAAATTATGGGGTGCATTTAGGTTTACATAAGTTTAATAGGTTATGATGTAATGATAGCATGATCCAAGAGTGATTAGCTCTTGCTGCAATAAAGAGCCTATAACTCTAGTTGATATGCAAAGTGGTTGTGCTATATCAATTATGCGGTGAATTCAAGCACAACCCATGTTTAATGGGATATTCTAGAGAGTGATCAAGATTTTCTAAACCTTATGAACATTACTTAAAAGCGTACAACTTAAACTATAGAACATGTTTGTTACATACTTGAATGCAATTGTGGGTTACCACAAACTATAAAAATGTGATATGCTAATGACTATTATGGGAAGTATTAAAGCAATACCCATTCTATATAGGATACATTTCCTTGATCAGGTTTACACACCTTAATGATAAAACACAAGCTTCCCACACACTCTAGGATACAATCCAAGATCATACCACACCATATCAAGACAGTTAATTTTTTGACCCAAGATTTAAGGTTGTTTATTAATACCAACAAGAGCATTGGTAAGAGCATGACTAGGGTACAAATCTTAGGCCTCTCTAGAAACATAAACCATAACTCTAGCAAATTAGTGAGGTTACAATACTAGAAATATTGAGACATCGTTCATTTGTCATAATAATTTTAACTCGATAGAAAAAAATACCCAATATTAGTTTTTTTAAATACCCATATAAATAAAATGCCCAACGTCCTTTTTTCAAAAACCAAGATATTTAAAAAAGAGTTCATCAAACATCAATTTTTTAATTCTCAAGAAAAATGATAACAAATCAAAATTTAGAAAATTGTGTGTAATACTAGAAAAGGTTGAGACCCAAAAAAAATATTATCTCAATAGCGAAAAATATCCAATACCATTCTTTTTAAATACCCATGTTTCAAGTCAAAACCCAACATCAAAATACCCAAATAGCCAATAAAAAAAATACTAAGCATCAATTTTTAAACATACCCAAATATCCAGTAACAAAACAACCTACATCATAAAATTCAAATAGCCAAATAGTACTTCACGAAAGCACCCAACATCAAATTTTTCAAATACCCAAATAGGCATCACATATACATCCAACTTTTTAAAAAAATTAAGAATGGTTTGCTTACCTTTGAGACAATCCACAACAAAAAAACTTAAAATCCTCAAGACATACTTCCAAGTGGGGAGTTGTCTGATAGAGGGATAGATTTGGCCACATTATAGGCCCATATTTTGAAGCATTGTTGGCAAGAGATTCCTCCATTGGGAAAGCCCTTCGACTACTGATCAATATCTCCATCTTCATAACACTTCAACCTCTGTTTGTTTTCCCAGACTATTTCTTCTAACTAAGTGATAGTTAAAAATCACGAGAAAATGGTGGTCTTTATATCGTTTGATTTTGTTTATGCATTTATAATATATATATATATAAAGTTGTATGCATAAGTGTCGACTAAAGCCTAAATTGATGGCTAGGAAGATTTACTCTCAAAAAACAAAGTTTGATGCAAAAAATTAGTCATTTATAACTATGTTGCAAAAAATGAGTAGAATTTAGTCAATTTTAGCTGTCATGACTAAAATTTTTAGCCACATAGTCATTTATTTGCAGAATTCTACTAGTGGTTCTAGGTAATCACTAGTGTACAAAGTAGCAGCTATCAAAGAAAATAGCCCCTATCGTAGAAACTAAATACTATCATAGTAAATAGGGTAACTTTCATAAAAAAACATGTCGCTATTATCCAAAAAGGGCTCACTATTGTTACCAAAGATTGTCTTACCTAGTTTGTTTGTAGTCTTAAGTTCATGGTTTGATTTTCTAGCAAATTTTTGATGTTGTGGGTTGAATTTTTGTAGGCAGTTCTTAAACCTTTGTATTCTAGAGAGTGACAGTTGCAACAGTTGTTCGATTTGATTACTAGGTTCTAGGAGCTTGAGAGAGACTTCCTCAACACAATTGGACTTTGACACATTTGTTATATGCCCAAGATTAGGTGTCATATGTGTTTGAAAACTGAAGAAGAACCTTTCATTTTGTTGTTTTGTGTTGTCATTGATGTCACCATAATATATGAGTTGCAACTACAAGATCAAATACAAATTTGTTCTGGTATTCTGGTATGGTATCTGAACCGGTATAATGTTTATATCCTTTGGTATTTTGGTATACCCTCTAGTACTTTGGTTTGAAATTGTTTGCTAGTGATTATTGTTGCTCATAGTTTTGGGAAATGATTTTTAGATTTTGGAAGCCATTCATTCAAGATCTCATGTACTTAGATGCTCGTATGGTGTTTTAGTATTACTCTGTTTTGCTATTAGGTCTATTCCTGACCGACCTAATGAATGAGTTATGTAATGGTCAATTAATTTTTGTTATGCAGATCTATGGGAAACCTATCTTATGTTCATGATGACATGATGTAGCATGATGGGTGTTTGGATTTCTATTTGGGAAGATTTTGTGAATGCCTAAAGTTGACAGTTGGTATTTTTGGTAAATAAGAAGTGCATCTAATTAGGCTAACCTAATTGATGCTTGTGGAGAGATCAGATATATATTGGATAGTTTTTGAAGATTGGTGGTGAGATGGTTGTGTTGCGAATGTGAATGTGAAGAAGAGTGAATATGATGAAATGTGTCAAGTTAATGTATTGAGCTTCATTGGATCTGAATCTACTCTCACTAAGTGTACTTTATTAGTTCATTTTCTGGCTGTAAGCCATTTTGTCATTGTAATTCTATAGGCAGTGAGCCTTTGTATTTGGACAATGAGTCCTGGAAGTGAGCCACCCTTTTTTTAATATCTTATAACCGGTTATACTATATTGTGAGCTAGCACTCGCCATGGTTTTTCCCATTTTGGGTTTTCCACGTAAAAATCCTAGTGTTCATGTGTTCTATGTTTTCATGCTCTGTTAATGCTTTTACTTTTTTTTGCTATTGTATGAATTGGAATAATTGGATGGTATCTGATCAGAAAATTTAAGAAGATACCAATTCACCCCCCTTTCAATATCTTGGATATTCAACAATAGGGTGATGATGACCATGCTTGTCGAGAGGTGGCATTCCAAGACTTTGTCCTTCCATCTTCCTCTTGGCAAGGTGACAATTACCCTTGAGGATGTGTGGAGAATTTTGAGGATTCCCATCCATGGTGAGTGTGTTACATATGATGTTAGGTAGGGTATCCTTGCTATGTAGTGAGTACTTGGTGTGTAACATCTACAAGTAGTGAATTTCGAGATTGACTTGTCTCCTTTTGTTGACGCTATTGATCCTCTATCCATGGTGCTAGCTACTTTTGATTATTTGGCCTTTGATGCCTGATCATAGAGGCAAGTTATTTCCTATTGGTTGGGGAATCTACATAGAGCAAATGATGGAGCATGGGACTAGATATTCTTGGGGTCCTTGCATATTAGCACATTTATATAGAGACATGCATGAGGCCGTATATCGAGGCGGTAGTGCTATTTCAGCTAGGATGATTCTTTTGCATGTGTGGGCCTAGGAGAGAATCCTAGTGATGAGGCCAGATGGTATGCTTGATCGGTATGTTGATGATCCCTTTTCTTACAGATATTATGATTTTTTACATTACACCTAGCCAGGTAGGTTACCCTATTGGAGAGGCATTTTTTATTATATGATCAAGTTTATCTAGAGGCCATGACAAGCCTATGAGGCCTGGACCAATGATATGGAGTAGTTACCTTTCTAAAAAAAAACATGATGGCTCATAGGTTTTGTTGACACCATTATTGAGAGGTACCTACCTGATAGGGTTCTCTAATAGTTCGAAGAGAGGTAGACCCAGTTTTCTAATGATTACCATGCACTCTTTGTGCGGAAAACTCGAGAGGTCAAAGTTTGGGGGCTGACAATCTCCTCTACTTTAGCAATGGTCTAGTTTAAATAACTTTCCCCATTTGGATGGGGATGGGAAGTTGGTCTAATATATCTAGGTACTACATGAGATTTTAATCAATGGTGGGCTTGTCAACAACCATTGTGGTTTACAAATCCTACAGGTGTTGGGTTAGTGATGGAGCAGGTCCAGAGGGTGGCTAGTGTTACAGGTAGGAGAGGTGATAGACAAATGTTACAATTTTTTGTAAAGAAGCTTGACAAAGCCTAGACTGGGCAAGATGATGGGAAAGATGGTCATCAACATCAAGACTAGTAGGCACTGTAGAAACCTCAAGGTCCTCCCCCATAGGGGGCTCAAACAACTTAGATAACACAACTTACAACTGATAGAGATGCCTAATTCATAGTGTGATGGTGAGATTGCTTAATGGTAGGTGACAGAGCGATAGGTTGTTGTATTTACTGTTGAGAGGGATGTATTTAGAGTTGTGTGGGATGGATTAAGATAGGAGCTAGCCACAAAATGGTAGTAGAGATTAGTAATAGAGATTTCTTTGGCTTCTTCCATTCCCCTAGCTCAATATCATACTGAGCAAGATTGGTTGATGAGAGAGAGCACATCTTACCAAACTCTATATGATGCTTTTGTATCAAGAGCTCATAGATGCACTCATTTTGGAGAGATGAGTGTTGTGATATGTCAGAGTCTAGTGGGCCGTCTATTAGATAACCTCAACAGTCTCTCATTCTTCCATAGCCATCTCTCATTTAGAACCACCAAAGGCATAGATCCCCACCTTGGGATGGTCAGTAGGGTTGATTTTGTTATGATCTTCATTTATTATATTATATACTTTGTGTAGACATGTTATTTTCTATATACATTCATTGGCCTAGTTGAGGCCTCGTATATATTTTTGTATATTTTGATATCATACATGATACTTGATTTCCTGACATTTGGTGATGTTCCACTTTGATGATATATATATGAGACATAACATTTTTTATGCAGATTATTTTATATTATGAGATGCTTATGGATGATTATGGATGATTATATGTGCTGATGATTATATATGCTCATTTTTTTGTACTTTTCTAGTGCATTTATATGATATGAATGGATGTATGATATATATGTGCGTGATGGATGATGATATATGATGTATGATTTTTTTCATTTTATTATGGTCATGATATATATTGAAAAATTTATGGATGCAAGATTCATGTGCTACTAATGATATTGTGATGCAGGATGGAGATGTTAGTTGGATTTCTAGAAGAAAATTGTTTTTTTTATTCATTGATTAGTTTACTTTTTCTTTCATAGGGACTTCATATTTTTAGCAATCCTTATTGATGTAGAGAATATACATGATGCACCAGGGTATTGATAACTAAGGTGGTATTGTATCCATTGTGTGGACTTTGAATCTGTAAAAAAATAGTGTTTTTTCTCATACCAGACATATGGAACCCCTATTAGAGTGAATGGGTGAGAAGTTTCAAAAAAATTTGGACCAGTTACATAGAGAGGTATGAGATACCCAACATGTGAACGCTACACGAATTTCCCCAAAATGACTTCCATACATAGAAAAAAGCAAGTATTCACCATGGTAGTATCACAAAAATATCTAAAAAATAGAACAAATAGAAATTGATGATCAATGCCTCATTCCTTCCTCTCTAAATGCTTATGGACATCCTCGAGAGATCCTGGGAATGTAACTATAAGATAAATTTAAAAAAGATAAGATCATAAAAGGATAAACAAAGTTTTTGTATCACTTGTCATAGATGTTTTGATGTTTCATGATGTCACCCATTGAAGATGTCTATAGTAGGAAAATTTTATCCTTTAAGACTCATGCTAGGATTGTTGATAATGATTTTAAAAAAGGTAGGGTAGTTAGAACTTAGACATTGTTTTATTCTAATGATGATCTATTTGTTTCATATTTACTTTGGAAGTTTTGATTCTGATGTTTACTTTGCTTGCTAATTTCCTTTTCAAAGGTTGATGGTGATGTTTGTTTATTATGAATGGAAAGTTTATTGTAGGTAGGTCACAATGGAGATATGAATTTTGAAATTTTATGAATTATTTGATGTTTTTTTTGTTATTTTTGAAATATTTAGAGAAAATTAGGGGGACCTAAAGGGGTTGACCGAGTGCCTCAAGGGCTGATCAATGATGGCCTTTTCTACATGAAAAAATGTAAAGACATTGTAGTTTGATTATATTGACTGACATTTTTTTTTGGAGTTTTGAATTTTTACTAATGTTTTTGGATTTTGATAAAATATTTGAATGTTTTTGTTTTTAGGGACTAACCTAGCACCATGGGGGTTCATCAATAATGGCCTTGCCTATTTTATACACACAGAGGCTTGTAATTCTCTTATTTTGACTCAATGCGGCTAGTCCAGAGATAGCCTTTGATGTTTTTAGGATTTTTTGATGTTTTGAACTTTGTTTTGGAATTTTTTTGTTTTATGGATGTTTTTTATTTTTGATATTTTTCAATAGTGATGGGGTGAACAAGGATCCAATCTACTACCAGTTTCAAGAAGTTTCCCCCAGTTCAGAACAATATAGCATCTATTAAGGTAGATGGATAAAGATGATGAAACAAGGTTCAACACTTGATTAGTTTATTGAGCCATGGTTGGATACACATTTTAAAATGAGGAAGATGGGGTGGATGTGACAGATAGTTCTAATAGATAGAGAGGCATTACTTATTCAAATGCAATACCTTTTTACTAGGTGTTAACTATGGTACCGGTCTTAGAAGCACCACAAGGTGGTTTTCACTTAAAGGACATTTTATTTCTCTTTGTTTTATTTATTGATTTTTTATTATTTTGTCTTTTTTAGATTTTTTTCTTAGGAAATTCGTAAAAATTCACCAAAAATTCAAAAATAGTGTCATTCAATATAGTCAAACGACGATGTCTTTGCATTTGTCACATAGGCGAGTCCACCATTGATGAGCCCCTAAGGAACTAGGTCAATCCCTTTAGGTACCCCTATTTGTCTCTAAAATATCTTGAAAACAACAAAAAAAACATCAAATAATTAGAAAAAGCTCAAAAAAATCATATCTCCATTGTCACCTATCCACAAAAAACTTTCCATTCATAATAAGCAATCATCGCCTTCAACCTTTGACAAAGAAATCGACAAGAACATATTAAAGATTAAAATGACCAGATCACTATCAGAATATAAAAATGCCTAATTATTAACTACCTACCTATTGATAATTCATCATCAACATCCTAATGTATGTCTTAATGGATAAAACATTCCTACAATATACATCACTAATGGATAACATCCAGAAACATCAAACAACTATGGCAAGTGATACTGCATCATTGTTGATATTTTTATGATATTATCTTTTTTATTTATCTTAAATGTCACATTCTTAGGATCTTGAGGATATCTATAAGGATTTAGAGGATATTGATCATCGATTTCTATTTTTTCTATTTGTTAGATATTTTTGTAATACTACCATGGTGAATACTTGCTTTGTTCTATGTGTGGAAGTTGTTTTGGGGAAATTCATATAGCAATTGTGTGATAGGTACTCCATACCTCTCTATGTAACTAGTCCAAAAAGTTTTGAGACAACTCACCCATACAATATAACAAGGAATTTTTATTTCTGGTATGAGCAAGAATAATCTTTGTTTGTAGAGTCAAAACCCATGCAATGGATACAACTCCACCTGGGTCATCAATACCTTGGTGCATCATGTCTATTTTCTACATCAATAAGGATTGCTAAAAATATGAAGTCCTTATGAAAGTAAAATAAAACTCATCAGTAACTAACAACATCAATTCTCTATCTATCTCTAAATCATACTAACACTTCTTCTAACTAATAGCTTCATCTTGCATCACCATATCATTAGTACCACATGCATCCTGCATCAAAAAATTGATCAGTACATATCATGATCATAATAAAATGAAAAGAATATACAGTATATCATCATCCATCACATAAATCATATGTCCTCAACCATCGCATTCATATATCATCATCCATCACATACATCATATATCATCATCCATCACATAAATCATAGATTATTGTCACATACATATATGAATCATACATCCATCCATATAATATAAATGCATTAGAAAAGTACAAAAAAACATGAGCATGTATAAATAATTAACACATATAAGTTGCATCAAAACATGGTATATCTCATATATCATCAAAAATTAGAATGTCATATACATCATCAAGTACCATGTGTCATATCCAAATATACAATATATATATATATGAGGCCTTAGTTGGGCTGATGAATGTATATACAAAATAACATGTCTACACAATTATCTAAAACAATAAACATCAATATAAAGATCATAAAAAAATTATCCATGTTGGTTCTCCTGAGGTGGGGACCTATGCTACTAATGGCTCTGATAAGGAGATGGCTATGAGATAACAGAAGACTGTTGAGGCTATCTAATGGACTGGCCACCAAAATATGCACCTATTTGAACACTCAATTCTTTGATCCCTCAGAACAAAGGCCTCATATAAGTTTTGGTAATATGTGCTTTGCATCATTAGCCAATCTTGCTCAACCTAATACTAAGCAAAGGGAATGGAAGAGGCTAATGAAATCTTAGCTACCAATATTTTTTGCCACTCAGTGACTAACTCCTGTCTAATACCATCATGCTCAACTCTAAAACCATCTTTGTTAATGTTCAACATAGCAACTTGGGCCTCTATATCCTACCACCAAGCAATCTCAACATCTTTCTCTACAACTCAGGCATTTGTATCAGTAGTCAACTATGTTATTTGAACATCTACATTTCCCTACGAGGTCCCTTTGGTGCATCTTGTTATGGCTATTGATCATGGTATTGTTGATCACCCTACCCATCATCCTTCCTCTGAGCCCTATCAAGCTACTCTATGGAAATCCATAGTTGTTGTTGGTCACCTCTCTGCCCTGTCACACCAACCCTCCTCTAAACATGCCCCATCATTGGCCCATAAGGGAAGATAATGTGTCCACCACTAATCAAAGTCTCAGGTAGTCTCTAGATGTATACGATCTATGACCTATCCCCATCCAAATGGGGCAAGTTCTCTAAACTCTCTAACAACATCAGTAGAGGAGGTTGTCGATCCCCAAACCCTAACCTCTTGGTTTGTCTACCCAAAGCATGCATGGTAGTCATCACCAAACTGGGTTTGTTGCTCTCTAAACTATCAAAGAACCATGTTAGGAAGATGTAGCTCAAGAATAATGTCCACACAACCCATGAACCACCATTTCTATCTACAAAAGGGTAGCTTCTCCATGTCATTGTTCCAGGCCTCATGAGCTAGCCATAGCATCCAAATGAACTCAGTCATATCGTCAAAAATGACTCACCAATAGTGTAACCTATTGGGCCAAGTGTAATGCAAAAAAAATTGAATATCTATAAGAAAATGGATCCTCAACACCCCACTCAAGAAAAAAATTTGGCCTCATCACTGGGATCCTCTCCCAGGCCCACACATGCAAAAGTGTCATGCCTACTGAGATAGCACTGCTGCCCCAATATATGGCCTCATGCATGTCTTGTAAAAATGTGCTAATACACATGAGCCCCATGCATATCTCATCTCATTCTCCATCATATTCTCTATGTAGATGTCCTAGCCAACAAGAAATAACTTGCCTCTACAATCGGGCATTTGAGGCCCCATAGATATTAGATCAGCACCATTGACAAACAGAGACAAGTCAATCTCTAAATCCACCACTTATAGTTGTCGCACACTGAGTTCTCACTACATAGCGAGGGTGCCTTGTCTAACATCATAATTGACTAGCTCACCATGAATGAGGATTTGAAGAATCCTCCAAACATCCTCTAGTGTAATCATCACCTCGCTAGTCAGAAGATGGAAACATGACATCTTAGAACACCACCTCTTGACCAAGGCGGTCATCATCACCCTATGACATCTAATCTCGAGAATATAGCATATGTGTAACAAACCCACAATGTCAAGGAAATCTCTCTTAACATCAAAGAACTTGGAAATCAAGTCAAACAACTATTGTGGTTGTTGATCCCTGGAATATAGCGATTTGAGAATTTCCTACAAATATTCAACCCACACCATTAAGGATTTTCTAGAAAAAGAAATCATGAACTAAAAATTGCAAACAAACTAGCTAAATTATTTAAATTTGACAATAGTGAGCCCTTTTTGGACAAAAGTGACAAAATTTTGTAATAGCGGCTTTGTTTTGTATGATAGCGACTACTTTTTATGATAGCGGCTAGATTTCACAATAATGACTACTTTTTACACAAGCGATCAAAATAAATGATAGAGTGCAAATTTTACAAAAGTTGTTAATTTCCTAAGAGTAAAACAATAGCAGATACTTTTTACATAAGCACTAAACAATAGTGTTCATTGATTTTACAATAGCCAATAAATTATACACTAGCATTCATGTTTTACAAAAGCGATAAAACTATAGACTACTATAGCATGAAAATCGAGACAATAGCATTAAAAATGTGAAATTGGCACTATCATCCAAAAAAAATTGAGCATTAACTACATAAATGACAAAAGCCAAAAACAAGAAATGAAGAGGTACATATAATGATGGTTGCACCAACTGGCATCCCAAAAGAATGAACTACATCTACACAGTGTGGGGCACCCAAAATCCTCACCATCACAAATTGACAATTGCAACAACAAGATCTCTAGAGGTAAGAATTCACTAACGCTAAAAGTGCAAAATGAGGAAAAATGAACCCTAAATTTTTTACCTTAGAAACCCTCCTAGGTTAAAATTAAGAGCACACTAGAACATCTAAAACTGTAAACACAGGACCTACGGCCTAATTTTTTGTTCTCTATGCATCTGAACTACAATGGAAACTTTTCGTGTGCCCAACCCAAAAAGTAATTTTTCTAGCCAACCTCTCAAGGGGGCAACCCAACATCATATTATCTTTTTACTAACCATTAGGGCACAGTGGTGCATATAATTTTTTTTAGTTCTTGATCTGAACATTGAATTCTTTGAAACAAAGCAACTAGTACTTTGTCTCAAAGAGGGGCAAAATGTAGGCATGTAAAAATGACCTAACACAAAAAAAATCCTAAATTGCAATTTTCCATTATTGACATCACTATCATTATCACTATTGCATTTCATCTCACAAACATTATTAATCCCCTATTTTCACATCATTTACATCATTAGCCTTATTTTCCTCTATTAATTGAATAATCTAATTATTTAATTAATTCACTATGTCGTCACCTAATCTAACATTATTCCTCCTAATTAATTAAATAAACATCAATTATTTAATTATGTCACTAATATACCTTGTTCATATAAATTAATTAATTTTTTATCATTAATAATTTAATTAAACCGATTTCCCTTCTCTAAACCTTAATAATTAAATCAATTATTTGAAATCAATCAACATAGTCAACAAAAAAATATCTTTATTTGTTAAAATCAAACATGACTTGCACGTTCATCTCCAATGTTAAATAATTATTTCCTTAATTAATTATCCTCACCCTCTCTTGATTGAGTAAATCATGAACACTGATTTCTCACTTTAATTGGTTAACTAACTCATCTATTTCCCAATCCTAGTAATCTCTTCAATCCCACTAACCACTCAACCTGATTTTTTCAATACCCCCAATCATTACAATCTAATCCCATTAATCATTCCAATCTATTTCCTCTCAGTAGTTCTCAACTGTTGATCATGATCTTTTACTATTGAATCTTGATCATTCATCTAAAACTTGAAAATCTATAAAACAACCTTCTTTCTTCTCAAAAATGATAAGAGAATCTAGATAATTTATGGAGAGGTTATGTCAAAATAGTCATTGAAGCACATTGAGCTCATTTACATCTTTGATCACCATTAACACACTTTTTGAAGCTTTTGCAACAACAATGGATACTTCGTATTGATCCAACGTAATTCAACATAAATATGAATTACACTTCAACATGGGATGGTAATGTTTCAATTCATGAATTCAGTTTATGTTATCTTTATGATTGCATTGCTTGATTGATTTTATTGTTTTATAACTTCATTTCATGAGTATGGTTTGGGATTTGATCTTGTTTTGAATTAACTTGTTTTAATTCATTGTTATTTTCCTTATGCTTAATTTCCCCCTTACACTAACCCCTTTCCCCCCAAATTTAGGTACAAAGGTGAGCCTAGATAGGTTATGATATGTTACTCCTTGTGAAATAAAATATTATTGCATAAATCCAAGTTTATACCCCATGCATGGTAGTGAGTATGTTATGATACTACAACTAATTCTATTGATTAAGTGAAAATATTTTTGATGTTTTTCAATGACAATAACCAAGACCTCTTGTTCTTAATTGCATGTTAGGTTATATAGGGATGCAAATATCTTGTTCTCTTACACCACACCCTTTTCCATTATAGCTAGATTATTTCAATAGTTGATAACCTCTTCCATAAATACCTTCCACTCCTTTTGAAGAAAGTGTCTTTTCATGATTATGTTCATCTATGTAGATGTGTAATTTGTGTTTTCTTCTTCTTCGCTAAAAGTTCCTTTTGATGACTCAGATTGTGTTGATATCATTGTAGATTCTTTCTTTTTTCTTAATTTTGGTTGTATAAGATTTTATTCCCCATTGAATGTAGGTGTAAAATCTAATGAACCACAATCATCATCTAACAACTTTTTCACCGATTAAAGAATCTTTTTTATCTTTCTTTGTGAAGGTTCCACTTTTGAGGTTGGTATCAATGTTTTCAAAGGAATTTTCATCCCCTTCTCAGTTTGTAAAAAAAACAAATTTGAATGAAATTTTATTGTATAAAGCTTGTTTTTGTACGTTTATTTCATCAAATGATGCAATGATGAAGGAAATCCATTAATTTCATGAATCCATGGTCTACCCAAGAGAATATTATATGAAATATCATGAAGCATGATGTGGATAAGGGTTTGTAACTTAACCTTCCCAACTTTAATAGGTAATGTTATCAAACCAAGTAGTTGTTTTCCCACATTATCAAAACCATGAATAGACAACTCAAATAGTTGAATTCTAGTCTTATCTACCCCAATTCTATCAAAAAGGTTCACACTACAAACATTAAGCCTTGAACTATGAATAGACAACTCAACTAGTTGAATTTTAGTCTTATTTTCCCCAATTCTATCTAAAAGGTTCACACTACAAACATTAAGCCTTGAACCATTGTCAACAAGGGTATGCCTAATACCAACCTTGTTAATAATAGACAATATCATCAAAGCATCATTTTTTTTTACATTTATAAAGGAGGTAATTCACTTTGATGAATGACAATGTCCATACTAGTTGAATTCAAATTCTTAAGCAAAGTGGGCACATCATTTGGTTGTGCACTAGGAGAGATGACAAATTTTTGTAAAGAATTTCAAAGCATGCATTATAAGTAGGTGATGTTTGAATCAATTCCCAAAGGGAGATCTTAGTAGGAGTGTTGTGAAGTTGTTCCACAAGGTCATACTCATTTCCACTATTTTGAGGTAAACGAGGGGCACTAGGTAAAAAAAAGTTATGGGAATGCTAATGATGATGAAGTGGCTTGCATTTTTCTTAGTTTCTTATTTTTTCTAGTGTTATATGTGTGAGCTACAATGTGATAACTTTTTTTCTATGACACATGGTTACTATTAAGTTGCTTTCTGAAGCTTAGGGTATGGCCATGAGGTTTAGGAGGTCCTATAATGAGAAGTGGTTTAGGAGGTCCAATAATCAAGGGAGATCTAATGGAAAATTTTGTTCATGACCTCAATGGATTTGACTTCTTGTTGATGATCTTCTATCGAGGGGGGTCTAGGTTTTTCTTAGCATCTAAGCAAGCCATCTTAGTATATTTTTAAAGAAATGTATTAATGATATCATCTTCTTTTTCCACCATATCTTCCCAAATGGGTAAATAATTGGGAGAGGGACAAACAATATTCTCATGATGCTCAATAATTTTATCTTCTAACACCAACGTACCTTTGTCACAAATAGGAGAGGTATTACGAGAAGGACAACTATGATTGCATTATCTTGCACTAAAACATTCTTACAAGTGTGAGAGATGTTGGGAGATGAATGAAGACTACATAAAGTGATGTTAAAAAATGTATCAATAATATCATTCTCCTATGTCATGATATCCTCCCAAGGGGGGGTGGTTTTAGAAGAGAAACAAACATTATTCTCATGATTCTTGATGATTGGGTCTTCTAACACCAAGATACCTTCGTCACGAGTAGGAGAGATATCAAGAGAAGAAAAAATATGATTTTCATGATCATCTATGATTGAATTCTCTTGCACCAAAACATTCTCACAAGTAGGAGAGATATTAGTAGATGAGTGAAGGATAGACAGAGTGATATTAAAAAATATGTCAATGATTTCATTCTCTTACATCAAGGTACTCTCATAATTAGGAAAGATATTGGGATAATTACTAACGTGTTTGTTAATGACCTCATTTCTTATCCTTAGAATGTACTCATAAATAGGGAGATTGTACTTATTCAAGCCATGCTTTACCATATCAAACCACATCTTTGAAAAGGAAAAATGTTGCTACTTTCCTTATGGATTTGTAATGTGTTGTAGCAACCTAGAGTTATGAACTTGTGCAAAAAATGAAAAAAAATATATCTAATTTATGCAATGATTTAGAAAATGTACACAATTTTCCTACATATATGATGATTTCTAATATTTTTCAATATAATATTTGTTCCCAAATTTACAACAAATCAAGCAAAATGACACTTTTCTCCACATGCCATGATATTTTTCCAAAATTTCAAATTAGATAGTTGCAAGTAGAAATAGAATAATAATGCAAAGATAGAAATATATTGTACAAAGAAAGGGTCACCCAAGGGAATATAAGTCCTTGATTAGGGTTCAAAAAACTAAAAAATTGATTTTTTTTATGTTGTTTAATGTTTCTATTTATGTTTGCAATCAAGTTGAACAAATGACATTTTCTAGATGTTGCTCAATTTAGGACACTGTAATGCAAAATGAAAGTGTGCAACAAAGGTGAAAATATTTTTACAAGTTATGAATGTAATTTTTAGATCTAAAATGAAATGATTGTCTTATTCTAAAATGCCACAACCTAAAAATGATATTTTTAATAAAAACTTGAAACAAAACAATGCAATTTTTTTCACTTTTTAGGCTTAACTGAAAGATACAATTTAAATGCAATGAACAATTTGAATCTTTAACCAGCTAATGAATGTAATTCATATCTAAATATGACTGAAATACACCCTAATTAAACTTACGATGCAATATGTGATACAATTTTTTTGTCTTTTATGCTTTTACGATGCAAAGATGAAACCCTAAATGAAAGATGCAAAATAATGTAATACAAAACCTAGATCTAGGGTTTGAAAGACTACCAAATTAGAAAGTTATGATTTCAAATGTCAAGTTCACCAAAAGAAAACATAGAAAATGTGTTACACCCTAAGTTTAATACTCATGACCTAGGGTATATTCCATCATTTCTAGAATTTCATTAGGATTGAAATCAACAAGGTGCATGGATTTACTTACAACCTCAAAGGTGAGTCAATTTGACCTAGATTTGATCATTTTTGAGTCTTAGGAAATATTTTAACCTAATGTTCCTATATACCCTAATATGATAAATGAAAAATATAGGTAATTGATAAACATAAACAATCAAGTTCTGACCCAAAAAATAGTCTAATTGTTCCTACAAGGACCAGGCCACCCTTGGGTAAATGGGTCTTTGTAGGGGTGTCATGATCAACTTTTGGGGTCCTTTTGTGTTGGATACAAGCTTCCATTTTCCACCTATCCCATTTTAAGGATGTTATAAATTAATACTATAGGTGATATTTCGTGTCTTGACAAGGTTGGCAACAAAAAATACAAGAATGCAAAATTTATCTTCAAGATCTCTTCAATCCTTCTTGAACCTGTAACCTACACATTCAAAAAGAGGGAAATGTTGTGTCATATAGTGGCTTTCCTTAGTCAAACCCTAGGTAAGTGTTCCCACTTCCTCAATGGAAAAATGTCAATGATTAAACCTTAATGGAAAGGAAGGAAATGATGAATAAAAAAATGCTACAACTCACCACCCTTCAATGACTTCCTTGAAGGACTTAAGTAATACACATCTCTTCAAGGATTTGGATCTTTCGTGATAGATTTTCTTAAATGCTTGAATACTTGAATGCTTGGAGACCTACAAAAATGTTAGCCTTCACAAGACAATATGAATACACATAAACTTTGACAAGATGTTGGATCATGGATTGCTGCTATAAATGACCGATAATGTTGCTATTGAATGCTCTTGAAATTAATGCTTGATCATAAGTTCTTCTCAAAAAAAAATTCTTGCTAGATAGATTTGAAATGATAAAATAATTAGGTGTTTATAGGTGTTTATCCAATTTCCAAAAAAATAGATTTCAAAAGCCAACACTTCATATTTGAATTTTGGATATTAAAATATTGTCAACAACATATTTGAATTTGGATCATGGCTAAGAAGGGGGACCCGGTTGCCCATGGGAAAATGGGTCCTAGACCAAATTTCTCAGACACTCAAAGTTTGGGACAATTTAATGATTAAATGCATTTGTTTAATACTTGTCCTTTGGAAAATGGTAAAATTTAGGCTTTGGAATTCATAATTTGGAAAATTAGAAGCTTAATTAATTCCAATAAATTAGGGGGCCAAAAAACAATATGAAATTGTAATTGTATACAATTTTCTTTGTTATAGGAATAAGGAAAGTGAAAGTATTATTAAAATTCTTGAGGATGCTTCTCGAGGATTGGAATTTTTCAATAACTTTGATCACATCCAATCCAACAATTTCTTGGTATTTTTAAAATAAAAATGGGAAACCCATTAGGAATAGGAGCTTTGGAGGGGTTAAGGAAGAAAAAATCCACCTTTATTTCTTCATCAGAGGCCTTACATTCCATAGACGAGTTATCAAAATTAGAGATGGTCTAGGGGACCACCTCAAGAAATTTGTTTATTGAAACTTCCAAAGGAGGAAGGTTGGTAGGGGGTGGGTTAAGAAGCTCTTTGAAAAAAACTATTCCCTCCTAAGAAATATCCTCCTTAGAGGATAAAAAGGATCCATCCTCAATTATAATTTTTTGTATTCCATTCCTCTCCTTATGTTTGATGGCCAAAAGGTGGAAGTGCCTAGTATTCTTATCTCCTTTTAACCATTGGTTTTTGGTATATTGTTTCTAGTAAATTTGCTCTTTCTCAATGATATTGTGTAGGTCACTTAGTAGAGAATTTTACTTGCTAAAAAGATCCTCAGAAGTACCCACACCATCCATCTCCTATTGGATTTTCCTAAGTTGGTCCTTTAAAGTCAATTTTGGGTGAAGATGTTACCAAATGATTTTTTATTCCAATATTTCAGATTCCTTTTTAAACTCTCAAGCTTGAAGGTAGCTTGAACATCACAGAACCTCTAAAATTGATATTCCACTAGTCCACAAGAAGCCTTATAATGTGGGGATAAAGAGTCCACATCAATTCAAAGTAGAAGGGGTAATTGGATTTTATATTTGAAGTGTTCCATGTGAGAAGTAGAGGATGTGATCAAAGTCAACCCTTAATTGGGAGGTGAGGGAAATTTAGGAGGACAAATCCCAATTTGAGCAAACCAAACATCTGTCCAGCTTGACTTGAATCAAATATTCTCACAATATTTTATTGGACCAAGTGTAGTGGCTTCCTTTGAGGTCAAGATCTATAATGCTATCCTCCAAGAGAAGGTTATTGAGGTCCAACATACTATCAAAAAGATTATCAAGGCCCCCTATATTCTCTAAAGGGTATAGAGGGGTGTTGAAATCTCCTAATAGCATCCAATGGTACTTAGAGGAGTTAAATTGATACTTATAAGGTTATACCAAGTCTATCTTCTAAGGAAAATGTGGTTTGGGGCATAGCTATTGGATAGGTCCTAATCATGAACACCAAAAAAATAAGAAAAGAGAATATTGAGATAGTTTTTATCTTTTTAAATGAGAGAACCATGGAAGAAGGGTTTCCACATGGTGGCTAATCATTCAAAAGCCCCATCCACATCAATATCCAAATAAAAAGCATTAGTCTAGATGAAATTTACTCATTTTATCAAAGTCAATAGCACTCATTTTAGTTTCTTGAATGATAAAAATTTTAGGCTTGAATTCCTTGGTGAGGTCACTAATAATATTATTTTTCTATAGATTGTTTATCCAAGAATCAATATTCTTAGATATTTTGGAGCCCAAATAATCCAAGATACATTGGTTCTCATTAGCGATATTTTTTTATTTTGTTTATCTATCTTGTTTCTTCGATAGATTTTTAGCTAGGTTTGGAGCTATTTCCTACACCTGTCAATTTATGCACCCCTTGTCCAAATTTCATGGAAAAGGGTGAAGAGTGAGAGTTAGTAGGATCTTGACTTGCCCGAATCGTACCACCAAATGTGGGGGTGGATTTTAAAGATTCCTATGAAGGCCCACTAATGGGAAAGCTCCAAGGGACCATTATCAATGGGTACCTCCATGAGTGAGCTTGAAGTAGAAATGAGAGACATTTGGGAAAGCTCCAAGGAACCATTCTCAATGGGGGCCAATAGAGGAGCATTTCCAGAAGGTACCTTCTTAGCCGAGAGAAGATCTAAAATAACTACTATAGATGGAACTACTAAGAGAGGGACATAAGGTTCCTTAAATAGGGATTGAGAAGCCAAAACAACAAACATTGGCAAAGGGATGAAAATAGAGCAACTCTTTATCAAGACAAAGGGCTCTAAGGAGAAGATAATAATTTTATCCCTACTTTTATAGTTTTGGGGAAATCATTACAGAGGTGACCCCCTGTAGAATAGAGTTGAGAAAAGAGAGTCAAGTTATCATATTTGATTCATTGGGAACACTTCCCAAGCCTAGATTCCAAGGTGACCAAGGTTGGAAAGATCTTGTTGGGTTTAATGCTGACACAAAAATAGGAAAAAACCAAATTGGACTAGTCCTTGTTGATGTTGTCTAGAGAGAGGAAGCTACTGAAGGATTTTGCCACTCCCACAATGATATCCTCATTTAAAAACTCTAAGGGGAAGCCCAAGAGCCTAACCCAAGTTAGGAGGTTAGCAATTAGGTGCATTGAAGGTTGAAACTTAGACACCATATATAGAGATCCAGATTCTTAACGAATAACCAAGGACCACAAATTAGGGCCTTTAAACAATCTTCCTGGGGGGATAAAGTGAAGTAAAAAATTCCCTTATAAGGGATAGTTGAGATAGAGAAGGGGAATTTAATTGGCCACCTTAAGGAAACCCATCTTATCATAGATTCAACATTGGTGCACCCACCTACAAACCTTCCAATGAGAGATTTCTCCAATTTCACTAGGGTATGGTCAAGGGAGGGATATTTTATTTTGATTGTGGTTCCTTCTTGGGAATGAATAATCTAAATCTTGTGAAAGAATTTCTTTTTGTTGTCTAAAAAAAGGGCTTTCTAGTCAAGCAGAGGGAACATACCACTAAGAAATTTTTATATAGGGGGTGAAGGGATAGGGGGTGTCCCATAAAGCTTGTGAAACCCATTATAAGGCATAAACGGTCTAGTAGCAACAAAACCCCCGCCAAAAATCATTTTCACCATAAAATCCTAAAAACTAGGAGATTCCCGCCCAACACTCACATCCTGCCCACTTCTCATTTTGAATTTTATCAATCCCCTTCAAATATTTTCCACTTGTATTATGTACGCATGCATGGTATGGCCCTAAAAAGGTGACTTTGAAAAAGAGATTTTTGTAAATCATATACAAAATTAATTTGTATCATTAGAGTATTAGAATAAATTATATATTTGAAAACTAGATTCAAAATTCTACATTTTACATTACTAGACTTTCTTATGATTATATGTGTAAGTGCTTCAAATTTTTACTCCAAGTATGTAAAATTTTGATTTTTAGAAAAAAAATTATTTTTTTGACAAGTGGACCCAACTTCTTGCACTTACCCAACCCTTGCCAAAAGGAAATCATTATCTAATAGAGGTTCATTCATACCAAATTTAGAGCTAAAACCAAAATATATACTTGACCAACTCTACATAAAAAATAAGCAATTGGAAACCTTATCCCCTTGCATAAGTCCTCCATCATCCAAACCTTCAAATTTTAAGAAAAAATATAATCATTCCCATCAATATAATAAATATAGTCAATCCAATAAATTAAATCACATCAACCCTCCCAAATTATCTATAAAGGCTATTATCTAATGGATACTAGCAATAAAACGTTCTAAAAAGTAGCATTCCATTGAGTACTACCACACCCGTAGTAGGAGTGAACATGTTGATGTCATCCAAAAGTCCCTTAGCATTATAATTATCATTACCATTCATAAAACTGAATATTTATAAGCCTTCTAAAATCTAAATACCTCCCACTTATCAACATTTTAATTTGAGAAATTATATCATGAGCAGGAGCTAATTGATCAAGGGAACATCAAGATTAAGGGAAATACACCCAAGTCAATGCATGATCAAGCTTGTACACAACCAAATAAAGTTAAAAATTATCCACATTAATCTTGAATTAATCTAGCCAAGCATAAGAACCCTACCAACCCTCACTAATCCCATCTAGAATAAAAAAACATACCCATTATGTTGAACTACCTTCATTTAGTGTGGTATTTTCATTAATGAGGAATTTAAAAATATTAATAGTTCATATTTATCTAATTGTAGGTTAATGTATTTTTTCGAAACTAACAAATTTACCATCACAAATTGAAGGTCCAAAAAGATAATATGCCTAAGTCTACCACTCCAATTTCAAATATCTACAAATACCATAGTCCAAAGTTCATTTAAGTTCCAAAATCTAAGGACCTTAAGAAAATTTCATGAATCTAAAGCTAAAATTTAGTGGTCTAAAATCCACAAAACACACAAATTTAAAATCCACTTGGACCTCAAATATGGCAATCTCAAATCCAATCAATCTAAACATCCAAGCAAAAATATAATAAGCTAAAATCAAATTTTCATTTGGGTCCTAAAATATGGAAATATTAACACCAATAACAAATCTAACATTCCAACATCCAAGAATCCCTAAATCCAACTAGTCCCAAAATTTAAAAATCCAAAAGCCACCATCACATCCAACAAAATTTCAAAGCTCTCAACACAACATGGTCTATAAATTAATTAGTCATTTAATTCCCTTTCATCCCATGAAATTTTCACATCCTACATAATCCCATCCTTTTACCCACCTATTGGGCTCATCCCAATCCATCCATCCATTTTACCCAACCTATTCCATCATCCCACATACCTCCATAATTGCATATCTTTCATCAAAGCTCCAAAATAACCACCATACATCCTTTATCCATCCCACCTCCCACTCCATTTTCTTTAGTAGCACATTAGGAGAAGCCAACTTATCAATCATTAATGTTTATAACAACATCCACCAAGTGCAACAATAGCAACATGGTCCACATGATGTATCTATTCAAAATGAGATAATATCAATGTAAATGTTACCTATTTTTCACTACGAGCTCAAATAGGTAGAGCTGAATTGAATTCATCATTGAAAGGTACAAAAAATTTCAAATTTTTCTGCTAAAGTATTCATTATCCAACATGAAGAATCAAATTACATTTGATTTTTAGTTTTATTGTGCAAGTACTTGTAACACAAAATTGGACATTTGCATAACAAATTCTATTTTATTCACATTGTAAAAATCAAGGTCCCACACATGCCATGGGAGTAGCTTAATCTAATTTACACAATCAAATGATAGGTACAAAATCAAATTATATTCTATACAACTATTGATAATGTAAACATAGAAACGAGGATGGTCCATCATTTCTTGTAATGATGAATCCATTGAGGGCTTGGGAGTAGTTCTGTCGAAGCTCTTCAATCTCCTTCGACTCCAGTCTCCTTGAGTTTTTTGTAGGATAAATGAAGATGATGTTAAAGATTTACTCTAAGTAATGATGAATCAAGATCAATCCTATGCTTGCATTACCAACAGAAATATAACATGCATGTTACCTATTTTTCACTTCAAGCTCAAACAGGTAGAACTGAATGAAATTCATCATTGATAGGTATACAAATTGTCATTGATCTGATTGAATTATTCATTGATCATCATAGAAGATCATTTTACATCTGAATCATATTTTTATTGTGCAAGTATTTAAAACAGAAAATTGAGAAAACATGCATAGTAATGCTTTTTATTCATTTTGTAAAAATGTTGAATCTCGCACAAGCTGCGAGAGTAACTTAATTTGATCTAAAAATCAAATGATGAATACAGTTTTACAAGACAAACTACACTACTGAAAATAACATGAGTGTAAAGAAGAGGAGCAATTCATCATTGCCTGTAATGATGAATCACTTTCATTGGTGTCTTTAGTCATTGCATCTCCAAGCAGCTGCAACTTCTCGTTTCCTCGCTCCATGAACCTACAAAATTTTAAAGGATTGGAATTAGAGTTATACTCTAAGCAGTGATGAATTACATTCAGCCTTATGCCTATGCTACCGACAGAAATGTAATTTGCATCAAAACAAGCATTCATACTATGAAAGGATGACAATCAAGAAAAACATAACTCAATGGAAGCTTTCAACTTCTTTTATTTTGCTAACATGTTTGTTTCAATGTGTAAGAACAGGCTCATCATGTTCAAGATCATTTCATCAGATATGTGGAGCAAAACAGGCTCCCACAAGGGTTGAGCTTGGCATATCAAGGAGGATACACTCTCAAGTTGCTTTAACAGAAAGCAGCAATTTTGGCTTAGTCATCATTTGAGAGGTATGAAAGATAATGATTCATCAAATAGGCATGCTTATTAAGTCATGAATCTAAAAAGATAAGCATTCAACTGCTGCTAATAGAGCTAAGAGAAAGTTCAGATTTAATAATATCCATGACATGGATTTAATGGAAAATGATAATCAAAGTTGTTACCAGTCATTCACATGCTCACAAGGTTCAAAGCAATAATGGAAGATATATATGAAGTACAGTGGAATCTTACTATGCAAAATGAAGCATCTATTTTCAATGGCAGTCATTATTTATGAAGTTATTCAAAAAGCAGATTTTGCATGAATATAAAATCTAAGTCAATCAAGGACTGTCATGTGAAGAAAGACAGTGTTCAGTATCAAAACATAGTTTTTTCCTTAAAAGGACAATATAAGTTACTTTGAAATAAAGCCGTGTAAAAGATAGTGGGCTGCGAGCTGTGACAATTCTATGAAAGTAAAAACAGTTGTAGATTCTCAGAGAAGCATATTTTGCATGAATGAAACTCAGTCACAAAAGACCAAACGACAGTCAACATGGCAGCAGAATAGTCTTTACTTTTTATTGACAAGTATCTTTCATAAAAGTTGCATACATGAGAGCTCAGGCAATGATTAAAGAGTATAGCTGTAATCATGAATTTAAATGCATCTTTCTGAAGAATTACAACACAAAATGATAGTACTATGAGAGGCAGCCATCCACGTGCATATAAGGTTTTCAAAGGTTGTGTAAGCTAAAGGAAACTAATGTGAAAGAAAGACAATGCATGTTTATTTTTTATCATCAAGTATATCAATGCACCAAAAGAATGAAAGAGTTTATGTTCAACCTATGATTTGCATTGAAATAACGGAAGAAAGCTATAGAGAAATTAGAAAAAAAAAATAGTGGAGTTTGCATAGTGATGATGTCTTGCATGCTATACTTCATTTTTATTTATTTTGAATACAAATTAAGCATATCTTTGCATAACGAGGATGTAATTGAGGTAATCATGGCAGTCTCCAATGCTAACTGTAGTAAAAAAGATCAATGAGAAGAGAGATTGTGATAGTGATCAAGGAATGATGCAGTCATTTTATAGAATGTTGCTCTTGCTTTATATTAGAGAAGTGCATACCAGAAGCATCAAGAAAAATAGTCTATCTACAAGTAGACATTGACAACAGTGATGTAATCAAACTAGTCACCTAACAATAACAAGATGCATCATAAAACCCATATTTCACTTGCAGCACAATGATAATATCTCATGGGTCGAGCCATATATCATGATAATCAATACAAATCCCACTCATATCTATGGAAGTCATTTAAGCATAAAGGAAAATCATTAAACATACAAAGCATA
>VDFB02105785.1:43790396-43815368 GCA_007258455.2 Sequoia sempervirens
CTCTCTCTCTCTCTCTCACACACACACACACACACACACACACACACACACACACACACACACATAATGATATCGTTGCTCCTTAGTTCCTCCATGATGTCATTGGTGTAGGTGGTCTTTTACAAAATCAATGTTCTCTTAATCATCCCTTCTTAGTCTCTTTGTCATATTTCCTACAATTTAAATCTCTTAAGTTGGGAATACTAAATAAGTGATTGAAGGTATAGAGTAATTAATCACAATAACAACACACATGTTTGTATGTATCTACATATTATCTTCACAACACATAATTAATCAATACATCCACTTCTTTCTACCCAACGTTGTTCTTATCCTCTATGAACTTTTCTTCACTTTCCTCCCTTCACATTTTTCATATCCTCCTTGTTTCTTTTCTAATTCCTCTTCTCTATGTTTCTTTTCCATATCTTTCCTCATGTTTTATTATTGTTTTCTCTCCTTTTTTTTTTCTTAATTTTAACTTCCTTTTGTTTCTTCCTTCCTATTAACTTGTACATTTCTTAGGGGGTTCAATTATTTTGGATAACTCATTCTAATATGTTTAGGTGAATTTTTGTTGTGTTTTGTTTTGTTGGATTATTCATGTTCAAGTGATATAAAACTCACTTATATCATCTGGTTTCTATATTTTAACTCTTCAATGTACCAAAACCAAAGTCCTCTTCATTGGAGTTGGAGGTTTGATATGATGAGTTATATTTTCCTTTAAATTTTGGAGGAAAAAATCTCCCCAATCTATTAAGTTCCCTATATTCTCTTGCAAGGTAATTTTTTTTTCACAATTCTTATAAAGTGTTAGCTTCCTTCCTCCTAGTCCTCTTATGGTGTTCCATTGGGATGACATCTCCTTTAGATCTTACTTTTATTGGGAAAACTAGGATTAAAATTAGTGATTATTTCTTGTCTAACTAGAGTCGTGAAACTACTTGGTTCACCCTTTTTTATCATTTTTTTTCACAAAAGTTTTTATCAAAAAGTCTAGAATTATTGGTCATAGAATTGTTTATCCTATATAAATATGTTATTCCATATACCATCCAAAAAAATTCATATAAAAAAGTTATTTTCTTGTAGAATTCAATCTTCCACAATACATTGTTCAAAATAGACAATCTCCACAAAAAATTATGCATTCACAAAATAATATAATAGATGCTTATAGCCACTATGTGTGGCCCATTATTAGAATGAATAATAAGAATTAAATAGGTAGGACCTTATTATATATATAAAATTACAAACAAAAACATATAAGATTAATCTAATTAAGATTTAGGAGCATCTAGAAATAAATTGCATGGCCAAATCTAGGAAATATTAAAAATCTATTTTTGGTATTTTATATATTACCAAATTTTCATTTTTAAAGGCATTTAAAGAAGAATTGGCTCTCAATAGTTTGAATTCTTTCCAAAGTTTTCCAAACATTTCCCTTTGAGAAAATGAAAGTAGGCCTCTTGCAAATATTTCAATGTATCAAACTAGTTTACTGTCCACCCAACAAGCTAGGTGTTATGGCCCTACTGAGGTGGGGTACCAAAATTAAACAACTCTCTTATTATTATTTTTATTTTTAGTTAATTTATCCTCATTCAATTGTCCATTTTAACTTCCAAGGAGTATACAATTATGGTGACTTTCATTTCTATCAAGAACCTTAGTTTACTATTTTTTTAAATAAAAGTGTATCTTTGTATGTCTATAAATGGGTTGAATTTGAAGCAAAACCATAGAGTAAAAGGAATTCTTTTATTTCATATAATTTTCTAAGTTTGTATGAGATCTCTATTTTAATAAAGTTATCTTGTTTCACTTAAATAGTTATGTATTTGTATTCCAGCTATTTTGCCAATTATTGGTTATAAAACATCAATTCCTCACTAGAGTATCATCCTATAAATTCCTATCATACTTTGGATTAGTGGTAAAATAGAGTGCTTAGAACCAACATTACTTAACCTTACTAGAGAACCAACCTCATCCTAGAATTAGAACATTAGGTTCCAAGTTCTTGTTTCACTCTGTAACCCATGACTTGCCATACCTTTTCACACTTAGTTTTGGGTCTTGTTTCTCTCCTATGTTATGAAATCAAATTAGCTTTATTTAGTTAAGGTTCCAAATGCTTGTGCCAAACTGATCCCTATTCCCACCAAAGATTAAAACTCAAAATTTTCTAATTGTAAAGTAGGATCCCTCTTATTGTTAAAACACTTTCCTAAGGATTTATAAGACTTAGTTTTACCTATTTATACATAATTATTTATCTCAAGAGACTAAAACATTTGTGCTACGTAGTCATTTAATGGATTTAGTATGTTTACTATGGCATTTTTCTAACTTGTAAGATGACTAATAAAATTAAGAAAGTGGATAAATATGAAAAATATCTATAGTGATGATATACAAATTCCAAAGGTTTGTGAATTTTTTTAAGATAGTTTCCATAGTTCAAGATGTCACTGACATAAACTTAGGTCACATCAATCTTAAGTACTTTCATAGAAGGACATTTGGAGATTCTCAAACTCTAAATTCCATAAGTATAACTAATTTTTGGTTAGCACATATAGAAAAATTCCCATTAGCCATGTAATTTCTTAAACTAATTCTATCATATGCTCAAACCTATAACCCTAACACGAGAACACATAGAGACTTAGATGGGAATATCATCTTGGAAATCACACTAGAAGTAATATCATGTATCTTTTATCTTCCTTTCAAGGAATCCTTGAAAAACTTAAAAGAATAAAGTACTTTGAATGCATACCAAAAGAATGAAGATAATTTCAAAATTTTGACTAAAGCCTATTTGTTGAAGGAGAGGAAAGTTGTCACAAATATTCCTAAGAACCTCACTAGATTAGGTTTTCACTTGGAGAAATTGGTGATATGATCACTTATTTGAATAGATTTATGGGGAAGTTTGATTCCAAGATGCATCAAACATGGATATATTAGTTTATGAGCACGATTCTTAAGGAGAAATAATGTATTGATTGGGTTCAATTGGTAATTGACAATCTCCATCAATAATTAACCACCATCCTAACCAATAAGAAGTTCACAATGACACCATATGTCATTTATTGTTAGCAAGGTAGGTGGCATTCCCTAGATTGATCAAAAAGGGAACATTAGGGGAAAATGAGGGGCATAAAATATTTTGGGAGCATTACTCATAGCTTTATTACAAAGAAGCTCAAAATCATTTTAAAAGAGTTAATGATTATTTCATCTTTCCTATAAGAAACAAGTTATCTAGGAATGATATTGTTAGGCTTTCCATTTTGAACAATTGATAGCAAGTTGGGGACATTGGTTTATCCAATTCACCAAGTCTACATATATTAGGGTAGCTAGTTTCATAGAAGCTCAATTTATTTTACTCAATTTTTTAATGATAAGATAATATTATTGTAATTTTCAAGGTAGATCATAGGGGTCCATAAGAAGTTTACAAAGAAACATAAATCTAGAGAAAACTTCCCTTTTATACTTATTTTTTATGCTTGTGTCTCTATCTTCTATGAAAAGGAATCAAATGAGGAGTTGTCTTCTTTAAATCTCAAGAGGTTTCACTATAGAACAAACTATGACCCTAAAGGTAAATTTAGGAGAGTTTTTGGACCTAAATATAATCACATACCCATCATAGAGGATTTTTACATATTTTCAAGATGACCATGATGCCAAAAAAGGCTCTTTAATAGATTAAAACTCAAGAAAATAAGAAGAATTAATATTGGAGGATAGATTCCTTTAGGTTTGGTTGATGATTGCAATGTTTTGAATCTAATTTATAATCTTTAAGTTATTGAAAACTATCCTTTGCTAGATATAAATTGGACATTGAATCCAATTTATGATCATTAATTAATACCTATTATCTTGATTTAATTTTTGAATTATAAACCTTTTTATTTTAACAAAGCAATATTCTTTTTAAATTTTACTCTAGCATTTTAGTCTTTCCCATCTATAGTCATCACAACATGTCATATCACAACATTTGGTCAATAACATTCTAATATTCTACAATCTTAACTTTACTACCAAGATTCTGAGATATTGATTTCCAAATAATTTCACATTGCTAATCAAAATTTTAATGATCGAAATATCTTTTTTTTATAATCTCATTCTAGATGTCTCCAAAAGCACATTCAATCATGAGCTAGAGTATAAAAATACTTCATCATCAATATCCCTCATAGAATGTCCATGCACACAATAAAATATTTATACAATCAATGTCATTATGGTTTAATACAATTAATTTTTTCCTCTATTGATGTTTTTATTGTCATCCTATAGAGTGGTGCTTGTAAGATCTTGTAAAGGGTAGCATAATATGCTTAAAAAATATCCAATCTTAATATTTTTATGTTTCATTTATCTCTTTAGCAAGGGTTGCTTTGAATAGATGGATGGAAGAAAAAAGTTGGCTCCACATTTAGGGGAATCATTGGGAAAAAAACCTAACAAGAACATGTGTCTGTATAAAAGAAAATATATACCTATTTAGGATTGAGACTCAACCTAAATTTTTAAAATAGGTACCCATTTTATTTTTTTAAATGGGTAGCTATTTCTAATTACAACGTATTCCCGCTTCGTTCTAGTAAGAGTACATATTTTAGAGTAGGCACGTATTTCATAAATTTGAAATGTGAACCACATGGATTTTCTTTTTTTTTTTTTAGGCTTGAAAACCCACTCCTTAGCCTTGGATCTGCAAGTAAAATTCCATGAAAAGAGCAAGAGAAAAACTAACTTTAGCAATATGACTAATGTGTTTTTTTTAGAATTTTTTGAGAAAATCAAAATCTATTAGAAATGACGATGTCTAGTTTTCAAATATCTAATTTTAATGATTGGATCTTTTTTCTATTTATTAATTATTTTTTGAGGAAATTTGTCCATATTGAAATGTCACATATTTGTATTTTTTAATATTTTGTTTTAAAGTTTATTTTAATATATGTCATCAATCTAGACACAATTCTATACACAATGAAATAAAAACCACTTTATGATTCGTCTATATCAAGTTATGTTTTACGTACAAGAGGGGTTTTCAAAAATAGTAATTAGGGCCAATAAAAAAATAATATAATTTTTTTAATCCTCATCAATATTTAGTATAATACAAATATTTCCCAAAGAGGAATTAGACAAATGATTTTATGTATGATAACTTATGTGTTGTGCACATGCATGTTATGGTCCAAAAAAGTAACTCTTAAAAGTAGTTTTTGTACAAGCCTATAAAAAATTAAATTGTATAATTTGGGTATTAGAATAAATTACATATTTGAAAACTAGATTCAAAATCCTACATTTCATATTACTATACTTTTAAAACATTTTATGTGTAAGTGCTTCAAATTTTTATTCCAATTGTGAAAAAAAAATGATTTTAAGGAAAAACACTTCCACTAATTGACCAAAAAGTGAACCCAACTTCTTGCACTTACCCAAATGATTAGTATTCTAATTTTATTTTTTTAATTTGAGATATTTAAATTATAGATCATTTTTTTTAAATGAGTTTGATTTTGTCAATCATTATGTCAAAGTATTAATTCTTTCTAGTTTATTTCATCACCATTATATTTAATTATGTCTAACTTGTTCACATATAATTCCCATTATTCTAATCTTTTAGTACTTAGTATCTAAATATATGAGATGAATTTCCTTGTGGCTTATTTGTGTCATTTCAAATAAATTTTCTAAATTCATTATATTCTCAAAATTGATTTATCAAACGGCCATCTATATAAATATTTATGTTGTACTAATCTTTCTTAATTTTGGTTTCTTAGACCACCTTCTCATCTTACGTTTTCATATCCTTTACTCTTTGAACTTTCTTATTTTTAAAATTCTATGGTAACTACTTCATTGAGTGACATTCACTTGGTATTATCTCAAAAAATAAATAATACAACCTAACTGATACTTGTGTGCAGCTTGATTCAACACGTGCATCACACTTCTTTCTTGTCCTTATCAGTATTAACCTTTAGCTCTGTAAACATCCTTATCATTCCTTTCTTAAAAAATGTGTGATATGGGACATAGAGGTAATACACTTCTCCAAGTCATTGCTACTTTCATTGATCCTTGTTTTATATTTTTATGTGTTCTCTTGGTTTGTGGCTTAGTCCAATGAATCACTATATATTGTGTTGGTATCGCTCTCAACTTTTTTTATATTTATGTGTCAATCTACATCACCAATGATACCAATATTAATATGTATGTGTATTTTTATATCAAATCTTTGATAAACTATGTTTTTAAAACTATTTTGAGGGTGAATTCTTCAACTTTGATAATAATCTTTCAACTTTATCTTATACATTTGGACCAATTAATTCTTTTTTTGTCTTGTGCTATAAACTATTTATGTTATCTTTATATCATATTGAAACAACTTAAGCTGTTTTTTCAAATGGTCTCTTAACTTCTTTGAGAGACTCATGCCCATTCTTATCCTACTAGTGTACTAGTATATTTAAATAGCTCACAAGATTACTAAAAAGGATATGTACATAAATCATCATCACTCTTTCCATTTTTTTCTTTAGATTGAAAAAAAAGAAGCTCTTTTTTCAAATTATCTCTTAACTTCTCTAAGACACTCATGTACATTCTTATAATACTAGTGTACTAGTATTGCTATTTCATGTGTTGATCATTGTGATTATTCTTGGTCTACATTGTTTTGATCATTTATCACACCTTGATATGAGTGTTGATTGGCAAAATTGATATGCCTTGGTCATTTTTCAGATTTGATATTATCCATGCAATGGGAGTTCCTAGATAAGTATATTCTTTATTGATAGGTTTTATACATGGATCTTTATTACAAATTATGGGTTGTATATATTTTCGATATGATTTTATTGATTTTATTGATACCTAAGAGGTATGGATGGTTGGATGTATTATCATGTGTTTTGGGTGCTATTTTTGATCATGTGAATTTTTTACCTTTGATAATATCTTAGAGTCTTTGTTATCACTTAGATTTGATGATTGTGTTCTTTGTATTGGTGCATATTCATCTTGTCTTGTTCCTTTTCTTTTATAGGTGGCATGTTGGATGATGAGAGGAGTTCTTTCTTGAGATGGTGGTCACTTTGGTTTTATTGCATGTATCTTGATGGAGCATGAGAGCATGCTAGAGAATTATGTGGTTTCATGTATGGCTATGATGATGTATTTCATTAATTTACCAAGTTATGTAATGTATACAACAAGTGGAAGAATGTTAGGATTTGGTATTGTACACCATTGCATAAATTTATTTATTACAACATTGTAATTAAATGATTATTTAGTGTGGTGCACCTAGAAGATGTGTTTATCCATATTTTATGATTATTTGGGGCCACTTGTAAGTTATATTATAACATTGGGTTAATTATTTTATGTGGTAGACATAGGATAATAATTTAATATTTGGGGAAAGTATTTAATAATGTGCAAACTTAGTACCCAATATCAAATAAGGGTTCAATGGTTTTGTGTTCACATGGCTTTGTGGCACATGGTTTTATCTTACCACCTGGTTGGAGTGTGAGCTTGAGTCTATATTAGCAAGCACATGATTAGTAGTTAAGGTTGGTTGGGCAAGTGGGCTATCATATTATTGAATCTTTGTGAGGACTGCACATGTGAAGCATGGAATGGGATGTGTAGATTCATGCTTGGACACATAGGGATGTTGTTCACACACCAAAATGTTGAGAGTGGCAGGGGTGAATTAGCATATACTAAAACTTAAATAATTCCATGTTTTAGATTAAACATCTATCACATTAACTAAAAGAAAACTAGAAATGAAAACATGCACCACACAAGGAAACCAAGATTTTTATGTGGAAAACCCAATGAGGAAAAACCACGATGAGAGTTAAATCGCAATATATGAAGCTCATTGCTTACAAAAATTACAATGTTGTTACGGCTCACTACATAGACTTTCAAACAAAGGCGCACAACCTTAGGGAAAGATACAAGGACATGTTGAGACTTACTATCTCAAAGTAGGATACATAAAAAATTATAATGAAAAAAATGAACATGAACTACTATAGAGAAGCATCCAACATATGTTGATGTTGCAGTCCCCTTTTCACTCAATTAATCCATCATACTGACTTCACACGCTTCATATTCAAATTATTGGTCAATCTCAATTCTCTATACATAGTTACCTTCACAAATGAATTTGTTCTTCTATAAATACCCTCTGCAACAACTCAAAACCTCAATTAGGTCAACTCCAAGATGACCTTTAGATGAAACATATGATACAACATAGGTCGTCTCCAAAAATATACATAATGAAGAGAAAACGAGTTGTGGATCAACAAACGACATAACAGGACCAAAAGGCACCACAACACATTCTCCAAAGAAAAATTAGTTAATCAAGATCAACCGCATATGAAGGAAACAAGATTGTCGGGCCAAACAATGACAACACCACCAAAGCTACCAACTGTTCAACTTTACACCACCAAGGAGAAACTAAAAACATCATATAGACCAAGATGTGAGCATTGTAGATTATGCACAATACCTCTTCAACCACCTTTTGAAGTATCTAATCATTAAGTGCTAGAGCAAGAAGAGAAACATATGTTATGTGGAACAATTAAGCATCTAAAACCAACTATACTACATTGTCCTTTGAAAAATGCACTTGCAGATCACCAAAACACATGATACAGTAATAGAGTATGCATTGAACATCATTGAACATTTCCACGGAACTTCAAGGCTAGGACTTCACTTTCAGATGAATGTGGAGCATTCTAACATGCCTTCATCAATACTTTACCATATCACAAACTGAAACTCTGTCACTTATAACTTTCACTTTAGAAAGTGTAATGACTTGAATTTTTTATTATAATACATTCACATCTTGACCATCTTATCTTCTAAACCACAAGAAAAAATATTTCTCTGTGGAGAGATGTGGACCAAAATACCATGACTTTGTCTTAGAGTATACACTGAGAATGCCTTAGTGAAAATTCTAAACCTTATCTCCATGTGTGGTACACCAAACAAGAATGATATCAAAGTAGACATGCAGTAAAAATATTGGAACAAGTGTACCCACCTCTGCATCACACATAGACATCAGACTGATCACCATTCTAACTAATACTACATTGTTGTCTTGCACTAGCTGATATCTCTATACATCAACTATCATTGGAGTATTATACAATCTTCAACACATATAATAGACATCAATGGCAACACATCTTGAGTTGAAATCAATGAAAAAACATATTTCCAACAATCTCCCCCTTTTTCATTGATGGCAACACACATATATCTACAATACTTCTCTCCCCCTTTGACATCAAGGGAAAAGAGAATAATATCTTCTACTTATATCAGCCCAAAAAATTGTATGAACTACCCCTTATTGTATGATTTCTATCAAAACCATCCCCCAAAGATGGAGATGCCCCAAAATAGATGCTATGTACAAAATATCTTCAACAAAAACCTAAAAAGATAATGTAATTATCCACAAAACTATACAAAGACAAAATTATCTTATCTACATCTTTATAACTTATAAGGTAGAATTTTTCTATAGATTACCTTTAGGTGTGCCAAAGTTGCAACCCATTTTTATTTTTTTGAGGAAAGAATGTGGTTTTGAAATTCAAATTGCATGCATAAATCCTTGGCCTCATCCATATTGTTTGGAGCCTTCCACTTTTGATCAATCTTTTCTTCTTTAGCAAGCAACCCAGATAATGAAGCAATTCTCAAGTTGACTTCTTCCCTTAGCAGACCAAACAATTTTTTTATCTACTCTCTTTGGTCCTAAAGCAATGTCAAATTCACATGAAGTTTTTCTATTTATGCTCTTATTAATCCATCCTTATATCCTTTGAAAAATCATATTTCTTGGCTAGTTGAGTAATCTATGACTCAATGGAGTCAATCTAACCTTTGATGTTCTTCGTGGATCTTCACCATTTCAAACAAAATTGATAGTGCAATGATTTCATCAACACAATCCTTAAACATATTTATGTTTTCCTATAGTTTATTGTGTGCACTAGCACACTGGTCAAATGCTTCAGTCATTCTCTTATTAGTTATCTTCCTCAAGGCCTCTTGCTCTGCCTTCTTCTCAATGTGTGAAGAATGATCCTTAAAACAATCCATTAAAAGCTTCAATTTGTGTTCCAGATACAAGGAATAATCTATGTTTACCTATGGTAAACCTTCTTGAATGATATTCATAGTATCATCAATTAATCCACTCTTCTTCACATGTTCCTAAAGAATCTCATTCCTTGCAGAAGCATGCAAAATATCATCGAGTTGTAACTTATGGAGGGGAGAAATTTTTGACAAGTCAACCTGTCCATCATGGGTAGGAATTTGCATAAGCTGAGGTGTCACCATAGGTTGAAACTACATCTATAGTCCTAGAAGCTCTTTGAAAGAATTTGAAGATGTAGAATTGATGCAGGAGCATTCAGTGGTGTAAGGGCAATCCTACATCACCCAAAAAAAAGAGTTTCATTTCATGTTGGTAGTTTCTTAGATGTTTTTACATTTCTGGATACCCTTTTCGTCATAATGTAACTCCCAACTTATGGTTTTTCTTTTCTATTCCTAGGTTGAAAGATATTGATGTTTTAGTCTCCCAAAATTACACCTGAAAACCTTCTAGGTCATATTTGAGGCACTAAACGGTCCTAAAACGGCCCCAAAACTTGTTGAAATCAGCATAGTAGATTTTAGACATGTTTTTGACTTTAAGACCTTTCCAACGGTTGAAACGGTTCAAAAAACGGAGTCCCGGATCAAAAGTTATGGCTCCTAGAATTTGGCGCACTTTCTAAAAGATACTATTTTTTTATTGTACTTTTGAAATCTGAATTTCAAGTTGTAATTTTCAATGCGAAACTGCCAATAACTCAAATTTGAATGCTGTTTTGGCTCCAAACTAAAAAGGGAGCTCTATTTATGGGCAGGTTTCTAATTTTTGTGTAGCTTTTTGGGGATAAGTTTGCATACTGCGAAAAGGGATTTTTCTATAATTTTGAAGTTTGCATATTTCCAAAACTTGAGGATGTCAGATCCTCTACATGTAAGAAGATCATTTTGAGAATAATAAAATAACATTCTCTGTTTGGTGTGTTAATTTTCTATGTCTCGGGTTGCACCCTCGTCAGGTGGTATCAAAGCGAGGTTTTCTTGAGCATGTGGACAGGTCGCCGATCATGAGGTAGTTCACAACAAGACTATGGTTGTGGGTTGAGGTCAAGAAAGATTCCTCCAAGAGTGATTCCTGGTAGGCATGGTGGTGCCAGAGGTGGTCGAGGTGGTAGAAATGCTGATGGAAGAGATCCATTGGCGGTCGAGGGTTTCAAAGCCCTCCAGAGACAGATTGATGCATTGCAGGAGTAGAAGAGAAGAGTGTTAAACCCAAGAAGGAGAGAAGAAAGTGAGGATGAAGAAGAGGAGGAAGATTCAGATGTAGAAGAGGAAGAAGAAGCAATTGATCAAGACCAAATGCAGTTGATAAGGGCCATTTCAAAGATCAGGAAAAGACCCATAGCAAAAGTCCCCACTTATTCTAGAAGCCTGAACCTAGAAGAGTTGATCGACTGGATCAATGAGTTGGAAGAATATTTCGAGTATGAAGAGATAGAAGACCAAGATCAGGTCAAGTTTGCAAAAACGAAGCTAAAGGGCCATGCCAGTATTTGGTGGAAAGAGGTCCAGTTGGAGAGAAATCGAAGAGGAAAAGGCAAGATCACCAGATGGGATCGCATGGTGGAGAAACTAAAAAAGCAGTTCATACCAGTGGACTACAAAATAAATCTACTAAAGAAATTGCAAGGGTTGAAGCAAGGAAGCAAATTTGTGAAAGAATACACTAAAGGTTTTCAAAAGATGATCATTAGAATAGGTCATACAAAGGCCAACAAGGAGAAGGTATCTCGTTATCTTAATGGGTTATGGTCGAGCATTCAAGAGGAGCTAAGCCTGGTCAAAATGACCATCATTGAGGATGCGCACCAGTTTTCTCTAAAAGTTGAAGAGAAGTTGAACAAAAGATTTGACAACAAGAAAAAGGGACGAGGAGGTCACATCAGAAATGGCAATGGAAGATCTTCTGGAAGTCTAAATGATGATGAGAAGAAAAATGAAGATGTGGGTACTAGTCAAAATCAGAAGAATGATAACTTCTACTGCCCTTGTGATCAAAATAGTGGTGATCAAAGAGGTAGAGGATGAGGGATATCTAGACAAGGATTTAGAAGAGGTAGTTTCAGAGGAATGTGTTTCCAATGTGGTGAAGGACATCGAGCCTATGAATGCCCACAACATCAAGGAAGGGAAAATAAAAAGCTAGAAGGTCGTGGAAGGGTTGCACATGTAGATGAGGAGGCTCAATCTGAACATTCGGATGATGTTGAAAGGGGAGAAGCCCTAGTGATTAGAAGAGCACTAGTGACTAAAGAGAAGGAACCTAAATAGAGGAAGAATCTATTCCGCACAAGGTGCAAATATGAAGGAAAATGTTGTGAGGTCATCATTGACAGTGGAAGCACTGATAATCTGGTGTCAGAGGAGATGGTTGCAAAGTTGAAGTTGAAGAGGAAAAGGCATCCACATCTGTATCAGATTGCTTGGTTGCAAAAGGACCACAAAGTTATGGTCAATGAGTGGTTCTCAGTGAAGTTCAAGATCGGGAGCTACCATGATGAGGTACTTTGTGATTTCATCCTAATGGATGCATGCCACATGTTGGGGAGGCCATGGCAGTTCGACAGGTGAGCTATACATGATGACAATGAAAACACATATTCCCCGATGAAGGATGGGGTTCGTCACAAGTTGAAACCATTGAAGGAGGCCAAAGAAAAGGTATGCGGTAGTGCTAAAATCTGTTATGTTGATGGAAGAAAATTTTTAGAAGGTATGAAGCATGAGCATGTGTGTTATGCATTGATTCCTAGAGTGGGTAAGGAGGATAGTGAGAAGGTTCCAGTAGAATTTTTTGGGTTGTTGGATGAGTTTTAGGATATTGTTTCTGATAACGTACCTGAGGGTTTACCACTAGTGAGGAAGATTAGTCATCAGATTGATTTGATCCTTGGAGCCAGTTTTCCAAAAAAGGCAACTCATAGAATGACTCTAATAGAAAATGAGGAGTTAAACAAACAAGTTTAGGAGTTGTTGAGAAAGGGTTTGATTCAAGAGAGCCTGAGCCCATGTACAGTAGTTGCAGTACACGCACCAAAGAAATATGGGGAGTGGAGGATGTGTACAGACTCCCGAGCCATAAACAAGATAACAATCAAGTACAAATTTCCCCTGCCAAGGATGGATGACCTGATGGACTATTTGAGTGGAACTCAATACTTCACAAAGATTGATTTGAAGAGTGGTTATCACCAGATCTGGATTCGAGAGGGAGATGAATGGAAGAATACCTTCAAGACCAAAGAGGGCCTATATGAGTGGTTAGTCATGCCTTTTGGGCTAACCAATGCACCAAGCACATTCATGCGGCTCATGAATGAGGTACTGGAAGAGTTTCTGGGAAGCTTTTTTATTGTGTATTTAGATGAGCATTTGATGCATATTCAGAGAGCCTTTGAGAAGTTAAGAGAGGAGAAATTGTTGATTAATCTAAAGAAGTGTAGTTTTGTGAAAAAGGAGCTAGTATACTTGGGGTTTGTTGTCTCGGCGGAAGGTCTCAAGATGGACCCAGAGAAGGTGAAGGCTATTCTCGAATGGCCTACCCCAAGAACTGCTATTGAGGTGAGATCTTTCCATGGTTTGGCTAGTTTTTATAGAAAGTTCATTAGAAACTTCAGTAGTATTTGTGCACCCCTGACTAAAACAATGAGAAGGGATAGAAAAGAGTTCAAGTGGAGCACTAGAGCAGCGAAAAATTTGGAACTATTGAAATAGAAGGTGACAGAGTAGCCTATTCTAGCCCTCTCATATTTCAATAAGGTGTTTCAGGTGGATTGTGATGTCAGTGGTTGTGCCATTGGAGTAGTGTTGAGCCAAGAAGGTAATCCCATTGCCTATTTCAATGAAAAGTTAAATGATGCCAAGAGAAAGTATTTTGTATATGATCAGGAATTTTATGCAATAGTTCAAGCATTAAAGAAATGGAGGCATTATCTATTGCCGAAGGAATTTGTTTTGTATATTGATCATCAAGCATTATAGTATCTGAATAGTCACGGAAAATTAAATCAGAGGCATATGAAATGAGTAGAATTTTTGCAGAGCTATACCTTTGTTCTAAAGCATAGGAGTGGCAGGTCGAATAGGGTTGTAGATGCCTTAAGTAGAAGGTAGATATTGATGACAGAGATGCAGATTGAAGTGGTTGGGTTCAATGAACTAAAAACATTGTATCTAGAAGATCCTGATTTTGCAAAGGCTTGGAAAGCTTGCAAGGAACCTATTACAGTGGACAAGAAAAGGTGGTTGGATTTCATAATTCAAGATGGAATTTTGTTTAAGGGAAGCCAATTGTGTATTCTGAGGAGTCCCATGAGGGAGAACCTGATTAAGGAGAAGCACAATGGAGGAATGGCAAGACATTTTAGTCAGGATAAGACCATTGCCATTATTAGTGAGCATCATTATTGGCCTCAATTGTCACATGATGTAAAGAAGTATGTACAAAGTTGCAGGGTATGTCAGATGGCTAAAGGAGTGAGATAGAATACAGGGTTATATCAACCCTTACCTATACTAGGTCGTGGGAGGATATAAGTATGGATTTTGTTCTTGGTTTTCCAAGGACATAGAGAGGGAATGATTTAGTATTCGTGGTAGTTGACAGGTTTTCAAAAATGGCACATTTCATTCCATGTCAAAACACCCATGATGCAGTCCACATTGCTGACTTGTTCTTCAAAGAGGTGGTGTGGCTACATGGTCTACCAAAGAGTATTGTCTCAGATCATGACACCAAATTTATGGGATACTTTTGGAGGACCTTGTGGAAGAAGTTGAGAATGGAGTTGAAGTTCAGTTCTGCACACCATCCACAAACAGATGGGAAGATGGAGGTTGTGAATAGGAGTCTGGGTAACCTACTAAGATGTTTGGTAGGAGATAAACCCAATGGATGGGACTTGATCTTACCCCAAGTAGAATTTTCTTACAAAAATTCTATCAACAAAAGCACTGGTAGATCACCATTCCAGATTGTGTATGGAGGAAGCCCCAAAAAAACTCCAAAATTGAGGAAGATGGACCAAGAGAAGAAGATAAGTGTCGAAGCTGAAGATTTTGCATAGCACATCAAGGATATACATGAGAAGGTAAGAGAACATATTAACAAGATGAATATGCAGTATAAGGCCAAGGCAGATCAAAAAGGGAGGAATAAGGAGTTTCAAATTGGTGATGAAGTAATGGTACACTTGAGGAAAGAAAGGTTTCCGGTGGGAACCTAGAACAAATTAAAGATGAAGAAATTTGGTCCCTACAAAATTTTGAAGTATGATTCAGGGAATGCTTATGAAGCAGAGCTGCCAAATGGAGTCAACATTTCCCTTGTGTTCAACATTTCAAATTTGAAAGAGTATCATGAAGGTGGCACAAAGGATGCACTCGCAATAGGGCAGTATGACATTCCAGCACCTACTTCAAAGAAGGAGGAGATTGTAGCAATCTTGGATAGCTGTGTGGGAAGGAGTACCAGAAACAGGCAGTATGAAGAATATCTGGTGAAATGGAGAGGAAGGCATGTGGAAGATTCATTTTGGCTATCTAAGGTAGAGGTTGACGGTTTGGGTTTTCCTTAACCATTTGAGATGTGACAAGATCACTTCTCAAACTACCCTGGGTGTCTGATGCAAGAGCATCCAGTGGTGTAAGGGCAATCCTGCATCACCCAAAAAAAGAGTTTCATTTCATGTTGGTAGTTTCTAAGATGTTTTTACATTTCTGGATACCCTTTTTGTCATAATGTAATTCCCAACTTATGGTTTTTCTTTTCTATTCCTGGGTTGAAAGATATTGCAATTTTAGTCTCTCAGAATTGCACCTAAAAACCTTCTAGATCATATTTGAGGCACTAAACGGTCTCGAAACGACCCCAAAACTTTCCAAAACTAGAATATTGTATTTCAAGCACATTCTTGACTCTGAGACCTTTCCAATGGTTCAAACGGTTTAAAAAACAGTCTCGGATCAAAAGTTATGGCTCCCGGAAGTTGGCTCACTTTTTAGAAGATACTAATTTTTGAATGTACTTTCAAAGTTTGAAATTCAAGTTATAATTTTTGGTGTCAGATGGCCAATAACTCAAATTTGAATGTTGTATTTGCTCCAAACTAAAAAGGGAGCTCTATTTATTAGCAGGTTTCTGATTTTTGTGTAGCTTTTTTGGGACAAGTTTGTATACTACGAAAAGGGGTTTTTTTTGTAATTTTGTAGTTTGCATATTTCTAGAACTTGAGGATATCAGATCCTCTGCATGTAAGAAGATCATTTTTAGAATAATAAAATAAAATTATCTGTTTGGTGTGTTAATTTTCTGTGTCTCGGGTTGCACCCTCGTCAAGAACCCTAACCTAAATTCATAGAAGCATCTTGCTTCTCAACTGTCTTCTCCTTTGCATCTTGAATTTTCTCAAGACTGTCCTCTTTCTTTTGGTCATCATTTCCTAAGTTCTCTAGAGGAGAAATATTATGTTCTTTATCAAAATTAGTGTTCCTCGGAGTAGGAACACTCACTTCATGTTGATATCCCACACTAGTATTCTTCAGAGGAGTAGTCTCCTCATTTTGCATATCATTTTTCTCTTTATCATCACCATCTATCACATTACCCTATAAAAATGATAGATCTATGTCATGAGTTGACACATCAGGTATATCCTACAAGATAATATTATCTAGAGGAACTTGTTTCTCAACAATTACCTAAGCCTTCATTTCTTCAATAATTTTGGTTGTCTTTTATTTCATCTCTTTCTCCATCCTTTCTATCTCTTCTTTGTCTTTCCCCATTAGAGTATTTATCCTTTTTTTGGTTCTGAAAACTTGTGCCTAATATTGGGATAATTTAACCCTTTCTTCATAAAAATATATAAAACAACATTCTCTAATGCTTGTTTCCTTATTTTGGCTTCTTCCACCATAGCTTCATTCCTCTTGTTATTGAGTGTATCTACAAGACTTGGTGAAAGTTGATCAATAATCTCATTTAGAGTCATATTAAAGTTGTTCATATACATAAATATAACCTTTTCAATTGTGTCCTTGTCAACTAGAGGCATCTCATCATAAAGATCAACAATCTCTTTTAGTGCATCATGCTATGCAATTGCATTGATAGTAGCCTCAAGCTGTAGAGGCTCATGTTCAGGTGTTTTTAGAGGAGCCTTCATTTTTTCTTTACTTTTCCTTTCTTATTTCTACAAGGAGATGCCTTCATCTCCAATATTTTCAACATCAACTAATTCTTCCTCATTTATCTTTTCTCTCTTTTCATTTCAATTAGGCCTAGCATGCACTTTTTTAGTGATCTTTTTCTCTGAAGGAGTTACAGATGTATCTTTCCTTTTACTACCAAATGTTTGTGTAGATTCGAAGGGCTATAGAGAAACTGCATCAATAGAGGAAGATCTACCTAATATCCTTGAACCCTTAATAGCTTCCAGAGTAACATATATGGCTTTGGAAACCTTCGTAGGAATATCAAATGTAGTTTTTGAAGAAGTACCCAATATCTTATGAACCTTATCTTTATCTTTTATCTTTGAATACTATGGAGCACCCATCTCCTTAAACAACCTTTCCAGTTTCTTTTCACTAGCTTCATCTGTCTACTTCTAGTAAATCTCATCCATGATTTCTCTATGTGTAACAAATATTTTACTTTGGAATCCTTAGGTTTTGACAACAAAATATCTATATAACCTTGTACAAATTCATGTTCAACCTCATAAGGAAACTTAGGAATCCATGAGGTTTTGGGATCCATTGCTTCCATGAAATAATGATCCTTGTCCACCATAAAAGTTACCTCATTTTCACACTTCCAAACCAAACTAGATGGTATCCTATCTACTTTGCATCTCAATTTGCAATTTCTTGAAAAATACCCAATAGAAAGTAGTATATACTTGCTTATTCTAAAAAAATAATCATATGTTGTTTGATCTGAGCTACTACCAAAGTGAAATTATCCAAAATTTTACACTCAAAACCAAGTAACTCATTCAAAAAGAGAAAATTAAGGCATATATCAAGGAACTAAACTTGAAGTTATAATTGGTTTATTTTGTCTTCATCAAGTTCTCCATTAGCTACTCTCTCAACAACTCACATAGATCAAATTTGCCCCTTCCTTTACCATTTGATATGTAGTGTGAATTGCAGTGGTGATGACAAACCCTTCTCTGTTTATGAAGTAAATCTTTTATGTAATCCCCATTGATGCATACAAAACACCAGGATCAAGGATATCCTTTATTGTTAAGCATCTCTGATCAAATTTAGCACCAGTGAGCTCCATGACTATTTCATTCTTTACAGATGTTAGGGTGATCCCACAATACTAGTTTACAATTTTTGGCCAAACTAGACACTGAACTAATTTTTTCTAGCTAAATCTTCACTTTTAGGCACCTATAGTGGCTAAACCATAAGGAATTTGAAGATGATGCAAACTAGTGATTTGTGACATTGTTTTATAGATTCTAAATATATATTTTTCAAAAAAGTTAGAATTAGATTTCACTTCTTTTTCCATCTCCTTCGAAAACTAGTTTTTTCAATAAACACCATTTTTAAGGAGTGATTTCTCACCATTTACAACATATTTTTTTTCCATGAAGGATAAATTATATTTTTTTCGAATTTAGATTTGTAACTACAATATCTATCCCTTTCATTTGGTTTCATAGTGTTTTATTGAATACTTTTTCCTTAATCAAGTTTCAAAGTCAACCAATTACAATTTAGACATAGGTGGACTGTATACAACATAACTTTTTTGTATGTATCAAAATTCTTTTTTTTTACTAGATCAAAGACATCAATACCTAGCCTACACATATTTTTTAGAATTCTTATTTTGATAATCTGCTATTTTTCCACATGTGCAGAGCATAGAGCTTGATTTTTGGTGAAAAACCTATGTTTAATCAAACTAAAAAAAACAAATACATAATAAAACCAAAACATATTAAAATTATATTTTATGGATAGCTCATTCTAAGGACTACCATCATCCAGTTGGGTTTGTGAAGTCTCCTCCATTTTCATCCTCAACTAGAGCTTCAAATGGAAAAATTTTGGAGATTTTTGGTGCCAAAGGGGGAGAAGGGGGAAAAGGGGGCTTTGAATGAACCTAGGTTCAAGTGAACCCCCCTTGGAGGTTTGCTTGAACCAAGGTTTGAGTGAACCCCCCTTTCCACAAAGTTTCACTTTGTTTTTTATCCTAGGAAATGCAAAATATGTGGGACCCATCATTTAATAGGGTTCACTCAAACCAAAAGTTTGTTCAAACCCCCCAAAAACCAAAATTTTCACCATGGGGGCCTTTTTGCAATTTTCTTCCTCACTGGAATTGTAAGCCAGTTTCTGTTGGTTTACCCATTAGCACTGAGACTGGTCTAGAGGCACAAAGACTAGTAATATCCCTAATTGCATCCTTTATGATCATGTAGGGTTTTTTTGGCCAAATGAAATTCTCATGAATGTGGCTAAAGATAATTCTTACCCATTCCTTACATTTGTAGAAGTCTAGAAATTCTTTCTAGATGTCTAAACCTTTCACAACAACATTTGTATATTCTAGCTTGTATACTCCATTCTCATTCATCAGATCATACTAGAATACTTCAAAGGATGAAGTAGGATCAATCTCATTCAACTAGGCATGGATGCAAATCCTTATATCTTCACAGTACACATCTTCTGGAACAATTGAGAATTTTTCATATTTCTACACTTCAATTTCCTTGAAAGGAAACTTCTTGTATTTGGGTTTGGGTTTCTCCACAACATCAATTACCTAAGGTTTCTCCAATAGAATTCCTTTAGAAACTTTCACACACCATAGTAAGGGTTTCACACAAATAGCTTGAGAAACTAAGCACTCTTCTTCTTCACTCTCAAACACAATTTCTCTTGATTTCAAATGAGATCAAATGATCCAAAAATCAAATAAAATGTCTATAAATAGCCCTAAATTTCCACCATAAATGTATTCACACTTTGTTAGGTAAACCCTCTGTTGAATTTCACTATGTCATCACAGGGATAAAATCAAGCTCAGAACACCTCCATAAAAAAAAAATCTTTCTTTGAAAGCATCATCAATATATTCAATATTGTTCAGCAAATTTGTGTGCTAAAGGAATTGTTCCAATTGTTCTCCTATGCTGACATATTCATCTTGTCCTTTTTATGGGGCTAAAGGGTTTGAAAATCATAGCTCCCCCTGAGATAATGCACTATCTCATTTTGTCTTAGGATCTTATGCAAAATCATCCTTCTCATTTCCTTAAACTTGTTTTCCTTCGAAACCTTTTTATTACCCATATTTTGTTGATCAATCTTCTTTCAAGAAGTAGAAGGTCTTACATTCTTTCCCTTGTAGACCCTTGCAATATGTCCTAATTTAGTACAATTGTAGCAAGTGATACTATATTTTGGAACATAATTACTTCTTCTCACATAGATATGCAATTATCAGCCTTATGACCAAACTTGTTGCATGTGCAGTAGTAATCGTAGAAGGATTGAGAAGTCATAGTGTTACTATTCCTTACCACTTTACTTATGTATTCATTAGCCTTATGACCAAATTTATTACAAGCATAACACTGACCATGAAATTATTGAGAGTTCATAGTATTGTACCTTGGAGGCCTAAATGAATTTTGACTCATCTTTCTTCTACACTCAACAACCTTGTATCCAAAATTATTACAAGAATAACAATAGCCTTGAAAAGATTGACTAAATCTAGTAGGGGCATGTTGTCTAGCTGGTGGAGGACCTCTGAATTATTTTTGTCTCCACATAGGAATGAATTCACTTCCTTTTTTCGTTGTCTTGATTTTTCTTTGCATCTCCAAAGGATGTATCCTTAGGTTTTTTAGTCCAACATTTCTCCTCCTTTGTTTCACTTTCCCTCTGCTTTGAAATTTCTATAAGTTTGTAGAAGAATTGGATGATGCAATTTTCCATTTTTCAAAACCAATAACAAATTTTTCTTTTGATGGATTTTTAGAGCTAATCAAATCATCAAGAATTGCAAAGCTTCCTTTCAGTTTTAAGCATTTTTTAATTCTCTATTTTTTCTTTTTCTAGCTCGTTTCTCAGAGTGACAATCTCTTCCTCAAGCCTTGAACATTCAACTGATTTATCATTGACCTTGGTATTCAAGAAATCCTCAATCATCTTGTCTTCTTCAAATTTTACTATCAAATTAGAGATCACGTCTTCTACCTCCATGAATTTAACTTTGCATCCTTTATCTCCTCCTATTTGAGCCTTCAATTTTCTAATTTATTCTTTTGATCTTCCATCTTGTACCTTTAATTTGTCAATTGTCTCCTTTGATATTTCAAGCATGACCTAATATTTCATATTTAGTGTTCTTTCTCCATCCAAATCTTCAAGAGTTGACTGGAGTTCTCCTTTAAAGTCTACCTCACAATCATCTGGATTGATGTCCCAACCTTCAGGTTCCATTGACTCTAGATCTGATTTTGGAGTGAACATATCATTGTCCATTGCTATAGACCTCATGTATTCAAGTGCAAGATCTACCTAAATTGTTAAGGCTCTTAAAGGCACTTGGATCTAATGTAGGAGCATCCAGTGGTGTAAGGGCAATCTTGCATCACCCAAAAATAGTTAAATTTCAAGTTTCTCAGTTTTTAGATGTTTTTACATTTTTGGATACCCTTTTCGTTATAATGAAATTCCCAATTTACAGTTTTTATTTTCTATTCCTAGGTTGAAAGATATTGTAGTTTTAGTTTCCCATATTTGCACCTAAAAATCTTCTGAGTTAGATTTGAGGCAATTAGAGTTTCTGGAATGGCCCCAAAACTTTCCAAAATTGGTGTAGCATATTTTGAGCATGTTATTGACTTTGAGACCTTTCCAATGGTTCAAACGGTTCGCGAATCGGAGTCCTGGATCAAAAGTTATGGCCCCGGGAAGTTGGCGCACTTTCTAGAAGATACAATTGCAAATGTTCTTTTGAAATTTGAACTTCAATTTGTAATTTTTGGTGCCAAACCGCCTAAACTCAAATTTGAATGTTTTTTGGCTCCAAACTAAAGAGGAGCTCTATTTATGGGCGGTTTCTAATTTTGGGTAGCTTTTGGGGACAAGCTCATATTGTGAAAGGGTGATTCTGTAGCTTTCTGTAACTTGCATGTGTTGTAGAACTTGGGGATTTGAGATCCTCTGTATGTAAGAAGCTCCATTTTCTGAATAATAAAATTATTCTCTTGTTTGTGGGTTATTTTCTATGTCTCGGGCTGCACCCTTATCAAGTGGTATTAGAGCAAGGTTTTCTTGAGCGTGTGGACAGATCGTCGATCGTGAGGTAGTTCGCACTAGGACCATGGTTGTGGGTTGAGGTCAAGAAAGATGCCTCCAAGAGTGATTCCTAGTAGGCGTGGTGGTGCCAGAGGTGGTCGAGGCAGTAGAAATGCTGGTGGAAGAGATGCACTGGCAGCCCTCCAGAGACAGATTGATGCGTTACAAGAGCAATTGAGAAGAGGGTTAAACCCGAGGGAGGAAAGTGAGGATGAAGGAGAGGAAGAAGGTTCAAATGTAGAAGAGGAAGAAGAAGCAAATGATCAAGACCAAATGTGGCTAATAAGGGCCATTTCGAAGATCGGGAAAAGACCTAGAGCAGAAGTCCCTAGTTATTCTAGAAGTTTGAACCTAGAAGAGTTGATCGACTGGATCAACGAGCTAGAAGAATATTTTGAGTATGAGGAAATAGAGGACCCAGATTGGGTTAAGTTTGCGAAAATGAAGCTGAAGGGCCATGCCAGTATTTGGTGGAAAGAGGTCCAGTTGGAAAGAAATCGAAGAGGAAAAGGAAATATCACCATATGGGATCGCATGGTAGAGAAACTGAAGAAGCAATTCATACCAGTGGACTACGAGTTAGATTTGTTGAAGAAATTGCAAGGGTTGAAGGAAGGAAGCATATTTGTGAAAGAATATACTGAAGATTTTCACAAGATAATCATCGAACGGGTCACACAGAGGCCAATAAGGAGAAGGTAGCCCAATATCTTAATGGGTTACGACCGAGCATTCAGGAGGAGTTAAGCCTAGTCAAAATGACCACCATTGAGGATGTGTATCAGTTTGCTCTGAAAGTGGAAGAGAAGTTGAACAAAAGATTTGATGGCAAGAAAAAAGAACGAGGAGGTCAAAGTGGAAGGGGCAGTGGAAGACCTTCAGGAAGCCGAAATGATGATGAAAAGAAAAGTGAAGATGTGGGTACCAGCCAAAGCCAAATGAATGACAACTTCTATCGCCCTCGTGATCAAAACAGTGGTGATCAAAGAGGTAGAGGACGAGAGAGATATGGAAAAGGATCTGGAAGAGGTGGTTTCAAAGGAACGTGTTTCGAGTATGGTGAAGAAGGGCACCGAGCCTATGAATGTCCACAACACCAAGGAAGGGTAGACAAAAGGCCAGAAGGTCGTGGAAGGGTTGTGCATGTAGATGAGGAGTCCCAATCTGAACATTCAGATGATGCTGAAAGGAGAGAAGCCCTAGTGATTAGGAGAGCCCTGGTGACTGAGGAAAAGGAACCAGAACAAAGGAAGAATTTGTTTCGCATAAGGTGCAAGTGTGAAGGAAAATGTTGTGATGTCATTATTGACGGTGAAAGCACTGATAATCTAGTGTCAAAGGAGATGGTCACAAAGTTGAAGCTGAAGAGGGAAAGGCACCCGCATCTGTATCGGATTGCCGGTTGCAGAAAAGACCACAAAGTTTTGGTCAATGAGTAGTGCCTAGTAAAGTTCAAGATCGGGAGCTACCATGATGAGGCCTACTGGGATATCATCCCCATGGATGCATGTCACATGTTGTTGGGGAGGTCGTGGCAGTTCGATAGGCGAGCTATACATGATGGCCATGCAAACACTTATTCCTTGACAAAGGATAGGGTTCGTCACAAGTTGAAACCCCTGAAGGAGACCGAAGAAAAGGTATGCAGTAGTGCTAGAATTTGTTGTGTAGATGGAAGAATATTTTTAGAAGGTATGAAGCATATGAGCATGTGTGTTATGCATTGATTCCTAGAGTAGAGGAGGATAGTGAGAAGGTTCGAAGAAGTTTGCAGGATGTTGGATGAGTTTAGGGATATTGTTTATGGTAATGTGCACGAGGGTTTACCACCAATAAGGAAGATAGGTGTTCGTTGACTTGATTCACAGGCGGTTGCCAAATAAAAGGTAGCTCATAGAATGACTCGGTAGAAAATGAGGTTGAGCGGACAAGTTCAAGAGTTGTTGAGAAAGGGTTTGATCTGGGGAGAGTTTGAGTCCATGTCGCGGTACCTACGACAGCACCAAAGAAGGATAAGAAGTGGAGGATGTGTGTCTGATTCACGAGCCATAAACAAGATAACAATCAAGTACAAATTTCCCACACTTAGAGATGGATGACTGATATGAATTTGTTTGAGTGGAGCTTTCGATTACTTCACAAAAGATTGATCACGAAGAGTGGATATCACTAGATCCATATTAGAGAAGGATATGAATGGAAGACAACCTTTAAAACCAAGGAGGGCTTGTATGAGTGGTTAGTCATGCCTTTTGGGCTAACCAATGCACTAAGCACATTTATGCAGCTTGTGAATGAGGTATTAAAAGA
>VDFB02105785.1:43817739-44157811 GCA_007258455.2 Sequoia sempervirens
TATTTATGGGTTGAAAGATATTGCAATTTTAGTTTCCCAGATTTGCACCTGAAAATCTTTTGAGTTAGATTTGAGGCACTTAGATTTTTTGGAATGGCCCTAAAACTTGCCGAAATCAGCATAGCTAATTTTGAGTGCATTATTGACTTTGAGACCTTTCCAATGATTCAAACGGTTCATGAATCGGAGTCCTGGATCAAAAGTTATGGCCTTGGGAAGTTGGCGCACTTTCTAGAAGATACAATTGCAAATGTTCTTTTGAAATTTGAACTTCAAGTTGTAATTTTTCGGCGCCAAACCCCCTAAACTCAAATTTGAATGTTGTTTTGGCTCCAAACTAAAGAGGAGCTCTATTTATGGGCGGGTTTCTAATTTTTTGGGTAGCTTTTTGGGGACAAGCTCACATATTGCGAAAGGGTGATTCTGTAGCTTTTTGTAACTTGCATGTGTTGTAGAACTTGGGGATTTGAGATCCTCTGCATGTAAGAAGCTCAATTTTCTGAATAATAAAATTATTCTCTTGTTTGTGGGTTATTTTCTATGTCTCGGGCTGCGCCTTCATCAGGATCTAATACCAATTGTTGGACACATTGAAATGTTGAGAGGGGGGGTGAATCAACATATAGTAAAACTTAAAATATTCCATTTTAAAAATGAAACATCAATTGCTTTAACTAAAAGAATAGAAAAAATAAAAACATGCACCACATAAGTACACAAAGATTTTTATGTGGAAAAACCAATGAGGGAAAAACCATAGTGAGAGTTAACTCACAATATATGAAGCTCACTACTTACAAAAATTACAATGTTGTTAAGGCTCACTACCTAAGGACTAGTAGACTAAGGCATACAACCTTAGGGAAAGAGACAAGGACCTATTGATACTCACTACCTTAGAGTAGGATACAAATTACAATGAAAAAATGAACATGAACTGCTATAGAGAAGCATCCAACGTATGTTGATGTTGCAATCACCTTTTGGACAATTACTCCATCATACTAACTTCACACACTTCATATTCAACATACTACCCAATATCAATTCTTTGTACATGTTTACCTTGAAAAATGATTTTTTTCTTCTATAAATACCCTCCACAACAACTCAAAACCTCAATTAGGTCAGCTCCAAGATGACCTTTAGATGAAATGTATGATACAACATAGGTCAACTCCAAACTTATACATTATGAAGAGAAAATGGGTTGCAGATCAACACACAACATATTAGGACCAAAAATAATCGTAACACATTCTCTAGAGAAAAAATAGTTAATCATGATCAACCACAGATGAAGGAAACAAGACTGTCGACCCAAACAATGACAACACCACCAACAATACCAACTATTCAACTTCACACCAATGGGGAGAAACCAAAAGCATCATGTAGACCAAGATGTAAGCATTGTAGACTATGTGAAATACCTCTTCAACCATATTCCAAAGTATCTAATCATTAAGTTTTGGTGCAAGAAGAGAAACATATGTTCTGTGGAACAATTAAGCATCTAGAACCATCTGTACTACAATGTCCTTTGAAAACAACACTTGAAAAGAACCAAAAAACATGATACAATAATAAAGTATGCATTGAATATCACTAAACATGTCCAAAAAACCACAAGGCCATAACTTCACTTTCGGAGGAATACAAAGCATTCTAACACACCGTCATCAATACTTTACTCTACTAGAGCACATACATGAACTCTATCGCTTATAATTTTCATTGTAAAAGGTGAGATGACTTGAATTATTGGATATAACACCTTCACATCTCTACCATCTTATATTCTAAACCAGAAGACAAAATCTTGCTTTGTAGAGAGATGCAAAAAAAAATACCATGACTCTATCTTAGAGTATACACTTTGAATGCCTTAGAAAAAAATTTCAACCTTATCTCCATGTGTGGTACACAAAACATGAATGATATCAAAGTAGACATGCATGAAACATATTGTAACAAGTGTACCCACTTTTGCATCACACATAAACATAAGACTGATCACCATTCTACATCATACTACACTCTTGTCTTGCACTACTTGATATCTTTGTACATCAACTATCTTTAGAGTATTATATAATCTTCAACACACATAGTAGACATAAATGGTAACACATCTTGAGTTGACATAAATGAAAATGCATATTTCCAATAGGGGATGCATTGGAGAGTCTCTATGTTTTAGAAGTATCCATTGTAACTTTGTACATCAACTATCTTTAGAGTATTATTTAATCTTCAACACACATAGTAGACATTAATGGTAACACATCTTGAGTTGACATCAATGAAAACACATATTTCCAATAGGGAAGGCATTGGAAAGGATTTATGTTTTAGAAGTATTCATTGCAACTTTGTAATTGCATGTATTTTTTTGTTGTTGAATAATAGATGGAGTATGGATGCTTTTGGAGGCTGGGTTTTTTTCCCTTTTGAGGTTTTCCCAAGGTATATCTTGTGTTATCTTGTGTCTTGTCTATTTTGATATATGTATTTGGTATTTTGTAAGCTTGTATGAATGTTTTTATCTCATGGGGTTATGTAGGAAATGGATTAAATTAATTGGGTATTGATGCATTATTTACTAAAATTTATCACTCGTTGAAGTCAAATCATTATTCTTTACTTCTGAGCTCACAATTTTTTTCCTATATCTCTAAATTTTATGATTCTTGAGGTGTTGAAAATTTATTAAGAGCTCTTCAGATCTATTTATGTACTTTTTATTGAATCTACCCCAAGTCCGTTTTATTTTATTTTTTGTGATTTCACATTCTAGTCAATTACTTGTATATTTTGTCACATAAAAGGATTTTTTTGCATGAGATGAATTCATTTGATCTTGTTTACATGTATTAAGATTATTAGTCTTTGATTATTTAATTTGAGGAGGTATCATGGTTTTTTTCATCCTTTTATGGTCATCTTGGAAAAGGATAATTATGGGTCCTGGAAAAATGACATCTTGACACATCTTAGGTGGCTTAATATTTTTCCTTATCTATATGGACTCATACCTGAAACAAACACACAAAGGAGTAGATCATGTTGGGGTAACATTATTTACCATGTTGTAGAAGTGATTTTTTCTAGTGTTGATCATGATAATATGTGTTCTAAATCAAACATTGCTCGTCCCCTCACACTACGGACTAGACTTTTGTAGATCCATGGAGACCCTCATAACTCTTCATTCCTAGAAGATCCTACTACAAATTATCTTATTACCCTTGATGTTGTAGATCGTATACCCTTTGATGATGATACTTTAGAGTAGCTTGAATATATCATAGGTATTGCATGTTCTAATGGTTCAAAGATTTTTCTTCTTGTTCTAACTCTTCATATTGAGAGAAAATCTATATCTTCAATTGTTCCTAATTAGTTTGGTATCAAAACATATATGGCCCATAATGGTTTAGTGTAGTAAGACATCTATAATCTTCTAGATATAGCTACTTGGTATTCCTATCTAGCAAACATATCATCCTTTTTTTTGGAGTCTCATATTGTATATTTAGAGGATTGTTTTGAGGACATTATTCTCCTCTTTCATGACAACCACATCATCATTGTTATCCCATCATATTTATGTTTGGATCTTGTTCTACATTAGTCTTCATAGGATTATGGATTGAAACCATATCATTCTTAGATGTGAACATTTGAGTAGTTCTTAGAGGAATAGATCATTTGGATTTGGATTCTCATTTCATCCATCTTATGAGAATGGCTTCTCCAAATGCCAATAGATTTTTTTCTTCTTAAGGGATAAATTTTTTTGGTAAAGTAAGCAACATATACAGGGTGTTGTACCCTTCACAAAGATCCACAAGAGCCAATAGAGTCCAAATAAAAAAGTAACAAAACAAAACACTAAGCTAAAAAAAATGCAGATAAACAACACACGGTCCAACAACAGACACGCGTAGATTAGCTGGTGTTCTCCCAATTCTTCAACAAAAGCTGAACCAAATCATCACCAATCCACTCCTGGTGGTCTTCATCCTTCTTCATCTCCATCTCTTATTTCATGATGGAAGATAGGGTACTAGTAACATAGTGAACTAATTTTACCATGAAACAGGTTAAACCATTGAATTTTTTGTCCATTTTTTCCATTCTTTTTTTCAGCACTTTAAGCTCCTCACCTCTTCCCATAGTATAGTCAAAATCATTCTACTCAAAATCCAGTGGTTCTAAAGAGTGAGAGGTAGACACCTCCTTCTGAGCTTTACCCTTGTTAGGAATGGAAGGGGGGCCATTAATTCTCACCTCTTCATCACCTTCCAACACCTCTTCCACTCTGCTATCTCTGTTGTTCGACAACTCCTCTTCAATATCCAAATCTCTAACCAAAATTTTCTTTTTGTTCTTCACCAATCTACCTAAATTTTGAATGATGGTATCAAAACCCACAACCACATTCTCTGCCACGACCGTGTCACCCAATGAATCCTTGCTCATGACATTTAAGGGGATAATGTTATTTGTAGACAATAGATCATATTTTGTCTCCACGCTTTTACTATTGGCACGAGAGCTCTTTGTTTATGGGGGCATTCATATCTATTGAACACCTAGAATACAAAGTAGGGGTGAATTATTATTCTTAATAACTTAAACATTCATTCAATGCATCACATTAAACATGCAGTAATTAGTAGGAACAAAGTTAGCAAGCATCACATCAAAGAAGACAAGAACACCAAATTTATGTGGAAAACCCTCAAAATGGAAATACCACAATGAAAATTAGATCAAAATATAGATAATGTAATAGATTATAAAGTTTGATACAATTGATGGAATCACTATCCAAAGGAAAGAAAGGCTCACTATCGGTGGCTCACTACTAAAGGGATCGCTACCTAGAATAGAAAGAGATAGAAGAAAGGGTGGCTCATTGTCATTTATGAACTGTTAATAATTTATCTAACCTATGCTAAAGATACAATTCCACTAAAGCTCATAATATTGACTTAACACACTTCATTTTCACTCTAACAATTCACACACACACTTGATTATTATGCATCTCTCTTAATTCATCACACAAGGAATTGATCTTGTATATATAAAAACCAACCAAAACATAAATTAGGTTGGCCTAATTGATGTATCATGCAATACTTCATCCTATCGACTCAAAACTCAACCATAAACACCTTGTGAAGGGGGCCAAAGAATATAAAAAATTAAGATAGGTTGGCATGAGCTATAAATATTCCCATAATTTTTCTCCAAAATCTACTCATCTTTGCACAACCCAAAATACTTAGGTCAGTACCACTGGTGAAGTAACAATAGAAATATGTTCCCTCACAACTTGACACGCGAACAACCAAAACACTTACCTCTTGGAAAAAATACACTTTGAACACTTATAAGTACTTCCTCAAAATCACATAGAAAAACAATCATCCATAGTGGAATGCGGAGCATTCCAATCATATACTTTGTCATATTTACATTGGTATTTCCACACCGATACTATGTCACTATTATCTTTTATTGCGAAATACATTAGATCATGAAACTTTGGATTTAGAGTATTCCAACATACACCATCATTAGATCATATTGGAATAACCAAAATTCTTCATGACAGAGCACTGCAGACCAAAAGACTAGTTCTCTAAACACTGACAAACTATACTCTAGATAGGAAAATATCCAAATCATCTAGTCTTCTCTAGACCAACACTTTTTCACCTATTCAATAGGCTAGTGAAAATCACCATATACTACTATGATCATCACTCTTCATCAGTATTTCTACTCAACTATCTCTTCACACTATACTTCAATGAAATCATCTATAGCATACACAAGCTTCCATCAATTCCATATCCAACCATCTCCATATTATTGACATCAATAAAAACACTTGTAACATAATTCCAACAATTCCCCCCTTTTTCATTGATGTAAACACTACTCAAACTTCTTCAATCTTCTCCAATACTCTCCCCCTTTGACATCAAGGAAAAGGGGCCCTTAATATCAAATTGTTCAACTTTCTAATATTCTCCCTTTTTGAGGATATATATTTGTATGTGCATGGGAATAACTTCCTCTTACTGCTTCACTCCTATACTCATCTCTTCTCCAAAAAACTAACCAAAAAGGTATTGAAAAATTGTCTAATACATATGCATATGTACATTGCAATTTGAAAACAAAAATGTAAACTTATCTTGTGGAGGGAAAATTTCCCTAATTGGACACCTTCAATTTTGCAAGGTGTGGATCTAGATCCTTCTTTGTTGTCTTACATTCCTTCTTAGCAAAGAAAATTATTCCACACAAATTTTCAAACTTCAAATGGAGCTCTTCACCTTCTTTCAAAGAGCTAGGTATTGGATTTTTTTGTAGCATCTTCTCTACATTAGCCAAACTTCTAGTTAGAGAAGTAAGCCTTGTACTTACTAAGTCTCTGAGTTGACTATATTGTACTATTATCTTCTCTTTTTGTTCTTGTAGCTGGAAAAGTTGACCATGCAGATCCTCAATTGCTATCCTTGTTGTTCCATTTACATCTCTCATTGGATCATAAACTCTAGCAGCCTTTGCAATCTAAGAATCAATTGAGTCCATCTGGCCTTTTATGCTCTTGGTGGAAACAAGCCATTTCAAGGAAAATTGGAACAAAAATTTTGCTTCCTCTACACAATTCTGAATATCCTTCAAGTTTCTCTGCAACTTACCATGTGTGATGTAGCAAACTTATCAAAAGCTTCTACCAACCATTTATCATTTATCTTCTTATCACTTTTTTTCCAACTTCTCCTCTAAGTTGATAGAATATTCATTGAAGGAATCAAGGAGGAGACTTATTTGTTGTATACTAGACACAGATTCATCAATGGTCTCATCAGGAATGTAGTCTTGCAACACTTTAACAACTTCATCTATCATCTCTACACTCTTTTTGTGGGTTTGCAGAATCTCCTTTCTAGTGGAGGCATGAAATGCATCACCAAGTTGTAGCTTGTGTAAGGGAGATATCTTGTTTATGTCAACCTATCCTTGTTGCATAGGAATTTTTAGAAACTATGTGGATGCCGCCAATTGGAACTAAAATTATATATTCAGTATACTCTTTAAAGGATCCCCATAAGTTTTGGAGGATTCACAATTGTTTGAGTCCTTCTCTCTTCCTTTTCATCTTTATCCTTCTCTCACTCTTCACTTTTGGAGTAGTCTTGTGCAATCTTCTCTTCCTATGCAACTTTCTCACCATCTGTAGGAGGAAAGTTTTCATATTTATACTCCTTAGAATTCTTTGGGTTCTATTTTTCTTCTTCCTTCTGCTCAACATTGTTTTGTCCATCCAAGAGAGTTAATACTTGCTTTGCTTGAGCTTCTTTCTTCTCCAAGGAAACATCATTCTTATCTCCTTTAACAATATTTTCTACAACCAAAGGGGCATTATTTGTTATCATGGCTTCTTGATCATCCTAAGGTTTAGACACATGTTCTTCTTCAACATTCTCAAGTTCATTGACAGATTCATTGATCTTTAGAGTAGATACATCTTGCTCCATTTTAGTCTCATCATTCAAAGACATGTCTAACATCTTTTCAAAATCTACAACCTTTAGCATTATTTCATCCTTCTACCTTTTTTATGTCTTCTTTATCCCTACTCATCAAGATGTTGACTCTTTTCTTTGTTTTGAACTCCCTATTTTAAACCTGAGCCAATCTTTCCATGTCTTCATCTGTGAGAGAAGATCTAATCTTCTCCAAACCAAAAGTCCTTATCTTTGCATCCTCATTAGATGCCTCTTATCTTCTTGTGCTCAAGACACCTTTTTAAGTCATCTAAAACATGAATTTCAATTTCACTTAGGTTGGTATTAAAAGTAACCATATATTTAACAATGGCCTCTTCAATTTTGGCCTTATTTTCAATGTTTTCATCTAGATACATATGTGTAGTTTCTTCCAGTAGACCAAAATTTGTAATTTAATTAAACAAAGCATTTATTTTTGGAGGGTTGTTCTCCCTTACAAAAATAATTTTTCCTTCTTTCTTTTTCCCTTACCATTAGAATACTTTTCTCCTTCACTGTATCTCTTTTCTCTCTTTTGAATGACAAACACCTTCTTTTGCATCTCTACATCTTCGTTCTTTGTATCAACAATGTCAACTTTAATTATTTTCACTTGTCTCTACCTGAGAGATACTGGAATTTCTTTTCTGGACCAACTTAGGTCCTTCTTCTTCTTCTTCACCATCGTAGCCCACATACCTCTCTCTTGTATCTTTCTCTTTTTTTATTCTTTGTGGAAGCTTCTGCTTTGTTGTAGGGGCACTGGGTGCAACTTTCTTCTCCATACCAACTTCTTCTTTGCCAAGATCTCAAATTTTGGTGAGCTCATTCATCCAATAATATATTATCTTAGTGTAGAGGAGGGGGATCGACTACTTAGGACCCTAGGTCATGAGAGGGTCTAGAACAATCAGCTACCCTGATCTACCTCACACTAAGGGATTACTTAAGATAGTTTTGATGTTTAAGAGGGTGAAAAGGAAGGGAAATTGATATACCTCTTTCCTTCTACCAACCCGAGAGGTTTACGAAGTCAAATGAGTGGATTTCTAGAGTCCAAACTACAACTTAGGTAGCTCACTTCCAGAGGACCTCAACACAGGGAACAAACGACAGCGTGGTGCGCTGGTGTCTCAATTCAGCATTGGAAATTGTATGGAAAAAGAATGTAAAGTACAATTGAAACTCAAAGAGAACCTACTAACAACCTAACAAATGTAGTTTTATATAACAACAGAAAGTAGAAAACAACTAAACTACTGGAATAACAAGAATACTTTAACTTGATAGATAGATTGATTATGAATGGAATGATGAGAAAGGGTGGTCGAAATCCAACTTACAATATGTCTAGCCTCTTGCAAGTTCCACACAAATGAAATACATACACACAATGATGATAAAATTTTGGGATTGTGTATAGAGGACTACTACACTCAATCCCTCACTTTGATGTTTCCACCTCCACGGACAACTAGTATAGGAACAATAGAGAAATATTGAAATGGAAGTACTATTCACGACGCTAAATAAAAATATGCTATGAAACAATAAAATTATGCTAAGTGAATGAAAATTGGAACAATATCACCTTCAACCATGTGCAATTGAGGAAAATAGGATTGAGCTCGCAAGCTTGGAGATGCCAACATTGCTGCAACAACGAGAGGAGTAAAACCAATAGAATATAAACTTACAACTTCGAAGGTGGTGAGAATGCTATGAATGATCAAGTAGAATGCCAAGATATCAAGAAGTTTCCAAGAGAGACTCAATGAATGAAGGATATAGACATTTTAAGGTGAAATTGGAGGTAAAAGAGTTGTTAGAGGTTGGTCAAGGGTGCATAGTCATTACACTCCATCGCCAATGGAGAGTTGTAATCTATCTATAGATTCTAGATGTAGGAATCTTGTCAGGATGGAAGTGCACCGTGTAGACATCCACACATCGTGCTAGCATCCTTGATGGAATATCCTCCACAGATGCTAAAAACAACTACCAAATGGATGGGAAACGAATTAGGGATGTGGAATAGCATCATCAAATTTAATTTATCTAAGGTACAAGGTGCATAAATGAGGAATTTGTGAGGGGTTCAAATTCATGCCATTACATTTTTCCCCCACTTTAGGGAGCATAAGTGTTAGCAAATGCATGGTAAAGTAGAGTGAAAGCTTAGAAATGTATACCTGAACCATGAAGGAAGCAGACCACAATCTGGCACACTCAAAAGAATAGGAAGAGGATATGGCTCCATAGGTACTCATTCTTGAGGAGAGTTGAAACAAATATGTCATAGTTCCATGGACCTACAAAAGGTGAACAAAAGGCTCTATAGGTGCTTGGTCCTATAGAGGAGGCACCCCAAGTGCTTGGTCTTGAGGGAGGTGAAATGTGAAAGGATCTACAGAGTCTAATAGGCCCTTATAGGTGCTCAGTCCTACAAGGAAAGCTGGAGGTCCTCGGTCCTCTAAGCTTGGTTGGAAAAAGTAGCTTCACAAGTCCTCAATCCTACAAATAAACATGTTATTCTGTAGACAAAATATGTTAGATAGTAAGAATCCACACAAGCAAACAAACATACACTCATGCAGATAGTCAACAATTGAAGGAGAAGCTTTCAAAGGGGTCCCTTGGGAACCCTTCAAAATAAAAGGGGGTTCACTTAAGGGGCACTTTGTTTAAAAGGCGATGATAGTTTTCCATAAATGATTCTAGCATCAAGGAATCCTTTTGAAAGATATATTTCATCAAGGAATTTCAAAGGAAGAATGCTCCCTCGCAAGGGCATGTTTTTAGACTTCTTCATTAGAAAAGTACTCCTCAAAGGAATTTTTTTGAATTCTATCTTTACAAATCTGTGATGAAAGAAAAATTAAGTTAGGGACCTTGTTGAAGAATACATTTTTTGAAAAATAAAGGATTTTCAACAAGGGATTCGTTGGCCACTAAATACACCTTTTTGAAAATTGAAGTAGTATGATAGGCCCCCCTTAGGATGGTGTGTGTTGAACACAAAGGAACGTGACATCCTAAGGAGAGAGATGAAAGTGATGTTGTGGCATGTGATACATGACAAGATGTAATTGTGGAATTTTTGTCACACATGTGAGGGACAACACATAGGCACCACAACATGATGAAGCAAGCAAAGAAGAGAGAAAGATAAAAATATAACATAAGAAAAAAAAATCAAGAGGTAGGGGGATCTAATATTTCAAGATCAGAAATACTCATAGATATAGATAGATAAATATAATATAATAATATATATGAACCGTCATCAACCCCCTACTATATCAGACCATGTGGAGAAAGGCATGTGTAGACAAAATAAAAAATTGAGTCAACATGCAAAGGAGCCCTAAATTCCCCCAACATTTTGCATCGTCCCCAATTATCAAAAATCAAGACACAATAGAGGAAGAATGATGTAATAGATAGAAGTTTACAACACAAAACACTCCTGTATCCAAGCACCTATGAGGGTGACAAGGGCCCTCTAGGAACATATAAAATAAGTATGGGGGAAACATAACACACACACAATCTAATCTATAGATAAAGAAGAGGTTCCCTCCTATTCCTCATCAACCAAGAGGTCATCGTTCTCCCAATCTATATCATTATAAGGGGAAGGAAAAATGATCTTGCAAGGGTGGGATAGCAAGGGGAGTAACCTATGAATCTCCTATGACAAAATCCAAGGAAAAGGGCCCCTTGAGGTCTTCTTCACTCAACTCCTTTGATGTAAACATCATTGATTTTGTAAAAATCACCAACAAAATCAGGACGTTGTCTACTGAGTTGAACATGCAATTGATGGGAGTGCCATGTTTCAGCTAAGTAGGCGATGAAAGAGGCAATCGAGATCCACTTTCAACCTCACTGAAAGAATCGGGGGTAGTGAAAAACTTAGGGGATGTTAGGGCAACGTCCATCACTAGGATGATGCAAGCCAACACAAAACCAACTTTTGAAGAAGGTGACCGCTTCTTTTGATCCCCATTAGAAGTAGGTTCATCCTCCAACTTGCACTTCATTGAGGGATATGAAATCCCCACAAATGAGGTGTAAGGTGAGGAAGAAGCAAAGAAAACTATAGTGGAAACCACCAAGGTATTCGACATATCAATGAGCTTGGAAAAAGGCAGGATGTCTAAAAGGGACATCAGGAGAGGAGGCTCAACTAAGGGAGAAATGAACACTTTCACCCTCTTAGGGTAAGGATCATTCATGCTTATGTCCAAAATCAAGATGGAGGTGGCGGGAACTGAAGCAGAAGGGGCATAATAGGAGGACACAACAAAAGACACTGAAACAGGAGCTATTGGATCCTTTCCCCCTTTTTCAAAGGAACCTACTTAGTGGCTAGAGCCTTCCTCTGAAACTTCCACTCATGCAAAAGGAAGTTTTTTCAGCTCTGAGAGCTAGTGTCTATAGATCAAGGAGGAACAAGAGGCTCCTATTTTGTCATCAGAGTTTCCATCATATCCGTTGTTGGTAAAGGGAGTGACTCATGGATAGAAAGAGGAGGAAGAGATGCAGGAATAGACACCATAATCGATAGAGAAGCAGAATCAACCACCTCAGTGGCAGGCCTCTTCCCATTCGCTAGCCTAGGGTTAGGGATAGTAGGAAGCCATGGAGGCCGAAATGTAGAGGTGAATCCACAAGGGCCCTTCCCCTTACCATACAAGATGAGTCAAGGCACTGTGGGCAAGATAGGAAGGTCGAACACCTAATGCTTAGCCTTCTGCCAAGTAGGCACCATGAGAATCCCCAAAAGATGCATAGGGATTGAACCCAAGGGTGTTGCATTAAGATAGAAGGAAAAAGCAGGTGGAACTATAGAGGAAGAAGAAGAAGGCTCCTGAAAAATACTTCTCCTTATACTTTCAAGAGGTAACAATAGCTCGATGTTGTGCTATCATAGAAGCCTTAACCGAAATAACGTAGGGAGGAGGATAATTTACTTTTGGTGCTATTCCCCCATTCCTTTATTTTATGCAAGTGTGATACAGAAGTTTTTTCCTTGGAGGAAGTGGACCAATAGAGGCAGGCTAGAAGTGATCTAATGAATAAGCCCAATGCGACACTAGGGGTTTATACCTAGTGTTGTACACAACATGCACGAGCCTTCATGGGAGAATTTCAAGAATTATGGATCACCAAAGGGACTGCATTCATGGAAACTAGCCAAGGAATTCCTAGCTTCACTTTGAACAAGTCAAAATCTAGGATAATGTCAAAAATGGAATTCACAGTCCTAGGCCCAACTAGGAATGAAAGGTTCATAGAACCAATGGGAGGGACAAAAATCCCATCATACGTACATATAGTTCTTTTAGATTCATCATTCCCATCCTTATGCAAGAAGTTTATTAACATAATCTCCTTAATGATAACATTAATCCAACACATAGGATCAACGAGAATTCCAACCATGGTATTCTCATTGATACAAGCAAGAATGTACAAAGGAGAGGGTTCTCTATTAGCATTCATCGTCAAGTCCTATGAGGCAAAGGTTATAGTAGGAGACCCACTTGTAGGATACACAAATAGGATGGGAAGATGCATGAAAGAAGCCATCTTCTATGTACACTAGAAAGGACTTCCTTAGAAGACCCCAGGGGTTTAACAATTAGACAATGACCTATTATAGAGTTCACTTCACAAAGTTTAGGGACTCTTCTAACCATGCCACTAAGGGTCGTAGGTTGGGTTGCAAGGTTAGATTCCTTGCAATGTACACACCTACAATACACCTAGAACACAAAAGAATATTCCTTCAACACTATGAAACAAAACAAAAATAATTCACGCCAGGTTCATCAAAATGTAAAGGAGGGGGACCAGCTGCTCAGGATTCCAAGTCATGGGAGGGTCTAGAACAATCAGCTACCCCAATCTACCTAACACTAAGGGATTATTTAAGATAGGTTTGATATTTAAGAGTGTGAAAAGGAAGGGAAATTGATCTACCTCTTTCCTTTTTCCAACTTGAGAGGTTTAGGAAGTCAAGTGAGTATATTTCTATAGTCAAGACTACAACTTAGGTAGCTCACTACTAGAGGACCCCAACGTGGCGAACAGATGACAACGCGATGCACTAGCATCTTAGTTGGGCATTGGTGTCAGTATAGACATAAAATGTAAAATACAATCAAAACTCAAAAAGAACCTACTAATGACCTGGAAAATCAATCTAATATAATAATAAAAAGAAAAAAAACAACTAAACTACTGGAATAATAAGAAGAATACTTTAACTTGATAGATAGATTGATTATGCATGAAATGATGAGCAACAATAGTAGAAATCCAACTTATGGTTAGTCCACGCTCCTGCAAGCTCCACATGAATGAAATACCTACACACATAGTGATGGGAAAATGTTGGGGCTATTTATAGAGGAATTTCATTGTTAGTCCCCCACTTTGGTGTTTCCACATCCACAAACAACTAGTATAGCAATGATAGAGAAATATGATAAAGATAAATATTGAAATGGAAGTACTTTGCACTATGATAAACAACAATATGCTATGAAACAATACAATGATTATAAGTGAATGAAAAGTGGAACAATATCATCTTCAACCACATGCACTCAAGGTGAATGGGAGAAGGAGTGAGCTCGCAAGCTTGGAGATTTCAACATTTTTGCAATAGCGAGAGGAGTAAAACTAGAAGAGTATCAACTTGCAGCTTCAAATGTGGTGAGAATGTTGTGAATGATCAAGTAGAATGCCAATAAGATCAAGAAGCTTCCAAGAGAGACTAAATGAATAAATGAGATAGACATTTGAAGGTGAAATTGGAGGAAAAATAGTTGTTTGAGGTTGGTCGAGGGTGCAAAAATGTTACACTTCATCACCAATGGAGATTTGTAATACCTATGTGGATTCCAGAGGTAGGAATCTTGTTAGAATGACAACATGTCATGTAGGCATCTGTGCATCGTGCTAGCATCCCTGACAAAATATCCTCCATTGATGCTAAAAGCAACTGCCAAATGGATGGGAAATGAATGAGGAATGTGAAAGAGTATCATCAAATTTAATTTATCTAAGGTGGGAGGTGTTTAAATGGGGAATTTGCAAGGGGGTGAAAATTCATGCCATTACACTTTGTATGATCATATTCTTCCATCTTTAGATGAATGTACATTCACACATCCTCAGTATGCATTACACCATATGAAACTCTCAAAAACATGTCTTCTAGATTCGTTTCCATGGATTCAAAGGGGTGTTTCTTGAACTTAGGTCTTGGCCATTCTAATACATCAATTTTTTGAGTAAACATTGTGAACCTACTTCTGAAACTAGGGTTTTAGTAGGAAATGATAAATACCTTAAAATTATTCTATTGGTAGGGTTTCACAAAAAAATTTCACTTTTCCTTTGCTCTACTTCTTCAATCTTCAAATGCTCAATTACAAATGAAATTTCCATATGCAAAAAGTGTATTCATTATAGTGAGTAATGTTAGGTCAAAAAGATGACAAACCCTAACTGTGCATTCATAGTCACCTTCAAGCACTTTATAAATCTCCACAATAGGAAGTTTCATACCAGAATGTCATCAGTAAATCTTCCATGTTGATCTACACATATACCAATGTGTTGAGAATATCAACACCACAAATTTGGTGGGGGATTAAGGATCTTTTGCTAAAACTCCCCCTGAGCCAAAGCTCTTTAATTAGTTTTTGGAGGAAACATCTACACTAGGGTCTCATCCTTCACTTCACTTTCTTCTTTATTTTTCTAGATCTTTTTCATTTCCTTCTTCATCTCCACTAGATTCACATTCTTTTCCAGATCTTGTTCATTTCCTTCTTCATCTCCACCAGATCTACATTTTTTTCTAGATCATCCTTCTTTTGTGAAACAAAGGGTTTCACATTTCTACTTCTATAAGACTTTGTTATGTGTCTTGGTTTATTGAATTTGTGACATGTAACACCTTTTTGAACAAGATTACTTCCTCCTATTCTAGATCTCCATTCATTATCCTTATGTCCAAATCCATTCTATGCATAACAGTAGCCATTGAAAGATTGAGACATCATGTCTTTAATGTAACCATTCATCATGTGATTTTTGCATTATCTAACTCTATGACTGGATCTATTGCATGTATAGCACTGATTTGAAAATGATTGAACATTATGATTCATTTTGCTTCTACTTTCTACAAATTTATGTCCAAAATTATTGCAATAATAACAATAACCAATAAAATATGGGTACCTTTGTGTATTTAGTTGTCTAATATGTGGTCTCTTGATATCTTTCTTCTAGTTTCAAATCTGTTTGGCATTTCCATTCTTTTCATCTTTCTTTTCAACATTGTTTGGAGTCTGATCTACCTTTGTACTTTCACCTTTCTCAAATCCTAATCCTTCTTTGTCTTTAGAACCCTTCTATCCAACAATCATCTCATCAAGTAGTGTGGATCTCTTCTTGAATTTTTCTTCTTAAATCCTTTCTTTCTCCAAATATGATCTCAAAATAACAATGTCTTGTTCAAAATTTGAACATTCTTCAAATTTACTTTCATTTTAACATTTAGTCAATCTTCAACTCCTATACCTTCTTCAACTTGCACTTTTAGATTGGTGATAGTCTCATTTGATTTCTTGAGCTGCTCATTTGTATCTTTGATTCTATTTTTAGCTTTCTTGAGTTTCTCTCTCACCTTCTTTTAATGCACTCATTTGCAGCACCAAGATCCTTTTTTAGAACTTTGTTCTTAACTTTTGCTTTATCCAAATCATCAAGAGTTTATTTGACTTCTCCTTCCATTTCCGCTATGCAATCTTCTTCAGTAATTCCTTCAGGGATAATCTCTTTCGGGGGAATAGGATATTTCCTTATATCCATGTGTTCAACTCCAAGATCTACCTCAACAGTCAAGCCAATTGAGGGAACCAAGCTCTGATACCAATTTTTGAACACTTTTAATACTAAGAGAGGGGTGAATCACTATTCTTAATAACTTAAACATTCATTCAATGCATCACATTAAACTTGTAGTAATGAATAGGAACATAGAAATCATGCATCACATCAAAGAGCATAAGAACACCAAATTTATGTGGAAAACCCTAAAAAATTGAAAAACCATGGTGAGGATTAGATCATAATATAGATAATGTAACCTATTGCAAAGTTTTATATAATTGGTGGACTCACTGTCCAAAGCAAAGTAAGTCTCATTGTTAGTGGCTCATTTCCAAAGGGCTCAATTCCTGGAATTGAAAGAGATAGAAGAAACGGTGCCTCACTCCCAGATATGAACTGGTAATAATGCATATGACCTATGTTGAAGATACAGTTCCACTGAAGCTCATAATACTAACTTAACATGCTTCATTCTTCACATTAGCAATTCACACACCTCTACTTTGAATCTCACACACACTTAATTATGTTGCATCTCTTTTACTTCATCACACAAGGAATTAACGTTGTATATATATAGCAACCAACCAAAACATAAATTAGGTCGACCTAATTGATGTACCAAATACTATTTCATCCTATTGGTTCAAAACTCAACCAACACACACCTTGAAAAGGGATTCAAAGCATATAACACATTAAGATAGGTCAACATGACCTATAGTTATTCCCATAATTTCGCTCCAAAATCTACTCATTTTTTTATAACCCAAACTACTTATGTCATCACCACTAATGAAGTAACAATAGAATGAACCATCTATTCATTGAAAAAATGACACATGAATAACCAAAAATCTTTCCACTTGGAAAAAAGACACTTCAAACACCTGCAAATGCTTCCTCAAAACTACATAGAAAAATAATCATCTACGATGGAATGCAGAGCAATCCAATCATACACTCTATCATAGTTACATTGGTATTTCCACACCAATACTCTGTCACTATTACCTTTTATTGCAAAAGACAATAGATCATGAAAAATTTTATTTAGATTCTTCCAACATACACCATCATTACCTCAAAATTACATAACCAAATTCTTCATGGCGAAGCACTATGGACCAAAAGACTAGTTCTCTAAATATTGATAAAATGTACTCTGAACTTAGGCAAATATCCAAATCATCTGATCTTCTCTAGACCACCACTTCTACACCTACATAATAGGTTAGTGACAATCACCATAAATTTCTATGCTCATCACTCTTCGTCAATATTTCTACTCAACTATCTCTTCACACTATACATCAATGCCAACATTTGTAGCATACACAAGCTTCCATCAATCTCCATACTGTTGACATCAATGAAAATACTTGTAGCATACTTGCAACAATATCTTAATTTTCTCTCTCCTATTGGGAGGACATTCATTATACTTGTGTGACAAAATCAGCCCTTGGGGAGTCATATTGAGTCCTCCTTTCCATTTTTTACTAGTACAAATTTATTATATTTTCTCTCTTTTGGGATGAGCTTTTTTCCATGTGATTTTCTTCTTTTATCTTGTTATAAGATATTCATTTTTTTTTATATGGGTACCTCATTAGGTACAATATTTGAGACCCATCCATGCATCCATCATTGCATTCATCATTAGGTTTTTATCTTCTCCCTAAAAGTCTACTTAAGGGAGCCTACTACAGTAAATAGTAAAATCACCTAATAATTAATTAATTATTAGGCCCCTTTTACATTATTCACTTAACCTAAACTTGGGAGTTATTTTTTATATTATTAGATAGAGATTTTTTAGGTCATGTTGTCTCATAGCATAGAATGTAGACACTTGTTATGATCTAACTAAATCCTCACCTAGGGTTTTATCTAGGTTCCTTTTTTTATTTTATGTGAATCCATTCATGTAATCATTCATCCGAGTTAATCTAATTCAGTAATCAATACAAAAGACATATCAAATGCTTCTTTTGGATCAATTAATTCTCAAGGTTACATAGCAAGTCCATCTTTCTTTTCATCTCAATGTCATAGATGTTTTGGTTATAGATGATTTCTAGGAGTTGTGGGGTTCACTATGAACTCCAACACTTACACACCATAATATATCGATACATTTCCAAACCATGGCAGGATGAATAAATCCTCATCTAAGCCCAAAATACACTAAAATATAAAGTCTAGTAAGCCTCTAACTGGGATGACAACTCTCCACAAGAAGATAAAAGCACTAGATGATAAAACAAGAAGTTTGTATAAAATATATTAAAAGAAAATTAGCAATACAAGGATGAGACACCTTTTTGAACATATAGGGTACCCATGTGAACCAACCAATTATGGTATAGGATAACATTGGAAACTAAATAAAGCAACTATAATTATTCACAATAACTTTTTTTCCTCAAATAATTGGCTCTTATTCCAATCTCCATCCATGGTTTGGATCAAGAAGAGTAAGAATGCATCATTTACACTTATATTGTATTTGAAGATATATTTTAGAGTTACCTATAGATAATATTCATAAGCATTGACTTGGCATGGAGCTATTCCAACTATTCCTACTTTATGAGTCAAGAGACTGCATCCCTCATTGTCATTACATAAACCAAGTATGAAATCATATAGAATATTCTAGTCTATTTTTCCTTATTTAACTACTCATGTATGGTCTCACTAATGAGGGTTTCCCAATCAATCACCTTCTCATTCTTGAGTACAATGAATACAAATCTAAACAACCATGGGGAAAAGGTGGAAGTAGCTATTTGTCTTTTAATTGTATTTAGTAGTGTAACCATGTCTCCAATTTTATAAAAATAAATAACTTCTTAACAATGTCTTAGTGATTTTGGAGATGGTGGAACATAGTTTTTATATCCATATTTTATTCAATCTTCTCCAGAAGTTTGGATCTTCACTAAAAACTAGAAGAACATCCTCAAGCTTCAATTGAACTATTTAAATATATTGGGGAAATAAAAAAAATCTCTACAATGGCCTCTAGAGCTCGATGCAATAATTTTACCTTCTCCTATAATGACTATCCTTTATTTTGCATCATAAAACTTGGCATAATTCATGAATAACTCCAATGATTGAACAAAGGTGGGAATTCTAGCAACTTGAGAAATTCAATTATTAACCATGCACTTAGCCTAGTCAGTGGAGCATCTCCATACACTCAAATTTAAAATCGTCCAAGTCAATATGACCCAAATAAATATCAAACACCTCACCTAAGGAAGCATTTATTTTGAATGAAGGGGTGACTCCTTGAAATTAACACTTCATTGCTCTTAATGAAAAATTCATAAATCCAATTTGCAAAGACCAATACAATGTATAATCTCAAAATATTAGGAAAGAAAAAATATTAAACTTGAAGTCTTTCATTCCTTACACAAATGTGTAACATTTATTAGCATATAAAGACTTCAAACTATATATTCATTTTGGAAGATATCTAATGAAATCCCACACTCTTTGAATATTGAAAACAAAATCATTTTAATGTCAAATAATGCAAGGTCTACAAGGGTCATTAGGACATTAGAACTTCAAATTGAAAATTTAGAGAGGAATATGTCTACAAGGATCCTACAAATTTCCATTTTAAAGTGCAAGCTACCTTTTTAACTATGAAGTGAAGATTTTGGGTTTATTGGGATGTCCAAAATTTGGATCAGAAATTTGAAAGTTTGAATGTTAGTAGAAAACAAAGAAATGCACATACCTTTCTTATATAAATATGGAGGTAAGCGTCAAAATTTGACCCATCATTGAAAATTTCATTGATTCAATATAGGGATGTGGGGATCATCAGGGCTTAGAGATTTAGGACTGAAATGTCAAAAGTCCATATGTAAGTGTCAAATCTTCAATCTTACAAACTTGTATTTAAATAGGACTTTGTGGGATCTTAATGGTCATAAAGATATTTTAATAACAATGTTTTTGATGAAATGTAAAAGATTTTTATAGGAAATAAAAATAATATTAAAATAATTATCCAAATAAAATACTACAATTAAAATGCACCCTAATGGATCTAAAGTTTGAATTTGAATGACCTAGCTAAATTAGGATTTAAGATCAAGAGTTAAGTAAAACATATTTCAATTTTTTTTTTGAAAAAATAAATTACTTGTCATAACTAGAACCTCTCATGCATAATTTAAGAAAATATTTTTCCAAAACTAAATTCAATATGTGATTGAATGGGATAGTAAATTTTTCCTTTTAAAATGGTGATAAAGATCAATAATTCTTACTATTTCAATCATTAAGATGAGAAATAATAAATTTGGTATGTCCTAAACTTTCACCAACTATTGTAGACTCCAAGAATATGGACTATTGTCTCCAATATATTCCCACTCTCTCCAAACTCAAAAAATCTAATAAGTTTTATGAATTTTAGGATTTTAGGAGCACAAAAACCTCAAAAATGTAATTTCAAAAGGTTCAAATGAATGAAAATTTTGGTCTTATGAAGGGAAGATTCATGTACACAATCCATTATTACAATGGAGCGGTTAGGTGGATAGGTGTATGATGGATAATGGAAAGGTGACACAATCAAAAAAAGGAAAGTGGAAAAAATCCATAAAATCTCCACAAACTTGAACAAGTGACATATCACAATATTGTAGAGTGGCTAGGGAGATTGGGACTTCAAACTCATGAATATGGAAAATAGAATCTGATAAAATCACACAATGTGACCATGTAGAACTCATTGGGAACCAATGACTTCAAATTAAGGTGACCAAGGATGTTGGAATCTGAGGGACAATGGAAATTTAGACAAAAAGGTGGAAGTACTTAAGTCCTTTATAATTATGCAATCCTAGAAAGGCTTAAGAAACTCATGTTTAACCTTCTAACACATTCTTAAGAATTTAAAAACCTTTTGGAAATCTCTTTGACATCAAAATTCACTCTCCCATGCCTCTTAAAATGTGAATTTACCTTAGAAGAAACATAAACGTGCCATAAAATTCAGTCAAGGTAAAATTATGAAAAATATGAAAAAAGGGAAAAAATGGGTCCATGTTTTTGTAAGGTAAAATGGGGTATGTGTGCAAGGAATAATAAATGCATCTAGGATATTCTAAGTCACCAATAGACCAACTCCGCGACCTTTGCATGGCCTTTTCCAATATCCATTTTTATTTTATATTGAAGTGTTCACCATTTCTTTGTACCTAAAAAATATTCAAACTATATAAGATACTCCCTCTAATAACCAAGATTAATATAATGCCAAAACTACCCATTTCCCATTGATTAACCAAGCTAAAATTAGCTCTTCTATTAAATGCAAGAAATCCAACACATGTAACAACCCTTGACAAGTTAACATTAATACTAAATATAAGAAATATAATTAATCTAATTAGAAGAATAATTAGAGATAAAATAGAATCCAAGCATTCTTGCAAATAAATAAACACATAACACAAGATAAACCATTAGAAAACCCTTTCAAAAAAACATAGCATCCAAAGCACACCCAATGCATTATCAACAATAGATCCATTATAATATAGTATTAGAGTATAAATGCTCTATCAATAGGAAGAAAATATAAAATTCATCACCTCCAACACATGCTCTCTAACCCTTGAACGATATAGTAGCATCAAATCCATACATCTATAGAGATACTATAATGTCATAACCAAAAATGAGAGATCAAAACTCTATAACCATGGAACAAATCTAGCATCATAATAATTCTTTCAAGCCACATAACATAAATAGTCCATCCCAAACACTCTCTATATAGAAAAGGATCAACAAGAAAACTTAGTTTCCTAATCAATGCACCTTAGAGAAATTTTGAATTTGGTCACCCATATTTGACTCTAGATCCAAGAGTCATTACAACCTCAAAGAAAAAATCCATATGAATCTTAATTTAATTCTTGTTCTCAAGATGACATGTTTTTTTGTAACCCCTCCATATACACTAAATGCACTTTCCTAGTGTTAATTATGGGAACTTCATAGGAAACTATTGGTCTACCCAAAGTGTGCCATCCCATTCCAAAATGGATTATAAATTTATAAAATATTAAATATTTTATGTATGGTGTTTAACACCTATACCAACAAGGTGGACACTTAAAAACCTATATAGTCTAGATAAGGGTCTAACACAAATATTAAGTGTAGACACGTAAAATTTATCACATCCTAAGAACACATCTAAAATCACCATATTCAACATCAAATATATCCTACTGTAATGTTGTAAAATTGCACCCCCTTGCAATTTCACATACATTCTTGTATCCTCTGTAGTGTCCACTCCCTTAGAACTTGTGTAGGCTCATTTTAGCCCCTGCATTAGCCTTTTCCCTTCTCAGGATGCTCAGGGCCCCTTTTTAGCAGCTACCTTTGCACATCATCTTTGCGTCAAACCTTGTAATTTTCCCATTCATGTTGTTTTGTAGCGTGATGTGTTTGGACACTAGCGCATTGCGTAGACATTTGCATGCCACACTAGTGTCCTATGAAATTTCAACATTCAAATGACCACTTTTGAGCATGTTTTCCAATTGTTAGCAAGTTTTGTCAGTAGTAACAACTCAAGATGCCTTGTAATTGCTTGGGAAGCTTCTTTTCCCTCCTATTCTATCTTTTTAATCCATTCTTTCAATTTATTTGCAATCTCTGGAGCTTTCTCTCTTGCATACAGTCTCCTTTCCCTCTTTACTATCTTGCTTGCACAAATCTATCACTTGTTATGTAGCAGCTTCAAGAACTCTCACATTCTTACAATGCTCTACATTGCTCTCTTAGCTCTCCCAGCTCTGCCTCTCCCTCTTTGGCTTCCTTAAGCCTTGCAACTAACATCTCCCTTATCCTATGCTTGCAAGCATCTTGGGATTTCTCACATCCCCTATCAATGGCATTTCTATCTTGTGATATGGGTTCTTCTCCTTGAGTGGGGATTTCTTTTATCACTCTTGCATCCATTTCATTCCTATTATCTTTCCCTATCTATTTGGTTGTTCATGGAGGTGGGAACACCAAAACAGGAGTTTGAATGAGGCAAACCCCTATATAGCCCCAACATTTTCTCTCTATCTTACACATACAGGTATTGAAGATATTAATATGTTGTCCAGGCTTCATTACTTGGGTTGTTGTGAGAAGTTTCTTTTCTCTTATCCTCTTTAACTTTATCATTTACTTTACTTTACTTCAGTGCTACTGTGTCTTGTTATTTTCCTATAGTCTGTAAGTTCTTAGCAATTTGATTGTCAATAGTCACCTCGCTATTCTGTGATAAACTTAGTTTTTGGTCCGTACGAGACACTAGCGTGCCTCTAAGACTCCAATGCACTACGTTGTCGTCCTTTTTTTGTGTTGTTGTCCTTTGGTTGAGAGCCTATTAGTTTGTCCATAATTTTTTTGTGATTTTATGCCTTTGGATTCTAGAACTCTCGCTTTGTTCCCTGAGGTAGTTTAGAGTAGTTCGGCCCTTGGGAATCTCTTGAGAATAAAGAGACTCATGAGTAGTGAATCCCCCTTCTCTACACCTACATGCCCATCTAATCATTCTTCAAGCATTGTTTCAATAAATTACATCTATTTATTAAATAAATTTAACCAACTCATCTTGCTTATCTCTCTAATGGTTCATCTAGCATTAATTGAATAAAATACCTTTATTTATTTAATTAATTTAACCAATTCATCCATTTCTTCTAATATTCCCACTTAAATGAATAAAACGTGTTTATTCAATTAAATCAATCATCTTCTCTAATTTTTCCCAAAAATTAAATAAATGCACCAATATGTATTTAATTTCTATAAAATCCCCCTCATTATTAGTTGAATAAACTAATCAAGTTTGTCAATTAATTAATCATTTCCATGTTCCTCCACCAAATAACGACTAAAATAATTGAAATTCTACCTTCCACATGGCTCCAAATGCATATGGATCCAAAAAATGACTCCTTTCAATCTTTTCCCTTTATAAAGATTGATTAAATCTCGACCCTCCTCTTCTCAATCCTTTCCCTAATAATGTGTACTAATCACAAGATGCCACTTGTTATTTTCTCATTATCTCCTAATGAGATTCAATCCTAATCATCCACTTAAAAGATAAAATCATATCCATCTATTAGTTCAACCCAAAATCTATAAATCAAGCACCTCCCAAGCCATTTTCAAGGAACAAGATTGGATGTGAATGTTATGTTGTATTTGAGCACCACACCCTACTTCAACTATCAAAACATCAATTGAATCAATCATAATTGGTCACCAAAGGTTTTTAAGGTTAAATTTTAAGGTTTCATTTCATTTATCTTCTATTTGAATTCATTTAGCTCTAATATGATGTGCATGCTAGTGTAGGCTTGGAATCATTACTTAGGTTATTTCTTATTGTTTTAGGCCTATATTTTACTAGTTACACTAAGTGAACACTAAAAAAGTATAAAATTGTTGTAAACAAATTTGGAGTGCATGCATAAGAATATCAATGACCAACCTTTACAATATTTGTAATCATCAATAAAGTTGTAGTCATACCATTAAAAATGGATGAAGTTCTTGAAATAATTCAACCTTGTTGTTAATTACAAGCATGGTATTACAAATAATACATAAAATATTCTCACTATGCCACCTCTTCTCTTTTTGTTGGGTATAATTAGCATGTTAAGGCCCTTTGGAAGATGTATATGCCAAAAATTACACACATGATGATGATTTCGATGAGATATATCAATAAAAAAGACATAAGAATATAATATTTGGACCTCAACTTTACTATTATCTCATTGACGGGATTATATTTAAGTCAAGGAGTCTATGTTTATTAAAAGAATAAATATTGTTGTTCATGAGGCACATACATCACAAGTTGTATGAAACTTTTGTGTGACCAAGATGACTACAAATATTTAGCAATATGTTTATTGACCCCATATTCAAGTGAAGGTTACCAAGTTTATAAGGAGTATTCAATAGTGTAGCATAAACAATCCAAACATTAGGAAGCTTGGAGTGTGCCAACCTTTGAGTATGATTATAAGGCCATGGGAGAGAATCCCCATGGACTTCAGGTGTATTATCAAAGGCTAGGAATCTACATGACTACATCTTTATTGTTGTAGACAATTTTAGTAAGATGATTATTTTATTAGAAAGAGAAAAGACACTAATTGAGAATGATACAACATAGTTATTCTTTAGTATGCATGGATACACTTTCAACTTCCAAAGAGCATTAAATTTGAAATTGATGCTCAATTTTTTGAGTAATTTTTGGTGCACTTTTGAGTATAATTTGGATACAAAGTTGAAGAGGTCTATATATTTTCATCCTCAGATGGATAAAAAAATAGAGACGAAAAATAAAAAATTGGTATAGTTTATATGTGGATATAATAATTATTATCACAAGGTTTAGGATGATAAATTTTCATACATATAACACTCCTATTATAACTGTATCCACTCATCTATATATTTATCTCCTTTTTAGGAGAGTTTTGATGTTAAAATTTTGGTGTTTCATGATCCACGACAATTGGTAAATTTGATTACAGAGTAGTGAGGATGATCTAGAAAATTTGATAATATTGTATTCAATTTATTGACATCATCATCAATCAGAAAAGTTGGAATGGAAAAATCACATCTTGTCATGGGTGTAAATGTGCTTTTTCCCCATAGATCATATGGTGAATTCACAAACATCACAACAATTTATTAATTAGCAAAAATGGTGAAAGTGTTTTGCATCAAGAAATGAGTGGAAACTAAAGGGTATGTACTTAAATTGATTCAATTCACACTTTTTTCCATTTTGGAACCAAGAGGAATGTGAGAATACATGACTATTGTAAGCATGAATTGTGAAGAGTTGGTTCAAATAGAAAAACTTCTTGAATGTTTAAATTGCATGAACAAATGGAAAAGGATATGGTCTATTAGTTCTAGGGTTAAAAAAAAAAGTGTCAAGGGGTTTGTAAACATTGTCAAATATTTAATTAGCTTATAATTGTAGTATAAGATTCCTAGGATAGTGAATGAGATTCTCATGGCACACTTTTGCTAGATTTTTTCATGCAATTATGGTATTCTACAAGGTAATTTGTTATCTTGTGTGTTCTTCTATATGTGCAAGATTTGTTATACTTTTTTTCATGTTGTTAATAGCTTACAAACATATGTATATATTATTTTTCATTATTTTTGAGATGTTAGAAAATATTTGAAGGTTGCATTAAGTGAGTTGATATACAAGAAAAATTGGTCATGATCACAAGAGTTATAACCTCTCTTTTTTTTTGTTGCTATACGGGTATCCCCGTGACCTAGCCTGGCATTCAAGGGGTGAGTGGGTGGGCACAACAACCCACAAGCTAGTCCACCAATTAAGCTCGAGAGCAAGAGTTGAACCCAAGACCTATGGGGAGCAAACCCACGGCCCAAGCCAACTCTGCTACCCGTGTGGGCTAGTTATAACCTCTCTTTTTTAATCATTATTCTCTTAATGATATTAACTTTGTGATCTAGAATCTAAATTTCTTCAACATTATTGTAATTGAATTAGGTTCTATATTTTAAAATGAAGGAGGAAGAAAAAAATATTAATTGATTATGTCTTTGACATATTCTTTGGATTGTATTGTTATGCCCAATTGTAGTAGAATGTTTAAATTAAAGCTTGAGGGAGTAGACATATCCTCACTATCAAAACACATGAGGTGGAAATACATGATGGACCTAACAAAGGATTTATTTTTTATAAGAGTGTGCTTCAAATTAAATTAGAAACAAGTCAATGGATATAAAACTAAATTCTAGAGGTGGACCTAAATCTCCAAGAAGATCTACAAAGAAATGTTTGAACTATGATAATATTGAGCCTTTCAGGAAGCAATGCAAATTTTAAAAGGTTGGAAAACGTAATTCATCTAATTATTCATGTTCCACATAAACAAATATCTCAGTTAAATAAGTTATAAATTTATATTAGACATCTTTAAGTACACACCCATGTCATGTCAAGATGCACAATTCATTAAACCTAATGTTTTTTTACATGACTTCAAAAAATACTTTTCTAACATGAAATTTATAATGGAGATGATGTTTAAGTACAAAAAAACCTCCCTATGTCTTTGCATATTCCAAGTGTTACTAAAAATATGATACTTGTAAGTCAAATTAATGGTGCAATATGAAGGTAATATTTTGAAAAAGATAGTTGCAAGATGGTTTGAGGAGAAATGGTATTAGAAAGATAAGTCCACAATTGAACTTGTAGCATTATAAATTGTCACCCTTAACAATTTCACACTATGTTTTTCTCCCCTTAAATTATTGAGCCTGGTTGACCCTCTTATTTGCAAAATTATGCATTTTATAGACAATTTTTACCATTTTCCAAGAAATTGCAAGCATTGAACAAATGTGTTTATTTAATGTCTTTCCCTCGACACCCTATTTCCTAGAAAATAAGGTAGGATTGGGATGCCCTTGGGAATCTAAGTCACCCTACTTTTTCAAGATCCAAATTTTAATATGTTAGTGTTGACATTTTAACATTTAAAATTCAAATTGCAAATGTCAACTATTGAGATTTAATTTACAGGAAGTTAGATAAATGCCTATAAATACCTATTTATTGCATCATTTGAAAGGGTATTTAGAAAAATATTGGCAAAACTTATGATCAAGATCACTATGAAGCAAGTCAAGAGCAGCATTTAGAGATTTATGCAGTAATTCAAGATCCAAGCATCATGTCAAATCCTATGTGAGTTTGTGCATGTTTCTGTTATCATTGTTTGTGAAGGATAATCCTTTTTGTAGGTCTCCAAGAAATTCAAGAATTCAAGCAAGAAAGATCCAAGTCCTTGAAGTGATGAGCGTGAATTCAGTCTTTCAAGGAAGCCCTTGAAGGGTGGTGAGTTGTAGTACTTAGTTGATTTGTCATTCCTTCCCATCATTTATCTTTCCTATCATTGGCATTACCATTGTGGAAGTGGAAACACTAAAATAGGGTTTGACTAAGGAAAGCCCCTGAATGGCACAAAAATTCCTCTCTTTGGATGTGTAGGTTCCAAGTTTGAAGAGGATTGAAGGAAGAATGGAGATTATTTATCTATTGTTGCATTCAAATCCCTACACCTTGGAAATTCATAGAAACTCGCCTATATAATTATCCAACAATGATCTAACAAGTTTGCAAGTGAAAATAGGGATCTCAAATCTAGTATTAGAGGATTGAAAAAGTAGAGGATACCCCTACAAGGACCCAAATTCCCTTGGCGACTTTGTCCTAATATTCAGGTTGATACCAAACTTTCAAGATAGGCACACATCACTCTGCCCTTCCCAAGTTTTCCTATAAATATCTATTTTAGTTTGTTAATTATCGATATCTTACAATTTTCATATTAGGGCACATAGTCTAATTAGGTTAATCAAGGAAAATCAATTCCAATCCATTCCAAGAATCAAAAGGATGCAGATCCAAGTCTGATTGGATCACCTCCATGGTTGAAAGCCAATATAAAAGCCTTGTTGATCTCCATCTTAATGAAATATTAGAAAAAGACACCACAAACCCAAAACAAAATTTGAATCCTAGGTTTACACATTAGACGTAGGGTTATATTTTTCTTTGTTGCATTTTGGTGAGCCTAACCTATTAAAATTATATACCTTCTAAAATTCACCCTAGATCTAAGTTTTGCATTGTATTTTTTGTATTTCTCACTTAGGGTTTCATTTTTGCATAATAAAAGACAAAAATTCAAAAAAATTGCATATCATATTTCATCATATATTACATTAAGGTTTATTTCAGTCATTTAGATTAGATCTACATTAAAAAATTTATTCATAATTGTCATTTGTTGTTCAAGAATTGTTACACATTTACATTTAAGTCACATTATCTTGAATTGAGCAAAATTTGGAGAAATAGTTACTTTCAGAACTATTTGCACACAAAAATAGAGCACTTAGAGAGACCAATAAACTCTCAAATTTTTATTTTTCAAACACCCTATCAACAACACAGAGACCCTTGGGTGCCTCTATCCTTTTGCACTAAATTTTGCATAATTCTCTTTCTCTATGTCTTCAATCTATGTTTGCTTGCAAATCTCTATTTTGGAATTCTTAATTGCATTCATTTAGGCATCTTTCATATAGCTCAAAAAGTGAAAAAAGTGAAAAAAGTGAAAAAAGTGAAAAAAGTGTATTGTTTTGTTTTCAAAATTGTATCAAAATAATCATTTCCAAATTTCTTCATATTACAATTAGTCATTTTTTGCATTTTAGACCAGAAAAAATTGCATTCAAAATTGTCATGTTTACGTACTGTACACACTTGCATTGGTATAAATTGAGAAAATTCTAGAAACACATTTACTATCAGACCTATTTGCAACCAGATCTAGAAACCTTGAACAATATCACACATTCAACTTTTGAAATTTCTGAAATATTTACTAAGATAGGGATGCCCATGGGCGACTATGTCTTACTCTTTTTGGTTCAAAATTTATGTCACAAAGTTTTCTCAGGATCCTCTATTCAAATTTGTTATCTATTCCAATCACCAATTACATAAGATTTTGAATGTCCTTAGTAAAAGCATCATCATGATGGCTCAATGCTTTGGTAAGATGTTGACTTCTTAGAAGTCCTTGGTTGTTGTTTCAAGTTGTGTGTTTGGTGATGACCCTAATTCCAATGAGAATATTCATGATCCTTCACCTCCCAATGCATTTCCTCGTGATGTAGATTTCTTGGGACAAGATGAGGAGAGCATGAATGAAATATGAATTCATACATAATTCTTTGTGAAAACTTGAGAATAATGTAGCCTTTTATCCTTCCATGAGATTTCCTAATCACCCATACCAACAACCATCACTGCCTATCATGGCACCACTTGAAATATTTTCCAAATTTCATAAGAAAAGTGACTTGAAATTCATACCTCAACCAATGCACATAGAAACATATATCAATAAAAAACACAAGGAAAGCACATCAACCACTCTTCCATTATATGAGCATAAATTTACAAACACACTTGTTAACTTGAAACAAATCTATGGAAAAGGATTTAAGATATTGACAAAACAAGGATGTGACATAAAGAATGAACACGAGATCCACTCCATTTTAGAACAAACACCATTTGAGGACACAAAAAGAATAGGTTACCAAGGTCCTCCACCTTTTTATAAAATAATTTTTCCACCAACCAAGAAATACAAAGTCCATACCCCTATTAAGAAAGGTGTGTTACCCTCTCCATGTCCTTTATCAAAGACTAAGAGTAGTCTAGCTACATGATTAAACTTGGGATTAATTACACTTCCACCAGTACGTGAGCAAAAATACATTAAACAAAAGAACACAAATACATCTTATTGTGCATATCATAAAATATTTGGACATACTACTGATGAATGTTGTGCTTTAAAGAAGAAGTTGAGATAATTTGATCCTTACAAGGATCAAGTTGAACGTATGATAGATTTGCATTCATATGTTTTGCTCATTGCTATGTGGTAGTTGTAGTATCACAACATACTCACTACCATGCATGGGGGTATAAATTAAGTTTTATGCAATCATATTTCATCTTGCAAGTTGCAGCATATCATCATCCATTTTTGGGCTCATCTTTGTCCCTACACTTGGGGGTAAGGGGTTAGGTAGCCTTGTGTTAGGTGCATTTCTTCTAGCAAGTGAATCCATTTGATTCTCCTTTAAACATTAGTGTAGAAAGTATACTAATATTTTAAGGGGGGAATATAGTTCCATGCTCATCATTTGCATGTGAAATGGTCCCTTTTTAGTGATGATAGCATACAAATCCTAGGAAGTGTGATGCAGTGTCTCTTTAGTGGTTATATTGGGCTTGATATCCCCTAAGAGTGTGAACTTTCTTGGCATATGGTGTTCCCCTTGGTGGTAATGCTATGTTATACACCCTAAGGTGTGAGTTTCTATCCCACAACTTGTCCTCTCTTGGTGATGATGTCATGTGTGATATTCCCTAAGAGTGTGATCTTTCTTGGCATATGATGTTCCCCTTGGTGTTAATGCTATGGCTAGTATTCCCTAAGGTGTGAGTCTTCTATTTCATGACTTGTCCTCTCTTGGTGGTGATGTCATGTGTGATATTCCCTAAGGTGCAACCTTTCATGCACTGAGAAAAACCCCTTTGTTGCTTTTGTAAATCACCTTCTATGGTGGCGTTGTTGATAACACCCCTTGGGATTTTGGCCTTATCTTGTCATCATTTATGTGCCTCCTTAGGCAATTTTTTGCACCTCCTTAGGTGAGTTTGGAATTTTTTATTCACTTTGTTCACATGAATTGAACTTAATGATGTGTTGGAATAACATCTCGATCATTTTTAGTACCTTATCAGAGTTATCATGGAGTATAACTCTTGCTATGGTTGTTAATGGGTGCACACCTAGTGAATAGCGGACTTCACTAGACCTAGTGTGTTTCTCATTTTTCTACCTTGTCTTGGGGGCTCACCTAGTGAATATTGGACTTCACTAGCTTGTGTTTCCTTTCAATTTGTGATTCACCTAGAAAATATTGGACTTTTCTATTGTGTGAGTCATGAATGCCTTAATATGGTCGCCTAGAATAACACACCTTGCTTGCCAATGGATCCATGTGTTTCATGAGTGTTTATCATAACACAACTTGCTAGACTTATGTAACCCATCATATTCCATGGACACCTAGCATAAAACAACTTGATAGCCAGTAGATCCATGTGGCTCATGAGTGATGTGGCGTAAATAAACTTGCTATTCCTCATGGGAACATTCCTTTAGCTATGATTTATTTGATGAATGGCGTTTGGCATTTGAGACAATTTAAGACTAAGGTCTCTTTGCCTTACTAACTCGAATCCTTTTAGTACTAACCTTGGGTTTTGTTGTGTGTATTTTATGTGTTTTCTTCATATTTTCATCATGTCCACATAATTTTTTTGTTCATTTTGTTATCATCTATATGTTATGTTATGTCATGTGTTTTTGTCACGTATGCTTTGTTTTTTATGACATGTATGTTTGTGTATTTTGTCTTGTTGCATTTTCATACATGTGTGTGTTCCTTTTTCCTTATCTTGTCTTTTCATAGGATCTTGGATCTTGGGAGCTTGTGCATTCCCCCTTGGTCCTTAGTCATCATATATCTTCAACATTTGAACAATCGAACCCTTCTTGACATATATTTTCTACTTCAGTGTGAGTATGAGCATAAGTCCATACTCTTAATAAAGTGGGGGCTAAATGTAGCATCATAAATTTTCCCCCTTGATACTTTCACACTATGTTTTTCTCCCCTTAAAATATTGAGCCTAATTGACCCTCTAATTTCCTAAATTATCCATTCTATAGCCCATTTTTACCATTTTCCATGAAATTGCAAGTATTGAACAAATGCATTTATTTAATGTCTTTCCCCCGACACCCTATTTCTTGGAAAACTGGTAGGATTTAGTATTTTTCAATGCGTTTGTTTGCTACTTGTGACTATGATGGTATTGTTTGATTTGGTTAGTTAGACGTTAGATGATGCTATTATTTCATTATGGACATGATTATTTCATATGATAATATGGTTGGTTATGTTAGTTGATTTTCAGAAATATATTATGATGCAGTGATTTAATTAGATATGTTATGAGATGAATTGTTAGTTTAGAAATGTTATTTTATCAGTTGATTATAATTGTTAGGATAGATGTGATGAAGGACAGTGTAGCATCACTTGGTTGTGAGTGCTCTGTTATGCTGCGATTCCTTCTCACAATACAGTGCTTTGATTTATGCTTTGATGTTATATATATATGCACATGTACACGAATTCATTTGTATGCAGGATTTGCAAGTACAAGTCTCGATTCCACCTGCTTCGACAGGACAGGGCGAGCACCAATAGCCCAACGGTTAAATGTTGAAACAGAGGTGACGATGAAGTCATCTCGTCCCATGATGTCAGACCATCTCGTTTGTTTGGTATTGTTTATTTTGTGTGTTGTTGTATTTTGATTAATGTGGTATTTTATAAGTTATGATTATTTAATTGATGTTGATATTTTATAAGTTGTGAATTAGTTAATTAAATGTGGATAATAATTGTGTATTTTAATGTTGATTTATTTGTATGAAAATATTTAAATGTTTTATTTAATTTTAATAAAGTCATGTGTTTCAATTAAATGATAATTAAGTATTAATTGTGTGTTATTTATTTTAATTAATTATCTGGTTGATGATAATTACTAGAATAAATTATTTAAATTAAATAGATAATGTGATGTGCAAGAAAAGTGGTAAAAATAGAAATTAAAACAATAAAACAAATAAAAGAATGAAAAAGTTGTGAGAGCAAATAAGAATACCGATCTAATTAAAAAGCTTGCTTTTAAAGAATTTTTTTTTAATTTTTTTTTTTAGAGTTTTTGGAAGAAATGGACTATATCTTGGATTTTAATTAGGAATTTTTGGGGGGTGGAGTTTTTTTTCACACTCAGGGGATTTATGAGTCAGAAGTTGTGTAAGTTAATGATTATGTAATGTTGAGTCTTCTGGAGTTTTTAGGAAAGATATTTCAATCTTTTGTTTGCTATATTTTGAGGAGAGTTTTAGAAAGGGTTTTGCAATCTTTTATTGGTATTATTCTGAAGTCTTCTAAACAAAGAATCGGATTCAAGTTTGAGCACGAAATCTTGGAGAGGAGATTTTGAAGCAGGAACGAGAAGCACTTCGTAGAGGCCATCAGGATCAAGCTAACTTCATCAGATTCTCGAAAGCGAAGGACTACAGAAGTGGATCATTGCGAACGTGATAGTTGATCTCAGCATCAATCTCCAGCTTTGCTATTCATGGTAACCAGGTTCTGTTCTTTTGAATTTCTTTCTGTCTCTATTTGTTTGAAGTAAAAAGCTATAGTAAAATGCTGAATAGAAATTTAAGTATTCTTTTATTTACTCAATTGGAATTGAAAAACGATAGAGTTTAGTGTTTGAGTCATTGTTTGATCTGTGCATTAATCGTCTCCTATTTAAAGCCCTACGTATTATTGTTAGTTGATTTCTTTGCTTACTGCTCTTAACCTTTATGCTATTTAAGCCGAGCTCATTCCTTGGTTTCATTTTTTTTTATAGTGATAGGTAAACTTTAAGGCATTTGATGTTGCGCTGTGTGTTGTATTTTATACTCTGCATTTTATGTCCAATATCGAGAATTCTAATCCATTCAATGGCTATTCTTTGGCATACACATTACTTCTGTTGTTGAATACTTGGTTTAACTTCGATGAAAACATGCAATTTTGGCATTTGAACTTAATATTGCTTTATTTTATTTCGGTCATCCGATGCTTCATGGCGTCCTCATTCAAGGTCAGCAATTTCATTTCAGTGTATACATTTAGGGTAAGCATTCGATACCCTCCATTTCAAGCTTCTTGTTGAAAGTGCTTAGGCATAAATAGTGATTTCTTTCTGTATTTTACAGTTTCGATGGTTTTTGAAAGCTTCGATCTCTCCTATCTTTATCCTTCAATCATGGCATCCTTGGAGCCATGTATGCTTTCGCATTTTGTGTGCATGTCTGCTAGCACATTTCATTTTAATCATTTCATTTAGCATCAACCTCCAATTTGCATCTCTTATAAGGATTTTGGCATCGAATAGTTCAATGCTCTTTCTTGTGATTTTGTATAATCTCTTCATCATACCTATCTATTTTCTTGATAGCATGATGGTCGGCTGCATTTCCTTCCCCATTCGATCTCCTATAATATCGATGATTAAGGGAAAAGTTTCCTTTGAAATTATTGAATGTAATTTATAGAAAATTTGATTTAAATGAGTTTGGCTGGTTTTCAAACTTCATTTGTTGCTATGTGCATTGGTGCGCCTTTCTTGGACATTCAATTTATTGCTGTTTGATTTTCATAATGGATAAACATCCATAGATTGTGTGCTTCTCCATCACTGCTTGACAAGCCTAACCTTTAGATTGCTTCGCACCCTTGTTCCTTACCTCTCAATTTGGCATGGGCAGGTAGGCCAACCTTGCGCACCCAATGTTCAACTATGTATGTAATGCAATAAGGGTGGACGCAACCCCTCAGTCACTCAACTGGTGTGGCTGCATGCACCCAGATCACAAACAAAGCTTTCAGTGTTAGGATGTGCTCCTGAGAGAGTCATTTACTCAATGATTTTGAGAGCTTCCTTGCGAAATTTATGTTTGGCATAGTCTACAATCCTCACAATTCTTGTTTTGATATCCCTTTATATTCCATTTCATTTGCTTAAAAGGTTTCAAAGTTTTTACCAATTACAGTTGCGCATAGCTTGCAATTTGTTGCAGTTTAGGAGACATCATCTCTTTGTAACACTGTGTCAAACTGTGTGCATGCTCTGTCTCTACCTCCTCAGTCAAATACTTGTCGCTCTTTACATATTAATTGTTCACGTTGCTTATTGTTATTGTTAACCCAACCTATGCTTGACTTTTCCTTACTTCTTTCAAGAGTCTAACTAAAATAAATAAAATAAGAACTATATGTTATGAATCCTTAAAAGAGAAGTTAGAAGAGAACAAGCATTTTGTTATTGGAGTTGCAGTACAAATTAAAGAAAATAAGTGTGATCTTCATAAAATGTAAAGAGTAGGAATCAATTCAAAACTAAAGTAACTAATGATATTCACATATAAGTTTATAGCATTGGTGATTGATATATATGTGTGTTGTGTGTTCTGTGTTTATATATATATATATATATATATATATATATATATATATATATATATATATATATATATATATATATATATATATGTTTAGGTCTATATATTTTGTTTATTTATTTATTTATATTATTAATTGTTTATCATTATTAAAAATTAGTGATATATATATGTATATATATAGTTTATATATATATATATATAGGTATTAAAGTTATGATTTAAATTTAAATAAAATAAAATAAAATAAATATATATTATTTTTATTGAATGCGATTTAGTTGAGTAAACATGAAATTTATTATCTTTGAGTAATTAAAGAAAGTAAATTAGATAAGTTGTCAATAATTTTATTGTTCTTTATTTTCGACTCTATGTCGAGTAAAATAGAGATATTATATGTAATTGGTCAAAATCGTCTTTTCGAGTTAGATAATCGTGTGATCTTGTTATTGTATTCTATTTATTGTTATTGACCTTAACCTTGTGATGTGGGAACTCTATTGTGTTTTGAACCTCATTTGGATTATTGTAAATCTTGATCTTCTCCAGAGGCATGTCTTATATCCTTTGATGTTTATACTTGTATCTTTGTGATTAGAATAATACATGATTTTGAGTTTTATTAATTGGAATGGTTGTACGTGGTTGTAGTCATTGTGATTACGATTTATCACGAGATGGATTTTCCTCGTATGTTCTTGTCTTGATTTTTATGCTTTAAATGTTATCCTCATTTTTGGTTATACTTTCGGAGTTGAAACTAATTGGCATTCTGTTTGGAAGGGTTGAATGGCGTTGTAAGATCTTTTGGTTATGAGTGATGCGAGAGGGTTAATGCCTCGCATGGTTCTTGCTTTGGTATTATGTTCTTTATGTTATAGTTCGATGCGAGAGGGTTAATGTCTCGCATGGTTCTTGTTTTGGTATTATGTTCTTTATGTTATAGTTCAACCCTTGCCTAGTTTGTGATTTATGTTAGGGGTCATAGAGGGAGTGGCTCTTCGTGGGCGCCAGCGCCTCAGAATGAGGAAGGGCTCAGGATAACCCACGAAAGAGTAGTTAAACAAGTGATAACCTAAACAATAGAATTTAGGGGGGTTGGGCAGTTTAAAAAATACAAGATAATAAAACATTGGATTCCTCGGCTATGCACTAGGGCTACCATAGACTAGTGATAGACTGAGAAGGCTGTGGTCGGCAAAGTCGTAGTCTCGTCTTCATGAGAGATTATCGGCTCCACATTAGCTACCCTATGGTGCCGACGCCTTAGTTAGGAGGAAGGGCCAGGAGATCCATAGATGGGTGCCGGCGCCTTAGTTGGAGGAAGGGCCAGGAGAATCCCATGAGAGCTATGCGATGACACTCTCCACTTGACACCCTTGTGCTTTGTTTGTAGTTGCCTCTGGATATTGTATCTTTATGATGCTTTTGATTCTTGTGAATTTGTTTCATGATTGTTAATTGGTGGTACTTCATGTTATTGTGATGAGTTTCTTAGTTTTAACTTGTTATGTGATTTGTGAACGTTGATGGTAGTTCATTGTATGCTTTGAGTTGTACTTGTTTTGTATCATGTTGTTGTTGAGTCGATTTGACATTCATGGTCGGGTTCACTTCCTCGTCACCTCTGAGCACGGGGGGTGAGTTACTTGTAATTCACATGGTTGGGTGGAACATGCTCCGCACCCGTTGGGTACCCCATCAGCATCTTGTCTTCTCAGCATTCTGCAGTGGAGTTGTACCAGTAATCCCTTGTATTTCATATTTCATTATTCTTGTATCAATTCCCATGTTGGAAAATTCAATGTAATTCATTTATCAAAAAAAAATTGTAATGTAATATTGTAACGATGATGTAATAGTTAGGCTCACTTGTATCTTTATTAAGATATGTGTCATGGATATATTATGTGATGTTTATTATTCTCGTATCATGGTTATTGGATATTGTTGTAATCTTTATCTTTATTTCCGTTTAGTTGTTGCAATGTAACCACGTGTGCCCCAAAGAACTAATCGTGTTAATGCTATTTAATATGCTATGTGGTTATGGTTTAATGTTATTGCATGTTTAATTCAATTGTTATAAAAAAAAATTATTTGCTATGTGTGTGTTCTCTGGGGTTTGCACGACGGGCATTACAATAGGGCCAGGAGTGGGACACCCTTAGGAATCTGAGTCCCCCTATTTTGTCAGGATCAAAATTTTAATGTCAATATCAACATTTTAACATTTGAAATTCAAATTGCAAATTTCAGCTATCGAAATTTAATTTACATGAAAATAGAAAAATGTCTATAAATAGCTAGTTATTACATCATTTGAAAGGGGATTTAGAAAACTATTGGCAAAAATTATGATCAAGAGCACTATCAAGCAAGTCAAGAGCAACATTTTAGAGCTTTATTGCAATAATTCAAGATCCAAGCATCATGTCAAATCCTATGTGAGTTTATGCATGTTTATGTTATTATTGTTTGTGAAGGCTAACCCTTATGTAGGTCTCCAAACAATTCAAGAATTCAAGCAAGTAAGATCCAAGACCTTGAAGTGATGTGCATGACTGCATCCCTTCAAGGAAGCCATTGAAGGGTGGTGAGTTGTAGCACTTTGTTGATTCATCATTCCTTCATATCATATATCTTTCCTATCATTGACATTTCCATTGTGAAAGTGGAAACACTAACACGAGGTTTGACTAAGCAAGCCCCTAAATGGTACAACATTTCATCTCTCTTTGAATGTGCAGGTTTCATGTTTGAAGAGGATTGAAGGAAGATTGAATATCATTCATCCTTTGTTGCATTCAAATCCCTACACCTTGGAAATTCACATAAACTCACCTACAAAATTATCCAAAAAGTTTACAAATGGAAACAAGGATCTCAAATCTAGTATCAGAGGACTGAAAAAGTAGAGTAGGAAACCCCTGCAAAGACCCATATTTCATTGGGTGACTTTTTCCTCACATCCAGGCTAACACCAAACTTTGAGGACAAGTACACATCACTCTACCCTTCCTAGGTCTACCTACAAATATCGGTTTTAGTTTGTTAATTGTCAGTATCTTGCAGTTTTCACATTAGGGCACATAGTCTAATTAGGTTAATCAAAGAAAATCAATTCCAATACATTCCAAGACACAAAAAGATGTAGATCCAGGTCTGATTGGCTCAGCTCTATGGTTGAAAGTCAATCTAAACACCTTGTTGATATTCATCTTAATGAAACATTAGAAAAAGACACCACAAACCCAAAAAAAAATTGAATCCTAGGTTTGCATATTAGACCTAGGGTTCTATTTTTTATTTGTTTCAGAACTTTATTTACCCTTGAGACAAGAATTGTGAATGATAAAAGTAACACATATATTATTTTTGAAGTTTGAGCACATATGTTTCTTGTAGAGAAGGCATTGCTTTCAATTGACAGAATGGGACATATTGGAGAGAATGGCCTTTGAAATTTTCTCACTAAAGGTATGTCTAAATAAAATTATGATTGCTCCTTAGGTTTTATTTTTTATTTTTTGTATATTATGTATATGGTAAATAAATCAAGTTATAAAATTCTCCACAAATGCTACAAGAACATAGAGATTTGTAGCTAATATGTAGTGATGTGTTAGGACCTATCCTTGTTTCCTTAGGTAGAACTTTGATATTTTCAATAAACTCAAGGAGTTAAGGGCTCTTATAGAAAACCATACAAAAAGTAATGTGTTGAGGACATATAAGAGTGGAATTTTTCACTCAAATAATTTTGATAATTTTTTGAAGTTATGTGGAGTAGCAAAGAAAAAGACAACTTCATCTACACCTCAACAAAATAGAGTTGCAAAAGGAATGAATGGAATGTTGACCATTTAAATATCTAGGAGTATGCTTAGTAGTGTAGTTTTAGAATAAAAGTTCCAGGAAAAAGTAATAAACACTACATGTTTCTTATCAATCAATCATCTACGTCAACTCTTGTTAATAAGACTCCATAGACAACATGGACTAGTAAAAAATCCTCTCATCAACATCTTGGATGTTTTAGTGGATGGTTATGTGCATGTTCCAAAGGAAAATAGAACCAATCTCAATTATAATCTAGAGATGTGTATATTGGATATGATGATGGCATAAAAGGAAATAATTTTTGAAACCTATAAACAAAGAAGATTGTTTATAGTTATAATATAATATTTAGCGGAGTAAAAAATCCTCCAAAGCACAAACATCAAAGAAAGGAATAGTTGTAAAAAGTGCAATTTAAAATAAATTTTAGATAACCTATATTTAAATAAAAATCTATAAAAGATGGTACACTAGAAGAGGAAGAATATCTTACTCCGATATTGAGGATATCAATTAAAGAAAGAAGGCAACCAAAAATGTACAACGCATTTTATTTTTGTAGTACTTTAGTATATTTACTACTAGTGACTATCTTAGAATTGTTGTGAAGGCACTTGATTCAAAGGAAATTAAATAATTTATCAAGTCTACTAATGAAGAAATGAAGGCCAAATGTCAGCAAGAGTGTGCGATGAGATTTAATTAAGTTGTCTAAAGAAGAAAACCCATTGGTTAGAAATGGATGTTTAAGAAGTTCAATGGAGAAGGTAGAGTATAGAAGTTTAAAGTTGATTTGGTCACATAGGGATATTACCAAGTGGAGGATATTGATTTTGGTGAGATTTTATCTTTAATTTCTAAGTTAAATTTTATTAGGTTTTTTGTAGTTGTGGATGCTATTGATCTTGAAGTAGAATAGGTGGATGTGAAGATGTAACTTTCTTCCTTTAGGGCCTTCAAGGAGAACTGTATGTCATAACTAAAAATTTCTTTAGTTAAATGAAAGGAGAACTTAGTTTGTAGGTTGGAGAAGTCCCTTTACAATCTATAACAACTCGTAAGGATGTGATATCAAAAAGTTGATAATTAGGTGTTAATACATGGATTTGTACAAAATAATGTTGATCACTATGGATATTTCAAAGAGATCAATGGACATTTTGTTATCATAGTATTGTATGTTGATGATACGTTACTAATTGTTAACAATAAGGAAGTGACCAAGGATGTCAAATCTCAATTGTCATCATATTTTTATAATAAATTTTTTTGGGGCATAAAAATTAAAATCTTGTTTAAATACAAAATTCTTGTTGAACTAGAGAAAACATTAAAACTATATTAAAGATTATGTAACAATGCAATCTTGCTAATGTTCATATTCAAATTAGTTTGAAGTTATGTGCAATACACTATCCCACGACATAAGGCTATTGAGGACATGTTTTGTGTTCCTTATGTAGGTGTTGTTGGAAGTTTGATGTGTGCCATGGTATGTACTCTACTAGATATTGCCAATATAATAGGATTTCTAAGAAAATATATGTCCAACCTAGTTAAGGAAAATTGGATGATGGTAAAAAGGGTCTTGAGATATTTGCATGGAACTTCAAATTATACAATCCATTACCAAGAGAGAATTAAGATGGGAAAATTAATAAATATGTACAAGGTGTTCTTGATGTTGATTGAGCTAGAGATATTAATTGTTGAAGATGTACAAGTGGTTATGTATTTGCTCTGTTTAATGGATCAATTAGTTGGATGGACAAGAGGTAGACAATTGTTCTATTGTTAACTATAGAATTTGAGTGTTTTGCAACAACTCATGCATGTAAGGACATTTTCTAGTTACAAATTTTATATTCAAACATTGGTTGTATTTTACATAAATTTGTTAGGATACATGCTATGATAGTCAAAGTGTAATTTTTTTTCCAACCCTACTTATCATGCTCAAGCAAATCATATTTAAGGGCAATATCATTTTTCTAGAGACATGGTTGATGATGAAAGGGTATTGTTGGAAAAGGTTAAAACCTTGGAGAATATTGTTGAAAAATGCTAATAAAAAAATTCATACTTCTCTAGATATTTTTTTTCGTATTGGTATGTTTTTTTTCATTTGAATCACGGATGACACTATCTACTTACAATTTTTTTTCATAAATCAACACAAATATGTTTATCATTTTGTTCTATTTTTTAGTAACCCCTTCTCTAGAAATGCACTTCTTTGATAATATTTTGTCACTAATGATTCAATAGAGTGATGTACACTAAATATGATTGCATCAAGCTTATTAAAAAAAATCATTTTAATACCTAATCTTTTTCGAAACAAAATAATTAGATGCTTAATTATAAGCTAGTATCCAATTTTTATTTTAAAGTTTAAGGAGCACAAGGTAGAGTCTTCCAAATTAGTTTCATGTATTTGATAGTAAAATATAGACTCTCAATCATCCATAAATGTCAAGATTGTGTTCAACATGACCATGAGAAATACTATGTGTTAACCCCTCTAAACAAGTAACATTGTAAAGAGAAACCACATACACAATATCCATATTATAAACCTCATGGTGAGGACAATATCATTGAGAAATTTGAAATATTTTTGAAGGTCACTAATCTTAACACTTGCATGTTTTGCTCCACAATCACAAGATTTGTTTTGTATTACTTGAAACAATCTCTCATACACTGTAGTGGTATTGTTTTAAAGGTAAGATGGTTTGCAATGTATCTAGTTTACCTCAATTCACCACAACAATCTATAAATTTTACATCATTAATGCACTTTGTATTCCTTTCTATATTATATTGGCCAAAATTTCTTTCCTTGCTTCATATTTTATGACAACCATTGTATATTATTTTGTCAACCACATCAACAATATACCTCTTTATACAATTATTTCCATAATCACATGGTCTACATTTGTCTACATTATCGATGATCATATTGCACATTCTCTAACCAGTCAACACCACACATGCTATTGTATTCAACTTTTCCCATTACTTTGATGATTTTAATGTAGATATTTGTACCTTTAATATTCTAATTTTTTCAATCTTCTTTTTTCACACATATTTATAATAAAAATAATAGCTATTTTTTATAATTTTCAAGTTGAATAGGAAATAAATTTAATTCCTAATTCATGCAACCATATATATCTCAAACAATTAAGTTTCCAAACTATTGCATTTGTATACCCTTAATTGCAACCATTATTACACCACATTTTAAACATTTTAATAAGTTTTGTATGTTTTAAATATGTGAATCATATTATTGTAAAACATTATAGGTCAAAGATTCTTGTTATGCACTAATTGGATTCATTGAGTACTTAAGAGTTTATGCCAATTATATTCTTCCAAATTCATTGCATTATTAAATTATTTAAATACAAGATTGGCAGAATCATCTCAACCCCCCCTAACTTAATAATGGTCATTTTGTAAGCTATTTTCTTTTAAACCTATCATGATGAACATTTTTCAACTTACTAATAAATTCTTTCAATATTTTGTTTAAACTAAAAATTGTTATTTGTATTCATCTTTTCTCATTACTTTGTTGATTTTAATGTAGATATTTGTACCTTTAATATTCTAATATTTTTCAATCTTCTTTTTTCACACATTTTTATAATAAAAGTAATAGCTATTTTTTTATCATTTTCAAGTTGAATAGGAAATAAATTTAATTCCTAATTCATGCAACCATATATATCTCAAACAATTAAGTTTCCAAACTATTGCATTTGTATACCCTTAACTGCAACCATTATTGCACCACATTTTAAACATTTTAATAAGCTTTTTATGTTTTAAATATGTGAATCATATTATTGTAAAACATTATAGGTCAAAGATTCTTGTTATGCACTAATTGGATTCATTGAGTACTTAAGAGCTTATGCCAATTATATTCTTCCAAATTCATTGCATTATTAAATTATTTAAATACAAGATTGGCATAATCATCTTGACCCTTCCTAACTTAATAATGATCCTTTTCTAAGCTATTTTCTTTTAAATCTATCATGATGAACATTTTTCAACTTTCTAATAAATTCTTTCAATATTTTGTTTAAACTAAAAATTATAATTTTTAATTTTTAATTTAAAGAGAATATTGAAAGAATATAATTCTTAGTTTAAAGAGAATATTGAAAGAATTTATTACTAAGTTGAAAAAATGGTTAAAGAGAATAGTGAAAGAATTTATTAGTAAGTTTGAAAAATGTTCATCTTCATAGGTTTCAAAGAAAATAGCTTAAAAAAAGAACACTATTAAGTTAAGGAGGGCCGAGATGATTCTACCAACCTTGTATATAAATAGTTAAATAATAATGCAATAAATTTGGAAGAATATAATTGGCATAAGCTCTTAGGAGCTTTGACCTACAATGTTTTACAATAATATGATGTAATATGATGCTATATATATATATAGCTTTATACCACACATTTTTATTTTTATTTCCAAGAACAACTTGCAAAGAAGTATTTATATAAGCCACCTCTTTTCAACCCATCAACATGGATGTTTTTAACTTACTAATAAAATATTTTATTTAAAACACAAATTATATATCAAATTCAAAGTCTAAATGACCTCTCAAAGGTTCATATATCATATTTCACCTTTCAAATTATTTTCATTATTTAAATGACTTGTATTTTTACCTATTTTTCATGCTTTAAATATCTTATGCCAGATTCTATCTACAAGTTTTTAGCTATAGACTCATGGCTTCTCAAAATGAATTGAAACCAATGTACCTCATCCACTTGTCCATTAATTATCTATATCATTTCACATATATGTTATGGCGCATAGGGTCTTGTTTCTCATCTCATGAACTAGTGATTGGCCAACCATTATAAATGGTTTCACTACAATAAAACATGATAGTGGTTCAAAAATCCCTACCATGTCTTCTAGTGGACTTCAACATTCAAGATCCTCCTCTAATGGTAAAAGAGTGAGGTTCATTCCAATTTTGAATTGCTTGTACCATATACAACATCTCCCAACTCATAACAAGTTAGTGATTGTTGCAACCTATAATTGACTTGTTCGCTAGGCCATGGATCTAAGAATTCTTGATGTGAAATGAACAATAAGGGTGTTTTTAGAATTTTCTTATGGAAGCTTATAGAAAGTGTTTTAATATCATTTTCAAATTATTTGACTCTTAACCCCTCATTACCACATTTTAGGAAATTTCTTATTCAACACTCCTTAGAATAAAACTTTCTTCCTTTTGATGGGGCTTTTGTTCCCCTTTCTCCATAGAGGAATTCATTTATATGAGAATTCTATCATATTTTTGAAGTAACATACATTTCTATAAGATATAGTGTCATGAAATTTTGCTTACCCTCTTTCCTTGTTTGCCAATCTAGCTTATCTCTCACTCATGTCACTAATATGTGCCCTTTGTTCTTTCTTCTTTATATTGAAAAATTATCACTAGATTAAATAAACTAATGTCCTTGGCAATGATGTTTTTTCCCCCTCTTTACAATAAATCTTGCATAGTTACCAACTTTATATTACCCAAATGGTGTGATGAGTTGAGACCATAACACAATCGATTGACTAGCATATTCATTCAAATATTAAATCATTTTCCATTACATTTTAATTGATGAGCCCTCAATATCTTGATCTACAAATTTGTTAATTGCAAGTTTTCAAATATGACTTAACCCTCTTCGCCATTGGTTCTCTTTTCCAAATTTATTGTCTTTTGAAAATATTTCAACCTAACAAAAATTTCTCCACTTTACAACTTTTGATGTTTTCAATCTAACCACATTGGTATCCTAACAACTACAACACAATTTCATTGGTAATTAGATGACATGAAGGTAAGATAAGAACAAAATTATAAATGTGCACAATGGAGAACCATATAATATTTTAAGATTTAAACTAGAGAAAATTTGTAGAGTATGCTTCTACACACGATAGGTTCATATCATAGTATCATATAAATTTACTTTAATAAGAAATTCCTTTAATCATAGGGTTAAAATGTTATAGAGATATATATGTATATCATCAGTAAGAGACTACTAATATAAACTTAGCAACAACCATGAAATTTGTGGATGACACATGTATAAGCATCATAAGTAACAACACAAAAATTAAATATAGCCCTATGTATATATTATTTAGCTAATAAATCATTCATTTATTGTATAATGTGTTGATAAAATTTAAAGCATACATACAATAACAATATATATATATACACACACACACAAATGAAATGGTCATACTTGTGACAATCTACAATGGAATGGCATGTTCTTAATAGTCATGGTATGTTTCCACATCATTCTTGCTAACTTGAACTTTTACAAACCAATTATCTCTAGTAGATAGATGCAAATGCTAACCAACATGATATATACTAATTTTGCATAAAATTTAGGTCTAACACTTCAAGAACATTTCAAATTTATTAATGAATCACAATCCTTGAAATAATGTGATATTATGTGCCTAGGAGAAGACAAAAGGGAAGGCATCACTAATTACATCTGTAAGTGATCCTAATGACACAATGCACTGCATTCTATTGTAATCAAGGGTTAATAGGTGATGAGATCACAAACAAATTCCCTTACATTGGATAGCATGTTCAATTGCATTACATAACTAATATGCAAGTGAAACTAGCATTCTTAGATATTGTCAAGATTTCGAGGAATGTAGAAAAATGTAAAAAGAGCTAAATGTGAATGTCAAGAATGGCTTAATGGAGAAAATAAATATGACAATGTTCTCCAATTGATCATTAAGAATTGTCATTGGTGTTAAATTAAAAATTATAAATATGACCAAGAATGAGAGATGACACAGTTAGAAAGATGTATTATGTGAAAAACAAACTTAGGAAGCACAATGTGACTAGACACCCACATACAAAATGAAATTAATGATTGGACTAGGAGGTAAAGTGGAGTAAGCAAAAAAAAATAAAAAAATGAATTATTATTATGAGTTTGAAATATAATTTGCAATGAATATATATTGAAAGATAGATATGTAACTGTTATGTGTTAAACCAAGAGAATATTGCATTAAGGAGAGAAGTGGATCAATTCAGGGGTAGGATTTTAGCAATGTTACTACCAATGACTACTTAGCCTAATTTACCAAAGTCTTAACTTCATCAATCATGGATCCTCTATGTATTAGGACTTCATTGAGTCTCTCTAACTAAACCCACTTCTTTGGTGTTTATTACTCCTATCACTTTTAGAAGTCAAATCTTTCCAATATAGGAACTACCACCATATAGACCACTCAATCCATAATTTGCTCCCCACCATTCTTTTAAAGTCATCAAGGGTGATGAATAACCTTAAAAGATAGAAAAGATGTGGGTCATCACTTTCATTATTGCATATATTGCATCTAGACCATAAATAATAAATGAAATGAAACAAAGTCAATAGTCAAAATTATTGTTTTACATGATGTGCAAAGAGTTGGAATCATCTCTATTTTTTCATGGATAGTTGCCAAGGGTAGTTGCTACCAGTGGTGTTCATTATAAAAAATCATCTCAACAATTGAAAAACTAGCATATGTGTGTTGTTTCTTTAGGATATGAGTGTATTTCATAATGGTGGTGGTGCTTACAAACTTTCATGCCTACTCTTGACAAACCAGTGTTTATGTGTGTTGTCTTGGATGCTTCATATAATCTCCATTCATGTCCATCATGCAAGTAGTTAGGCCTAACTTGTAGCAAATAGATTTTACTTCAAGGTCAATAATGAGAAGAGTACTTTGTTTGTTGTGTTAGATATGTTGATGTGGTGTTTGTTTGATTAGTATTATGATGCATATTTACTCACAAATTTATCCACTATAATACATATATATGAATGAAGTGATAATTCCTATAGTTTCTTTCCATATTCTAATAATTTCAAAGTTGATTAAAGACTTGATATTTAGCATTGTAGATAACATAAATTACTGTTGTAGACAACACACTTTTAATTGTTGTTTGATCTTATCAAATAAACTACTTATGCAAAAAGACAAATTCTTAGAATAATGAAAACCAACACCAATAATTGCTCATAAATAGTCATTAGTTATTCCATCACCACTAGTCTAGCTTCATTTTTTTTCTATTGTTTATGACCTATAAAGAAGATGTAGCAACTACCCTATTACACTACCCAACCTCTAACATCAATGCTAGTCCTGATCACTATCTATTGTAGATGTTAATGGCACCGAATATTGAGATACTAAAAATCCCACACATCAAAAAGCATTTAATAGTATTTCTAAGATGCTTCCCAACAACATTCAAAATCCCTTACTTTGAAAAGCATTTAATAATATTTTTGAAATGCTTCCCAACAAGAGAATCGAACTTTGGCACAAACAAAATGATTTCCTTCCCATGCCACTATCAAAGGCCTATTTCTCAATGTTGTTGCTAAATAATTGTTTCCATAACTATTAGAATGTTAAAGAAAAAAGAGGAAACTCTTGTAGGGGCCACCTACCATTCTCTTTAGTAAAGACTACAAATGTATGAAAATGCATGGAGAAGATTTTGCTTGTGATTTGTTGATCCATAAGTGCATCAAAGTGGATCAATTTTAGGTGGAGAATAAGGCTAAGGCTACAAGTTCACCTACGAAAACTAATATGACACCTATAGCAAGGCTGCAAGTCACATGTAGCTACTTGCAAAGATGTAGTGGAGTTGCATGATCACTTGCAACATATGCTACAAGAATCTAGATTGTTAGCATGTCATTACAACATTGAGAGTGGTAGGTTTCACTCTAGGCCATCTTTGCTTCCAAAATCCAACAAGAACACATGTAGTAGCTTGATAGTATTGCTTGTGTTGTGAGGATAGATTGATACTTGCAACAATATTGCAAATTTGTTGGGACAATCATGGTAGTCGATTGAGCAATTGGTATTGTCTAGTAGGGATGAAATGCCATGTAGAGGTGTAGTTGGCAGCAAAGAGTTCGAGGCAGCAAAAGAGAGGAGTCCAAGGGATAAGTTTGGTGGCATATTATCCTTTGTATCACATGCAATTGTTCCTCCTTTGATGGCATGTTTCTCTTTCAATGTGGTATGCAACTACCAATTTCCTTTGGCATTAAATTTTGGCAATGTCCAATATTCCTTCCCACATGCATAATTGTTTTCCGTCAAGCTAAGTGTGGATTCAATTCTTTTACAACCATTTGTTTTCCATCTAGCAAGTGCATGTCTATTACCACCATCACTGGCAGCCAACACATAGTTGCAATGTTGTTCTCTTTGCAAAGTCATGTACGTATACTTGATGGGAATGTTACTTCCTTGGGTTAGTTGTTACTATTATGGGAAATACTAGTATTAGGGCAATGGGAAGTTAGTGGGGCAATGTATAAGAAAAAAAGATGGAAGATGAAGAGATAATAGATGAAGATGAGAGGAAGAAAATAGACTTCCTAGATAAAATGGCATGAGAAACCATTGAGAGGATGTTGATTGCATAATAGAGTTAATTGCGTGATAGGAAAAGAGTGTTGGGAATCATGCAAAGGTAGATACATCTTTCAAAGCCATAAATGGTTTGAGTTTTGCTTCTGATGGTTGATAAATTATCAAAGCATTGGGAAAATGTAGGTGATGGCATGCCTTGTTGATCACAGAGTGAATCGAACCCACAGAGACTTCAAGTCCAAACAAACTCTCACAAAGGAAGTTCAAGATTAAAATGAAAAACAACATATTAGAATATTGATCACTCACAACCAATGATAGGAAGAACAAAATGACATTATATTTCCAAATGGTTTTGTTGGTTACAATCAATTCAATCTCATAAACAATGCTCCAAACATTCTATAGTGGCTTTACTATGCAAATCATATATGGCCTTTAATGGTCGACCAAACTACACCCCAATGTCACTGGCATTCAAAGTGACTTCTACTTTTTCTTCTAGTTGTTGGTCACCTCTTAATATCTTGAACCCCTATTTATGTCCAACGTCCAACCCATGTTCCAACGTTCATTCCTCTTCAAGTACTCATTGACCCTCTCCAACTGTCGACCACCAATAATTATCTCACCAAACACTATTGCTAATTGTCAATTTGTCAAGCAGATTCGACCAAGAAGCTTAACAACACATTAAACAACAGATTACACTAAAAAAAAACTAAAACTATCAAACTGTAAGAAAGAAACAAAACCAAATTTGAGATGAAATAAGAGGAATGCTATGCATCAGACTCGCCAGGCAGAAAAATATCATGAGCCCCTACTCATGAGGTTTGCAACAAAATAACCCAACCGAGAGAGTTCAAATTTAGTGAGCCAAGAATCATGTTCCACTGGATGATTGCTCCACTTCACCAAATAGCTGAAGTACTCATGTCTTAGGGTTTTCTTCCACAACTGTGTATCAAGAATGCATTCGATGTCTTGCGGAGAAGAGGAAACTCCTTGATGTTTCTCAGTATTTGAAGACTCGGTCTCTACTGCACCATCCTCAACATCTCCCTTATAAGGATACAGATCTGCTACATTAAAAATAGGTGAAATGCTAAGGTCTGAAGGTAGAGATATTTCATATGCATTATCCGAAAATCTTCTAAGAACTTTGTAGGGTCCTATCTTTTTCATTTTTAGTTGCTTGTACTCTCCTCTAGGGTATCTTTCCTTTTGAAGGTGAGCTAATACAAGGTCTCCAACTTGAAAATGTATCTCCCTCTACTTTTTATCAACATGTTTATATTGCTGATTATTTCTTTCTATATTTTTTTTAACCTCTTCATGGAGATCATGAATGAGTTTAGCAAAATCTTCACATGTTGCACTTTGCCCTTCCATATTACCAAGGTCTCTCAACTCATACACCCCCCTTGGATGCATACCATACACCACATAAAATGGACTAAATCTAGTACTTTGATTAGGAGAATCATTAAATGCAAACTCAGCTTGAGTCAAAGCTAGAGCCCAATTACCTGGTGTTTTCCCAGCAATACACCTCAGCATGTTTCCAAGACTTTGGTTAACAACTTCGGTCTACCCATCCATTTGGGGGTGATAAGTAGAACTAAAACTCAAATTAGTGCCCAATTTCTTCCATAGAGTCTTCCAAAAATAACCCACAAATTTAGTATCTCTATTAGAGATGATACTTTTAGGAATCCCATGCAATCTCACTATTTCTTTGAAGAACATATTTGCAATGTTAGTGGCATCACTAGTTTTCTTACAAGGTATAAAATACACCATTTTGGAAATCCTATCAACCATAACAAAAATTGAATCATTGCCCCTTTGTGTACGAGGCAAACCCAACACAAAGTCCATCTCACTGAATCCCAAGACCTAGCTCGAATTGTAAGTGGCTGATATAATCCAACATTTTGGCTTCTCCCTTTAGCATGTTGACAAAAGCTGCATCTTTCAACATATCTCCTCGCATCCGCTTGCATCTTTGGCCAAAAATAATGAATGCTTAACTGCAAAAAAGTATTATCCTGTCCAAAGTGACCAACAAGACTACCACAATGTTTTTCCTTCAACAAATTGTCTCTCATGGACCTTTTAGGAATGCATAATTTGTTCCCCTTGAACAACAAACCTTATTGAATCATATAATCCACCCATGGCTCTCTATTCCTACAAATAGGATTGATGCAAGCTGCAACTGCTTCCTTAAAATTTGCATCCTATGCATACAACTCTTTCAAACTTTCAAAGCCCACACTGTTAGTTAGTATTTCACACAACAAATTCTTTCTACTCAAAGTGTCAGTAACTTTATTCACTTGTCCATTTTTATGCTTCAAAACAAAATTAAAACTTTGGATTGGCATGTCTTTGATTCAACTTGTGTTGACTGTTAATAAACTACAAAGCATGGTTATCTGTGTATACAATGAACTCTTTAAGCAATAAATAATGTCTCCATTTCTTTAAGGATTGAACCAAAGCATAGAATTCCAAATCATAAGAAGTATACTTCCTTTTTGCATCATTTAGTTTCTCACTAAAGTATTCTATTGATTTACCTTCTTGACTTAGGACAACCCTAATAGCCAACACACTAGCATCACACTCTACTTGAAGCACTTTTTCAAAATTAGGGAAAGCAAGAATGGGCTACTCACTCACCCTTTGCTTCAAAAATTTAAAACTATCTTCAGCCTACCTAGTCCATATAAATGGCCTCTTATTCCCCTTTATAGTTTCAAGAATAGGTGCTACCACATGACTGAAACTTCTAATAAATTTTCTATAAAAACTTGTGAGCCCATCAAAGCTCCTTACTTCCATTATGCTTTTAGGTGTTGGCCAATCAAGGATAGCTTGTACCTTCTCTTTGTCCATCTTCAATCCCTTATTTGACACCGCAAAGCCCAAATACACTAGTTCAATCTGCATAAATACACTTTTTTCAAATTTATCTGCAACTTCTCCTCATGCAACCTCTTCAATACCTACCTCAAATGCTCAAGATACTTTTCCTTAGACTTGTTAAACACCAAAATGTCATCTAAGTATACAATCACAAATTTACCAAGGAATGGTTTCAAAACCTCATTCATGAGTCCCATTAAAGTGTTGGTGCATTAGACAATCCAAAAGGCACAACAAGCCATTCATACAAACCATCACTAGTCTTAAAGGTTGTCTTCCATTCATCCCCTGGTCTGATTCTTATTTGGTGATAGCCACTCTTCAAGTCTACTTTTGAAAAATACATGGAGCCATTTAAACAATCCATCAAATCTTCAATTTGAGGAATGGAAAACCTATATCTTATGGTAATTTTGTTAATAACCCTTGAATCAATACACATACCCCATTCCCCTCCTTTTTTTGGCACTAGTATTGTGGGAACAACACAAGGATTTGGGTTTTCCCTTATTAAGCCCTTCTTCAAAAGGTCCTCCACTTACTTCATTATTTCTTCATTTTCCATAGGTGTCAACCTATAAGCAACCTTATTAGGAAGGATAACCCTTGGAATCAAATCCATCTGGTGGTTGATGCTCCTCATAAGAGGCAATACACTAGGAAAATCAGATGCAACAATATCCAAATGTTCATTCAAAATATCTTTCACTTCAAGAGGGAAATCATCAAATTTTGTAGTAGTAAATACACTCTTAGGTTTAAGAACCAAAGCAAATCCTATTTCCTCATTCTTCAAGTCATGTAGAAACTCCTTAGCACTGACCAACATTGCCTTACTACTGCTACTATTGTTGGTGTCTTCTTCAGGGTCTTTCATAGGCATCAAGGTATGTTTCACTCCATCTTTCTCAATAGTATATGTGTTCTTCCTTCTATTATGCACTGCTTTCCTTTCAAATTGCCCTAGTCTACCAAGCAATACCGGGCACACATCCATAGGCATCACATCACAAAGAACACTATCTTTATAATTACCAATTTGTAAATCAACATGGGTATACTCATTTACTAACAATTGATGGCTTTTTGCAACCAAGATACCTTATAAGGAGATGGATGCTTAATTCTTTTAAGATCTAACTTTTCTACCATTTTTGTTGCAATAATATTATCTATACTACCACAATCAAGGATTAGTTTGCAACATTTACCTTTGGACTTACACTTGGTTTTGAATAAGACTCTCCTTTGAACCAGTTCTTGACTTTCCTTTTGAGGTTTTAATAATACTCTCTTTAGCAATAATGATTCACTCAATTATGGTTCCTCTTTGTGGTGAATAGGAGACCCCACACTTTCTTGGTTAGCATAACAATTTGATTACTTCTTTCAAACTTGGAATGTCCCTCTTGAGATAATTCAAAGGATTCCCAACTCTTGTGGCCATATTGGTTGCACTTACAGAATTTTCCAACTATAAGAGAGGGGGACCAACCACGTCAAGGCTCTAGGTCACGAAGAGTCGAGAGCGGAGGACTGCCCTAACTTACCTCACTCTAAAGGGATGTTTTGGGGTGAGGATCGAGAATGAAGAGCACTATGTAGTACTTTTGGCACTCTACTAACCCGAAGTTCAGGTTTGGGCTAGGCGAGCTGGTTTTTGGAGCCAATACTGCACCTCAGACAACTCTATCTGAGGATGACAACGCGGTTCTGGGATGACAGTGCAGCGTGTTGGCATCTCTCTGGTGCGTTGGTGTCCGTATAGCCAAAAAATGTAACACAATAAAAAACACTAGAAACTTACTAAATTGCCTAGCTAACTAATCTTAATGAAATAAACATAGTAATGAGATAAGAAAAATAAAGACAGAGATGATAAAGCAAGTAAATGAAAGTTAGGGTGACGAAGATGATCTCATAAAAGTGTTGATTCACCAGCTAGCTCCAAGCACACATTCACCTACACACAAGCAAGAGGGGAAATTTGTTTGGGTTGTATAGGGGGCCTCAGTCAGACCCCCATTTTGGTGTTTCCACCTCCACAGACAGCCAAAAAGCAATGAAGTAGAATATGCAATAAAGAAGAAACTACTGCAATGAACATTACAAAACAATACTATGCTACTCTATCAAATCACAAAGGAGAGGAGTGAAGCGTTACAACCTCCACCCAAAGGCTCACTAGCCAATGAAGGGAGAATGCAAGGTATGGACTTGGCAAAGTCAACACAGTCGCAATGGTGATGAAGGGAGGTCTTGCAAGACTCCAAGCCCATAACTTCTATGGGTGCCTCACACTTGCGATGTGGAGTTGATAAAGTGTCAATGTTGTTGCAATGCTCACAATGAAGTGTTAGAATGTTGGTAGAATGCTTCAAGAGTATGCTCAAGAGATCCCAAAAGTGTGAAGACGTGAAGAAGATGAAGTGATAGTGAAGTGAATGCTTTTGAAGGTGGGATGAGAGGGAATAAGGTCATTTTCGGGTCGGTTGGTCGAAGAGGGACATTCTAATTCGACCCCAATCAAGTGTGTAACGCCTTTGCCAACTTCAAACGTAGGAATCCGTCAGGGACAACGTGTCGTGCAAATTTCTATGCACCACACGTGCGTCCTCGAAAAATATTCTCTCATCGACGCACAGGGAAAACGCCAAGTGGAAGGAAGGTAGATGGGTGATTTGGAATTTCACCTTCCAAATTGATTTTCTAAGGTGAGGGTATGTGAAAGGGGAATTTGCTTAAGGGGTGCAAATTCACTCCTATACATTTTGCCTCCACTTTAGCGAGCATGAATATTGATGAGAGTTCGGTAAAGTAGATTAAAGAGTTAGTAGGGTTAGAAATGTATACCTGAACCATCAAGGAAGCAAACCACGAGTTGGCGAACTCGAAAGTGCGAGGCAGGAAAAGGACTCAATAAGTACTCTCTCTTGACAAGTTTCAAACAAAAGGACTTCATAGCCCCACAAAACTATGAAGTTGCACAAAGTACACCGAAGGCCCTTAGACCAACGATGGACAAATCCTGCAGGATGTGAGCATCTTATAGGCCCACAAACCTACATGAAGGCATTCCCCCAAGTACTCTCTCATGAAGGAAGCCTAGTGAAAGATGTAAGCACCTCACAGGCTCGTAGACCTGCAAGAAGGCAACCCCCAAGTACTCTCATAAAGGAAGCCCAATAAAAGGGGACTTTGCAGAGTCAGACTGGAAAGCGGATTTACAAGCGCACCTGCAAAGCAACATATTAATCCACAAATAAAACATGTTAGAAAACAATAAGCAGCCATGCAAGTAAACAAGCAGATAGTCATCAAATTGAAAGGCTTTCAAAGGGGTCCTCGGGGACCCTTCGAAAGGAGGGGTCCACTCAAGGGACATGTTTCAAAGTGCAAAAGAGACGTTTTTTTCTCAAATCAACTCATCATCAAGGAATCCTTTCGAAAGATGTTCACTTCATCAAGGAATTCGAAAGGAAGAAAATGCCCCCTCTCGAGGGGAAGGTCGAGGCTTCTCCTGCAAGAAAAGTTGCTCCCACCTCAAAAGAAAGTTCTTCAAGTTCTTTCTTTGCGAACCCATGATGAAGGAAACACGTTACATTAGGGGTCCAAGTTGAGAATGTGATCTTTGAAAAAATTTGCAAGGATTTTTGAGAAAGGATTCGTTGGCAACGAATGTGTTTTATGAAAATCAAAACATCATAAGAGTAACGTTGTCACACATATGAGGGACAACTCAAGCAAAGAAGCGAGAAAAATAGAACGAAAGAGAAGTAGCGACATCACGAACAAGGGACACAGGGGTGATATGATATTTCGGGGTTAGAGCTGCTCATGAATATATGTAAGTATAGTAATAGTATATAAATGAACTGTCATCAACCCCCTACTATATTAGACCATGTGAAGAATGCACGCGAAGATAAAATAAAAATAAAAAATTGGGTCAACATGGAAGGGAAGCCTAAATGCCCCTAACGCTTTGCATTGTCCCCAATTTTCCAAAAGTCAAGACACATAACAGAGGAAGAATGATGGAACAAATAGAGGAAGTTTTACGACACATAATCACTCATGTGTCCAAGCACCTACAAGGGTGACAAGGGTCATTCAGGAACACATAACGCAAGCACGTGGGAACACATCACAACAAACACACACACCTAATCTAAAGAGGCTTTTGTAGAGTGATGGTCAACGACTTTGCAAAAATCGTTGACAGCATCGAGACTTCGTCCAAAGAGTTGAACATGCACTTCACGGGAGTGCCACGTGTGACCTTAATGAACGGGGTAGGCGATGCTCGAGATTCACTGCTTCGCTCACCGAGTGCCTCAGGAGCAGTGACAAACTCAAGGGAAGCCGAAACCGGCTCCATCACTAGGACAGAACAAGCTAACGCAGGACCACCCTTTGAAGAAGGTGGGCTCCTGTTATGCCCTCCATTGCTAGAAGGGCCAATCTCCACTTTTTGTTTCGTTGGAGGATGTGAACTCCCCACAGATGAGGCGAGAGACGCGAAAGAGGAGAAAACCATGGCGACCACCACCGAGGTATTTGGCATGTCCACAGGTTTAAAGAATGGCAGGATGTTCGAAAGGGACATCAAAAGGGGTGGCTCGACCAAACGAGTGATAAACACCTACACCTTTTTAGGGTCAAGCACACTTACACTCGTTGGGGGAGCTGACAACAAAACCAAATTTGATTGAACGAAAGTAGAGGGGAGGAGAGAGGAAGATGCATCGGGAGGCCCTGAAACAGGGACGATCAATTCCTCTTCCTTTCTTTGCAAGGCGGCTTGCTCAACTGCCAGAGCCTTTCGTCGACGCTTGTGCTCGCACGCAAGGAAATTTCTATGACTCTTTGAGCTAGAGGTCGGGAGCTACAAAGGGACAAAAGGCTCCTGCTCAACCATAGGAGTGTCCATCACAACCGTTTCCGATGGAAGGATAGACTCCTGAACGAGAGCAGGAGTTTGAAAGACAGCAGGGGGAGTCAGCTCCAACACCTTGGCAGCGGGCCTCTTCCCATTCATTGCTTTAGGAGCAAGAGCGGTAGGAGGTCGTGGAGGCTGAGACATAGAGGATTCCCCATGGGGACCCTTCCTTCTACCATATCGAACGAGCCTACGCTCCATGGGTAGAACAGGAAGTTCAAATGCAAGATGTTTGGGCTTTTGCGAAGCGAGCACCATAGGCTTCTCCTACAGACATGGAGCAGAATCTGATGACACTAAAGCAGGGCGAGAGGAAGCGGCAGGTTGGACAGCAGAAGAGGAGAAAGAGGAACCTTGAGAGTGCTTCTCTTCTTCCCTTCTACATGCCAGGGTGGCATTACTGTCAGCTTTTAAATAAGCCCTATGTGAAACAACACAAGGTGATGGAGGGTAACTCACTCTAGGTGTTAAGTGCCCTTTCTTGTATTTCTCATACGTCTAATACGAGAGGTCCTTCCTAAGCGGAAGCAGACCAACAGGTGCAGGCCAGACGTGGTCTAAGGAATAGCTACCACACGTAACCGATGGTTTATAATTGGTGTCGTGGACCACATGTATTGAACCCTCATGAGTAAACTTCAAACATTTATGCACAACCGAGGGAACTACATTCATAGCTACTAACCAGGGGATACACAACTTCACTCTAAAGAGTTCAGACCCCGAGATTATGTCAAACAATAGGTTTATAGACTTAGGTCTGATAAGGACCGACAAAACGATGCCACCAAGGGGATATACGAAACTCTGTTATGTGTACAGATGGTGCTTACAAGTGCGTCGTACCCATCTTTATGTAGGAAGTTAATTAGCATAATCTCCTCGGTTATAATATTCGCATGAGACGTCGAGTCAACAAGAAAACCTACTACAGTGTTTTTGTTGATTCACATAAGGATGTAAAGAGGAGACGATTCTCTGTTAAAACCCATCGACGGGTCTTGCGAGGTGAAAGTTACACTTGGACTACTACTCGCAGGTTGCGCAGAGAGGATAGATAGACACAAGAAGGAAGCCATCACATACACTAAACAATACTCTCACAAATTCCCCCAAATAGGATAGTGACCCAGTTAAGGCTTTGTTCTGCAACACTTACGAAATCTTCCAATTGTGCCTACTAGGGGTCACAGGTTGGGTTGTAAGGAAAAATGCCTCACAACACTCATACCTACAATGCTCTTAGAATGCGAGGAAAGGACCCTTCAACACTACTAAACAAAACCAAAATGGTTCACATCGAGTTCACCAAAAATGTAAGAGAAGGGGACCAACTACATCAAGGCTCCAGGTCATGGTGAGCCAAGGGCAGAGGGCTGCCCTAACTTACCTCACTCTAAAGGGATGTTTTGGGTTGAAGATCAAGAATGAAGAGCACTATGTAGTACTTTTGTCACTTTACTGACCCAAAATTTAAGTTTGGGCTAGGCACGTTGATTTTTGGAGCCAATACTGCACCTCAGACAACTCTCTGTCTGAGGACAACAACGCGATTCTTACTAAACTACCAGAAAACACCAGTAACTTACTAAATTGCTTAGCTAACTAATCTTAATAAAATAAATAGAGTAATGAGATAAGAAAAATAAAGACGAAGATAATAAAGCAACTAAATGAAAGTTAGGGTGACGAAGACGGTTTCACAAAAGCGTTGATTCACCAACTAGTTCCACGCACACGTTCACCTACACACAAGAAAGAAGGGGAAATTGTTGGGGCTGTATAGGGGCATGCCTCAGTGAGACCCCTGTTTTGGTGTTTCCACCTCCACAGACAACCAAAAAGCAACAAAGTAGAATATGTGATAAAGAAGAAAGTACTGTAATGAACACTACAAAACAATACTATGCTACTCTATCAAATCACAGAGGAGTGAAGCATTACCACCTCCACCCAAAGGCTCACTAGCCAATGAAGGGAGAATGCAAGGCATGGACTTGGCAAAGTCACCACAGCCGCAGTGGTGATGAAGGGAGGTGGAATTTCACCTTCGGATTTGATTTTCTAAGGTGAGGGTATGTGAAAGAGGAATTTGCTTAATGGGTGCAAATTCGCTTCTATACACCAACGAACCCTCTACCTTGAGAACCACCTCTTCCATAGGATTTGCCCCCTTTGTTTTGAAAGCCTCCTCTATCATTGTTGGCTGCTCCACTAGAACTTCCAGCCTCTTCTCGTTGATGATGTTGCTGCCCTCTACTAGTTTATTGTCACCTTCCTCTAAAACCTCTTCCTCTCTTCTTCTCTTATTGACTTTGCTTCATTTGCAACTTTTCCTCTGCCTTTAAGGCAAGTTGATAAGCCTCTTCCAAACTTCTAGGGGACACAAGGCTTAATTCATCTTGTACACTATACTTTAGACCATTCACATATTTGGAAATTTTCTCCACATCGTCCTCACTATGTTGATCTAATTACCAACCTATAGAATTCCTCCATATAATCTTTCATCGACATGTCTTTTTGCTTCAAATTATGTAATCTTTTGAAGAAACTAGTTTGATAATCTCCCAAAATAAACTTAGCCTTCAATTTTGCCAGCTTTTGATCCCAAGGTTTAATCTTTTCCTTATTCTTTCTTCTCCTCTTAGTTTGGACAAAGTCCCACCACATCGCAGGGTGGCCCTTCAATCCGATGCAAGCAAATTTTACTTTCCTTTCTTCTGCTACACCTTCATATTCAAAATACTTGTCTAAATCATTGATTCAATCGATTAGACCTTCACCATTGAGACTTCCCAAATAAGTTGGAACTTCTATTTTGGGTTTGGAACCCACATTCATGACAGTCCCTAACAATCTTTTCTCAAAACCTTCCTGGTCTCCTTGTCCTCCCTCCTTGTCATCTCATGGTTGTGCTTCCTCCTCATCATCGCTTGCAACTTCATTAGGGTCCCTCTTCTTTGTGCCCTTTCCAAGGCATCCATTCTTGCTATCAAATGTTGCAACAATTCTTCACCATGCTATTCCCTTTTGCCTCTTCCTCAGGCTCCTCAGCCCATTCTCCTTGGAGGCATTTGTTGGTTTGTGGTGACTAATCATGCTATATTGTACACGCTGTCACTGAAAAAAGAAAAAACCGACTTTGTAGAACCCTAACTCTTAAAGCTTCTAAAAAGCTTGTTATAAGCAGTTGGGATGGGAGTGCATTACAATAGTATTATTCATGAGATTGTAATATGTTTTGCACTAGATAATAAAATCATTGGATGGCTGTGGTTTTGTGGATGTAGCCCATATTGGGTGAGCCACGTTAAATTCTTTGCGTTGTCTTGTTGTTGCTATAATTTTTGTGTTTTATCTCTCTGTTTTATTGATCAAATCTGCATTTCACTTTTAGATATATGCCTTCTAACCCTAACAACATTTTATACTCACCAATGCCCATTCACTTTTAGGATTTGATACCACTTGATGGCATGACTTGCTGATGAATCGAACTCACAGAGACTTCAAGTCCAAACAAACTCTCACAAAGAAAGTTCAAGATTAAAATGAAAAACAACAGATTAGAACATTGATCACTCACAACCAATGACAAGAACAGAATGATAGATTATATTTCCAAATGGCTCTATTAGTTACAATCAATTCAATCTCATAAACAGTGCTCCAAACATTCTACAGTGGCTTAACTTTGCAAATCATATATGGCCTTCAATGGTTGGCCAAACTACAGCCCCAATGTCACCGGCATTCAAAGTGACTTCTACTTTTTCTTTGAGCTATCAATCACCTCTCAATATCATGAACCCTTGTTTTTGTCCAACGTCAAACCCATGTTCCAACGTTCATTCCTCTTCAAGTACTCATCGACCCTCTCCAACTATTGACCACCAATAGTCATCTCACCAAACATTGTTGCTAATTGTCGATTTGTCAAGCAAATTTGACCAAGAAGCTTAACAACACATTAAGAAACAGATTACACTAAAACTAAACCTATCAAACTGCAAGGAAGAAAAAACCTATCAAACTGCAAGGAAGAAACAAAACCAAAATTGAGATGAAATAAGAGTGATAATCTGCATCAATAGGTGGAGCTTGGGGTTTTGACATAAGCAAGGGTTGGTATGTTGAAATTCGATAGCTAAAACCATGTTGCTAAATGATAAAGACATTATTGGAGCCTAGTGGAATTGTTTCATTGTGCAAGACAAAGTCAAAGGAATCCATGTTGATCAATTAGTTGAGGTCGAAAGTTGAGAGTGCAATATGAGGTAGAGCATATTGGTGCAAGTGAGGTAGAGCATTCCCTTCTAGCATATTATTCAACAAAGTTTGCATGTTGAACCATTGGGACTGATGCAATGATTTTGCGGGTTGTTGTTATGCATGGACTTAGAATCCCTTCATATTTTTTATTACAAGTAGAATTGCAGGTTACATTCATCTTTGCAATAGTTTAAGGATGTGATGATGCTCAGTGCAAGATGTAGAGTCTGTGAATCCCATGAGGTCGTGTGTAGACATTTGATTGTGGATTAGTGGCATAAGGAGCTTAGCTTACTCTTCTTGTAGTTTTCTATGTTGTCTCCAAAGTTAATCTTGCATTGCATATTTGTGCATGACATGCAAGTTTTTGTTTCTGCATTTGAGACGTCTTCAGTTTTTGTCATTTAATGCATGTAAAGGTAGTTTGAAAGCATCTCACTTTTAATCTATATGTTGTACCAAAGTGTGGCACAGCTGCCCTAAGTTTATGGAAAATTTGTTTACATTCATCTTGTCCACCTTACATGAGTTTTTGATTAAAGGGTAAATAGGTTTTAACGGGCTCCTAAAACCTAGATTCAACATCAGCGAAAGAACAATTGAACAAACAACAAAAATGCAAATAATAGATTTTGAAAGGTCCTAGAATATTTTACAAGGGCAAACCAACAATAACCAGAAAAGCCAAACAACAATACATTTGCAGCCAGGCTGCTCTTAAAAACCACCCAAACCAACCTACACAATGCATGACCCCTTCCTTGAAATCCTCACACCCTTAACCTGGGGATGGAATTCCAAAACAGATTTAGGAATGCCTCTCTTCCTGCTTTGAACAGTTGTCCAAGAAACACCTTTTTCTAAATCCTTGAAACATTGTGGGAGGAGATAATCCTCCACCACCCCCTTATCTAGAGTCATCTTGCATGATGAGGAAGAAAATCTACTCAAAGATGTGTGCAACATAGAATCCACCTCACCTAAGTTACTATCAAGTAGCAACACTATGATTTTGTGTTACCATTAGTTTTATAGAATCTTGAATGAGATTCATTTTCATCACTTGAATCAACCATTATGGAAAGATTTTAAATTAGGGGAGCTTTGTCAAATGAAGATCAATTACAAAGCTCAGCCTTAGTGGCACATTAAGTACTCCAGGTAGGGTGCCATGTTTTGATTTTTCATGACAATAAAGACTAGAAAAATAGTCCTTGACCTTTCATGTCAAGATATCATGATGTGCCTCCATAAGTAACATACATCCCATAGCCATGTGTTTCTCGAAATAAATTTACACAAATTATTACTTATCAAGTAATGAAGTAACATTGACAAAAATGAAAAGCAATATAATGCATAGAGATACCTATAGGCTATATGTAGTTATACACTTCATGGGAGAGACTACGAAATTTAAGCATCCAATGTGCATTCATCATAAATATTAAAGCTGTTTGATGTACAATTGGATTTGGTGCTGATTTCAACAATTTGTATCATGCTGCTATTCCAAATAAGCAAGCAATGCATTATATGAAAAATATGTGGAATATAAACAGAAGCAGATATTTGCAGTCATACACTTCACAACTCTATGCATACAGATTTGATCTCCATCATATCTGTGGTCCCTTAACCAGAGACCATACATAAGCTCAACAAATGCTTACACTATAACTGATAAGTGTTCCTAGGAATTGATCCAGCAACACTTCCAAATTTATTTGAAGACTTACTAATCAAAATTTTCTATATGTACAGGAACAATATCATCAGCCACTTGAAATTTTCCAACCAACCGTGCAAAAAACACCATCTGTTGTTCAAGAGTGAATTTAATGTTTTCAGCCTGTAAAATCAGTTTGTTAGTGCAAGTTTCGTGTACCCAGTCATTTTGAAAACCAACAACAGATTCATATAAAAATTCATTTAAAATAAATCCTATACTAAATGTACCTTTCGAAAGCCATGTTGTTCTCCTTCATATTCAATAAGGGCAACAGGCAATCCTTTCTCCTTAACTGCTGAATAAATTTTTTGTGCTTGTTCGGGTGGGACAACCTAAGGAAGCAATACATAGAATTTGCATAAACTGGTGAGAGCTTTTTCATATTGTAGTGACAAAGCAACTAAATATAGGCAAACATCCTCTGTAAATATGACCAAAAAAAAATGGTTAGTATACTATTACAGATTTTGAGTTCCCTGAAGCTCAGATACTTTTGTGTGTGTGTGTGTACATATGTACATATACTTACATATATATACACATATATGTATGTATACACAGTGGTTGGTAGCCGATGAATATATCACTAACTGCAGCATTTTAGGTTGTGTAGAGTTCTCTCAAGCTCAGATACTTTTGGTGTTAGAGAAAATGATTGTGATGAAGTGGTTGGTAGCCAATGAATACATCACTAACTACAGCATTTCAAATGCACATAGTTTGCAATAGTGCAACTATTCCATCTGCAATCTTATTAAGAGAAATAATAGCATATTTAAATGCCTGATAACACAATATTGAAACAAAAAAGCAACGACCCTAACTTCAAATCTAAAACAACATGGCCATTCTATTACGCCCTTAAACTATTGATTGTATTGAGATATGTGTAGCCGACTTGTGTTAGCATGAAGATTAATTAAGTTATATAATCATTTATACAGTCTCACATAAGTAGTTAATTCGGGCTGGGTGGCATCCAAGGCATAAGTGTGGTATATAAACAAGTTAGGGTTTGTTTATGATCATGTTGCGAATTGTGTTTTTATTGGAGACTTTTGAAGGTTTGTCCCATTCAAGCGGGCTTATTATTCTCAAGTATTATCAAAAGTACTTGCAGCATATTTTCTATAATATTTTTCTCTTGTACAAGTTATTTCATTACAAGTGGTATCAAAGCATGATCTTGCTACTCAAAAGGCAATTAACGAAGTGAATTTAGGAGGTCAAATTGTGAATAACATATCTCTCTCAGTTTGGTGAATTTTTTTCTGCTTTTTGGAGGGTTGACCAAGGGCGTTCTAAAGCTGTTATAGTCCAGGGTTGAGGTTATTTGGAGCATATTTGAGGGAGTTATTGCAAAATTAAGGTTCCCACCAAACTTTCCCTAAAGGCTGCAAAATAACATTTTCCAAGCCATTCAATCGAGCGTCGGAGAGACTCATAGCAACCGGGGGCTTCGGAGTGACTTCAACACGAGAAGAAGTCCCAACGACATTGGAAAGTCTTGCTGACAGGGATACGCATTGAAGTCATCAGGATAACCTATAGCGGCTCGGTGAGAAGTCTTACCGAAAGTAACACGTCTCGGCGACAGTGTTGGAGCTTTTGGGGAAACCCTTAGGTGATCGGTAAGAAGTCTTACCGATAGTGATATGTCTCACCAATGGACACTCGGAGTAACACTTTTGTTTCAGTATGATGTCCCAGCGATCAATGAAGGTCTCGCCGACAAAGGCTTTCGCAGTAACTCAAAGACTTCAGCATGAAGTCTTGGTGACAGGATGATGTCTCGCCGACAGACAAATGGAGTCATCGGGGTAACGAAAGGAATCTGCTATGACCTCTTGGCAACAGTGGAAAGTCTGGCCGACGGTCTTCGTTGGTGTGGCTATTGGCGAACAGTGAGTTCGGGATAACATGAAAGCCTCAGTAAGATGTCTTGCCAAAGGTTGATTCTCTCGCCGATAGTGGAGCATTGTGGTGTGACTTGAAGGCATCGGTATGATGTCTTGGCAATGAGCGTTTGTCTCACCAATGCAATGGATGTGTTTGGTATGACTCCTGAGCTCGGTATGAAGTCTTAGCGAATACGGAATGTCTAGCCGACAGGAGACTTCGGGGTAACATGGAGGCATCGATATTATCTCTTGGCGAAGAGCGATTGTCTTGCCGATGGGAATCCTGATGTCGGTATAACTCTTGGCAACTGGTTGATGTTCGGTATAACATAAAGGGCTCGATATGATCTCTCAACGAATGACTAAAGTCTTGGCGACTAAGGAACACTTCAGAATGGCTTATGAGCTTGGTGTAATGTCTCATCGAATGGCGATTGTCTCGCCAATGAGCATGCTGAGGTCGATGTAACTTGTAAGCTCGGCGGAACCTCTTGCCGATGGAGACGACTCCTAGCGACGTCGTGTAATCAGGTCTTGTGGCATCGGGGAGACACTTCTAGTGTCTCACTGACATGCAACACAAGTTGATCGTTTGTTGACCGTTTGGGTGACTGTCCTACGTGGTGTGACCTGGATGTATTATCTTCCATGCAAGGAAGTGGAAACATCTACGTTGTTGAGCTGGATGATTCGACAGTTGTGATCCAACAGTTGGAAACAAACCATTTCATAGAGCCAAAGCCGAAGAGAGAAGATAGTGAGAGCGAACAGTGTGTGATGGTCGAGAGGCTGGTTGTATGGCCGAGGGCCTTGAGGCCTAAACAGAGGAGAAGAGAGAGCTCCTAATCAAGAAGCATGTTTTTTGATTTCTCTAAAAGTTGATCTGCACTGTATATGTGATGATATTGTAACAGTGCGAAGATTGTTGATTGTTTAGTTTGAGAGGGCGATCAGAAACTGTACAGGGAGATCTGTTGCTACCAGTTGTATCCAGATAAACAAGATGTAATCTCTGAAAAGGCTAAGAGCTTGAAATTGTATTGTAACCGTTTTGTTGCTGAAAATACAATGGCTCGATCGTTGGAGTGTGGGGTTTTTTATCCGAAAAGATTTTCCCCACGTAAATCTTTGTGTTCTAGTTTTTTGTTTCATCTTTCATGTCTGTTGGTTCGTGTAGCAGAATCTGTTAATGCTTGCTGTTGAATTTACATATGTTTCTCTTAGATGGATCAATGTGGGAAATAAACTATCTGTTTCCACATTAGGACATAGTTGTCCGTGTCTTTGAGGTAACCTAATCGAATTAAAGTTACCGAAGGCACTACTGTTTGGAGTTTTCATTAGATGCGCTCCACTGGATTTCCTTACAGTCAAAACATAGGGCTTTTTTTTCTTTTTCTAAATGAAAGATTAAGGAAATGTTGGTAAGACGTCTCCTACAAGCAGGGACATCTCCACCAAGTTTCCGGTATGAGGAAACGCATCCTAGTACCAGAGACACATCCCAAGGGGTCAAAGATGCATCTTCATGCAACTATGACTTTAAGTCATTTGAAGTTGTTTTGAGTAAGTTATTGCAATTTTACGGTTTTTCATAAATTTTCTCTTTAGGCTACAATTTTTGGAATTTTTCAAATTTGTTTACATTTTTTAAAAACTTGGGGAAAATCATTAGGGCACTGCTCTTTGAAGTTTTTATTTTGTGGATGACAAAATTCCAAAATCATCCAAAAAAGGTTTGGTCAACAAAAAAATAGAAATTTAACTAACAAGTCTCAGCATGGCAAGACCACAAACTAGAGGTAGGGGGCACAAATTCCTACAGACTAGAAAAGAGTCCTAACAAAGAGAATACAAACTTGGACTTTGGATCAAGTGGGGCCTTGGTTGTAACTCCTTCCCATTAAATGACAAAGTGAGCTAGTTGGAAGAAGGCATGCACAATATGCAATATGAGATCAAATGAGAAATGGCTAGCATCAACTCTACAAGGAATGAATAGTGGGAAAGGGCAATGGTATATAACCAAGAATCAGTCCAAAGGATACTATTCTCACAGCCAAAGGAACAACCCCAAAACCCACTCAATCAAGACGGATCATCAGGACAAGCCGATCACAATCCAAATTCTAGCACTTTTGGGATCTTGGAACCTAATACCAAAGGTGGACATGTACAAGTTTGATGGCAAGGATCCATTGACTCGGATAAATCCAATGGAGATTTATTTTATGTAGATTGAGTCTCAAGTGGGAAAAAAGTGACAATGGCTTCCTTACATCTACAACTAGAGAAATTAATTTGGTATGATGGCTATGTGCTCAAAGGAAGAAAAAGACTCTCACTATAACATAGTCAATTTTTACAAAGGAGCTACAATCACACTATAGTAATAGTGTATCAACCAACTACTTCAACCAATTAATTAAACTATGACAAACAAGATCAGTCAAGGGTTATATTAGCAATTCTAGATCCAATCAATGGGAGTAAAGACAATTATAGAGAACTTCAATGATTTATTTCTTGGTGGGCTCGAGGATTACATCCAATATGAGGTACACATGTTTAGTTCTACTACAAGATCTAAATTTTTTCCTTGGAACGCAAGGTAAAGGAGATATTTTTAGCTCCTAGAAAGCAAGGGTTCAATAGCTTAAGAGAGAAGATTTTCAACACAACCATTCCTTCAACCCACTAGATTGACTCCACAAATTTAAGAAAAAAGAGCAAATGGGTTAAGTTTTAACTATGATAGAAAATATAGTAGAGGATATAAATTTGCTGAAAAGAAATTGTTTTACATTGATGGGCTGAGTGAGGAAGAAGATGGTGAGAAGGAAACATTAGAATTTGGCAATGAGACAAATAAGGAATTAGGAGATCCCCAACCAACCATTTCTTGTCATGTTCCTCTCTTTTTGGGACATTGTTTTAGTTGGAGGCTTCTTAGTCCTTCACCTTGATTTGGAGGCTTTTCCAGTCCTTCATTCACCTTTCTTTCTATTGGAGAGGAGTTTTCTCCCACTGTGGTTTTCTCTTTTTCTCCAATTGTGAGAGATGTTTTGTTTGTACATGGGTACCTCACCAGACCTTGTTTGTCGGGACCCATCTTGAATCCTTTTTAGGGTTTTTAGCTACTCCCTAAGTTCATCTTAAGGGGGTTGTTAGAGTAATCATGTATTAGCTAATAATTGAATAATCTTTAATTAATTATTGGTCTAATTTATTCTCATGCACTTAAGCTAAACTTAGGAGTTCTTTATTCAATTAACGAAGTGTTTTTCTATGTTAATTGAAGTGAGCTATTATTAGATCATTTTGTCTCATCGCATGTGATGTTGACACTTGTCCTGATCTAATCCCTTTACCATTTAGGGTTGCTCCTATATAGCACTCAACCCTCATTGTATTATCTCTCTTATGCTCTCTTGAGCTTTCATGCCTTTTGATAGAACTCTCAACCTTTGAGGACTTTTGTTTTCCTTGAAGATTCTTGAGGTTCATTATGTAGCTTTTTCTTGTTGAGGAACATAGCAATTCTTTGTTTGTAGATCTCTTGCATGGAAGGTGTTTTGTTCGTTGTTTGATCTTGTGGCTCATGTTTTTCACAATTCTAACATTTACAAGATTCTTCTATGAGGAAAAGATTTACTCATTAGCAATTTGTGTATGACACCCTGCTCTTTGCTATCCCTTCCATCAAAATCATATATTGGGTCACTATGAGCCAGCTTCAAGGGATATGAGATGAGTGAGAACCTATCAGAGGTTCCTAGTTCCTATGGAACCTCTGACCATTTTCCTTGGGCGTGTTCATTAGTCAAGTGGGCAGACAAATAGTAGGAACCATTTGCTCTCTCCTCATCCCTTTCACTTTTGCCTTAGTTGTGGGGGACAAAATGACGACAATTCATTAATTGGATTAGTAACTGCAAACATTTTTTATAATCGGTGGATAACTCTAATCTCGTTTCAATTTATAATTTCAAAAATTATTTATAGATATTCTAGCTTTATGAACCTATATTTAGAGTTTAGAGTGTTTCATCATTTTTGGCAAATACAATCATGAAAAAATTGCTGAGAAGTACAGAAAAAAGACACAAATGCAAAGCGCAGAAAGAATGTAGAAATGAACCTTCAAAACTGTTAGTTTTATGATCAGACGTAAAACACAGAAATTTAACTCAAAAATCAGACACAATAACACAACATATACCCTTGGAAAACCCTCCACTTGAGGGAGAAAAACCCAGCAACAAATATCTCTCTTATATATAAACAATGGCAACAATTCACTTTACAATGGGGCCAATTACAAGGCCAATATTCAGCACAAACAATGGCAACAATAACAGATAACAATCTGCCCTTCCTTAAACTCAGATCTCCACTTGAATGAATTCGCAATCTGCTTCTTGAAGAATTCACACTTTTCTCTTGAAGAATTCACACTTGTATGAAGAGAAGGAATCGGACTTGCTAGATGATGGAATGAATGAAAGTGACCTTGTATACATACATTTTGATAGAGAGGTCGCACCTCTTCAAGAGCAAGGTCGGCCATTATAAGAAAAAATATAATTACAAATAATAATTGTGAATTACAAGGAAGGTCAGCCAAAATGGAAATTACATTGTTGCCTAAGTGAAGTGCCTCTTCACTTAATTATCTCAATAGATGGATAGCCGTTAGGATATATGAATTTATGTGTTCATTTGTGGCTAGAAGAATAAGCCTGAAGCTGCCATAACATCAACACTCCCTCTCAGCTAGGGAGAAATACTTCTAGCTGTACAAGACATATCACCTCATCGTGATGTCAACCACAATGGCTACTCCCATATGTGGAAAGAAGGGATATCACCTCACCATGATATCAACCATCATGGCTACTCCCATGGATGGTAAATGTGCACAAGTGCTCATCACTCAACGTGATGTCGTCACCTCATCGTGACATTCACCATGGCTACTCCCAGAGGGTGAAAAAGCACAAGTACAAGAAAATCATCACGGACTCTCTCACGTGATGTCATGGAGTCACACAAATGACATCCACCATGGCTACTCCCAGAGGGTGGAAACAATAGCTTTCACCTCAAATCTCTCTCAAAGAGAAAAGCATTAACAAGGGCTTGCACCTCAAATCTCTCTCAAAGAGAAATGCATTAAAGAAGATCACTGATATTGAGACTCCTTCTCAGCTAGGGCTTCATTCTCCACCATGCCAAGCTTGTCTTGAAAATACAAAAACTTTATCCCTGAGAGAAGCTTGGTGAGAATGTTTATCGTCTGCTCATCAATGCTGATATACTTCAATTGGATTGTTTTCCTCAATACCATATCTCGGATATAGTGGTATTTGATCTCAACATGTTTAGTTTTATCATGAAACACAGGATTGACAGAAAGCTTCACACAGCTTTGATTATCACAATGAATGACAGTTGGCTCCATTGATTGTCCAAACAATCCTGCAAGGAGCTTCCGAAGCCACACTACTTCTTGAGCTGCCACACAAGCTGCACTATACTCAACCTCTATTGTGCTTAGTGCCACTGAAGACTGCTTCTTGCTACACCAGGATATCATCGTAGACCCCAAACTGAAAGAACATCCAGAGGTGCTCTTCCGATCAATAACACACCCTGTCCAATCGGAATTAGTATATCCATGCAGCTCCAAGTCCACACCTAAAGAATATCTCAAGCCATATCCAACTGTGCCACACAAGTATCTCAGGATATGCTTTTCTGTAACTAGATGTATTTGCCTTCGTTCACACATGAACTGACTAAGTGCACTCACTACATAGCAAATATCCGGTCTATTATTGACTAGATACATCAATGATCCAATCAATTGCCTATACATCGTGGGATCTATGAAATCTGAACTACCTGCAGCCTCTTTCAACTTATGCAAGTTGGTCTCCATAGGCGTGACATTGATTTGTAATCCATCATACCAAATCTCTTCAGAATATCAATGGTATACTTCCCTTGACTTAGAATGATCTCATCAGGCTTCTGCCATACTTCTAAGCCAAGGAAGTAGTGCATGAGACCAAGATCCTTCATTTCAAATTCAAAAGCTAACTCCTCCTTGCATTTAATAATGAGGTGATCTTCTCTAGTAAGAATTAAATCAACATAAAGAACCAAGATTAATGCTTCGCCATCAATTACCTTGAAATACAGATTTGAATCAGCATCATTCTTGGAGAAACCCAAGCTTGACAGGTAATGATCAATTCTTTCATACCAAGCACGAGGAGCCTGCTTAAGGCCATACAAAGCCTTCTTCAGCTTGAAAACATGAGACTCCTTCCCATGTACCTCAAAGCCATCAGGTTGCTCAATATATACCTCTTCCTCGATTACACCATTCAAAAATGCTATCTTCACGTCTATCTAGTGAATCTTCCATCCTTTAGATGCTACAATAGCAATGATGGTTCTGATTGAAGTATAACAAGCAACTAGAGCAAAGGTTTCCTCATAGTCAACTCCCTTTTTCTGAGAGAATCCTCTAGCCATGAACCTAGCCTTGTACTTCTCGATGCTTCCATCAGCCACATGCTTGGTCTTGAAGATCTACTTGGAAGAAACAACAGATTTTCTCTCAGGTCTAGGTACGATGTCCCAAACATCATTCTTGAGAATGGATTGATACTCTTCAGCCATAGCATCTCTCCAAACTTGCTAACTAGTAGCTTCCTCAACACTGGAAGGTTCTGACTCAATGATTTAACTCATCAATGCAACATATCTGGAAAACTTATGAGGTCTCTTGCTTTCTCTAAAGGTTCCTCTTGGGGCTGCAAACCCTTTTGCCTCCTACATTGTTTGCCTGGCCCAAAGAGGTCTCTTTCTACCAATCACAATATATGTAGGCCCATTAGTAGGTTCCAAGGGTTCAACTAGATCTTCATCTTCTTTAGGATCAGTAGCCTCCCTCTAAATCTCAGGAGCATGGTCAACTTCCATATCCTGAGGAGACTCTTGGTCTTCATTGTCTATCTCCATGTGAATGCCCTTGGTTCTTCTAAATGCAACATCCTCTTCAAATGTAACATCCCTACTAATTTCAATCAACTTCTGACCTGGAATGTAGATTTTGTAGGCTTTTGATGTCTCACTATAGCCCACAAATATCCCCTTCTTGCCAGAAGGTTCCAACTTTGTCCTTTTATCTTTTAGTATATGAACATACACTGGACAACCAAAGATCCTCAAGTGACTCACTTCCGGCTTCACCCCTATGAATGCTTCTTCAGGAGTCATGTTCTCCAAAATGCGGTCAGAGCTTCTATTCTTAACATAAACAGTTGTCCTAGATGCTTTAGCCCAAAGGAAGGTTTGTAGATCTTGGTCATGAATCATGGATATGGCTGCTTCCACAATAGATCTGTTCTTCCTTTCAACAACACTGTTTTGTTGAGGATTGTAAGGGACACAAAACTCCCTCTTAATCCTTGCTTCAATGCAAAAGTTACGGAAGCTGTCGGGAATGTACTCTCCTCCGTTATCGGATCTCAGAACTTTGATCCTCTTCCCAGACAAGTTCTCTACATGAGCTTTAAATTATTTGAACCTCTCTAATACTTCCTCGGATTCTTTAGATTTCAAGAAATAAATCCAAGTCTTTCTAGAGTAGTCATCAATAAAAATAATGTAATACAAGAAACCACTCAAAGAAGCAATAGACATTGGACCACATAAATCAAAATGAATAAGATCAAGAATACATTTAGATCTACTTTCACTACTATGAAATAGACCTTTAGTATTCTTACCCAAAGCGCAACCTTTGCAAGTGCCTTCATGCTCTTGGTTGAGTTTCGGATGGCCTGAAAACATCTTCTCCAAGGTAGGTAGTGCTTGAAAGTGAAGGTGAGCCAATCTTTGATGCCAAAGTTCAAACGAACTTGATGAATCATGCACTAGAGTGTGAAGTGGACGAGTGCAAAGTTTGTAGAGGTTCTCATGACGAACTCCAATCACCTAAGCATTCTTGATATTTGAGTTCTTCATCCATGCAAGAACTTTGCCTTATGAAAATGCAACTTGATACCCCTTGTCCTCCAAGGCTGAGATAGAGACAAGGTTTTGCTTGATACCCAGAACAAATAAAACATCACTCAGCTGCAAGGAAAAATTGGAGTCCAAGTGAAGAGAGAAGGTCCCAACTCCTTTCACAGAATAACTAGCATCGTCTCCGATAATTACTTGATTACTAGAATCCCTCTCCACGAAATCAATTAGATGCTCTCTAAATCCGGTGATGTGGCGAGAAGCACCACTATCAATCAACCAAGTATTATTGTCAGTAGGCACATTGCTTGAAAGAGAAAAATAAAATAAGAAACCACCTGAATCCTTCTGCGGAGAGGTCTCATCCACATCTGCAAAAGTAGCCTGCTGCTTAGGTCGGGTTGGACAATCCTTCACATAGTGACCAAACTTGTCACACCTAAAACATTGAATGCGAGAGAGGTCCTTCTTCGATGCGGGAGCACCATCTGAACCTTTATCTCTATTCCTCTTGAAGTATCCTTTCTTCCCTTATTTTCCTTTCTTCTTCGAGGATTGAGCAGCAAGAACATGAATATCTTCATTTGTAGAGCTTTGACCAATGCCTCTCCCTACCAACCTTGATTCTTCTTAAATACAATCAGCTCTCAATCGATCAAACTTAGGAAGTTTTCATCTCGCACTGATTCCTTGAATGAATGACTCCAAAGATGAAGGAAGACCATTAAGAGCCAACATGGTCAAATCCTTGTCATCAACAATATGCCCAATAGTAGAGAGTTGATCTCTCAACTCAGCGATCTTCATGAAGTATGAGATGATTGATTCTCCTTTCGCCATCTTGACATGATGAAGTTGTTCCTTTAATGCAAGAGCACGACTTGTGTTGTTGATCTCATACATCTCTTCCAAATTCTTGAACATGTCTCTTGCAGTCTTCAACTTGGAGATGATTGGTACAATGTAGTCTTTCACGGAATCAACCAACATTTTTTCGCCTTAGTATCTTTCTTCTTCCATTGAGACTTATCCTCTTCCTCATTAGTAGGCTCGGGAACTTTGGTCTCCACGAACTCAGCTAACTCATTTTCTTCCAAGGCGAGCGTGACTATGAATCTCCAAGAAGTGAAATTAGTAGCTCCCTCAAGTCTATCTTCGATCTTGAGTCCACTCACCATCTTGATGATAGGATAGATGTGATCAAAGATGAGAATGAGAATGAAGGATATCGCTGCTTGACTGAATGTGATCAAGATCTTCCTTATACCCGCTCTGATACCATGTTAGTTTTATGATCAGATGTAAAACACAGAAATTTAACTCAAAAATCAGACACAATAACACAGCATATACCCTAGGAAAACCCTCCACTTGAGGGAGAAAAACCCAGCAACAAATATCTCTCTTATATATAATCAATGGCAACAATTCACTTTACAATGAGGCCAATTACAAGGCCAATATTCAGCACAAACAATGGCAACAATAACAGATAACAATCTGTCCTTCCTTAAATTCAGATCTGCACTTGAATGAATTCGCAATCTGCTTCTTGAAGAATTCGCACTTGTATGAAGAGAAGGAATCGGACTTGCTTGATGATGGAATGAATGAAAGTGACCTTGTATATATACATTTTGATAGAGAGGTTGCACCTCTTCAAGAGCAAGGTTGGCCATTATAAGAAAAAATATAATTACAAATAATAATTGTGAATTACAAGGAAGGTCAGCCAAGATGGAAATTACATTGTTGCCTAAGTGAAGCGCCTCTTCACTTAATTATCTCAATGAATGAATAGCCGTTAGGCTATATGAATTAGTGTGTTCATTCGTGGCTGGAAGAATGAGCCCGAAGCTTCCATAACATCAACAAAAACCATCCTATCTTAAACATTACAAAAATATTTTTCCACCAATCCAGCTATAAGATTCTCATAATTCAGAAGTATTCAGAGTTATCTAATGTTAACAGATGAAAGATAAATCTCAAAGGACTTATCACATACCTATGTAATCCACACACAAAGAAGTTAAAATATCAAAGGAATTATGGCATACCTTGTCATCCAATCCTTGGAATAAGATTATGGGACATGAAAGCTTATCAACAAAATTGAGAGGCGATCGCTCATAGAGTAATGATTCATCTTCACCTGAGAATTACAACATTTGAGCAACATATCTTTTTTGTGTACACAGATGTAAAAGGAATTTCAAACTTTAAAAAAATCACTCTTAACCAAATGATGTTGATGTAGCATACCAACAAGACTGTCAGTGTAATACGATTCAAACTTGTGAGTGTCAGCTTTCAACAGCGACAAGTCAGCAACCTATTCCATAATTGTCATTTGATTAGCTCAATGTGGTATTGGATATCGAATGTTCCCATCCAATTCATTAAAGAAAATGTATTTGCAAGAATAGAATAAGTAGAGACAAGGTGGGAAAAAACGGTAAGAGACACAAGCTAAGAAAAGTATGTGAATCTAAACAATGTATTGGAGGAGAAAAATGTTACTATTAATTTTCAGCAAATACAATTTGAAAGAGGAAACAAGTTTGGCAAAAATGCTCAATAGTACTGCTTAAAAAATTTGAAAATATACCAGTTCTTGTTTTTCGAAAAAAAAAATCTCTAAAATACAAAAAACACGGTGAATTAAAAGTGCTAAAATACAAAAGAACAGGAATTTATAAGCAAAAATGAGATTTTCCAGATTTGACAAGGTTTTTGAAAAACATAAAACCTGATGTGACAGTTTGACACCATACATATATATGTATGCATGTATGTTTGCATCCATACATACATACATATATATGTATGTATGCGTGTGTATGTACATACATATATATATTAAAATTCAAATAACAATGTTGTATGTTATTTGAAAATTAGCCACACAAACACTAAAGACCTTTGTACCTTTTATATTGGGCTTGCACTTGACTCTTGTGCACATGGCATAAGATAAAAAGTATTTGTACATATTCTTATTTTCTTGCACAAAGCTAGCACTATTGAAGCAATCTAATTTAGACGTAGAAAAATAAATCTTTAGAAAAATTTACAATACATATTGGATGCACCTATGTTTGATTTCTAAAATATATTGTCATTATAACTTTGATTATTAGATGTTAGGTTTATTTTTCTTAGTCATAGCTTGTTGCACAACTATCATCATGAGAAAATATCTCATTAATCCTCTTATATTTACTCCTCTACTACACACCACATGATAAATAAACGTATAAAAAATTCTTATTCTCCATTCAATGCCACCATAATACTTTTGCACCATCCAATTTTTTTATTTTACTTTGTAATCATCCCATCTCAATTTCTACATCTAAATTTATAATAATTTTTGCATCTCAGCATATTGGCATTCACAACTTTGCTTCCAAACAAGCCAAGTCATTTTATTTGTCCATTGTATTTTTTAGGATAATATAGCTTTGCCGCAAGACAATCCATATGGCAAAAAATAGATTATCTCTATAATTTTCATTAGAATTTAATGGAGCTCTACTTATATTGACAATTTATATTAAGGTAGTTAAATGACCAAACATCAAAAATTATATGATAGGCAAGAGTCACCATCAAATTCCGAACCTAGTGTCTATTTATTAATTCAACTTTTTTTTTTTTTTTTTACAATGTATATGTGAAAGAATAGTTTTTAGAGAAAAATAACTTTTCTCTGTTTGTGGAGGGAATATTTTTATACATATACAAACGATTTGATGGATACTTTTATATATGGCTTCTATGTTTGTGAAGGACGAACATTTAAAGATAATCTATTTATAGGGAATACCGGGTTACAGATCCTTCCGGACTGTACTTCCCCCATTTCATTTGTTAGCCATATATATTGTTCATCCATTATAATGTCTGATGTTTCTTGTGCTGCTGAATGCTTTAATAGTAATGACCTTATCATACCAAAGTTAGCCGCCATTGTTACACTTGGTGTTCTCATTATAGTCGCTTTTATTTTATACATTTGCCACAAGTAGAAGAAGTTTAGTATTCAAGACTGAAGATGAACTTTTGAGTGTGGATCTGGAGCTGAAAGGTCGCAAAGTAGGAACACAACTAGCTTTGCCTTGATATCATTATCATTTTATATTCATTATCTTTTAGCTGCTCCCATATATGTTTAAATATATTATTTGTTTTCTAAATCGTAGTATCCTTTTTAAGGTCGGCCACCTCGGATGTGTAAAATGATTTTATTCTTTCATTAATTTATTTTAACTTCTTTATACTGGTTGGCCCAGATTTAGTGATGCAATATGCAGGGGCGTGACACTATAACTAGGATAATCATGTAGCTGCAAGGGTTGGATCTTTGTACAAACTTATTTTTATGCCCATTTGGTCGATTTGCATTGGCAAAGTCAAGGTTTTCACTACATAAGAGGCAAAACAAGTGTGAAGAACTTGTATATGATGTTGTAAATATTAATGAACTATTCTGCTGGTGTAATGCCTTTAACAAACTAGTGAGATAGTGGCATAAGATGCATTTTGACTCTTCCTAGAGTTTTTTAACTGTCTTTGGATTCCCCAACTGAAACTTGGTGGTTGTTCCTCTTTTGACACGAGTATCACTTTGTGCTTGTTGTTTTTCATGTTGTCACCCATTCTAAGCATATTGGTGCTGTCATAATGTTCATAGTGCAGTGCATTGCAATGATAGTTAATAAATGTACATTGTAGAGCTAACAAAGGGTCCGTCGTTGATAAGGACGCTTTCATTTGTTAGAATATTGGGAATATTCTTGATAATCTTCACCAAGGGGAACGTCATATGCCAATAGAGGTCACACTCTTGAGGGATATCAAGCCCAATATCACCATAAAGGAGACACTAATCATAGATCAAGAAAGCCACACTTTGATTAACAAGATCACACTTCCTAGGAGATGTATGCTATCATCACTAAGAAGGGACTAATCTTATGCAAACAATGAGCGGGGGACTATATGCCTCCCATTAAAATGTTAGTATACTTGTTACACTAGCGTTTTAACTTTTAAGGAAATAAAGAGGGATCCCTTGGTAGAAGGAATTCTCCTAGACAAGGCTACCTATCCCTTTGCCCCCCCTAGTGTAGGGAAAAAGGTGAGCCAAATATGCTACTCCTTGCAAAGTGAAAGATGATTGCATAAAGCCTAGCTTATACCCTCATGAATGGTAGTGAGCATGTTATGACACTACAACTACCACATGGCAAGGAGCAAAGAACAATGAATATTAACGGATTATACATTCAATTTGTCCCCATAAGGATCAAATTTTCTCAATTTCTTCTTTAAAGCACGACATTTGTCAATGAGATGTCCAAGTGCTCTATGGCACGCACGATAAGATATGCTTGTACTCTTTCCTTTCTTATCTTTTCATTCACGAATAGGTAGTAATGTAATTTTTCCTAGTTAGCATCATTCATAAATCTAGAGAAAAATCTTGTTCTTTTTTTTTTTGGTAATTTAATAGCTGGGTTGGGCAAGCACCCATTGAATTATATCAAAAGAGAGAACAATAATTTCATGAATACTACAACCCCAATTCTACTTAGCAAAATTGTTGTTGCCATCACCCATAACTACAGATCCTATGACCGCCATTTACAAATTGATACAAAAATTTACCCTACCTCTCAGCTACATCTGCACTACACCCTATTACCTCCCCTTCCACTTCTCGTAGTGATGGCTTTTCTTGCCAATTCATCCGCAGCTGAATTACCTTCACGGTATATGTGACTGATCTTAAAGTCATCTAGTTCCTCTATGTTTTTCCTTATTTGCTTGATCCATCTATTCAATCTCCAATTAGGTGTGGAATTCTGCCTGATAGCATTCATTGTGATCATCGAGTCACCTTCAAGGTGGATCTTCCTAACTCCACATTCCATTCTGAGCTCCAATCCACGAAGTGCAGCTCTAAACTCTGCCAAATTGTTTGTGGCAACTCCAATATATTTTGCATGCTCTACAAGGGTTGTATGGAACTCATCCCTAACCACACATCCTATACCGCTGGGGCCGGGATTCCCACTTGCAGCTCCATCAAAATTTACCTTCACCCAACCAGCATCCGGGGCGCTCCAGTGAACTTCCTCACGCAATTTCTTTTTTCGAGTACAGTCATTGGTGCCTACCAAAGTAGGAACAATAAGTCTGGGGAATACCTTCGTCATTTTATCATCCCATATGGTGTATGCCTTATTTTTCGTCGTTCTGATTTTTGCAGCTGTATTGACAAGTTCTATTGTGATGTCCCCGTCCCTTTTGAAGCTCTAAAAACAAATTGCAAATTAATTAATTAAATTTCCGTTAAGTCTTATTTATTTATTTGCTTACATATGACTTTTGGAAAATTTAATTAATTAATGTTTAAAGACTTTATAAAAGGTTATTACAAATATTTGCTTCATTGTTTATAAAGTCTTGTGATAAATAAATCCGTTATTTCAACGGAAGGGGATGAAGCCTATTTGGGGATTCGAAGTATTTTCTCTGAGGATCACGGAGAAATTGAATTTGGTTGCATTTTGTTATCGAGAGGTCTGAGAACGGAAACTCTCAGAATCTCTGAGAGCCATGCTTGGACGAAAACCCAAGATGGTTAATTAGCCAATACTACAGTTGTATATCATGGGAAAATCGATTAAACAATATGTTATGCTAATTGGGAAGCTATTCTGGCGATTGCAAATCCACTTTGATATCGGTTCGATATTCCTCTGTGAACTGCGTGCAAGCTTTGATGAATGATTGCGTGAATAAGACTTGTTGAAGTCGTGCTTTACCAGGGGCCATTTATATATTACTTTAATATGCGCGCTGGAGTGTATAACTGATACAGCAATCCGGGAATAATATTAATGCTGGTGATAGACGGGATTTTCCGTTGCAAGTATTGCCGATGACAAACTCGTGAGGGACGCGTCATGTTCTTTGGAAACAAGCTCCACCTATGCGGATTACAATTGCCACGTATTTTGATCGGGATTCATTCACGACTTATTTGTTGTGCCATATTTCTTCAGCGCCGAACTTAATTCACATTTGACGCGATTACAGAGGTCCATATCACCCTTTTTCTAAGTCCCGATATCGGGCAATATCAACTGGAGCGGCTGTGACGGGTATGTGTTTACTTTTCAGAATTTTGGAAAGATTGTTAAATTGTGAATGAATGAATACCGCTTCCAGATTTTATACTATTTATCAGAATTATTCTCTGATGTCATTAAAATCCATTATAAGCAAGAGATATTTGTTGTAATTTTTCCTGCGTATGAAAGAATATAAGTCTTCAGAGTACTCTGCATATACAAGGGATAAAGTAGCCCGTATTATTGATATTCACTGAAACTATGCCTTATCATTGGCCTAAAGACAAACCTGTTACATTCATTACAATCTGGTTCTGCACATTCTAATCAGTATTTTGTTCTGAACCATTACTTTTTGTGAAATCATCGCCATAAAACAATTTTGAGTTAATGTTGCCAACTATCATACATCAGTCCTTTAAGCTCAAGTGGATATTACTTCTGTTATATATATAATTCTGAGACGGGAACATCACAGTGGTATCAAAGCCACAAATTCTGCCAGCCTGAGGGTTCATGAACACTAGTGACAGGGCCCGAAGATATTTCGAAAGAGAACAGAGACGGAGGCAATTTCAGGTAGCCGACCCCTATCCAGAAGAAGACACTTTTTCTGCAGTGCTTGCAGCCCGACAATTCCCTGGTGACCCACCAGAAATTGAAGCAATGGGTGATTCAGATCAGGAGGGTTCACATAACAGAGGAAACAGGAGTGGTAATGAGAGTGTTCAGAATATTCTGAACGATTTAGCCCGTGGTCAGCAGCAAATGATGCAGCAGTTTATGCAGTCCCAACAACAGTTGATAGATGCTATCGGTCGGATGTCTCAGGATATGAATACATTGAGAGTGGGTCAGAATACAGGGGATGGCAGCAATGTTGGAAACCACGAACCTAGGGGAGCTAATTCAGGAGGATCTAGTAGGCCCTTTCAGCCCACATTTATCCCTAGGAATGAGGAGGAAGAGGTACAACCGGAAGTGGAGCAGCCTTTGGTTAATGAGGTGACAGAAGTTTACGATGAATATCACTCTTCCGCATGCTATCAGACAGGAGATTACATTGAATCAATATATGAATCAACGTAGGGATAGAAGGAGAACGCAACAGGAATACAGACCTCAAGGTCCCCATAGGGATTACCAGCATGCTTTAGGTAAACTTATGTTGCCTAATTTTGATGGAAGCGGTAAAACCACAGCCCGTTCTTGGATCCACAAGTTGGACACTTTCTTGAATTTAAAACCAATGCGGGAACCAGAAGCAATTAAATTTGCAACATTACATTTGGAAGGAGCAGCATATGACTGGTGGCATCATGGATTGGTGACGCAGAATCATGCTTTAATCCAATCGTACGAGGAGTTTAGCAGCAAATTAATTGCTCGATTTGACAGGAAAGATGAAGAGGCATATTTCAGGGAGTTGGCTTTGATCAAACAGCGTGGTGATGTTGATAGCTACGTCAATGAGTTTCAGCAGGTGGCAGTCATGGTTCCAGATATATCAGAAAGACGGGTGGTGGTATTATTTACAGAGGGACTACATTACAGTTTGAGAGGGTTGGTGAAGGCTTTCAAGCCAAGGACCTTGCAGGATGCTATTCGGATGGCTTTGGATCTTGAGTCTTCTCATTCCAGTTCACAACCGTCGAAGAAAACTTACAAGAATAACAAACCATTCACTAAAACTTTCAATCAGCCCAAGCCAAATCCTCCTAAGCTTGATTTTGAAAGCAGAAATGAATTACGCAGAAAACAGCTATGCTTCACTTGCAAGGAGCCATGGGACCGTAATCACCGATGCCTAGGAAAAGGCAAGGTACATTATATAGAAGTCACTTCTGATGTGGAAACAATTGATGATAGTTCAGAAAGTGAACACGAGCAGCAGGAAGAACATAACGGAGACTCAAGGTGGTTTTGCCACTTCATCTGGTGTGCCTAAGTATCATCCATTCCGAGTTAGAGGAGTTATTAATGGACAGCGGGTAACTTGCCTGATTGACAGTGGAGCTACACATAATTTTATTGATGAGGGATATGTGGCCAAAAGGAGATTACAGGTGGAGGACTTTGCTGGGTTCAACGTCACAGTAGCAGATGGCTTTAAGATGAATTGCACTAACAAGGTCCCACAATTGAGCATTCAAATAGGAGATTATACAGTCACAGACAATTTTTATGTAGTCGGAATTGGAGATATTGATATTGTATTGGGAGTCCAATGGCTAAGCTCTCTAGGTCGATACAGTCAGGATTTTCAGAAGATGGAGTTAGAGTTCACAACAGGAGGCAAGAATGTGGTGTTGAGAGCATTATCGGATGGAGCTCCTAAGATAGTTTCAGCCAAGCGTATGGAAGCTTTATTCAGACATGGTGAGGTTGCATGGGCAGCCCAATGCTTTATATCTTCTAACTTTGCCACCGGGAAAGATAGAGTTTATCTAGTAGATGTGCAGACCGTTTTAGACAAGCATAGTTTGGTGTTTGGAGATCTCCCTCCTGGTAGACCACCGGATCGTGGTTTCGAGCATGTGATAGAGTTGGACGAGGGTGCCAAACCTGTGATTACCACGCCATATCGACACCCAAAGCGCTTCAAAGATGAAATTGAGAAAACGATCAAAGAGTTGCTTGATATGGGGCACATCAGGCCTAGCTCCAGCCCATTCGCTTCATCAGTGGTGCTTGTGAAGAAAAAGGATGGCACAATGCGTATGTGCATTGATTATCGTGTGTTGAACAAAAAAACAATTAAGAATAGATATCCCATACCAAGAATTGATGAGTTGTTGGATGAACTACATGGAGCAATCTATTTTTCTAAGATTGATCTGCGTTCGGGATATCACCAGATTCGGGTCCGTGATGAGGATGTTCATAAGACTGCATTCAGATGCCATTATGGCCACTATGAATTCTTGGTAATGCCTTTCGGTCTGACAAATGCTCCTGCAACTTTCCAATCTTGTATGAATCATGTTTTCAGGAAACAGTTGCGGAAATCAGTATTGGTTTTTTTTGATGATATTTTAATTTACAGCAAAACTTGGGAGGAGCACCTTCAACATTTAGATGAGATCTTAGGTATTATGGAGGCCCAATCATTGTTTGCAAAGGCATCTAAATGTGAATTTGGAATGACAGAAATATTATATTTGGGGCATGTCATTGGCACTAGTGGTGTGAAGGTTCATCAGGAGAAGATACAGGCAATTTTGGATTGGCCACCCCCGAAGAATATATCCGATCTGCGTGGTTTCCTTGGTCTATGCAGTTATTACAGGAGGTTTGTTAAGGGTTTTTCTCAATTAGTTGCATCTCTTACAGACCTCACAAAGAAGGGGGCTTTCAAATGGTCAGACAAGGCATAGGTTACATTTGATCAGCTTAAGCAGGTGATGAGCTCTTGTCCGGTTTTGGCTCTACCGGATTTCTCTCAACCGTTCGTATTGGAGTGCGATGCATCAGGACAGGGAATTGGTGTGGTACTCATGCAAAACAGGCATCCTATAGCATTTGAGAGTCGAAAGTTGAGAGATGTGGAGCGGCTTTATTCTACTTATGACAAGGAAATGCTCGCTATTATGCACACATTGACAAAGTTCAGACAATATCTCGTTGGCGGGAAATTCGTGGTTAAAACGGACCACAATAGTTTGAACTATTTCCTTGAACAAAAAGATTTGAATGAGCGTCAGCAGAAGTGGGTAAGCAAAATTCAAGCTTACGATTTTGATATTGAATATGTTAAAGGCAAAAAGAATGTGGTAGCTGATGCTTTATCCAGGAAACTAGCCCTCTGCTCTTTGTCAGAGATTTCAGCTGATTGGAAATCTCAATTGTTGGTTGAATATTCCAAGAACACCCTTGCGTGTGATATCATGGATGGGAATATGCAGGACGACAGATATCAGGTGATTGATGATTTGATTTTCTACAAGAACAGGATATTCTTGGTGCCAGGATCTAAAATGAAGAGTAAGATCTTGCAGGCTATACATGATACTCCTTTGGCAGGACATCCGGGATTCTTCAAAACATATAGACAGGTTCGAGAAAGATTCTCGTGGAAGGGCCTCAAAAGTGATGTTTTGCTGTATGTTCGGGAGTGTTTGATTTGTCAGCAGAACAAGTCTGAGCAGACTTTACCAGCAAGATTATTGCAGCCTTTACCCGTTCCTGATCAGAAATGGTAAAGTATATCCATGGATTTTATTACAGGGCTGCCACGAGTTCAAAACAAAGATTGCATCTATGTTGTTGTTGACAGATTAATGAAATATGCACATTTCTTTGCTATTTCCACTGAGTTTAAGGCACCTCAGGTAGCAGAATTATTTTTCAAAGAGATTCCGTTTACATGGACTTCCAAGGAATATTGTGAATATTGTGAGTGATCGGGACAGCAGGTTTCTCAGCATCTTTTGGCAGGAACTGTTCAGGCTGGCAGGAACTGAGCTATCCCCTAGTACAAGCTATCACCCTCAATCCGATGGGCAGACTGAGATTGTCAACAAATGGATTGAAGGATATTTGCACAATTATGTATCAGGCCAACAAAAGGCATGGTTTCGATGGTTACACTTGGGTGAACATTGTTACAACACAACATACCATATGTCAATAGGTATGTCTCCTTTCAGAGCTCTATATGGATATGATGCTATGTCTTTCATAGATCTAGCATTTGATGATAGTAGAGTACCCAAGGCAAAGGAATGGCTGCAGGATAGCCAAGACATTCTCAAGGCACTCAAGGAAAATCTACTTCGAGCTCAGAATCAGCAAAAGCTTTACGCTGACAGGCACAGGATTGAGAGGGTGTTTGAAGTTGGGGATATGGTATTCTTGCGACTTCAGCCATACAGGCAATCAACATTGAGACGGAGTGGTGCAGAAAAGCTCAAACCTCGATTTTATGGACCATACCAGATTAAAAGGAGGGTAGGTGAAGTCGCATATGAATTGGAGCTGCCTGCAGGAAGCAAAATCCACAATGTATTTCATGTCTCATGCCTTAAAAAGGTTGTTGGTCAGCATACTACCCCATCTCTTGAGCTTCCTCCACTGGACGAGGAAGGAAAGTTGATTTTAGTGCCGGAATCTATTCTAGATGTGCGCGAACGGAAGTTGCGGAGTAGATCAATCAAAGAATTCTTAATTAGATGGAAGGATCTTCCTGTTGAGGACGCCACTTGGGAAGGCGAGCGAATATTGCAACATCCAGGTCTACAATTGCTTGAGGACAAGCAATGCCGAGCAGGGGGGACTGTGATGTCCCCGTCCCTTTTGAAGCTCTAAAAACAAATTGCAAATTAATTAATTAAATTTCCGTTAAGTCTTATTTATTTATTTGCTTACATATGACTTTTGGAAAATTTAATTAATTAATGTTTAAAGACTTTATAAAAGGTTATTACAAATATTTGCTTCATTGTTTATAAAGTCTTGTGATAAATAAATCCGTTATTTCAACGGAAGGGGATGAAGCCTATTTGGGGATTCGAAGTATTTTCTCTGAGGATCACGGAGAAATTGAATTTGGTTGCATTTTGTTATCGAGAGGTCTGAGAACGGAAACTCTCAGAATCTCTGAGAGCCATGCTTGGACGAAAACCCAAGATGGTTAATTAGCCAATACTACAGTTGTATATCATGGGAAAATCGATTAAACAATATGTTATGCTAATTGGGAAGCTATTCTGGCGATTGCAAAGCCACTTTGATATTGGTTCGATATTCCTTTGTGAACTGCGTGCGAGCTTTGATGAATGATTGCGTGAATAAGACTTGTTGAAGTCGTGCTTTACCAGGGGCCATTTATATATTACTTTAATATGCGCGCTGGAGTGTATAACTAATATAGCAATCCGGGAATAATATTAATGCTGGTGATAGACGGGATTTTCCGTTGCAAGTATTGCCGATGACAAACTCGTGAGGGACGCGTCATGTTCTTTGGAAACAAGCTCCACCTGTGCGGATTACAATTGCTACGTATTTTGATCGGGATTCATTCACGACTTATTTGTTGTGCCATATTTCTTCAGCGCCGAACTTAATACACATTTGACGCGATTACAAAGGTCCATATCACCCTTTTTCTAAGTCCCGATATCGGGCAATATCAACTGGAGCGGCTGTGATGGGTATGTGTTTACTTTTCGGAATTTTGAAAAGATTGTTAAATTGTGAATGAATGAATACCGCTTCCAGATTTTATACTATTTATCAGAATTATTCTCTGATGTCATTAAAATCCATTATAAGCAAGAGATATTTGTTGTAATTTTTCCTGCATATGAAAGAATATAAGTCTTCAGAGTACTCTGCATATACAAGGGATAAAGTAGCCCGTATTATTGATATTCACTGAAACTATGCCTTATCATTGGCCTGAAGACAAACCTGTTACATTCATTGCAATCTGGTTCTGCACATTCTAATCAGTATTTTGTTCTGAACCATTACTTTCTGTGAAATCATCGCCATAAAACAATTTTGAGTTAATGTTCCCAACTATCATACATCAGTCCTTTAAGCTCAAGTGGATATTACTTCTGTTATATATATAATTCTGAGACGGGAACATCACATCTATGATGGACGCTTCAATTTTGACCACTAATCTCTCCCTCGACAATGCCAGTCCCTTAAAAACCCTTCTATTTCGTTCTTTCCAAATTTCCCATACAACCATAGATGGTATAACCTGCCAGAGGCACGCAAATAGACTCTTCCGAGAACGTTTAGGCCACATACAAAACCAATCTTTTGGATTTCTTGGCATTGGTATTTGCAGATTGAGTTTTTGAAGGAAATATTTCCAGCAACTTTCTGAGTATGGGCATGAAAGCAATAAATGATTAGCATCCTCATCCTGATTCTTGCATAACGGACATCTCCCTGGGCCAATTATTCCAATTTTATTTAGTCTATCTTGGGTGAGGATGCGGTTTTGAATAGCCAACCAAGAAAAGGCTCCAGCTCTAGGAGAGCAATATTTACCCCAAAGAAGCTCTTTTGGCCACAATTGGTCTTCTGCCATTGCCTCTTGTACTCTGTAACCTAATTTGACTTTGTAATCTCCATCCTTAGAAGCGCACCAACGAATCTCATCTCTTGACCCAGTCCATATGATGCCTCTTTCTTCTAGGATCCTTGAGAGCTTCTCCTTTTGTTCTAAAGGGGCATTGAAGCCATCAAGGGACTTCCATTCCCATTTTTGCTTACTGTTGGTGTTTGTCACATACCCATAGTCACAAAGTTTTTTCCCCCATCTTCTGGTTGACTTCTCCCTGATGATTTCAAGGTCTGGGAGGGAATAGAGAGCTGGATGCCCTTCCCACGAATCCTCCCAAAACTAAGCGCTTTGCCCATTGTTGACTTCCCATGTTATATGCTGAGTGATGATCTTCCTGCATTCAAGGATGAAGTTCCAAATTTCTGATCCATTTGGAGGGTCCAACGTATTAATTATTCTTATAGGCTCATCTAAATCTAAATACTCATCTAAATCTAAATACTTTCGCCTCAAAATTTGGACCCATCTTTGCCCCCCATTTCGGAAAATACTCTAGACCAATTTTGCACCCATGGCAAGATTCATGCTATACAACTATTTCACACCCGCCCCTTTGGCTCCATAAGGCTTGCAGATCTTGTCCCATGACAGCAAAGGTATTTTGTGGTTATCTTTTGGACCATTCCAGAAAAATCTCCTCATGATTTGTATTAGTGTATCTTCCACCGCTCGTGGGATTTTCATGCATGTCATAGAATAGATAGGGATAGCTACTAATACTGTCCTCAGCATTAATAATCTACCCACAAATGATAACCATTTCCCTTTCCAAAGTTCCATTTTCCTTTTGCAGCTATTGATTAGATTTTCCCAGTAACATTTCTTATTTATCCCCCCCAATAGTGGCATCCCAAGAAATTTCCCTAGTAGGCTTGCAATTCTAAGCTCCAAGATTCTTGCAATATCCTTTTGTAGACTCGGTTGAACATTAAGGATAAAAACTTTTGACTTTCTCCAATTGATTGACTGTCCTGAAGCTTTACTATAATTGTTCAAAATGTTCCTGATGGTTCTAGCTTCTACTCTTCTGGATTTTCCAAAGAGAATCATGTCATCAACAAACTGTTGATGAGTAGCAACCACCAATCCTGGGCAAATCTCAATTCCCTGCCATTGACCCGCTGATCTGTAGTGCTGTATAGTTCTCCCCAACGCCTCTGCCATTATGATGAATAGGAAAGGGGATAATGGATCCCCTTGTCGAATTCCTCTAGAAGAGTCAAAGAAACCCTGGGCAACCCCATTGACTAGGACTGAAAATCTTGGAGTCAAAATGCACCTGGAGATCCAATTGACCCATCCTTCCGCAAAGCCAAATCTCTGTAAGACTTTCAACAGAAATTGTCTATCCACTAGGTCGTACGCCTTTAGTATGTCCAACTTGATTACCATATTCGGGCTTCGAATTTTTCTAGAAGAGTGGATAGCCTCATGTGCAATAATAATCCCTTCGACTATCGATCTGCCGGGGGAGAAACCACTCTGCTCATCAGAGATGATTTTTTTAAGGACAATTTTTAGACGGTTGGCTATGACCTTTGTGATAATTTTGTAAATTGTGTTGCACAAAGCAATGGGCCTGAAATCTGCCATTGTTTGCACCTCCTTCTTGGGGACAACCGTAATGAATGTGTGATTGAAGGTACCCAACAACGTCATTCTCCTTCTGGATTCCTCGACAGCTCTATGTAAATCATCACCAATGATATCCCAAAACACATGATAGAATTTGGCAGGGAAGCCATTTGGCCCTAGGGCCTTGTCTGCACCTAGCTAGAAGGCTGCCTTCTTAGTTTCTTCCAAACTGATGGTCTTAAAAAGCTCCCTATTTTCTTCCTCATTAATTAGTGTCGGGATGTGATTTAGAAATTCTTCCCGTTCTCGCTCATTATCTGCTGATGCCCGATTTAAAATTTCTTGAAAGTATTGCACCGCTATCTGATTGACCTCCTCTAATGACTGTGAACTTGTACCATCTTCCTTTGCTATTGCTGTGATACGATTTTTTCCCCTATTAGCAATTGTTGTTCTGTGGAAATACTTTGTATTTTTGTCCCCCTCTTTAAGCCAGATTTCTCATGATTTTTGTCGCCAGAACAATTCTTCCCTAGTCATAATCTCTGTGAGTTCCGATTTTAACCTTTGTTCCAGTTCAAATTCTTCTCGACCCATCCCGTGCTTAATTACTTTCTCATTAAGTTCGTTTAGTTCCTCCTCTACACAGGCTTTTTCTGTAAAAATATTCTTGAAATTAGCCTGAGTCCATTCTTTTAGCTTTCTTTTGATGTGTAAAAGCTTTTGGCTAAACTTGTACATTCTTGATTTGTGACCAACTCTAACTTCATTCCACTAGGTTTTAACTAAGCCATAAAGAGATGTATCCCTAAACCACATATTTTCAAATCTGAATGGGGTTCCGCCTTTGGGATATTCTGCATTGATTACTAATTGTACTGGGAAGTGATCAGACCCAATATACGGTAGTATAGCCACCTCAAAGGAATCCTGATTGGCATCCCAATTCCCATATATGAAAAACCGATCCAACTTTTCTTCTATACTAGTGAAATCCTTCCTCCTATTGGTCCAGGTGAATCTGCCATTTTTGGCTACTATTTCTCTTAGATTATTATTATCCACAAATGCTTGAAAATCTTGTTGGATCCTTGATAAATTCTGCAAACCTCCTTGTTTTTCTAAATTGTCCAGTGTTGCATTAAAGTCACCCCCAATTATAACAGTTGTACCATTCTGCATATCCAACCACTGCTTAATCTCCTGCCATAAAATTCTCTTAGCTAGAGTTGAAATTGGTCCATACACATTCATCACCTATATCTCCTTATTTTGACTTAAAAGCTTACATTTAACCACCATCCAATACTGACTTTTCCTTATCAGTGAATAGCTAACAGACAAAGGATTCCAAATCACACCAGTTCCTCCTGAGGCTCCAATAGATTCAACAAAGACTCTTTCCCATTGTCTCCAAACACTCAATCTTTTTTGAGCTTCCTCCCTTTCCCATTTAGTTTCCTGTAGTAATACAACATCTGCCTTACTTAAATCTTTTTGACGCTTAATCAAGCGCCACTTGCTAGGGGCATTAATGCCCCTAGCATTCCAAGTTATGAGCCTCATTGCTCCTCAGGAAGGGCATATCCCTTCCTATTTCTTAGTTTCATCTGTCCCTTAGCATTTGCTGCCAACACTAGTTTAGCCTTGTTGGTTTTTGCCCCTCTTTTCTTCTTTGCTGCTACCAGAGGTCTTTTCAGCTGGGATTGTGTTTGTTCAATGCTTCGTTCTTCTTCCATCCCATCATCCTGATCAGAATCAGATTCTTCAAACATCTCCTCAGCCTCCACTCCCCCTTCATTGCTAATATTCTCCCCCACATCAATGGAATGTCCATTTTTTCCCTTTGAAATGAGCAAAGCTTTAGCTTCAATAGGACTCCTTAAATGATCTAAATTATCCCTTATTGTTTCTACAATTTTTGGAGCATTATTGCTCATCTCATTTTGAGAATCTTGTGTAACTGTTTCAGCTACAACATTATGAAGATCTGCTACTGGGGTTTCCTCAACATTTCCACAAGTGTTGTCTTTTGCCTCATTCTTCTCCTGTGCAGCTGCTTTATCCTCTTGCCCCTCTTCTGAATTTCCTTCCCCCTCAAAATCCTTTACATTTTCCAGATCTGCCCTAGGGGATCCCTCAGCTTTCATTTTCAAACTGCATTCTTCCTCACTTATCTCCTATACATCTATATCTTGCTTTTTTTCTGCTTTTCCATCCTTTTCCAACCTCTGCACTCCAGTCATTGAGTCGTTATGCCCCTAAATGCCTATATTTCGGTCATTGTGTTGAGACTCCACATCCATACCATTGAAATCCTTATCATCACTACCTTGCTCTCTATTTTTTAATAACTCTCTGATTGATACATCGTCCATATTGTTTTCCTTTGCAGATGGTGAACCTTCCTGTTCAGTACTGCTAGATTCATCCATTTTTTCCTACCTAACCCAGGCATATTTGTTTTCTCTACTAATGCAAATTGATCCAAAGCAATCCAAGTTTCTGTGTTCTTTCAATTTGCAATTTGGGCATAACAGTAATTGATCTTCCCTTTCTACTTTGACTATTCTGAACCCTGTTGTTGTGCTTAATTCAATCTCCTGTGGAAGCTTTTGTTGTGGCTTTAAACCTATGCAGAATCTAATATAGGCCCCTTGACTTCTATCCACCATTATTTCATCCGTTGAAATGAGAGTGCCCAGCTTCTTCCCAATCTCCGTTAATATATTTTCTTCCCAATACTCAGCAGGAATCTCATACATTCTAACCCACACTGGACCCTCCCTTACTTCATGCTTCCAAGGGTCAAAATTAGGGTACCAGTCAAAAATGTGTAGTGTTGTTCCATCCAGCTAATGCGGTCCACTACATAGTGCATCCTGTTTCTTTTCACTTGATAAGAATAATACTAAGAAAAAATCATTAGCAAGGGGACAAAACTAGATCTGAATTCCCCAATTATTAAGACACCACTTCTCCACTGTTCCGGCAACTTTTATCATTCCCCCCCATTTCAAGAAGATCCCTCGCTCTTGTAGCCTTCTAATTTTGTTACTCAGCTTATTGGGATCAATAGATATACAGGTTTTTGGCATGGATGGGGTGGTATCATTACCTAGGTTTTTTGCTTGCCATCTCGATGTACCTGCCTCCGGTATTACCTTCTCCTTTCCTTTGCCAAGATCCTCCATTCCTCCTTGCTTCTCCAATGTTGATGGCAGAGTAGACTTCTTTCGCCAGGATTCCGAGTTGATAGTAGTTTGTGTGCTTTTATACCAGAACCCACCATTCCTTTGATTTTGAAACCCGTGATTCCTAAGGAATTTAGATGTGGGATTTCTGTTATTGGTGTTGTGAGGGTTTTGATGGGCTGCATCAAGAGGGAAACCACAAGGTCGCAGCCAAGGTAAACCTTTCCGTATCCCCTGATTGTGTCTTCCCCCAGCTGCGTCAGTTGCGGTCCTAGGGTTTTGATTCTAATACTACGTATTCGGATTGCATACATCCACCCAACGACCGCCATGATAGACCCATTGTGGTTTGTGGTCTCCATTACCTCGGTTACCCCATACTATCTCCGGGATTGTTCGAAGATCTTGATCAAAGCTTCCATGAGACGCCAAATTGTGGCCGGTGTTACATTGCCATTTGTTGCCAATTCCTACTTTTGTGTCGACCCATTTCTGTCTAGATTTTGCTCTAAGATCCTCCATTGGAAAGGTGTTCTCTGCGTCGGTTGCCCATTCTCCTGCCCTATTGATTCTGCTCCAGTCATACCTGGTGTTCTAGACTTGATTGCTCCTGCTATCACCAGTTCGCTCCACCTGTTGTTCCTTTCACACCTCCTGCTGCCCCTGCTGCTCCTGCCGCTCCATCTTCGCCACATTTATATTGGCTAATAATGGAAATTATATCAAGATTAACTTTTGTTTTCTAGGATCACCTACAAAACCAAAAATAACCTTCTACAAAGAGAAAGGCAAGAGCATAAATTTGCAATGATGGATGCAAAATAATATTAGATCAAATGTGATCAATATGCAATACTTGCAATATGCGATGCAATGCAGTACAATAAAAAAGGATTGATTTGAAAGGCCGTTTGGACACGTCACTAGACCCTCAAACTAACGAGTAATTAATGGCGCTCGTTGATTGACCCACCCAACACCTGAACTCCAACCAAACCAGTCGGGTTTCATTTTTGCTTGGTCTTCCTTTGCTTGGCCAGGAAGACTCTCGACGCATGGAAAAATTAATCGACAAGAAATACGACATTGCCATGCAGATGTTGCAGTCAAATAAGACAGGGTTAGAGTCTCAAGGGTATGAGCCACATAAGACAAATAGTAGACACGTACTTAGGGTTCACTGCTAGGTGGCAAGAAGCTGATGTGGACAAGAAATTAAAATCTAACAGTTCCTCAAATTCGACTTGTCCCATAATACGTGGGTGAGGGTGGGGTCCACCGCGTTAGTCTTATTTGACTCATAAATAACTATCTTATGGATAACAATATTGTATACCTTTTGGTTAATTTTTATTTGTTAGAATATTGTCCATCAATGTATTTTTATATACCGATGCATCTAACACCACTTGGCCTGATGTGTTGATCTAGGAAGAAGGGATGGAAAAAGAAGTATCTGTGGCTACAGATCTGGTAGTTTTACAGAAATGGAAAGTAGATACCATATCTTTGAAAAGGAAATATTGGCAGTTAAGAAAGGTATAGAAAAATTTAAAAATTTTCTAAAGGCAATCAAATTTATAGTCAAAACAAATAGCCAGGCTATGAGGAGCATGTTAAAGAAGAAACCGAACAAAGATATAGCCCAAGGCATGATTGCACAATGGTATTTTGAGTTCTTGGGTTAGGATTTTGATATAGAATGGATCAAAGGGCAAAACAACCCACTTGCAAAAACTCTCACAAGGGAACTGGCAGCATCAATCTACCATGGCATCATATTCAAAGAGCCTGATTGGATCAGAGGAGATGGCACTACTATGCTTATTCATGAAGATAATGGTTTATCTTTTCCTTATGTCCCGAACAAAATTGTTGAAATCTTGCTTGAATTTTATTTTCTTAAAAAGTGGCTTATTGATCTCAAAACAAAGATTATAGTTCACCATGGCAAAGGAATAATTGATAAAGATGAGCAGCAAGAATTTCTTCATAATTTTAGTTTAGAAGATGCACCAATCAAATATTGGGTCCGAAGATATGCTTCAATTCATGTACGAAATATTGGATTCTTCGGGATGAATTGGTCTAAAAGAAGTAAATGAATCTATTGAAAAATGTGAAATATGGATTCATTAGCAGTATTAGTTTTGAACAAACTTCTTTCGAAGAATACACAAATTTGATTGGCATCAAGTTTAAAGAAGACATACAAGAATTTATCAAGCTACTTCATCCAAGCTTATGGAATATAATGGGAAATTGTATGGAACAATATTTGACTCATTATCCTAGAACTGGATATGATATCCCCAAAATTGAGTTATATCCTCTAGCACGAGATTGGTCATCTCAAGTAAGGATCAAAGATGGTGAGATAATGTTGAGTATTGTGTCATTGATGTTAGGTTGGTTGAGCTACTTGCTTGCTTGGCTGAACTAGTTGCCTGCTTGGTTGAGCTACTTGCCTACTTGCTTGAGCTACTCGCTTGTGTGGTTGAGCTACTTGGTTGTCTGCTTGAACTGGTTGCTTGTCTAGTTCAGTTACTTGCCTGCTTCGTCATGTTGACAGGTGTTTTATGACCACACCAACACAAAATAAAGTTTCCAACGGTCACTCTATCCTCTCTTGATCAAAGTATCCAACATGCTAAGATTGCAAGAAAGTTCATGCATTCAACTCCAAGATTCCTTTTATGCAATGGATAGTCTCAGTTGGTTCGTTGTGATTTGCTGGTATCCCAAGGGGGACTTACGTAATTGTTCAACAGCAGAGAAATGGATTTTCAAAGTTCGAAAAATTTATCAATGAAGCACGAGTTTCCTATACCAACCAGAAAGTACTGAATGTAAATGGTTGCAGGGCCTAAGAAAGTACTACTTTACTCTAAGGTGTGGGACATGGCAATCAACTCTCGCAAACTTCAACCAAGCTCTGCTTTGCCTCACTTCGGACAGCCTCCACAGAACCGGCGCAATCTTCAAAGGAGTAGCTAAAGGTATTTAAATCACGATTTAGCATGAAGATACCGTTACAACAACGCATACCAACATATAAACCATAATCGAAGTTAGGTTCACAGTGTTCCAGTTGACCACGCAGGGCGAACCCACTGTCAGCAAGCCCACTAGTGGTATGGATTAACGAAGCTTGCTCAAATCAAACACCACATTCCACAACTACCATCTACTTGCATGAAATGAAAATCTACTTTACTCAAAGCTCTACTTAAGATTCTAAATGAATTGGAAGGATGAAGAAATCTTGCTAGCTACCCACAACAAAAGATAAAACCATGAGCAATGATAATTCTTTTTATTATGGGAGTGTTCACAACAACTTCTTACAAAGCATTCAATAGGAAAAATTTCCTTCCTCTCAATCTAAGCTATCAATCTATGCTATTTGTCTATACTCTATCTCCTAGTTGTCTCTCTACCTTCTGCTATTCTAATCTCTAATGAATTACAAATGAGGGGGGGATGTCCCTTTTACAGCGGGCCAAGTCCAATGGACAGCTTAGATTACAATCAAATAGATAGCCCAAATTGTGCCACCTCAGCCCTAAACAAGATTCACCCTAAAAACCGCCAAAAGGTGGAGTGGTGTAATAAATGAGCACAAAATGACAAACTCCTCCCTTTGACCATCATGGGCAATTAATGCCCACCATCTTCTAGAAGGTTCTCGTCCAGAAACACCTTCCCATTGTTTTGCTCCTTGACTGCAAACTCTATCGATCAGATTCTTGAACTGATATGGCAGGCATGTTCTCATTCAAACTCCAAGACGGCTACCTCTTTCTCCTGCTTGATGATGATTTTCCTCCTTGTTGCCACTACATCTTGGGTACACTTTAGTGCTTGGGGATGATCTTTAACACTTGGGCCTTCATCGTGATCTCAAAGGACTTTCTGGTCTTGGACTTGACCATTTCTTCCAATATCTCCCTTCGCAATTGAGACGTCATGGAGGAGCTTGAAACATGTAACATTATCTCCCTCCAAATGTTGTCCCGGAGTACTCGTCCCATCACCTCAAGTCATCATGCCTTGGCCCGATGTTCACCCTACAAAACAAATAAAGAGGAACATCAAAACACTTAAGAGTATAAATACACTTCACTTACCTGATATCCATGTTTTGATTTTCAAGGCCTGATTGATCTCTACATCAAATAAAATTCATCATTTTCATCTAGCAAATTTTTCCTTCTTCATAACCTTTCATCACGGGCGCACTTTGACTATGTCCTTCTTGGGCTTTGGAGAATTCCCATGCCTTAGAAAATATTATGTTGTCCATTCTTCATATTACCTCCTTGGGCGCATTTTGATTATGTCCTCCTTCCATTTTCATGACTTAGAATTTTTTCTTGCCACCTTATCCTGGGAGCATTCACCACCTTGAACTTCATATTTCTTCCTTAGAAAGTCTTCTCACCCACCTTGATTCTGACATATAATACCTCATGTAAGCTTGGGTGCAATTAGGCCTTTGTGTCTTCATTTTCTCTAACTTAGCCAATTTCTCAAACTCCTTCAACAGATTCCTCTATGGGCACATTTGAGTGGTCTTCCTTCAATTTCTCATCAACTTACTCCTTGCTCTTCTTTGGGCGTATTTTAAGAGTCCTCATCTTGGGCACATTTCCTAGGGTCAACTTTCATTTTTACCACTTGGAATATTTCTAGGCCACTTTATCCTTCCTAGGGCGCATTTCAAGGGATTGGAGTTCATGACTCAAGCAAACTTCACCCAACTTCTTCAAGGGCACATTTGGAGGTGTTCACTTCTGTTTTGAAACACTTAGAAAGTTTTCTAGCTCCTCACCACAACTGAGCGCATTTACCACCTTGCACTTTCATCTTCAACACTTAAAGAAAATTTCAAGCCACCATGCTCCTTAGTGACAAGGGCACATTTGGGACGTGGAGGTTCCACTTTATAACACTCAAAAAAAATTTGATGCCACCTACTTCTTGAGGGCGCATGAAGGGAGGTCTAGTTCTATTTTCCATCACTTAGAAACTTTTTTGAAGTCTCCTCCTTGGCTAAGGCGCTTTCTAGGGGTCCTCCTTCCATTTCAACACTTAGGAATATTTTCATTCACCTTGATTAACTTAGGCGTATCTAGGGGGGGTGTCATGCCATTTTGGTGTCTTAGAAATATTTCTCCAACTTGCCATACTACCAAGGGCGCATTTAGGTGGGTCTCCAGCCAATTTCAATGCCTCAGAAAATTTATAGCCACCTCTTTCCTCGTGGGTGCATTTGACAAGGTGTGCTTCCATTTTTAATGCCTTAGAAAATTTCTCAAGTCATCTCCACAACTTGGATGCATTTGGGAGGTAATGGCTCCAACTTTCATGCCTTAGTAAAAATTTTAACTCCTCCATGAAATTTGGGCACATTTTGGGGGAGGAGTTACATTCTCAATGCCTTAGACGTTTTCAACTCACCTTCTCCATGATGGGCGCATATTGGAGGGTGTACTTCCATTTCTAACACTTAGAATTTTTTTCTAATTCATTCTCTTGGAGCTTGGGCGCATTTTGAGGTGGCTACTTCTAGTTTTGAAGACTTAGAAAATTTCCAAGTCACCTTGATGTCTAGGGCGCATTTGACCCCTTGTGATTTGATTTTCATGCCTTAGAAAATATTCAATCTCCTCAAGGGCGCATTTAGGGGGGACCAGGGAGGGGGTGGGGAACTTTTATTTTCAACACTTAAAACTTTTTCCACTTCATCTCACAAATTGGGCGCATATGAGGGGGGGTAACTTCAAGTTTTCAGACTTAGAATTTTTTTTTACCAACTTCATGTTGCTAGGGCGCATTTGACCCCCTAGCTTCCATTTGTGATGCCTTAGCATTTCTTCAACTCATCTCTTGAAGCTAGGGTGCATCTGAGGGGTGGTTAGGGAATTTTCATCACTTAGAATTTTTTTCGACTGGCTTCATGAGAAGGGCGGATTTGACAAGGCGTTCTGCCACTTCTCAATGCCCTAGCAAGATTTCTTACAACTCCTCTCTTGGGTGCATTTGAGGGGGTGAGCTTCCATTTCTCAACACTTAGGCGTTTTTCTTCATCACCCTACCTTGAGCGCATTTGGAGGCTGGAGCTTCAACTTTCAGACTTAGAAACTTTTCATGCCTGCTCGCCTTTGTTTACAATTTATAGGAAGTTCTAAAGCCATTGTGATTTTTATGGATTTTCCACTTTTGAAGACCTAGTTTCTACTCAGCTTGGGACCTCATGACCTAACTATCGTGTTCACACCTGTCATCCGTGCTGCCCTACTATTTTTAGTAACTTCTAGATTCTTGAACTTTTGCAACTCGTATTGATTTCAAATTTGCTCCATGGGATCCTCACAACCTGTTTGACCTATTCACACTAGCTTCCTATGTTGGCCTGCTATTTTTAGCCCTGTTCTGGAGATGACTTACTATAAATAGTAAGTACTCAAGTTGCACTCAAATTTTACCAGTAGACTACTTGAGAGATGCTAACCATGATGGGACACATCAGTTTTTCATTTTTTCTCGAATTTTACCCCTCATTTTGAGTCCCGAATTTGGAAACCCTAATCTAATTTGCATGCACCTCAAATGACTTCCATTTGACCCCGTTTTTGTTGCATGTTGCTCTATTCATGAAAATGAAGTGTTGGGGAGTTGTTGGAGTGAACCTGCTAAAAATAGTAAATGCCTGAGAAGTGGCCAACTGATTGTCGGATGTGTTTGCATGTCATACTGCTCGGGAGATCACAAAAAACTGGTGTACATGTGAGTACCTACTAAAAATAGCAAGTGCTTGAAAAATGATCAACCTTACTTGCATGTCACATCACTGCGAAGCTCTTGAAAAACCAATAAAGAATATTGTTGTACCCCAAAATTAAAATTTTTGTTACACTTAGATATTTTGAAGAAATGAGTAGAAGTCTTGTTAAATCAGTCAAAAAGGTCAAAATTTGGGTGTACATGTCTTGCATGAGGGGTCAACACACAAAATTTTCAATTTCTGACGATCTGGGTCTGCTCAGAGCAGCTTGAACAACAAAACCCAAATCTCAGTTTTTCATCCCTAAATTTTAGGAAAACTGCCATTTTTAGAAATTTTCTAAAATTAGTAACGTTTTCTGGGTTTTTCTAGGTTTTCTTGGAAATGGATACTGGCAAAACTTTCTAAAAATAGAAAGTTGGTCCGCCAGGGTCCAAACTGATTTTGATTGGCTCAAATTACGTCCACATCAGACTGGTGCAGTCAGAATCTCAAAATGGTCAGTTTTGCCCTAGTGGGTCTATTCTGCTTTTCCAGAAGTGTATCTGGAGCTCCGAGGTCATCAATGGAGGTCAGTCGGCTGCCAGGCGTCAGATTCAACACACGAACACTCAACAGAAGATGGATTCATGAAGCTGTCATGAAGAACGAGGAAGAAAATTGAAAAATCATGAAAATTTTCACACTGGCAAGTTTGGGCGCCCCTGTTGAAGAAGGGCACCCATCTTTTTAGGGCACCAAATGTCAGAATTAGAGTTTTCGCCTCCAGTCAAACTTGTTCAGTTCTCTGCCAGCTCTGCAATGGATTCAGTGGTGCGGTTATCAGATCACTCAGTCATCCGGAATTCAGCGTCAAACAGGGGTATCCAAACTAAAGTCAACGTGAAGAATTTGAAAAAAGATCAAAAAATTGACTAAGTCTGGTAAGTTTGGGCGCCCCTGGTGAAGAAGGGCGCCCAAGTTTTCAGGGGGTCAAACAAATGAATTTGCAGATAAGGCTCTAATGTGATCTCGTCACAATTGATCCGGCTTTCCAGTGAGACACTCAGCACATCAATCGGAGTTCGCAATTGCGAGATACGAAGAGCCAAACAGGGAGTACAACAAAGGCTGGGAACGAAGATTCAGAAGCAAGCAACAGAAAGATGAAAAATAATCTAAGTCTGGGTGAAATGGGCACCCCCAGCCAAGATGGGCGCCCAAACTTTTGAGGGGTTAAAACCCACTTTTTGGCGAAGATCGTTCCAGAAGACCCCTCTTCATATTTCGTCAACTTCGCGATGAGCATAGTCTTCAGTCGATCTGACGCCCGGAGCTCCAAATTCGACGAGATCATCTGTAGAAGAGGAGTCAATGAAGAAAATTGAAGATCAGAAAAATGGCTAACACTGTAAAAGTTCGGAGCCACTCGAAGGAAAAGGCTACCATGAATTCGAAGGTCAAGATCAAGTTTTTCGCCAGAGGTGACTTTAGAACTTCTTTCTCAGAATCAGTCAGGCTCCGCCATGAAACCTTCAGCTCGCCTGTCGGATCAATCTGCAAACGAGAAATCAGAGGCGAAGTAGCATGTCAAAATGGTGAAAAGTTGAAAATATCAAAAAATAAACTAACACTGAAGGAAGTGGGCGCCCCAAATGAAGAAGGGCACCCAAATTCTCATGCCTTAGAGGAATTTTTGAGATTTTCAAAAAGTTTCAAAATTGCCAAATGAAGGATGGCGTCCAAGTTCAATGAAGCTGAGTTTTAGGGTTTTGGAAATAAAAGCAAAAAAAGTAAAATCTAATTCAAAGCCCTAAAGTCTATTTAGCATCATTCTTTCATGTAATTTTCATTATTTTTGCAGGTAGCATCCAGAGGAGAAAGTTGGAGCAGCAAGTTTGAAAAAATTTTGTGATTCAAGAATCCATCTTTGCTGGTTTTGCATCAGATTTTTCAAATCAGCAAGCATAAACCCTTGCTTTTTCAAGCTTTTTCATCTAGAAGATCGAATTTTTCAAGCAGAAGGCCAAGGCATTCCATTTTTCAATCATCTAGGTCTTTTTGCCTCAATCTTCTGAAGAATTTTTCAAGAACTTCATCAAGTTGCAGCAAGTGCTTTTATTTTGCATGTCAGTAAAAACCTCAGTGCATTCAAATTTCAACCATCTGGGTCCTTTCCAATCAATCTTCTGAAGAAAACCCATATCACAGCTTTTTTTCAAGAAAATTTCAAATCCTAGGGTTGGCTGCTTTTTCGATCAGCCATCAGGGTTTTGCAAATCTAATCAATTGGGTCCATTTCTAATCATATTCTGAACAAAACCCAGGTGCCAGCTTTTTTTGAGAAAAATTGAAGAAATTAGGGTTTGCTGCTTTTGCAGGCAAAATTCAAAATTTTCAAAAACGGACGACCTGGGTTGTCTTGCATCAAAATTCTAAGCAAAACCCATATCTCAGAAAAAATTCTCAAAAATTTGTCCGTTGGAGCACAAAAATCAGCATTCTAAAAATAGAAGTTGCTCAGAACTTGTCAGAATCAAGGCGAGTTTACAGTCATTCTTCGAGTTTTCCGAAATGGAGTACACTCCCAATGTTTTCAAGACTAAATCAGCTCTCTATCACAATTACATCAAAACAGCTGAGACAGACTTGCATCATATCAAGCCGGTGTTCGATCTATATGCCTTGGAGAGAGCAGGCAACACCTCAATCAAGAACCTAGGACATTTCGGACTCCTCGCAGCATCGTCAATTCCTATATCAGTTCAGAGCCTTGAGTTCGTAATCGCTTGCATTAAGCATTACAACCCAGCTACTAGGGAGATTCAGTCAGCAGATGGTAGATTGATTTGCAGTCTAAAGCCTGATATGATCGAGAAGTGTTTTTCCATTCCCCCGTGGCCTGAAAGCGTTACTCTCTCAAAGGGTGAATGTGAAAGGATATGGAATATGCATAAAAATAAATATAGTAAGAAGATTGCACAAAGATGGATGAAAGAAAAACATAAGACCTTGCCAAAGAATGTTGGGCGAAGGGAGTTTAAGGACGAGATTTCCATCATCATTAGAGATTCCTTCTCAGTACAGTCTTGAAAACGGTTCCTACGTTAGGCTTGAGGAAGTGCAGGATCAACTTCAGAGTGTTGTTCACAGTTGCAGTCCAATTGGCAGAAGGATAGGTCATATTTCGAAGATGTCAGCAAAGTTCGAGAAAGCGGCCAATGAGGTCAAAGATTTCCTAAGGTCTATTGCAGATGCTGAAGATATTCTTGAAAAACGGTGTTTTGCTATTGATGGCATAGATGCACCGAACCGGGACACAATATCCAACTTCCTAGCGGATGTGATCGAGCTTTAAAGCAGCTTTCTTCTAGAAGCTTTCTTTCCCGCTTTCTTTCTATTCTTGGAATAATTCTTATCCATTCTTTGAGAAGAGAAAGAAGATAAAGTGTAATAGTTGGCATTTCCCGCTTTTTCTGCTTTCTAGGGTTTTAGAAGTTATCTTCTTTATAGATTTAGTAATAAAGCTTGCTTGCTGAGCAAGCCCTAGATTGTGAAAGCAAGGAGATTTTAGGGTTCCCTACTCCTCTACTTGCCTATAAATAAGAGCCTTTGCTCATTATTTTCTTTAACCGTGCTAGTGAGAACAAAACGCTGAGCCTATTGTGCCTTCTATTTGTTACTCAAGTATTGTTCAAATTGTGTTGTGATAAGCAAATTGTTGAGCCTCTTTAGCCAACAAGGAGTTAGTGTAATTGCCGTTTTCTAGTGTGTAAGAGCAAGATTGCAAGCCTCTTTAGCTGCAACTTCTTGTTCCAGGCATGTTAGAAGGGAGTTATGTTCCAGAGATTTGAGTAATAAAATCATGAGCCTCCTTTGCCTTGGTCCAAAATCTCAGATTTCCGTTATTTATGTTCCGCTTTTATGATCTTGATTTCAACTTACAGTGAAGTGTGTAGGTGTTTGTTGAGAGAGAGGTTATTGAAGTACTTTGTCAGAAATTCTACCTTGTTTATTTCTAATTTCTCTTGCTCTACTATTACTTGAGAAGTTAGGAATGTCTCTAGTTTAAGTTAGTCATAGTTGAAGTTCTTTAAATCAGAAAATCTCAACTGCGGCGTTTGTGTTTAATAAACCTTGTGCTCTAAGCTGATCAAAAAGATAGGCAACTTAGTTTTAGTTTACTTTCTTTCAAACACCATCAGCAAGAGGGAGCTTCCCCTCCTAATTTGAAGAGCAGTTTATCTGTGCATAGGTGTCCGTTTCAATTACGCATACCAGAGGTGTGAATTTAAACGCCAACAAATATCTTGACATGCATTGAAAAATCATACATGCAGACACTAAAATTTGCTCCCGAAGGCAGTATTGTTAAAGGTTATCATCTCGATTTGCATGTTATACCATCGTGGAGCTTTTGAAAAACCTAGAAAGATTCTCCAGACATGCATTGAAAAAGCACACATGCAAACCCTAATAGGGCTCTCGAAATCAGGATTGTTGATTCAGCTCAAAATTTGATGGCAGGCTGCTTAAGGTGTTTTGCATGCAGTGTGGCAGCCAGAATTTCAAAAGCGTTGCAGCAAAGGTCCCAAATTGGGTACATACTAAAAATAGTAAGCTGTCAAAATTCAATGAAAATTTAGTGGGAACCTGCCTAAAGCCTTCTAACTGCAATGCCAAACTCAGACTTCAATTAGCTCATTCAAATTAACCTCAAACTGGCCTAAAGAATGCAAACCCTAATTTGACAAACTTAGCCAAAATTTCAAACCAAGTCAAAAGATAGGTACATCATCAGAAAGATAGAAGAAACTAAGAGAGAGAGAGACGCAAAACCAAAGCCAAAAGACCGAAACAGAGCAAAAATTAGGGGGTCCCCATTTTGAATGGGGTGATGTGTGAAAAGGTCACAATAGGTTAATGTCAACATGTTGGAAAGTCAATTTTCCATGTCACTCTTTGAATGTTGAAAGGTCGAATAATTCTATGGTTTATATTCTTTGGAGGCTTATGTTTAAAAGAGTTAAGTTGAGCTGAAGCGATTGTCAAACATTGGCATATCGATTATATTTTATTAAGGGCAATACTTTAATATTAGCGCTGTCGTAAGGAGATTGTCGAGCTTGTTTGAAGATGATTACATTGTTGTCATCCATGGAGAAGTAAATATATAATGATCTTTTAAATGCTCGTCTTGCAAAGACCTTTATGAAAGCTTGTATTGTTGAGAGTCTTAGGATGCAAGAAGACAATGTTGACTTATTAAAAATGGGGACATTACAAAGCCACCTATTTTAAAGCCAGCGATAGTTTTGAACATTATTCACCAAGTCGAAATTTCTTTTAATGCTATTGCTATTCTTATTTCGGGGTTGTCGGGCTTATTCTCTTGGAGGCAGCTTCGTATCTCTCTCACTGAATATGACAACTCCATTATGTTTGCCAGTTTAATGAATTTATTTTGGCATCGTCTTCATTGCTTTTTAGCATGAGTCGTTTCTGAACAAAAAAGTAAAGAAAGATGTTTATGTACTGGGAAGTAGCATTCAATACCATTGGTCAATATTTTGTGCTCACTCAAATATATCACCTATAGCATTGAGGGCGACTTATTTCGATAGGTTATGGGTGGTGGCTTTGTTTATGGAAATCTCTTCATGCAGCGATAGTGTGAGGAAGCCTATCAACTTTATTATTGGCAGAATATTATGACAGCGTCGGTTCCAAATAATTTTATCGATTCCTATTTTATTTGTTGTGGCCCAATATTCTTATTTGGTTAACGACAGCTATTTTAACAGAAAACCGCATTCCTTTTATTGGGATATCGCTTTAGTACATAGATATTGAATGCATTCAATATGTGTAACTCCTTCAGAATTGGATTGAGTCGACATAGTGGGTGTGAGTTTTCCTTTTTGGAATTGCGGTTATTCTTAAGCGAGCTTTAGAGGGGAGCGACATTCTTTTTACGATGTGTTGAAGGTTTTTGAGCATAGAAAAAATATAGCGCTTGAAGCTTGAAGTATGAGCTATGGCCACAAAAGATATTTTGTAGGATGCTTTGTGTGGAGTTCGCCATGTATGTTTCTATTTTCATCTTTAGCTTTTGTGTGTGGATTTGAGTCGGGCTTTTGAAAAAGTTCAAATTGTCTATCTTTTTGTCAAAATATATGCAAGAAGAGATGGAGATTGCACTGTTTCTATCAGCATCATTTTGAAAATATCATGTGTTTTTTTAACACTGTGCTTCATCATTTTTCGCGTTTCTATTGGGTGTTCGACTTATTGCATATGTGTTGCAGATTGAGCAGTTTTTAGTGGCATCGTATGGCATTGTATGGAACCGTATGGTATGAAGGTTCAGCAGCTCTGTAAAAAGAGAGTTCCTTTTGAAGTATATGCAGTAATTTGGTTGTCGTCCTCTTTGAGCAAGTGATGAGTTTCTTCCAGATATGTATTTGTATGCATGGATGGTCTCTTTGTGAAGAATTTATGTTCAGCTTTAGTTCGTGCTCAGTCTGAAGGGTTCTACATTTTGGATGTTTGCAATTTATATCAAGAATTAGAGTTTCTAAGTTGTGGAAATTTTAAGAGAGTTGGTCTCTTACTGGAGTAGGTGCTTCAAATATTTGAAGTTGGTGCTTTGAGAGAGAGTTGGTGCTCTCAGTGAGTTAGTGCTCACTTCTAATCTAAGTTGGTGCCCTTTGGAGATAATAAAAGCAATATTTTGCCATGGTTTTTTACCCGAAAGGGTTTTCCATGTAATCTCGGTGTCCATCTTGTTCATGGTGTTTTATGTTGCTCTTAATGTTCTGATTTATATGGTTTTGAGTTTTAAAAGTTTAAAATGATTCCCCCCGTCCCCTCTTAGTATTTCCTGTGTGCACTTTAAGTGGTAACAAAGCAGGGTTCCTTAGAAAAAGAGCTTAAATGCTTGGAGGTTGATCTTGGTTGTACACATGGGTTCTCATGAAGGTCTTGCTACGAATAGAGCTCCCTTATTCAATGGCTCTAACTATGCATTGTAGAGTGTTTGAATGTGTAATTATATAATGTCTCTTGGTTTTGATGTTTGGCGAAGTGTGGAAACTGGTTATACAATTCCTGCAACTCCTACAAATGCAGATGGGAAGAAAGCTTTTGAGAATAAGGCAAAAGCTATGAATGCTATTGTTGGTGTACGTTTTATCATCCACCGAACACACAGAATAAAATGTCCAAAGACACTCTATCCTCTCTTGAAAAACCACCGCGTATGCTAAGATTGCGAGAAGATCATATGGCGATTCCAAGGTTTCTTTTGTCGGGTCTCGACGTGTGGATAAGCTCAATGGCCGTTGTGATTTGCTGGTAATAAACAAGGGGACTTACATTAAGGAAATCTTCACAAGTGTGGAACTTAGGCGGATTTATCATTAAAGGATTTCCTCACTTAGGACTTTCGATATGGATCTCAAAAAAATGGCAAAAGGATAGGGTTTAGGAGAATCTAGTCTATGCCTAAGAACTCAAGAGACAGTAAAGACTCGGTGAAGGGAATAAACCACACTTTGTTTCGCCTCCTGCTGGACAACATACGCAAAATGGGTGCAATCTTCAAGGGTTGTGATGATAATTTTCAAACCTCGAATGAGGCTGAAGTTAAGCTTCCACAATTAAGAGCTCAGGCTAAATTTACGCATCGAATGCAAATCATCCATTCGAAGAAAAGTATGAGCTACACTTCACCATTGAATCAATACGATCAATCTCTCATTCAATTAACCAACTTTCAAAGCAAATTGTACTTAATCTAGTTCTAACTTTAATCTATGGCGGAAGAAGATATGCAACCTCGCTTACTATTTGACAATAAAAGTTGTTCAAAGCAAATCATGCATAAGAGCTTTTATTATTCGAAATAGTCTCAATGCAACAATCTCATACTCTGTCTCCACACCTTACAAATGAGGGGGCGAGCTCAATTTATAGGCTCCCCAATTACAATTCAATGGCCAAGATTGATTTCAAATCAACGCCGAGATTACAAAATAAAACCCTAATTAGGGTTTGTCACTTTCGACCAATGAGAAAATTTCAATTGAGGACACTTGTCCCTTTTGCTAAATATAAATCAACAATAAAATAGAATGTTGTTGCATGTTGATTTGGAACAATTTGATTGGTTGGAAGATGACGAGGCGCCACCTCAGCATGCTGGATGTCTTCCTTGGTTGCTTCGTTTTTCTTCCACGTGCTTGCCTTAGAATATTTTCCCTGCCGATGACTCTGTCCGTTGTGCTTGTTCCTTCCTAGCTTTGATCTTGGATTCCTTTTGAGACTTTGATTTCTTCTTCTTACCTGTACTAGAATCTTTGAGGTCTGGAAGTCTCCCCTTAGAGCAGGTGTCTGGACTGAAGTTGGTTGCTTTGAACTTCCTCCTGCTTGAACTGGGTTGATGTTATTCCTTTGGATTTCCTCTTTGAATTCTCCAATTTGTGCCGAGAAATTGTCTAAGTATGGAGATCTGTTTGGAACACTCTTCTTGTCACCATCTGATTCTGATTGGAAGTTTGTTTTTAATTCTTTAGGAGATGAAATCTCTCAAGAAGTTGCCCTGATTGCTTCAACAGGTTTGGGATTTGTAGATGAAATCCTTCCAAGATGTCTGGATATCCGTTCAAGTGTCTTGAATTTGGAGAAGAATGCCCCTATGCTTTCGCCATGATAGAGGAAATTGGAATTTTCTCTGTGAAGTATTTCCCATTCTTAGCCAAATTTTGGCTATTCAAGTTCATTTTGTACCACCTTCACACGGACTATTCAACATTTAGCCAAGGTTTTGGATGAACTTTGCCTGTGGATTTTTCTTCAATTTTGAATTTGGCTTGGACAAAGATTTTATTCACTTCCTCTTTATTTTCCTCTTCATCCTTCTTGTTTTCCGTCCAACACTTAGTGAATTCTTCTCCCCAAGGTATCAACACTTAGCCAATTTTTTGAGTTTTAGCTAATTTTCTCATCCTCTCCTTAGGCGGACTTCACATGAGCTTGGACGTTTTTCTTCAATCAAAGTCGGACTTCATGATGCTCAAGACATTTTCTTATCCAGGTCAGACTTTATTTTGCCTTGAACATGCCTTACAAAGGTTTGGACATGCTATGCTTAGGCAAGGTTGGACTTTCTCATGCTTGTCCCATCCTTTTTCCCTCACTCCATTTGGCTTGAAGCAGACTTGCCACCATTCCACACCATTGCTTCTTCTTTGAAGATTCGCCTCGTGTCGTCATCCACCTACAAGAAATAAAATAAACAAATTTAGATTTTCTCTCTCCTGAATTCTAGCTCCGAAGTTAAATTTTTAACACTCTCTCTCCTGAAGTCACGGTGAATTTTGTGTCGAATTTATCATTTCAAAGCGAATTCCATACTCTCTTTGCAATTTTCATCTTGGCACGGGCATATTTCATATTTAATTCTCCATTTTAATCTCCCGAAGTCGGAATTCTCACTGATTTGCCATACTCTCTCTCTAGAAGTCGAACTCTTTGAGACTTGTTTTATTTATTTCATCAAGGCAAACTTTCAAGACTTTTGTCATTTATTTTTTATCCAATCTCGTCTTCATTTTCTTTGGCCAAAAGTTTATTTTCCAATTTTATTCCCCATTTCGTCTAGCCAAGCCAAAATTTTAGCCATTCCGTCGATAAATGTTATGCTAGATCCCTATTTTCTTCTGCCATGACGAATTTTAAATTGCACTGAGCACATTTTCTTCTGCCAAAGTCAAATTTTCTCTTGCTCGGTCAAATTTTTCTAGGCAAAATCCTTGTCTGGATGTCTTCATCAGGCGGATTTCCTTGACGCTTGACAAATTCTTATTCCTTCTGGCCAAGGGCGATCTTTACTTTCTCCTTGTCTTGTGCATTTTTCTCTGGCCAAAGTTGCCAATTTTTATAACATTTTCTCCAGACATCCATAATTGGGCAATTTAATTTCTCTTCCATTTTCATGCTAGGCACACTTCATTTTCTCTTTGCCAGAGCCTAGGCGGACTTCCCAGAGTCTTTTCCACTTTCCACATGCCATAGCGAATTTTCTTCAGCACTTGCCTTTCAAACTTAGCACTTTACCTCTTTGAACATGGCATAACACAGCCAAAAATCTCAATTTTTCATCCTTTAGCCTCTATACTTAGGCAAATTTTCGAATTTCTCCTGACTAGGCACCAAACACTTAGTAAAAATCATAATTTTCTCCCTTCATAGACCATGGCGGACTTTCCAAGTACTTGGACAAGGTGAGGGCGGACTTTCTATGGTCTTGGCATCATCTCTTTGAACATGGCGGACTTCCAAACCTTTTAGCACTTTCCTTAACATTTTATCTCTTGAAAATGTCACAACATTTAGCCAAAAAAAATCGATTCTCCACCTTTTTAGGCTCTTACACTTAGGCAAATTTCGAAATTTTCCTTACTAGGCACCAATACTTAGTGAAATTTTTTATTTTTTCCTTTCCCATGTGCCTAGGCGGACTTTCCAACCTATTCGCAAGTGTATGGCGGACTTCTTTGACCTCTTGCCACTTCCCTTCAAGTGTATGGCGGACTTTCCTTCCTCTTTGGACATGCTTGGCGGACTTTGAAGGAGGCTAGGACAAGTATGGCGGACTTTGAAGAATCTTGGCATCATCCCTCCTGAGGCTGGCGGACTTCATCTTGGTCTTGGACATTCCTTCTTGAGTGCTGGGCGGACTTTCCTTAGTCCTTGCCATTTTTCCTTCACTGCTGGGCGGACTTCATAAGCTTCCAGACATTCCTTCCGTCCTACATTTCAAGGACCTCTTTCATGGCGAATTTCAGACTTAACCAGATTTCTCATGAATTCCATCTTTTTTTGAGTTAATTTTCTGTGATTTTGTGCTTCAGATCTGACTAGTTTTGAATGATTTTTCCAGAATTTAATGTTTTTCAGTCTGATTTTCTCATGCTTTTTACTGATTTTTCATGCTTGCTTTTCCAGATTTTTCAATGATTTTTCAATTTTCTCTTTGATTTTCTGAGTGATTTTTCGATTTTTTTGAACTTCTGAGTGGATTTTTGGAATTCGAGACCTTTCCAAATATAGAAACTTTTCAAAAATAGAAACTTTCTAAAAATAGAAAAAGCAAAACCCTAAAACATAGGGAACCTTGTTTGGTCCAAAAATGCCAAAAATGAAAAAGCGAAAAAGCAAAATTTCCTAAAAAGTAGGAAGTGTCAGAATTGGCCAAATTCACAGTCGATCTTCGTTTCCTGGGCCTTCTGAGCGCTTCCATGACGTCTACGCACTGATTCAAGCATGGATTATTGACTTGGCTCAGATGACTTGCAAAAAGATTGACTTGGAACCCTCAAAATGATGACCTCATTGTAAAAAGACAAGTGATAAGCAGTTGCAACACCAAGGCAAAAAGCAAAAACAGGGGGTCCCCATTTGCAATGGGGCGATGTGTGAAATGGTCACAACAGCTATCTTATGTGGTTTGTCAGAAACAGAATTTGTGAAGTTTATACATTGTGACACAGCTAACGAGATTTGGGATAAACTTCAGGAAATGTATGAAGGAGATGTCAAAGTCAAGAAAGCAAAACTTCAGACACATAAAAGACAATTTGAGAGTCTTAGTATGCAAGAAGAAGAAAACATTGTTGCATATTTTCTACAAGTAGATGAAGTTGTGAACACTATCAAAGGCCTAGGAGAGAAGATTGAAGAGTTTTCAAATTTTCAAAATATTTTGAGATCACTTCCTTTGCGTTTTGATGCAAAGGTTTCAGCGATTGAAGAGATGAAAGAACTTGATAAGTTGATTGTTCATGAGCTTCATGGCATTCTAACAGCCTATGAGATAAGGACAAACTCTCATTCTTCAACCAAAAGGGAGGCAGCCTTTAAGTTTCGAAGAAAGAAAAAGACAAGGAGGTTGTATCTAGTGAAAGTTCTGATGAAGATCCTGATTTTGAAGAGGCATATTTTATGAGGAAGTTGAAGAAAGGTTCAGGTAAATATAAAGGCAAGTTGTCTTTCAAGTGCTTTAATTGTGGCAAGGTAGGACATTTTGCAGCTAAATGTTCGTATTCAAAAAGTGATGACAAAAACTATGAAAAGAAGCCTAAGTTCAACAAGAAGAAGTGCAAGGGAAAAGAGAAGAAGTTTCAGAAATTTAAAGAGTCTCTATTCAAAGGATGAAAGTAGTTCATCTGATGTTAGTGATGAAGAGTCTTCAGGTGAAGAAATCTTGTTCATGGCCAAAGAAGAAATACACGCTAAAAATAAAAAACATGAAGATCATATTGATGAAGAAGAAGGAGAGGTGGACCTCAAAGAAGAATTGATAAGTGCTCTTAGTGAAATTAAGAGACTAAGAAAGAAAAATCAGAACTTGAAGTTGCTGCTACAAGAAGAGAATGATGTAAACATGAAAACATTTCAAGCCCTTGGAGAAGCAAAATAACTGATTGTTGATTTGAAGGTTTAGGTTGAAGAGACAAAAAGAATAGAAGAAATCAGAAATCAGCTTAAGGTAAAAGAAGAGAATATAGAGAGACTTGAATCTAAAGTTGTTTCACTTAGAAATATAGAAAAATCATCAAAACAGCTAAGTAATGAGAAGATAAATCAGAAAAGTTCTATGTCCTTAGACAAGATCATTAATGCTCAGAAATCTCCTAGTGACAAATCCTTTTCCTTTTAAACTGCTTAGGCTATGTAAAATCCTTTAATTGGTTAATAGGAGGAAAATCACAAAATTCTCTCAGATTGCAGGGATAATTATATTCCTCCTTATTGGCTTGTAAAGCACCCAAGAAACATTGCTTCTCAAGCTTGTAACCAATTGGTCCTTTCAACTCTGCAAAAGTGCATTGGTCAATTGTTTTGTGTTGCTTTCTTATTATATAGACTTTTGTCCATTGACCTAATCCACAAGGCAAAGAATTTAAGTAATATTCTTTTGTGGTCAAATCATTCATCTTATCAACAATGATCATATAATTCTCATAAGCTAAATTCTTTAGTTTCATTGCTTGCAACATTTTCTTAGCCTCGGTAGATTGGTTTTTCCTGTATCCACAAAACAAATCCATTATAGGGGTAGCCCTATTACAATTTTTCTAGGATATCCTAGCCATTAATAGGGTCATTATATCCTAGAAAAATGTACATTATAAAGCTAAAAAAGGGTCCATCATTGATGGTAATAGCAACATCAGGAGATCCATTTGTTTTAAAAATGACCACAAATTGCCTATTTGATTATACATTATGCAATTAAATTTGAAAATATAAGCAATTTTGTAGAAGGATCTTTAAAGACAAATGGCTCAACAATAATAACATTCTTAGAGGAGTCTTACACATTGAGAAAAAGAGTGAATGAAACTAAGATTCTTACAAACAACCTAGTGGTAGTTGCTATGACCCAAATAAATGTTACCATGGGTATGCAAGAAAATTATTATGATGTTTGTTTAGAGATTATGGTTCATGATAATATCATAGTAGCACAATGGAAGAAAAATGGTGAGCTCATTCTTCACAAGGGACAACCCCTAAGAAAGCTAGAAATTGTAGGAATAGAGTTGTTAAAAGAAATAGACATGAATAAGAAATATTTGCAAGGGACCATCAATCAACAAGCAAATAAATTTGAAAGCAAGAAAGGAAAATTATTATGGAACCAAATAAATAAAGTTCAACAACAATTATGCATCCAAAGGAACACATTGCATCACATAAAGGATTGAGGACCGGGAATTGTAAGATCCTATTGATTTGGAACCCTTGTATTTATAAAAAGATTCAATCATGAGGAGTTGAAGAATTAAATCAACATTGCTTGAGCACAAGAAATTTTGGGAGGGGTGGACTACCATATCCCTTTTTTGATGTGAAGTTAATCAAGAGTATCTTAGCCTATAATTTGATTTTCCATAGGCTATTTGGATATTACAAGGGAAAGATCTTTAGATTGTTTCAAAGAGGGGAATGATACTTTTAATAAGGTGCAAATAGAGTGTTCTTGAAATAGATTAGTAATATGCATGGAATCTTGAAAGGTATATTGACTTTGTAATGTCCCCATTTTAGGGGTCTCTTGCTTTGCAGTTAGAGATGGTTTTTTGGGTTTGTATTTGCTTGATTAGAAGGGTGATTTGATGTTACCAATGACCTCAAATGGTTTAGAGGAGTTATGTGATGCTCTCAGAGGTTATTTTCGGCTTTTGGTTTGGACTCCAAGATTCTTGGAGAGAGCATCTATTGATAGTTAGTCACCTAGTCAGCTCCGTTCATCGTTACTCTTCATTGGGATCACTCTGATGTAGTTAGTTTCTAACTTCGATGCATTCCAACAATTCCACAAAAATGCGTGTATTAATGGTTACATTTTAATTAAATTACTAAGGTTGCTTAAAATTAATTAAAATCTTTAAAAAAGTCCTTAGTATTATAGCTCGTAAGAACCAAGATGATATGCTTTAAATCATGGATGCATTGAACCGAGAACTTGTGTGTCAAAATATCATTATTTTAATGAAAAAGGTCATTTTCAAAGTAAAAAGAGTGTTTAAATTAAAAATTGAATTTTAAAAAGAGAAGCTTCTAGAGAGTTTGGGAAAAAAAGTATAAAAGGAGGTTTTTGAAGCTCATTTGGTTATGTTGGATTATTATATTTCTCTTTACAAGATCCTTGGGGTGGAGGAGATCGAACTTGGTTCATCTCAGCCTTTGGAAGGACGGAAACCCTTTCAAAGTAAATCGCTTTCGGTGGTGAAACAAATCCACCCTAGCTGACTTGTTGAGGAGATCATTCAGGTCTTCTACTTGTGCTCATGTTGACAATTTTGTGAGTTTCCTTTGGCGACCAAATTGAAGAGAACAAAAGCTATTGGTATATCTTGCTGGCTGAGTGTGGCATTCCAGGTTGCAGGAGGTATTTCTTATTCAAATCAATCAATTCTCATTTTCAGAGTTTGCCCTTGAAATTCAGTACTAGGCAAGTGCATAGGAGGACGTGGGTTTGTGTAAACCTTAGGCGTTTTGCTAAATGAGGGTCTTACAAAGGGACGTGTGAGATATCAGACCCTACTCATCAGATAAATCTTTCTTCAAGCCTGTAGCAGTGAATGCTGGAGTTTCTGCTCAGAATCTGTGGCTATGGGGGTCGTCCAAGTGCATATTAGCTGGTAGGATGAATCTGAGAGTTTTATTTGTCATATGGGAGGTCACTGGAGGTTGGAAGAAGCAGGACGTGGTCACATATTGAGCTCCCAGTCGCTTTTAATACTGCTGCCATCACCTTTCAGGCCAGATGTTGACTTCCAGGTTTGAAAATCTTATTGTTATTGCTGTTAATGTATATCCAAGACTGAGCATACATGTATTTCTGAGTTCTGTGTCGCTGAGTGTTTCTAGGCAATGTTTACACAGCCATTAATCCATTCTGACTGTCCAATGCTTGTTTAAGAAAGTTAGTTATGTGAAGGACAAACCTTTGCAAGTTATCACTGTGTAAGACCGAGTTCACTCTTGCTGTAGCTTTCTGGGTAATCTGCTGTTAGAAATCAGTCTATATGTCACTCAGAAAATGTTGCTAAAAGTGTCTTAGTGAACCTTCTGTTATTGCAGCATTCTGATTTGTCAAGTGTTGTTATTGTTGCTAGTGTTCTTAGAACTGTAACCTTGATATACCTGCTGTTTGAGCAAATCTGAGAATTCTCTATATTGTTTCTGCAATGGATATTGTTCCTTATATACTGCTGTAGCTTACCAAAGGTGTTGAGTGTAATTATCTGCTCACTGTTAGCTTCTATCTGAATATGTTCAAGTCTGATCTAAATTTCTGAGCAGTTGCATTGTAATTTCAGTCAAGTTTCTTCCAACACAGATTTATTGTACTTAAACAAACTTTCTTCCAACACAGATTTATTGCACTTTCAATGCAAGCTGAAATAGAGATCATATAAGCATAACACATAAAACAGAAATCTGAGACATTATACCAGGGAAAAGTAGGCACAAGACTTTATTTCTCAAATCTCAAGTAACAAAGATTACACTTCTGGGACAGCAGGATTGTAGAAAAATAGGCTTATAGTTTAGCGATCAATCAAAATACATTGACACAAGACACAAGAAATGAACAATAACTTGCAGCTAAAAGAGGCATGCAAGTTTGCTCTTACGCTAAGTGAACTGAAACTGAACAAAAACAACTTGCAAGCAAAGTAAGCTCAGTAATTTGCTATTACAATAACCGTTAAGGAAACATGGGGAAGGCTGCCCTTATTTATACACAAGCAGAGGAGTAGGGAACCCTAAAATCTCCTTGCTTTTACAACTAAGACTTGTCAACATGCAAGCTTTATTTCTAAAACTAAAACAAGATAAGCATCTACAACCTATGGAAGCATAAAAACAAGGAAAGTGCCAACTATTACATCTTGATTTTTGTCCTTCATAAAGAATGGGTAAGCCTGAGACAAGAATAGAAAGAAAACGTGAGATAAGAATGGAAAGAAAGTTGAGAGCAAGCATTGAGTTATCTGCTGCTTTAAATCTCAACCACATCCGCCAAAAAGTTGGAAACTGTATGTCTATCACGAGCATCAATGCTATCCATAGCAAAATTCCGCTTTTCTAAGATTTTTTCACCTTCCGCAATTGAACTTAGAGAATCTTTCACATCTTCAGTTGCTTTATCAAAACTTGCTAATTTCGGCGGCTCTACAACTCGAGTGATGACCTTTTATAAATGTATCCTCTTCCTTTAGCATATCTTTCGCAACTTTTATGATTCTAATACTTCTCTTGATTTTTCAATGGAAGAATATTGTATAACTTTTTTCCAATACTTGTCCTTTTACTCATACCACGCCCTTTCACGTATTTTATGATGTTTTTTGTCCATGGTGGTATTGAAAAAGCACTTCTCAACATCATGCGTTCAGATAATCATGATACAACACTTGTTTGGCTCTGAATTCGATGGGAGAGTACTCCATAATGAAAAACACGAATTTTGACTGTAAACTCGACTATGCTCAGACAAGTTTTGCACAAAAGCTAAAAATAGCTTTGCTGATTTTCTTCTTCAAACGGACAAATTTTTCAAAAATAATCTGAGATATGGGTTTTGTAGACAATCTTGTTGCAAGAAGACCCAAATCGTTTGTTTTGAAAAATGTTGATGGCTGGTCGAAAAAAGCAGCATACCCTAATTTTTGAATTTTTTGGAAAAAATATGAAAGTAGGGTTTTGTGCGGAATCATGTTTGAGAAGGACCCAAATGATCAGATTTTGAATATACTGAAAATTTCTTGGACATGCATGGAAAAAAGCAAGTTATTGAAACTTGAAAATTTTTCCAAAGTAGTTGAGAATCATGAACCAAGCTGACCTGGATTGTTGAAAATGGAAAATATTGACCCGCTTCTTCTAAAAATTCATGCCCTGGAAATTTGAAGTATGAAAAAGTCAGCACCTTTGTGTGTTGATCTGGAAAATATGAAGAGCTCTAGAAAAATCACCACATTTTGGCCTCTAAATATTGAATTGAATAAAATTTCATGTTTCTCCTCTCTTGCTTTGCACACCACCTGTAAATATTGTGAAGAATGAATGCAAAGGCATTCTTAAATAGGTTTTGAGGAAGAAAAATGCTTTATTCTCTGCTTTAAAACTTTTGAAGCCAATCCTGCGTAGGTTCATCAAATGTGGTCACTTTTTGACTAATGTATGAGGAAAACTTTGAGAATTTTTCTGAGGCATTGAGCCTTGGGTGTCCTTCTTGACTAGAAGCCTTGACAGACTTAGCCAAAATTTAACCATTTTCAACTTTTGCTTGATTTTTAACCTGAATTTGATCCTTTGATTTCGGCCACCAAATTGATCTCGTGAACTGGTTGAACGATCTATCACAAAGCCAGGCTAAATTGGAGAATGTTGTTCTAGAGGCGATGTTTCATAAAACTTCATTTTGACCTCCAAAATCATGGGCACCCCTTGCTACCAGGGGCGCCTTTACTGGCAAGTTTTAGCCATTTTTTGACTTTCTTCAATTTTTGTTTACCTTAATCTTTTGATTAATTCTTGTTTCTGGATGATTAAGGCATTCGATGAACTGATGGCTGGACTTGTTGGATAGCCTGATGAATTCTAAGGGGAGGTCTCCTAGGAGTGATATTTTCTAAAAACTGATTTTAGAGCCTCAAAAGCTTGGGCGCCCATGGCATCTAGACTTAGAATTTTCTTGAGATTTTCAACTTTGCCTAATTTCATCCCAATGCTCCGTCTTCGATATCTGGTGACTACCAACACCGATGAGCTTGTTGATAATTGCGTTGGGGAGTTGCTTCAAAAATGAATAGAACGTATTGGAGGCTGCAACTATAAATTCAATCCGTTCATGACCCAAAAGCTTGGGCGCCTATCTCCTCCTAGGGCGCCTATGATCTCCACCCTCAGCCATTTTTGGCTCTTCTTAGCCTTCAAACTTGAAACCTCATGTTGTGTCCTCCATTTGATCTGAATTTTCCGATAGCTAACAAGTCTGATGATCTGGTTGGGATATCCACTACGAAGCTGGCAAAATTCTAAAGAGATTGACTGATTTGGCAAACCCTAATTGTTGGATTTGAGCCTCCAAGATCCTAGGCGCCTAGAATTTCAAGACTTCAAATATTTATTGATAATTTCATGATTTGCATTTTGCTTCTCTGTTAAGACCTCTCCGTTCAATCTCCAATTCTGGATGATTGATTGATCTAATGGTTGTGTTGATGGATTTAGTGTGGAGCTGGGAGGATTCTAAGCAAGATTATTTGGGATGAGCAAACCCTAATTCCATCATTTAACCTATTGAAAGACTAGGCAGCTATCTCCACCTAGGGCGCCCATGCTTGGCAGTGTTAGTTTTTAATTTGCAAATTTCAACTTCTCCCTTCGTTCCACATGCTTGCCATTGCTTCAACTATTGGAGATGAAAAAATTTCTAAGGCACAGAACCCTAGGCGCCTTTACTGGGTAAGGGCGCTTGAACTTTCCAGAGTTAACAAAAAATTTTAAATTTTCATGATTCTTCAACTTCAATTCTCCATTCTTCATCCCTTGATCATCCATTGTAGTTTCTTGATCTAAGTAGTGCCTAAGACTCTGAATCTAACACCTGGCAGTTGGCTGACCTCCATTAATGACCTTGGAGCTCCTGAAATAGCTTCTAAAAAAGCAGAATAGACCCATTACGGAAAAATTGATCTTTTGACGATTCTGACTAGACCAACTTGATAAGGAAGTATTTTTGACCAATCAAAATCAGTTTGAACCCCAGATGCCAAACTTTCTATTTTTAGAAAATTTTGACAACATCCATTTGAGAATAAACCCAGAAAAAGTATTTTTAAAAACTCTCTATTTTTAGAAAATTTCCTAAATTTTAGGGCCAAAAAACTAAGAACTGGTTTTTGTAGACAAGGTCGCTCTAAGCAAACCTAGAAGGTCAAATTTTGAAAATTTTGAGTTTTTGACTCACATGCATGACACAATCTATTTTTCGACCTTTTTTGACAATTTTTAACAAGACTTTGACCATTTTTTCTAAATGCCTAAGTGTAGCAATAATTTTAATTTGGGGTACAACATTTGGCTCTATCTAGGGACCATGTTGGATACTTACGACATAGGAGAACCAAAGGATCTCTGGACTTTTAGGCATAGACCAGTGCCTTATCCATTGGGTATCGGAGTCAGCAACATTTCCTAATCACCTATTGCAAGACTTTCCCTCAGTCACCTAGGACAAGACTTCCTAGAATCACCTAATAGTTAGAACATCCATTAAAATCGCCTAAAACAAGACACCTAATCATCTAAAACACGACAAAACAGTTAGGGAAACATGAAACACAACATAATGAGCACATCACGGAAAGGGGAAACACATCATGAAAACAAAAGAAAATTACTCCATCTCTGAAGGATGTCATTTTTTCCTAAAAGGCTTTACTTCTTTTCTCATGGGTATCGCAGGAGACAAATCTTTCAGGATGAAGATTCTCAGATCTTCATACATCCAAGTAGAGGCACCCTGACAACACTCAGAATATGGCACAAGGAAGGGAGAGAACACTGAGGCATAAATTTTGCTATCGTCCATCTTTCGGATGTCTCCTTCATCAAACTCTTCAAACTAGTCGATCAAATTCCAAACTTTCTATAATGTCGTAGGTGATCCTTTCTGACCTGGAAATATCTTATGATTGGCTCGTCGTTCAGCTCTACATCCCCTTTAACACATAGGAGTTTGATTCCCATGTCTTTAGCATTTTTGAGGCCTAACAAAAGCACCTCTTTTTTAGCTTCAGCGAATTCCAATTACAGGCAATGTACAAATGGGTGCAACTGTCCTTTAGGGGAGATGATTATTTCCCCTACTTCTAAACCTGCTATTGAGTAACCCCCATTGAACTACACTGTCAATAACTTTGCATCCTCTGTCGGTCTCTTTTTTGGACAAGCAATGTTCTGGTCTTCCGTTTCTATCTCTGACAGTGTCACATAATTACTGAGACCTGTTCCTTGATATAGAATTTGGACTGGGGGGTATGGGAATTTCACCACCATGAATAGGGATTTGGGCTCAAATTCTATCTTGATTTTTCCCTCCTTCACAGGAATGGTTGTGGACAACCAATCTAACTACATTGCACCACCAAGATCTCTGCAAAAGCTCCAGCTCGACAACATCCCATAGCTAGCTGGAATGTCAACCACTACGATATTCATCACTAACCTTTTCTCTGAACAAGTCGCCAACCTTGAGTGTCTTTCAATTGTCCGACCAACGACATCGACTTAGAATGAAGTGAATAACACTCATTGTGTGTCTTAATGCACAAAAGTCCCAATGCATTCATCACTTATAGAGGCATGACGTTGTTGTGAGGCTCCTAAATCAATGATACAATTGCTCAATTTAAATCTTCCTATTTAAAAAGATATATAGAAAGGTTTAGGCTTTTCTTCTGTTGGAACATATGACTCGAGCAATGTAGGCTGAATTGAAGCTTCTCTCTTTACATGTATTATTTTGTCCAACTACTTAGGATGATCATGAAGATACTCCAACTGTGAAATCTTAACCTTGGTCTTCATTATCGAGTTTACAATTTATAGAAGTGGTAGTTGCAACTACTTCCTTAATTTGTTCTTTAGCTCTCCGCCTCTCTTCTTCTTCCTTTTACACTTGCAAGTGCAAAGCACGTGTAAATACAAGCATTGAATCTCTTCCATGATTTATCGCATGAGAGGAGTGGCGGAGGTCTTCATCTTCTTTAATAACGGGGTCACTTTGAAAGTATCCCGGAGTAGAGTCGCCATCGAAGTTGTTCGTTTGTGGTAAGACAACATTCGAACTTGGTGTAGGGATCAAGTTGGAACTAGGTGCAGCCTCAATATATCCCATAATTTGGTTCATTATTAAATTCTCAGGACATGTAGAACTGGAATGTGCATCAGTCACACGAAAAGAAAAAAATACAAGATTTTTTGCAACTTTAATCATTTGTTTCGATGGAGATGGCAACTGTGGCTTATAATTGTTGTAAGGCTGAAAACTATTTCTCTTTCGTTGATACAGTTGCTGAGGTTGGTACTGTTGTTGAGGTTGATATTGTGGTGGTCGTAGTGCAAGCATCTCATTGGCTACCTTCTGTAGCAATGGATCTACAAAACTCTGAACTAGAGGTTTGATTGAATCCTTATTCATCTTGCTAGAAGTAATCATATTATCCTCCAACTTGATGGCATGTTCTTGCGCATTGGTCAATTCTGTTTCTTTTGTCGTCTTCAAGAAGAAGGCTATCTCTGATGGAAGAGCATTTATGAAGCAGCTCATCAAAATCTCTGGTGATGGATTAAGTGTAGAAGAAAGTTGTGTAACGAGACGATTAAATCTTGCTACAAACTCCCTCATAGGCTCATCATGCTCCTCCTTTGAATTTGCAAGTTGGGCGAACAACCAATGACTATCTTTAGCGGGCTTGAATCTTGCCAAAAATTTCTCACTCATAGTTGCCCAACTTGTAATAATGCTTGGCTCGAGGTGATTGAACCAGTCAGCAACATTCCCAACAAAAGTCTCCACAAATAGACCCATAGCGATGTCTTCATGTGCCACGTGCAAGATGACGAAAGTTGTTGACAAGGCTGAAATATCATCATCAGGATGTTGAGTTCCATCGCCGTGAAATTGTGGAAAGTGCTTTCTTGACCCTTTAGGTAACTCATGATTTACCCACAAACCCAAAGGTCCAGTGTTGTTACCCCAAGGCAATGGGGGTGGACATCTATTACCAGCATTATTGTTGTTATCACACATTGCTTTTGCCTGGATCACCCATTGCTTATAACTCGTGCCCCATGGTGGGTGTCAGAAAACTGTTGGCATATCAATTCGCACCACTGGAATACGGATTAAAAACGAATAGATATGCACAGATAAACTACTCTTTGAATTAGAGGGGGAAGCTCCCTCTTTGCTGATGTTACGTAAAAGAAAGTAAACTAAAATAATTTTCCAATCTTTTTTATTCAGCTAAGAGCACAAGCTTATAAAACTCAAGCGTCGTAGCTGAGATTTTCTCTCTTAGAAGTTCAACTATGACACAGCCTACTCTAATGACGTTTCTAACTACTCAGGTAAACGTAGAGCGTGAGAGATAGAACTAAACAAGGAATAATTCTTTGAAAAAAATACTTAAACAAACTTTCTTCCAACACACATTTACTATACTTTCAATGCAAGCTGAAATAGAGATCATATAAGCATAACACATAAAACGGAAATCTGAGACATTATATCAAAGCAAAGTAGGCACAAGATTTTATTTCTCAAATCTCAAGTAACAAAGATTACACTTCTGGGACAGCAGGATTGTAGGAAAATAGGCTTACAGTTTAGTGATCAACCAAAATACATTTACACAAAACACAAGAACTGAACAATAACTTGTAGCTAAAAGAAGCATGCAAGTTTGTTCTTACACTAAGTGAACTGAAACTGAACAACAACTTGCAAGCGAAGTAGGCTCAGCAATTTGCTATTACAATAACCGTTAAGGAAAAATGGGCAAGGCTGCCCTTTTTTATACACAAACAGAGGAGTAGGGAACCCAAAAATCTCCTTGCTTTTACAACTAAGACTTGCCAACATGCAAGCTTTATTTCTAAAACTAAAACAAGATATGCATCTACAACCTATGAAAGCACAAAAATAGGGAAAATGCCAACTATTACATCTTGATTTTTGTCATTCATAAAGAATGGATAAGCCTGAGACAAGAATAGAAAGAAAGCGTGAGATAAGAATGGAGAAAGCATTGAGTTAACTATTGCTTTAAATCTCAACCACATCCGCCAAAAAGTTGCAAAATGTATGTCTATCAGGAGCATCAATACTATCTATAGCAAAATTCTGCTTTTCTAGGATTTCTTCACCTTTTGCAATTGAACTTAGAGAATCCTTCACATCTTCGTTTGACAAGCACCCAGATGATCAGATTTTGAATATACTGACAATTTCTTGGACATTCATGGAAAAAAGTATGTTATTGAAAATTAAAAAAATTTCCAAAGTTCTTGAGAATCATGAACTAAGCTGACCAAATTGCTGAAAATGGAAAATATTGACCCACTTCTTTTGAAAATTGATGCCCTGGAAATTTGAAGAATGAAAAAGTGAGCCCCTTTCTGTGTTGATCTAGAAAATATGAAGAACTCTCGAAAAATCACCACATTTTGGCCTCTAAATCTTGAATTGAATAAAATTTTATGTTTCTCCTCTCTTGCTTTGGACACCACGTACAAAAATTGTGAAAAATGAATGCAAGGGCATTCTTAAATAGGTTTTGGGGAAGAAAAACGTTTTATTCTCTGCTTTAAAACTTTTGAAGCCAATGTTTAGTAGGTTTGCCGAATGCATTCACTTTTTGACTGATGTATGATGAAAACTTTGAGAATTTTTCTAAGGCATTGAGCCTTGGGCGCCCTTCTTGAGTAGAAGCCTTGACAGACTTAGCCAAAATTTCACCATTTTCAACTTTTACTTGAATTTTAACCTCAATTTGATCCTTTGATTCCGGTCACCAGATTAATCTTGTGAACTGGTTGAACGATCCATCATGAAGACTGATTGAATTGGAGAAGGTTGTTCTAGAGGCAACGTTTGATAAAAACTTCATTTTGACATCTGAATTCATGGGTGCCCTTGGCTACCAGGGGCACCTTTACTGGCAAGTGTTAGCCATTTTTTGCCTTTCTTCAATTTTTGTGTTTTCCTTGATCTTCTGATGAATTCTTGTTTCAGTATGATCGGGGAGTTTGATGAATTGATGGTTGGACTCATTGGATAGCCTAACAAATTCTAAGGGGGGTTCTCCTGGGAGTGATATTTTCTAAAAACTAATTTTAGGGCCTCAAAAGCTTGGGCGCTCATGGCTTCCTGACTTAGAATTTTCTTGAGATTTTCAATTTTGCCTAATTTCATCCCTCCGCTCCGTCTTCAATATTTGGTGACTACCAACTCCGATGAGCTTGTTGATGATTGCGTTGGAGAGCTGCTTCAAAATTGAAGGGAATATACTGGAGGCTGCAACTGCAAATTCAATCATTTGATGACCCAAAAGCTTGGGCGCCTATCTTCTCCTAGGGTCCTCATGATCTCCACCCTTAGCCATTTTTGGCTCTTTCTCAACCTTCAAACTTGAAACCTCATGTTATGTCCTCCATTCGATCTGAATTTTCCGGCAGTTGACAAGTCTAATGATCTGGCTGGGATATCCACTACGAAGCTAGCAAAATTCTGAAAAGATTGACTGATTTGGCAAACCCTCATTGTTGGATTTGAGCCTCCAAAACCCTAGATGCCTATCTCCTTTTAGGGCACCCAGAATTCCAAGACTTAAATATTTTTTGATAATTTCATGATTTGCATTTTGCTTCTCTGTTAAGACCTCTCTATTCGATCTTCAATTTTGGATGACTGATTGATCTAATGACTATGCTGATGGATTCAGTGCGGAGCTAGGAGGATTTTGAGCAACATTTCTAGGATGAGCAAACCCTAATTCCATTAGTTGACCTCTTGAAAGACTGGGGGCTTATCTCCCCCTAGGGCGCCCATGCTTGGCAATGTTCGTTTTTATTTTGCAAATTTCAACTTCTCCCTTCATTCCACGTGCTTGCCATTGCTTCAACTGTTGGAGATGAAAATATTTCTAAGGTACAAAACCCTAGGCGCCTTTACTAGGTAGGGGTGTGTAAACTTTCCAGAGTTAGCCAAAATTTTGCACTTTTCATGATTCTTCTACTTCCATTCTCCATTCTTTGTCCCTCGATCATCCATTGTAGTTTCTTGATCTAAGCAATGCCTGAGACTCTAAATCTGACACCTGGCAGTTGACTAACCTCCATTAATGACCTTGGAACCCTCGAAGCCAAATTTTCTATTTTTAGAAAATTTTGATAGAATCCGTTTGAGAAGAAACCCAAAAAAACCCAGAAAAAGTCTATTTTTAGAAAATTTCCTAAATTTTATGGACAAAAAACTGAAATCTGGGTTTTGTAGACAAGGTCGCTCTGAGCAAACCCAGATGCTCAGATTTTGAAAATTTTGAGTTTTTGACCCACATGCATGACACGCAATATCCATTTTTTGACCTTTTTTGACAATTTTTAACAAGACTTTTGACCATTTTTTCTAAATGCCTAAGTGTAGCAATAATTTTAATTTGGGGTACAACATTTGGCTCTGTTTGGGGACCATGTCGGATACTTACGACATAGGAGAACCAAAGAGTCTTTGGACTTTTAAGCATAGACCAATTCCTTATCTATTGGGTTTTAGAGTCAGCAACATTTCCTAATCACTTATTGCAAGACTTTCCCTAAGTCACCTAAGACAAGGCTTCCTACAATCACCTAATAGTTGGAACTTCCCTAAAAATAACCTAAAACAAGACTCCTAACCACCTAAAACACGACAAAACTGTTACGGAAAGTGGAAACACATCATGAAAACAAAAGAAAATTACTCCATCTCCGAAGGATGTCATTTCTGCCTAAAAGGCATTACTTATTTTCTCATGGGTATCGCAAGAGACAAATCTTCTGGGATGAAGATTCTCAGATCTTCATACATCCAGGTAGAGGCACCTCGACAACACTCAGAGTATGGCACAAGGAAGGGAGCAGAGAAGACTGAGGCATCAATTTTGCTATCGTTCATCTTCAGGATGTCTCCTTCATCAAACTCTTCAAACCAATCGATTGCATTCCAAACTTTCTATAATGTCGTAGGTGATTCTTTCTGACCTAGAAATATCCTTTGATTGGCTCGTCGATCAGCTCTATGTCCCCTTTAACACATAGGAGTTTGATTTCCATATCTTCGACATTTTTGAGGCCTAACAAAAGCGCCTCTTTTTTAGCTTCAGTAAATTCCAATTGCAGGGAATGTGCAAATGGGTGCAACTATCCTTTAGGGGAAATGATTATTTCCCCTACTTCTAAACCTAGTGTTGAGTAACCCCCATCGAACTACATTGTCCATAACTTTGTATCCTCTGTCGGTCTCTTTTCTGGACAAGCAATGTTCCGGTCTTTCGTTTCTATCTCTGACAACGTCACATAATTACCAAGACTTGTTCATTGATATAGAATTTGGGCTTCGGGGTTTGGGATTTTCACCACCATGAATCGGGATTTGGGCTCATGTTCTATCTTGATTTTTCCCTCCTTCACAGGAATGGTTGCGGACATACAATCTAACTACATTGCACCATCAAGATCTCTTCAAAAGCTCTAACTCAACATCATCTTCTAGCTAGTTGGAATGTCAACCACTAGGATATTCATCACTAACCTTTTCTCTGAACAAGCTGCCAACCTTACTTGAGTGTCTTTCAATTGTCCGACCAATAGCACCGACTTAGAATGAAATGAATAACACTTGTCATGCGTCTTAGTGCACGAAAGTCCCAATGCATTCATCACTTGTAGAGGCATGACATTGTCTAAGGCTCCTGAATCAATGATACAATTGCTCAATTTAAATCTTCCTAAATACAAAGATATATAGAAAGGTTTAGGCTTTTATTTTGTTGGAACAAATGACTCGAACAATGTAGGCTAAATTTAAGCTTCATTCTTTACATGTATTATTCTGTTCAACTACTCAGGATGATCACGAAAATACTCCAACTGTGAAATCTTAACCTTGGTCTTCATCATGGAGTTTACAATATAAAAATATGCTAGAGATGGGTCTTCAGCAACTGCTTTAGCATTCTCTTGTGAATTTATACAAATGGAAGTTGCAATTGCTTCCTTATTTTGTTCTTTCGCTCTCTGACTCCCTTCTTCCTTTTGCACTTGCAAGTGCAGAGCACGTGTAAACACGTGCATTGAATGTCTTCCGTGATTTAATGCAAGAGAGTAGTGGCGGAGGTTTTCACCTACTTTAATAACGGGTTCAATTTGAAAGTATCCGAGAGCAGAGTCGCCATCGAAGTTGTTCGTCTATGGTAAGACAACATTCAAACTTGGTGTAGGGTCAAAGTTGGAATTGGGTGCAGCCTGCGTATATCCCATAATCTGGTTCATTCTTAAATTCTCAGGACATGTAGAACCAGAATGTGCATCAGCCACATGGAAAGAACAAAATACAACATTTTCTGCAACTTTAATTGTTTGTTTCGGTGGAGCTGGCCACTGTGGCCTATAATTGTTGTGAGGCTGAAAACTATTTCTCTTTGGCTGATACAGTTGCTAAGGTTGGTATTGTTGTTGAGGTTTGATATTGTGGTGGTCGTAGTGCAAGCATCTCATTGGCTACCTTCTATAGCAGTGGATCTATAGAACTTTGAACTAGAGGTCTGATTGAATCCATCTTCATCTTGCAGGAAGTAGTCATATTATACTCCAACTCGAGGGGTGTTCTTGCGCATCCGTCAATTTTGTTTCTTTTGTCGTCTTAAAGAAGGCTATCTCTGATGGAAGAGCATTTATGAAGCAGCTCATCAGAATCTCCGGTGATGGATTAAGTGTAGAAGAAAGTCGTGTAACGAGACGATTAATTCTTGCTACAAACTTCCCCATGGGCTCATCATGCTCCATCTTTGAATTTGCAAGTTGGGCGAGCAACCAATGACAATCTTCAACGAGCTTGAATCTCGCCAAAAATTTCTCACTCATAGTTGCCCAACTTGTAATAATAACCGGCTCCAAGTGATTGAACCAGTCAACAACATCCCTAAAAAGAGTCTCCACAAAGAGACACACAATGATGTCTTCATGTGCCACATGCAAGATGGCGCAAGCCGTTGAGAAGGCTCAAATATGATCATTGGGATGTTGAGTTTCATCGTCGTGAAACAGTGGAAAGTGCTTCATTGACCCTTTAGGTAACTCATGATTTACCCACAAAGCCAAAGGTCAAATGTCGTTACCCCAAGTTAATGGAGGTGGACATCTATTGCCAACATTAATGTCTATTGCTTATCCCTAATGCCCCGCGGTGAGCGCCAGAAAACTATTGGCATTTCAATTCATACATTTTGAATTCGGATTAGAAACTGACAACTATGCACAGATAAACTACTCTTCAAATTAGGAGGGGAAGTTCCCTCTTTGCTGATGTTGCTTAAAAGAAATTAAACTAAACTAATTTTCCAATCTTTTTTGTTCAGCTAAGAGCACATGGTTATAAAACTCAAGCATCGTAGCTGAGATTTTCTCTTCTACAAGTTCAACTACAACTAAGCCTACTCTAATGACATTTCTAACTACTCAAGTAAACATAAAGCATGAGAGTTAGAACTGAACAAGGAATAATTCTTTGACAAAATACTTAAACAAACTTTCTCCCAACACACATTTATTGTACTTTCAATGCAAGCTGAAATAGAGATCATATAAGCATAACACATAAAACGGAAATCTGAGACATTATATTAGGGTAAGGTAGGCACAAGACTTTATTTCTCAAGTCTCAAGTAACAAAGATTACACTTCTGGGACAGCAGGATTGTAGCAGAATAGGCTTACAATTTAGCAATCAACCAGAATATATTAACACAAGACACAAGGACTAAACAATAACTTGCAACTAAAAGAGGCATGCAAATTTGCTCTTACACTAAGTGAACTAAAACTGAACAACAACAATTTGCAAGCAAAGTAGGCTCAACAATTTGCTATTACAATAACTGTTAAAGAAAAATGGGCAAGGTTGCCCTTATTTATACACAAGCAAAGGAGTAGCGAACCATAAAATCTCCTTGCTTTTACAACTAATACTTTCCATCATACAAGCTTTATTTCTAAAACTAAAACAAGATAAGCATCTACAACCTATGAAAATATAAAAACAGGGAAAGTGCCAACTATTAAATCTTGATTTTTGTCCTTCATAAAGAATAGATAAGCCTGAGACAAGAATAGAAAGAAAGCATGAGATAAGAATGGAAAGAAAGTTGGGAGAAAGCATTGAGTTAACTGCTGCTTTAAATCTTAACCACATCCACCAAAAAGTTGGAAACTGTACGTCTATCAGGAGCATCAATACTATCTATAGCAAAATTCTGCTTTTCTAGGATTTCTTCACCTTCTGCAATTGAACTTAGAGAATCTTTCACATCTTCAGCTACTTTATGAAAACTTTCTAATTTTGGCGGCTCTGCAATTGGAGTGATGACCTCTTATAAACATATTCTCTTCCTTTAGCATATCTTTCGCAACTTTTATGATTCTAACACTAATATTGATTTTTCAATAGAAGAATATTGTACAACTTTTTTCCAATACTTGTCCTTTTGCTCATACCATGCCCTTTCACATTTTTTATGATGTTTTTTGTCCATGGTGGTATTGAAAAATCACTTCTCAACATCACTTGTTCAAATAATCACAATACAACATTTGTTTGGCTCTGAATTCGATGGGAGAGTACTCCATACTAAAAAACTCGAATTTTGACTATAAACTTGACTATGCTCGGACAAGTTTTGCGCAAAAGCTAAAAATAGTTTGCTGATTTTTCTTCAAACAAACAGATTTTTCAAAAATAATCTGAGATATGGGTTTTGTAGAGAATCTCGTTGCAAAAAGACCCAAATCGTTTGTTTTGAAAAATGTTGATGGCTGGTCGAAAAAAGCAGCAAACCCTAATTCTTGAATTTTTCGAAAAAATTTAAAAAAGCTAAGAGTAGGTCTTGTGGAAAGTAATGTTTGAGAAGGACCCAGATGATCAGATTTTGAATATACTGAAAAATTCTTGGACATGTATGGAAAAAAGAAGGTTCTTGAAAAATTTTAAAAAAATCAAAGTTGTTTAGAATCATGAACAAAGCTGACCCAAATTGCTGAAAATGGAAAATATTCAGCCACTTCTTCTGAAAATTGATGCCATGGAAATTTGAAGTATAAAAAAGTGAGCCCATTTGTGTGCTGATCTGGAAAATATGAAGAACTTAGGAAAAATCACCACGTTTTGGCCTTTGAAACTTGAATTGAATAAAATTTTATGTTTCCCCTCTCTTTCTTTGGACACCACCTGCAAAAATTGTGAAGAATGAATGCAAAGGCATTCTTAAATAGGTTTTGAGGAAAAAAAACGCTTTATTCTCTGCTTTAAAACTTTTGAAGCCAATGTTGAGTAGGTTCATCGAATGTGTTCACTTTTTGACTGATGTATGATGAAAACTTTAAGAATTTTTCTAAGTTATTGAGCCTTAGGCGCCCTTCTTGAGTAGAAGCCTTGACAGACTTAGCCAAAATTTCACCATTTTCAACTTTTGCTTGATTTTTAACCTCAATTTGATCCTTGATCCGAGCCACCATATTGATCCCGTGAACTAGTTGAACGATCCATTGTGAAGCTTGGCCAAATTGGAGAAGGTTGTTCTAGACGCGACGTTTGATAAAATCTTCATTTTGACCTCCAAAATCATGGGCGCCCCTGGTTTACTGGCAAGTGTTAAACATTTTTTGACTTTCTTCAATTTTTGTGTTTTCCTTCATCTTCTAATGAATTCTTGTTTCTAGATGATCAATGTGTTCGATGAACTAATGGTTGGAGTCGTTGGATAGCCTGATGAATTCTGAGGGGGGGTCTCCTGGGAGTGATATTTTCTAAAAATTGATTTTAGGGCCTCAAAAGCTTGGGCGCCCATGGTGGCTTCCAAACATAGAATTTTCTTGAGATTTTCAACTTTGCCTAGTTTCATCCCTCTACGCCGTCTTCAATATCTGGTGACTACAAACTCCGATGAGCTTATTCATGATTGCATTGGGGAGCTTCTTCAAAACTGAAGAGAACATACTAGAGGCTGCAATTGCAAATTCAATCATTTGATGACCCAAAAGCTTGGGCGCCTATCTCCTCCTAGGGCACCCATGATCTCCATCCTTAGCCATTTTTGGCTCTTTCTCAACCTTAAAACTTGAAACCTCATGTTGTGTCCTCCATTCGATCTGAATTTTCCGACAATTGATGAGTCTGATGATCTGGTTGGGATATCCACTACGAAGCTAGCAGAATTCTAAAGAGATCGACTGATCTGGCAAATCCTAATTGTTGGATTTGAGCCTCCAAAACCCTAGATGCCTATCTCCTCTTAGGGCGCCCAAAATTTCTAGACTTAGAATACTTTCTGATAATTTCATGATTTGCATTTTGCTTCTCTGTTAAGACCTCTTCGTTCGATCTTCAATTCTAGATGACTAGTTGATCTAATGACTGTGTTGATGGATTCAGTGCGGAGTTGGGAGGATTCTAAGCAACATTGTCTGGGATGAACAAACCCTAATTCCATCATTTGACCTCTTGAAAGACTGGGCGCCTATCTCCTCCTAGGGTGCCCACGCTTGGCAATGTTAGTTTTTATTTTGCAAATTTCAACTTCTCCCTTCATTCCGTGTGCTTGCCATTGCTTCAATTGTTGGAGATGAAAAATTTTCTATGTTATCCGGTTCTTCTATTTTTCCTAGAGAACCCGCTCCAAGAGCATTTTGGTTATGGTTCTTGCTGGGGCACATCTGGGAGCACCTTTGGAGCACCTAGGCACCCTCGGGTTCCCAGGCGCTCCCATACACTTTTATATTCTAACTTTTGAATGACATCTTGCAAAGGGGCAAACAAATTCAGTTATATTGCTAATTAGTCAGATTGTAGACAATCTAGGTTGCTAAGAAGTTTGATATGTTAACCAATAAATGAATTTGATCTAGATCCTCTTGATGATTGATCAATAATTGTAATGACCTTCATTTGAATCATGACTAGAGACATATCTGATATATGAGTATGACAAATGTATTGGAATTTTGAACTATCAATTGGCATTTATCTTTATAGTTTATCACTAGCATTGATCAATGATTTTAGATTTAATGATGATTGATGAAGTATCACAGTTCATACTATCAAATGTATCTACAGTTCTGTATATTTATCGCCATACCCAAGGAAAAAAAAATCGTCATACCGGCGTACCCGTTTCCCGTACCTGTGCCCGGTCCCGTACCAGAACCGGGAATTTAGCTCTGGACTAATAGTCTATTGCCTTCTTGGAGTGTATGTTCTCAAACATACTCCAATTGTGCTCACAAACTGAAGCATTGCATGGTTGGCTCAATACTCAAACTGCAATCTTCTGAAGATTTCATTGTCTAACTTTAAGTTTCAATATTTAATAATAATATTAAAAAGGAAAAAAAACTAATTTTTAAACTTAAATTATGGCCTTAATAAATTTTTACCTAATTGCAATATCAACCGAGTTAACTTGCATAAATCTCATGCAAAGAGATCTTCGTATGCAAGTCTAATAATCTCAATCTCGGTGACTATTTGTGCTCCAACACCGGAATCAAGCATCATTCGCTCTATGATTGTATATGAATTTATAAATATTTTTTGTTATTTCCACACATGCTTTGATCCATACAATCTTGCCAAGATCTTTCAATATGAGGTCTAGGCAATGAGCAACACAAGGAGTCCAAAATAATGATGGATCCATCAGTAGTCTACCTGCAACAATATAATTTTCTGCATTATCTATAACTACTTGCGCCACATTCTCTTCACCCACTTCCACCAAGACTCCCTCCAGAGCTTCATAAAGGAATTCAACATTTTTGGTGTTCCTCAATGCATCAATAGATTTGATGAACACTATGCCACTTGAGAAAGAAACAAAATCAATGATTCAATAAAGCATAAATTAAAAATCTTAATCACTAAATCATGCATTTCAGGAAGTGAAATCACCCCAGGAAGAAACAAGAAAGTTGAGCAATGTTATATTTCCTTTATTTGTCCAACCATCAGTCATGATGGTGCAACCCTTCTTCCTCCATATTTACCATTGCTCCTCTATTGTGGCTTTCACATCAGCCACCTTTTGTGACAAAATGGGGCCCTTTATGTTCTCATCATTAAGAGCTTTGAACCTCGTGTTAGGAATTAGTGTTCACTTGGGATAGAATGTGAGTTAGAGTATTTATGGTGTGTGTGAAGAAATATTATTTGGGATTGTAATATTCAAGTTGTTAGAACAACTTGTCTATAGAAAGAAATGGTTAGAGGAGGTTATACTAGTTCTCCTATAATTTAGGAGATAACACTCCTATATATATGTAATAGCTTGTTGAATGAAATGAAGTGTTTGAAGCACAAATTATATTGTATTAATTTATTTACACCTTCATCTGCCCATATTTTCCAATATGGTATCAGAGCCAGATATGTCTGCAGATTCTTTGTAGTGGCATTAGGAATTAGGCGTAAGAGAGGGATATTTTCGAGTCATCTACAGCACCTGTTTTGTTCTCCTCATGAGCGGTAGCAATATTGGTTGATATGGATTGCTCTGCAAAGTATACTATTGCGTGAGGTGGCTTCTCTGTGCAGATTGGATGTCTCATACACTGCATCACACTCAGTTCAAGCTCCAGTAGTTCTTCTATTTACCAATCAGGTTAGCAATGATTATTGATAAGCTCTTCATATTTCATTCCTGATTGACTTTTTCTGATCTGTATGGAATGTGACCCATGTTTGAGGCTGATGTGATCAAGCAAATTAGCATTGATCATCATTATTGGTTTTTGCCGTGACCTCCCCTTCATACTTGGTGCCGATTTAATTGCTTTTTGGGTTATGTATTTTTTAATTGGTGAGAGGAACTTTGTGCGCAGGATTTATTGAGTTGAGAATTGTATCGGCTTCATTGCCCTATGGACGGCCTTTGTCTTTCATCTTTCAGATCAAGTGCTTTTGTAATATAAATACTCAGCATCTATATTAGAAAGGGAGCAAAAGTAGTCTATCAAAATTTAAAAGAGTCAAAAAGTTATAAAAATTATCTCAATTGTAAGCAAACTGCATGATCGGTGGTACCCGACACTCCTTGTAGAAAGTTTGCATCAAGGGGGGAGAATATACTCACAACTGATGAAATGAGCCTCAGAAGAAAAATTTGCTAATTAAGTAGCAAATAATTGGAGGTTGGAGGACACTTAGCAACCTCTCATCAATCACCAACAACAAGGCCGCTTATCAACTCTGGTGACATTTCATTTTCTATTCTTTTTAGTGTGGTGGGTGAATGCTGGAAAAATGATTGTATTGGAGAGCAAATGACTACAGAGATCTTTGATTGTGGAGATCCTCTAAGTGTCGTACTTCGTTGGAAGATGGTTGACTAGTGAATACGTTCACTAGCAATAATGGCCATGTGCAAAAAGATCCAAAGAGCAGTATGCAATATGGTATGATTTTCTCTTCAGTATTCTTATTTGTGTGAATAAATGGAATTTCACATTGTGGGGGGGGAATAATAACCAATGTTCCATTCCCATTTCATGCCAAAACGGCTAAAGTCAAAGGCAGTTTCCAGTGGCAGTGGCAGTTGTTTATGCTGTTCAAGATTGAGTGCCAGCAATCAACAACAGTGACTACAATTAAGAACATTGTGTTCTTATAGAATGTAACGTGAAAACTTTTTCAGTGTGAGTTTTTCATATTTGTGATATGTATGTTGATTCCTATATAACTTCCCTGATGTACAAGCATAGTGACGAACAAAAGCACCAATGTAATGCAGTTCATGGATCTTGAAAGGGTTTGTGGGATGATCCAGAAAACCACATGAGGTGGACAATTGATGGGTTCCTATTCATGTCTAGGTTTATGGTAAACCTATGTGAAAACCATGAAAGGTTGATGGAAGGTGCCTTTCGTTTTGAATCAAGGTCATGACCCACAACTGTTGGGCTTACTGCAGATGAAGGGCGTGAGTTCTACCATGTTCACACTAAGGGTGGAATGTTAGGAATTAGTGTTCACTTGGGATAGAATGTGAGTTAGACTATTTATTGTGTGTGTGAACAAATATTGTACAAGATTGTAATATAATTTCACATTATATTAGAAACTTAGTTTGAAATATTGGTAACCCTGGAATCGGAATTTGCAGTGAAGACAAGTTTTGACATTTGGACTTTATTCTTTGAACTGCTTTTGTTGCCTTCAATGACCATCCTTTTTTGTTGTCCTTCAAATATTCCTGGATAGCCTTTCTGTCTTCTGCAAGGCCTTTGTAAAATGGTGAAACATAATTTAGACAACCCAAAAATCTCTAAATTTGCTTTTTATCCTGTAAAATATCAAGAAACCCTTAAATCCTTTGGAGAATATGAGGTTGTAACTTGATGTTTCCCTTAACCACATGCAATCCAAGGAAATCAATTTGGCTCTTTCCAATCACCATCTTTTTGGATGATAAACAAATTACATGTTTTTTGATAGCTGCATACAATTCTTCAAGATGCTGCAAATGCTCAGATTCAAAGTCAAAGAATACAATAATATCATCAATATAGATTGCACAAAAATCCTTCAAATGTCTTAGTGCCTGGTCCATTCGTCTCTGGAAGTAGGCAAGAGCTGTAGATAGACCAAAGGGCATGACATTCCATTCATACAGTCCTTGGGGAACCGAAAATGCAGTCTTAAATCTATCAGACTCTTTTAGCTTTATCTGTCAAAAGCTTGATTTCCAATCAAACTTTGAAAATACCTTCTCATTCGCAACTCTTTTGATCAGATCAACACTGAAGGGAATTAGGTAATTGAAAAGAAGGATAATGTGATTAAGAGGCTTATAATTTGTGCAAAATCTTTTCTTACCTCTCTCCTTCTCAGCTCACTTGTTTACCAGAAATGCAGGGAATGAAAAGGGACTTTTACTAGGACGAATGAAATATCCTAATAATTCATTGAGATGTGTTGTACCCCAAAATTAAAATTTTTGTTACACTTAGACATTTTGAAGAAATGAGTAATAGTCTTGTCAAATCAGTCAAAAAGGTCAAAATTTGGGTGTGCATGTCTTGCATGGAGGGTTAAAACACAAAATTTTCAATTTCTGACGATCTGGGTCTGCTAAGAGCAGCTTAACCTACAAAACCCAGATCTCAGCTTTTCATCCCTAAATTTTAGGAAAACTGCTATTTTTAGAAATTTTCTAAATAGTAAAAGTTTTTGGGTTTTCCGGTTTCTTTTCAAACGGATCGTAAAATTTTCTAAAAATGAAAGTTGGAGGTGTGGTCCAACTGGTTTGATTGGCTCAAATTTAACCAGACAGTAGTCAATGAATCTTAAAATAATCGGAGCTTTGCTTCAGTCTATTCACCTTTTGAGTTAGGTCATCAATGGAGGTCATCCGACTGCCAGGCGCTTTTAGCATTCAAAACTTCCAGCAGAAAGTGAAACGATGAACATGCACGAGGATCGAGGAAGAAAAGTGAAAGTCATGAAAATTTTCTAAGTCTGCTAAGTTTGGGCGCCCCAGTTGAAGAAAGGCGCCCACCTTTTTAGGGCATCAGATGAAGAAATTAGGGTTACGGTCTCCAATGGAAGTTGCTCAGTTCTCAGTCAGCTTCGCGATGGATATCCCCGTCAGAGCATCTGATGATCCAGTCTCCGGCAAATTCAAGTCAAAGTAGAAGGTATAAAGTGAAAATCTGAAACTTGAAGTTGAATAAATTATGAATTTTTCTAAGTCTGGAGAAACTGGGCGCCCTAAGAAGAGAAAGGCGCCCAACTTTTCAAGGGTGCAAACAGAGGAATTTGCAGTCGAAGCTATAACGGGATGTCTTCAGAATTCAACTGGCTTTGCAGTGAGCTATTCAGCACGACAAACGGAGCTCGCAGTCATCAGATTCAAAAGGCTGAACAGAAGGTCCGACGAGAGGTGAAAAGAGAAATTCAAAGCAAAAGTGAAAAAGGTGAAAAATAAACTAAGTGTTGGTAAACTGGGCGCCCCCAGTCAAGATAGGCGCCCAACCTTTTGAAGGGTGAAAGTTCACTTTTTGACAAAAGTGTCTCCAGAGGACCCCTTTTCATTTTCAGTCAGCTTCGCGATGAGCACAAACATTCAGCGATCCGACACTCGGAGCTTAAGATTCAACAAGGTCGCCCGAAGAAGTGAAAGACATGAATAAATTGGAAAATTTTCTAAGTCTGATGGAAGTGGGCGCCCCAGTTGAAGAAGGGCGCCCAAGCTTTAAAGCCTTCAGATGATGGAATTTGCAGAAGTAACGTCCAAGAAGGCCTCGCCAAAATCAGTCTGGCTATCCAACGAAACACTCAGACAGTCAGTCCGTCAACGTAGCTCCCGGAATCGAAGATTCACCAGAAGATCAAAGGGAGAAGGAAGAACTTGGAAATCAGGAAAAATGGCTAACACTGAAGAAGTTGGGCGCCCCTAGAAGGAAAAGCCTCCCATGAATTCGGAGGTCGAGATCAAATTTTAGCCGGAGGTGCCTCCAGAACATCTTATTCAGAATCAATCCGCTCCGCAGTAAACCACTCACCGCCTGTCGGTACACCAATCAACGAGAAATCAGAGGCGAAGTGGCATGTTAAAATGGAGAAAAGTTGAAAAAGTTGAAATTTTGACTAACACTGGTGAAGTTGAGCGCCCCTCTTGGAGAAAGGCGCCCAAACCTTCATGCCTTAGAAGATTTTTGAAGATTTTCAAATTTTCAGAATTTGCTTGAGAAGAAGATGGCGTCCAAACTTGAGAAGCTAAGATTTAGGGTTTTGAGAATAAAAGCAAAAAAAAAAAGCAAAACCTAAAATCGAACCCTAGGTCTATTTAACACTTCTTTTCAATGTATTTTTCATTATTTTTGCAGGTAGCATCCAGAGGAGAAAGTTGGAGCAGCAAGTTTGAGAAATTTTTGTGATTAAAGAATTCATAGTTGCTGGTTTTACATCAGATTTTTCAGACCAGCAAGCATAAACCCTTGCTTTTTCAAGCTTTTGTTCCAGAAGATCAAGTTTTTCGCCAAAGCCAAGGCTTCACCTTTTCACTATCCGGCTCCTTTGCCTCTATCTTCAAAGAATTTTTCGCAACTTCACTGCTGCAAGTGCTTTTATCTTGCATGTCGTTGAAAACCTCGCATCTAAAATTCAACCATCTCTGTCCTTTCCAATCAAATTTCCAAGAAACCACATCGCAGCCTTTAAAACCTAGGGTTGGTCAAGCCAATCAAACGTCAGAGTTTTGCAAATCCAATCAACTGGGTCCATTTCTAACGATATTCTGAACAAAACCCAGATGCCAGCCTTTTTCGGGAAAAATTGAAGAAATTAGGGTTTGCTGCTTTTTCAGTCAAAATTCAAGATTTTCAAAAATGGACGATCTGGGTTGTCTTGTATCGTCATTCTGAACAAAACCCATATCTCAGAAAAAAATTTCAAAAAATTCGTCCGTTGAAGCACAAAATCAGCATTCTAAAAATAGAAATTGTTCAAGACTTGTCTGAACCAGGGCGAGTTTACAGTCATTCTTCGAGTTTTCTGAAATGGAGTACACTCCTAATGTTTTCAAGTCCTAATCAGCACTTTTTCACGATTACATCAAAACAGCTGAGACAGACTTGCATCATGTCAAGTTTGTTCACCTACACGCTTTGAGAGAGCAGCAACACTTCCAATCAAGAACTGGTCATTCTCGACTCCTCAAGAAAGTGTGTTCTATATATCAGTTCAGGTTCTGAGTTCAGAATCGCTGCATTAAGCATTACAACCCGCTACTAGGAGATCCACAGATGGCAGTTGATTTGCAGTTTAAAGCCTGACATGGTTGAAAAGTGTTTTTCCATTCCCCCATGGCCTGAAAGTGTAACTCTTTCGAGGGATGAATGTGAAAAGATGTGGAACATGCATAAGGACAAATACAGTCTTGAAGATGGTTCTTATGTCGGGCTTGAGGAGGTGCAAAATCAGTTCCAGAACGTTGTTCAAAGTTGCAGCCCAGTTGGCGGAAGGATAGGTCATATTTCAGTGATGTCAGCAAAGTTCAATAAAGCGGCCAATGAGATTGAAGATTTCCTAAGATCTATTGAAGATGCCGAAGATATTCTTGAAAAGCGGTGTTTTGTTGTTGATGGTATAGATGCACCGAACCGGGACATGATCTCAGACTTCCTAGCGGATGTGATCGAGCTTTAAAGCAGCTTTCTTCTAGAAGCTTTCTTTCCCGCTTTCTTTCTATTCTTGGAATCATCCTTATCCATTCTTTGAGGATAGAAAGAAGATAAGATGTAATAGTTGGCGTTTCCCGCTTTTTCTGCTTTTTAGGGTTTTAGTTGTTATCTTGTTTCTAGATTTAGCAATAAAGCTTGCTTGCTGAGCAAGCCCTAGATTGTGAAAGCAAGGAGATTTTAGGGTTCCCTACTCCTCTGCTTCTCTATAAATAAGAGCCTTTGCTCATTTAGTTTCTTTAACTGTGCTAGTGATAACAAAACGCCGAGCCTATTGTGCCTTCTATTTGTTGCTCAAGCATTGTTCATTTGTATTGTGATAAGCAAATTGTTGAGCCTCTTTAGCCTGTGCTCCTCCTTAGCTGCAATTTCATTCAAGGCAATAGAAGGAGTTTTGTTTTAGAGATTTGAGTAATAAAATCATGAGCCCTTTTGCTCCTTGGTCTAAAATCCCGATTTCGCTATCTATGTTATGCTTTCATGATCTTGTATTTCAGCTTACAAAGGAAGTGTAGGTACTTGTTGAGAGAGGATTGTTAAAGCATTTTGTCGAGAATCTACCTTGTTAATTTCTAACTTCTCTTGCTCTTACTATTACTAGAGAGGTTAGAACGCCTTTAGTCTGCCTGGAGTTGAACTCTTATCAGAAAATCTCACCAAGGGCCATTTGTGTTTAAAACCTTTGTGCTCTGTTGATCCAAAAAGATAGGCAACTACCAGCTTACTTTCTTTCAAACACTACCAGCAAGAGGGAGCTCTCCTAATTTGCAGAAGAGCAGCTTTATTCTGCATAGTTGTCCGCTTTCAACCAGATTCCGTGAGGTGCTAAATTTCGAAACGCCATCAGTCAAGGCCCACCGTGGGGCACGAGGCTTTAAACAACAAAGAAAGCTTAAGCTTTATGTCACTGCATGACCATCTCAAGGCCTCCTACTGCTCCAACAACCTGATCTTACACCTCCAGTTATCCAGCCAAGTTTCCAGATAATTGAAGGAGAGCAAGTGGACATTATCAGCAGCCTGAGAAGTTTCATCTTTGAGAAGAAGGAGACCCCTGCTCAGTGGAGAAACGCTGCTGCTATTCTAGACAAAGAGGAAGAGAAAGCCGACATTGCAGCCGAGAGACCTGTCTTGCCACCACCCGCGTGGGACTAGACAATCCTGGCTTACATAGTCTATACAAGGAGGAGAACAAGAACAAATCCGCTCTTCCAAGAAGATACTTTCCTTCCACATACGCATCATACAGAAGTTGGAGAATCATCCGACACAGTATTTGAATCCGACACAGTACCTGAATTCAACACCGTACCTGTGTTCGAAGAAGAAGAATCCGAAGCAATGGGTGATAACCGCAACAACGATGACAACAACAATCGCAATCGAAGAAGAGGTCCCCCGCTGCCTTGGGGTGACAATATTGGACCTTTGGCCTTAGGGGCAAATCACGAATTGCCTAAGGGGTCAAGAAAGCACTTTCCACGTTTCCAAGGTGATGGAAGTCAACATCCTGATGATCATCTTTCAGCCTTTTCAACGGCTTGCGCTGTTTTGCATGTAGGTCATGAAGATGTTGCTGTTCGTCTCTTTGTTGAGACACTCGCGGGAGCTGCTGCCGAATGGTTCAATCATTTGGGGCCCGGTTGCATAACCAACTGGAATACTATGACTGAAAAGTTTCTCGCGAGGTTCAAACCAGCTGAAGATAGCCACCAGTTGTTTGCTCGACTTTCCAATTCAAAGAAGGAGGACAATGAACCAATGAGAGAGTTCGTAGCAAGGTTTAACCGCCTGGTTACTCGTCTTTCATATACACTCAATCCATCGCCTGAGATCCTGTTAAGCAGTTTCATCAATGCACTTCCATCAGAGATAGCCTTTATCATAAGATCGGCGCATGAGACGGAACTGGGAGAAGCACAACAAGGTGCAATAGAAATTGAAGACAACATGATCACTTCAGGAAAGATCAGAGGAGATGCTATTAGACCTTTGGTTCAAAGTTCTGCTGATCCATTACTTCAAAGGGTTGCAAATGAAGTAACTATTCTCAAGAGGCAATTGCCACTTCAGCCAACGCCTCTTGCTCAAGTTGCACCACCACCTGCCTTGCCCGCACCACAGCAGCCTTATCAACCTCAGCAGCCATATCAGCCAAGGAGGAATAACTTTCAGCCTTACAACAATTACAAGCCACGAGGGCCACCTCCACCAAGGCAAGCGGCCGACAATACACAAAATGCTGTGTTTTGCTCTTTTCATGATTCCACTGAACATGCCGGCGCATCTTGCCCTGAAAATGTCAGAATGAACGAGATAATGGGATATGCCGAAGCTGCACCTGCACCAAGTTTCGTTCCAACTCCAAGTTCGAATGTTGTCTTACCTCAATCGGACAACTTCGATGGCGACTCCGCAACGGGCTACTTTGAAAGTGAACCCGTTTTTGAAGAACAAGAAGAAGATATTTGTCAGTACTCTCTTGCAGTTAATCCTGAGAATCATACGACTCCTGTGTTCACCAGAGCTCAACATCTGAGAGCACACAAAGAAGAAGAAGAAGAGAGGTTGAAGATATCAAAAGAAAAAGAAAGAGAAGTAGCTTCTACTTCAAATATTAAGTCTTCTCAAGAGAACATGAAAGCAGTTGCTGAAGGTTCGTCCTCAGCAAATTTTGACATTGTAGATTCATTGATGAAGAACAAAGTGCAGATTTCTCAGTTAGAGTATCTCCAAGATCATCCAGAGCAAGTGGACCGACTTCTCAAATTTGTGAAGAAAGGACCTACCAAGCAGCCCACATTGCTCGAATCATCCGTTCCGGCGGAAGACAAGCCTAAGCCCTTCTATATTTCTCTATATATAGGAGGTTACAAATTGAGCAATTGTATCATCGATTCCGGAGCTTCCGACAACGTCATGCCTCTACAAGTGATGAATGCTCTAGGACTTTCGTGCACCAAGACAAAGGACAAATGCTACTCACTGGAGTCCAAGTCGGTGCCGTTGGTCGGTCAATTAAAAGATGCTCAAGTAAGGTTGGCGGCTTGTCCTGAAAAGAAAATCATGATGACCATCCTAGTAGCTGACATTCCAGCAAGCTACGGGATGCTATTAAGCAGAAGCTTTTGCAAGGACCTCGGTGGAGAGATTCAGATGGATTGGTCTTCTGCAAATATTCCATTAAAGAAAGGAACTTTCAAGCTGGAACCAGAATCTAAATCTCGATTTGCGGTCGTGAAGTCTCAAGATCCTCAAGCTCAAGTTCTATATCAAGAAACGGGTCTTGGTACTTACGCCATGCTGTCGGAGGTTCCTGAAGAAAGTCAAGAGGTCGCATGCATCGTAGAGAAATCAGCAGATGATCCTAAGTTGTGGACTTTGCAGTTCGATGGGAGTTGTTCCACTGCTGGTTCAGGAGCGGGAGTTGTGATAATTTCTCCCGAAGGACAATTGTATCCTTTTGCATACCGCTTGCAATTTGAATGTACAAATAATACGGCGGAATATGAGGCGCTTTTACTAGGTCTCAGGAATGCAAAAGATATGGGTATCAAATACCTTAAGGTCGAAGGTGATGCGGAGCTTGTTGTAAAGCAAGTCAGAGACCAATTCAGAGTGAAAGCAGATCGTCTTCGACATTATAGAAATAGGGTGTGGAATGCAATAGATTGGTTCGAAGCATTTGATATCAAGTACATTCCACGTCTGGAAAATAGCAGAGCAGATGCCCTCGCGGTATCAGCTTCACTTTTCATGCCACATTCTGACTTTCGTCAGAATGCGTTTGCCATTGAATTAATATACAGGCCAGCTGTACCTGACAACTGTGATAATTGGCAAGTCTTTAATGACGATGAACACATTAAGGAGTTTCTTGTTATGGGAGATAATTTCAAGGAATTGTTCTTTGACGGCAGTTCATCTACTCACAGAGAAGCAATAACAGAAGTTTCTGATACGCCAAAGATTGCTGAAGATAAGGAAATTCCAGAAGAACCAGAATCCAGCATAATCCAGTTGAAAGGAAATAAAATTCCCAAGGGTTTAGTTTCCTTGGAGAATATTTTTGACAGGCATGATAGATACATTCAAGATCAGAGAAATTCAAGTGACAGAACTTCTGCCGAATATCAACAAGTCAATATTGGTACAATTGACAAGCCCAAGCTTGTTAATTTAGGTACATGTTGCACGGTGGAGGAGAGCGAGAAGTTCATTTCTTTGTTCCAGCAATACCGAGATGTCTTCGCCTGGTCATATGAAGATTTAAAAGTTTTTACACCAAGAGAATTGTCTCACACAATTCCTCTTCGACCTGAAGCAAAGCCCTTCAGGCAAAAGCAAAGACACTACAATCCGCGGATTCAAGACACCATCTACGCGGAGATCCAGAAGATGGTGAATGCAAAGATCATCTTTCCGATCCATCATTCCACTTGGGTGTCGAATATAGTTCCTGTGCGCAAGAAGAACGGAGAAATCAGAATTTGCGTCGATTTCAGGAACCTGAATCAATCATCGCTCAAGGATAATTATCCTTTGCCGATCATGGAGCACACTTTACAGACGGTTACCGGTTCAGAGATGCTGTCTTTATTGGACGGTTTTTCTGGTTATAATCAAATAGCGGTGGCTGAGGAAGATCAATTCAAGACGGCATTCACAACCCCGTGGGGTACGTTTGCCTATGAAAGAATGCCCTTCGGCCTCATCAACGCCGGTGCTACATTTCAAAGAGCCATGGATTTGGCGTTTGGTGATTTGAAGAATAAAGTAATAGTTGTCTATCTTGACGACCTCACTGTTTTCTCAAAGACACGACAAGATCACTTTCAACATCTGGGGAAAGTCTTTGAGAGATGCAGATATCATAAAATATCGTTGAATCCTAAGAAGTCTATCTTCGCGGTGACGGAAGGCAAGTTGCTTGGCCACATCGTCTCCAAGGAAGGAACTCGAATTGACCCAAGTCGGGTTGAAGCTATCCGAAGTTTGTCTCTTCCAACAAGCAGAACAGGGGTACACTCTTTCTTTGGTAAGGTAAATTTCATACGAAGATTTGTACCAGATTTTTCTGAGTTGACTAAAGATATATCTGCTATGATGAAGAAGAAGACAGTTTTCAAGTGGACGGAAGAAGGAAAGAAGGCGTTCGCAGCGATAAAAGAAGCCATCAGTCGAGCTCCAGTGCTAGTCCGTCCTGATTTTGAAAAGGAATTTATCCTTTATTGTTATGCATCAGAGTATACTCTGTCTGCCATTCTGACACAAAAGTTAAACGAAGAAACTGAATCTCCAATAGCTTTCATGAGCTGCAGTTTCAAGGACAGCGAATCAAGATACTCTCAGATTGAAAAGAATGCCTATGCGGTGGTTCGAGCTGTAAAGAATTTCAGATTCTATATCCTAAATTCTCACACCGTCGTGTATGTCACAGATCCAGCAGTAAAGAGCGTGTTAACTCAACAGGAGATGGGCTCCAAAAGAGGAAACTGGATCGCGAAGGTTCAAGAGTATGACTTGGAGATCAAGCCAACCAAACTCGTTCGCGGGAGAGGTCTTTGTCAGTTGATGGCGGAAGATGGTGATAAGAAACTTCAAGCTAAAGGTATACCCGAGATTGAACCTGAAGTTAAAGAAGACCTTCCAATGGTCTTGCTGATCGAGTCTTCGGGAGAATGGTTTACTGAGATATGGTATTACCTAACATACGGTGATTGTCCAAATCACCTGAACAAGCAACAAAGGAGAACGCTTAAGCTAAAAGCGCAGAATTATATAATCATCAGCAATGTTTTGTACAAGCGGGGCCTTGACGGAACATTCTTGTTGTGTGTTACCAAAGATCAACAACGGCGCTTGCTGGAAGCTTTCCATAATCAAGCATGCGGTGGTCACTTTTCATCGAAGGTAACAGCTTTTAAAATCTTGCGGGCTCAGTTCTTTTGGCCGACTATGTTCCGCGATGCATACGAGTGGGTACATAAATGTCAGTTGTGTCAACAGTTTGTTGGCAAAGCGAAGTTAGCAGCCGCTCCTCTCAGGCCAGTTGTTATAGATGCTCCATTTCAGCAATGGGGTCTAGATTTTATTGGTCCTATCAACCCACGTTCCAGCAAGGGGCATATTTATGTCCTTACAGCCACTGATTATTTCACTAAATGGGTTGAAGCCATTCCTACCAAGCGAGCTACGTCCGAGGTCGTGTGTGAATTCTTAAAGGAAAACATTGTCACACGCTTTGGAGTGCCTCGCAAAATTGTGACAGATAATGCAACATGTTTCTCGTCAGAGGAGCTAATGGAGTTCTGTTTTGATCACAGCATTACACTATCTCATTCATCAGATTATTACCCCCAGGGTAATGGACAAGCTGAATCATCAAACAAGAACATTGTCACAATCATTCGCAAGTTGGTTGATTCCAGTCAGCGAACTTGGCACAAGAAACTTTATGATGCTCTCTGGGCCGACAGAATTACTCCGAAGAGAGCCATTGGTACCTCACCCTTTATACTCCTGTATGGTACAGAAGCAATGATACCCATCACATTGGAGTTGTCCGCCTTGCAGCTGGCGACCTCAGTAGAAGATGGAGAGTTCACAGATCCTGTTCAAAAGCGTATCTTGTACCTGACTAAGCTTCAAGAAGAAAGGGAAGAGGTAGTAGATAGAATCACTCAGCACGAAGAGCGGGTGAAGAAAATTTTTGACAAGAAAGCTCGCCATCGAGATTTCGAGGTTGGAGATCAAGTCCTCTTATGGGATAAGAGACATGAGCCCAAGGGAATGCATGGCAAATTTGATTCCTTGTGGCTGGGACCTTTCACCATTCACGAGTTCGCCGGAGAGAACACTTATATTCTCTCGCGCTTGGATGGAAGTCTCCTCCCTCTACCACACAGCGGGCAGTATCTGAAGCACTTCGTCCCTCCGGGGGTGGAGTAAGTTCTCGAAATCAATCTTTGTACATATTTTTCATTGCTTTCCGTGATGTGTTTCCCCTTTCCGTGATGTTTTCGTTATGTTGTTTTTCCCCTTTCCGTAACAGTCCTGTCGTGTTTTAGGTGATTAGGAGTCTTGTTTTAGGTGATTAATAGGGAAGTCCAACTATTAGGTGATTTTTAGGAAGTCCGGTATAGGTGATTAAGGAATGTCCTGCAAATTAGGTGATTAGGAAATGATGCTGACTCCGATACCCAATGGACAAGGCACTGGTCTAAGCTTAAAAATTCAGAGATTCTATGGTTCTCCTATGCCGAAAGTATCCGCCATGGTCCCCAAACAGAGCCAATGTTGTACCCCAAAATTAAAATTTTTGTTACACTTAGACATTTTGAAGAAATGAGTAAAAGTCTTGTCAAAACAATGAAAAGGTCAAAATTTGGGTGTGCATGTCTTGCATGGAGGGTTAAAACACAAATTTTCAATTTCTGACGATCCGGTCCGCTAAGAGCTTAACCTACAAAACCCGTGATCTCGCTTTTCATCCTGAATTTTAGGAAAATCGCTATTTTAGAAATTCTTCTAAATAGTAAAAGTTTTCCTGGTTTTCCGGGTTTCTTTCAAAATCCGACACGCAAAATTTTCTAAAATAGAAAAGTTGGTCCGACAGGTCCGAATCGATTTTGATTGGCTCAAAATGTGTCCGTGATCGCCGGGTGCGCTTAATCTTAAAATAATCAGCTTTGCTCCTACCGGGTCTATTCAAATGAGTTCTCAGAGGTCATCAATGGAGGTCATCCGGACGCCAAAGGCCAGCTTTAGTATCCAAAACTTCCAAACAGAAGTGAACGATGAACATGCACGAGGATCGAGGAAGAAAAGTGAATAAATTGAAAATTTTCTAAGTCTGCTAAGTTTGGGCGCCCCAGTTGAAGAAAGGCGCCCACCTTTTTAGGGCATCAGATGAAGAAATTAGGGTTATGGTCTCCAATGGAAGTTGCTCAGTTTTCAGTCAGCTTCGCGATGGATATCCCCGTCAGAGCATCTGATGATCCAGTCTCCGGCAAATTCAAGTCAAAGTAGAAGGTATAAAGTGAAAATCTGAAACTTGAAGTTGAATAAATTATGAATTTTTCTAAGTCTGGAGAAACTGGGCGCCCTAAGAAGAGAAAGGCGCCCAACTTTCAAGGATGCAGACAGAGGAATTTGCAGTCGAAGCTATAACGGGATGTCTTCAGAATTCAACTGGCTTTGCAGTGAGCTATTCAGCACGACAAACGGAGCTCGCAGTCATCAGATTCAAAAGGCTGAACAGAAGGTCCGACGAGAGGTGAAAAGAGAAATTCAAAGCAAAAGTGAAAAAGGTGAAAAATAAACTAAGTATTGGTAAACTGGGCGCCCCCAGTCAAGATAGGCACCCAACCTTTTGAAGGGTGAAAGTTCACTTTTTGACAAAAGTGTCTCCAGAGGACCCCTTTTCATTTTCAGTCAGCTTCGCGATGAGCACAAACATTCAGCGATCCGACACTCGGAGCTTAAGATCCAACAAGGTCGCCCGAAGAAGTGAAAGACATGAATAAATTGGAAAATTTTCTAAGTCTGATGGAAGTGGGCGCCCCAGTTGAAGAAGGGCGCCCAAATTTTAAAGCCTTCAGATGATGGAATTTGCAGAAGTAGCGTCCAAGAAGGCCTCGCCAAAATCAGTCTGGCTATCCAACGAAACACTCAGACAGTCAGTCCGATCAACGTAGCTCCCAGAATCGAAGATTCACCAGAAGATCAAAGGGAGAAGGAAGAACTTGGAAGTCAGGAAAATGGCTAACACTGGAGAAGTTGGGCGCCCCTAGAAGGAAAAGCCTCCCATGAATTCGGAGGTCGAGATCAAATTTTTAGCCGGAGGTGCCTCCAGAACATCTTCTTCAGAATCAGTCCAGCTCCGCAGTAAACCACTCAGCTCGCCTGTCGGGTACACCAATCAACGAGAAATCAGAGGCGAAGTGGCATGTTAAAATGGAGAAAAGTTGAAAAAGTTGAAATTTTGACTAACACTGGTGAAGTTGAGCGCCCCGCTTGGAGAAAGGCGCCCAAACCTTCATGCCTTAGAAGATTTTTGAAGATTTTCAAAATTTCAAAATTTGCTTGAGAAGAAGATGGCGTCCAAACTTGAGAAGCTGAGATTTAGGGTTTTGAAAATAAAAGCAGAAAAAAAAAGCAAAACCTAAAATCGAACCCTAAGTCTATTTAACACTTCTTTTCAATGTATTTTTCATTATTTTTGCAGGTAGCATCCAGAGGAGAAAGTTGGAGCAGCAAGTTTGAGAAATTTTTGTGATTAAAGAATTCATAGTTGCTGGTTTTACATCAGATTTTTCAGACCAGCAAGCATAAACCATTGTTTTTTTCAAGTTTTCTGTTCCAGAAGATCAAGTTTTTCAAGCAGGAGGCCAAGGCTTTCAATTTTTCAGTCATCTGGGTCTTTTTGCCTCTATCTTCTGAAGAATTTTTCAAGAACTTCATCAAGTTGCAGCAAGTGCTTTATCTTGCATGTCAGTGAAAACCTCAGTGCATTCAAAATTCAACCATCTGGGTCTTTTCCAATCAGTCTTCTGAAGAAAACCCATATCAGCAGCCTTTTCAAAAACCTAGGGTTGGCTGCCTTTTCAATCAAACGTCAGAGTTTTGCAAATCCAATCATCTGGGTCCATTTCTAACGATGTTCTGAACAAAACCCAGATGCCAGCTTTTTTCGGGAAAAATTGAAGAAATTAGGGTTTGCTGCTTTTTCAGTCAAAATTCAAGATTTTCAAAAACGGACGATCCGGGTTGTCTTGTATCGTCATTCTGAACAAAACCCATATCTCAGAAAAAATTCTCAAAAAATTCGGTCCAAGAAGCACACAAAATCAGCATTCTAAAAATAGAAATTGTTCAAGACTTGTCTGAACCAGGGCGAGTTTACAGTCATTCTTCAAGTTTTCTGAAATGGAGTACACTCCTAACGTTTTCAAGTCCGAATCAGCACTTTTTCACAATTACATCAAAACAGCTGAGACAGACTTGCATCATGTCAAGCCTGTGTTCGACCTACACGCCTTGGAGAGGAATGTGCAACACTTCAATCAAGAACTGGTCATTCCTCGACTGCAGAAAGCGCCGGGCTTCATTCCTATATCAGTTCGTAGCCTGAGTTCTGCAATTCGCCATTAAGCATTACAACCCGCTACTAGGAGATCCAACAGATGTATATGTGCTGATTTGCTTTAAAGCCCCTACATGGTTGAAAAGTGCTTTTTCCATTCCCCATGGCCCGAAGTGTAACTCTCGAGGGGATGAATGTGAAAAAGATGGGAACAATTTTACAAGGACAAACATGCCTTGAAGATGGTTCTGCAGCTTTGAGGAGGTGCAAAATCAGTTCCAGAACGTTGTTCAAAGTTGCAGCCCAGTTGGCGGAAGGATAGGTCATATTTCAGTGATGTCAGCAAAGTTCAATAAAGCGGCCAATGAGATTGAAGATTTCCTAAGATCTATTGAAGATGCCGAAGATATTCTTGAAAAGCGGTGTTTTGCTGTTGATGGTATAGATGCACCGAACCGGGACACAATCTCAGACTTCCTAGCGGATGTGATCGAGCTTTAAAGCAGCTTTCTTCTAGAAGCTTTCTTTCCCGCTTTCTTTCTATTCTTGGAATCATCCTTATCCATTCTTTGAGGATAGAAAGAAGATAAGATGTAATAGTTGGCGTTTCCCGCTTTTTCTGCTTTTTAGGGTTTTAGTTGTTATCTTGTTTCTAGATTTAGTAATAAAGCTTGCTTGCTGAGCAAGCCCTAGATTGTGAAAGCAAGGAGATTTTAGGGTTCCCTACTCCTCTGCTTCTCTATAAATAAGAGCCTTTGCTCATTTAGTTTCTTTAACCGTGCTTATGAGAACAAAACGCTGAGCCTATTGTGCCTTCTATTTGTTGCTCAAGTATTGTTCATTTGTATTGTGATAAGCAAATTGTTGAGCCTCTTTAGCCAACAAGGAGTTAGTGAGATTGTTGTTTTCTATTGTGTTAAGAATAAGTTTGCAAGCCTCCTTAGCTGCAATTTCTTATTCAAGGCATGTTAGAAGGGAGTTTTGTTTTAGAGATTTGAGTAATAAAATCATGAGCCTCTTTTGCCTTGGTCTAAAATCTCAGATTTCCGTTATCTATGTTATGCTTTCATGATCTTTATTTCAGCTTACAGTGAAGTGTGTAGGTGTTTGTTGAGAGAGAGATTGTTAAAGTATTTTTGTCAGAGAATCTACCTTGTTAATTTCTAACTTCTCTTGCTCTGCTATTACTAGAGAGGTTAGGAACGTCTTTAGTCTAAGTTAGTCGTAGTTGAACTTCTTATCAGAAAATCTCAGCTGCGGCGTTTGTGTTTAAAAAACCTTGTGCTCTAAGCTGATCCAAAAAGATAGGCAACTTAGTTTTAGTTTACTTTCTTTCAAACACCATCAGCAAGAGGGAGCTTCCCCTCCTAATTTGAAGAGCAGTTTATCTGTGCATAGCTGTCCGTTTTCAAATCCGCATTCCAGAGGTGCGAATTTAAACACCAACAAGATGTTCGTCCATTTCCTTGACTTTTGATTATTACGAAGTAGATGATAAAAAAAATTGATATATTTACAAGAAGTAAGAATTCTTCATATAGATTACAAAGTTACAAAATTAGCAAGTTTCTAAAAGGAAACGGAAGAAGATCGAAGAAACAATCTAAACTACACAATTACAATATAATACATAATTGACCATTAAATTAATAATATAAATATTATTTTAATACCCTCCCTTAGTGGTCAATCTATCAACTACACCAAGATGCGCCCTGAATTTTACAAACTTATCTGGATTGAGGGACTTGGTGAGAATATTTGTTGTTTGATCCTCTGTTGGAACATACAGCAACTGAACTGATTTGTCTTCAACAAGCTTATGAATGAAGTAACAATGAGTTTCCACATGCTTGATTCCTTTATGGAAGAATGGATTTTTGACAAGTTTGAGAACTCCCTGATTGTCACATAACAAGGGAGTCAAACCTGCTTGAGATATTTGCATATTCGCAAGCATCCGGCAAAGCCAAACTGCCTCACAAGTTGCCTTAACTGATCCTCGATAATCTACTTCTGTCGAGGAAAGAGCCATTGCCTGTTGCTTTTTACTAGTCCAAGTGACTACACCAGATCCCAAACTGAAAACATACCCAAATGTTGTTTTTTTGTCATCAACTAAACCTGCCCAATCTGAGTCTATGTAACCAATGAGGCTAGCATTGTGAGTCCTAGTGTAAAGAAGTCCATAATCAGAAGTGCCCTTCACATATCGCAACATATGCTTCGCTGCTACCTAATGATCAGCCTTGGGGGTTGTCATGAAGTGTGAAATGTAGCTCACTACAAAACTGAGGTCAGGTCTAGTGGCGGTGACATAGATGAGGCTGCCCACTAGTTGCCTGAACAAGGATTCATCCACTACAGGGGAATCTGATTTAGCTAACAACTTCAGCCCTATTTCCATAGGTGTGGAGGAAGGTTTACAATCCTGCATTCGAAACTTATCCAGTAGACTTCGAGCATATTTGGATTGAGAGATGAAGATACTGCTCTCTATCTACCAAACTTGAACACCTAAACAATAATGCAGAAGTCCTAAATCTGTCATGTCAAATGAGCTGCACAAATCCTGTTTGATCTCATTGATCAAATGTGTCGAGCCACCAGTAATGATCAAATCATCAACATAGACAACAAGAATAAGAATATCACTACCAATGATTTTGACATACAAATTAGAATCAGATGGACTCCTTTGAAAGCCATGATCTGTGAGGTACTTATCAATCTTGATGTACCAAGCCCAAGGACCCTGTTTCAGGTCATAGAATGCTTTCACCAGTATGCACACCTAATGTTCTTTACTGGCAACCTTGAACCCTAGAGGTTGCGTCATATAGACTTCTTCCTTCAACTCACCATACAAGAACGCACTCTTGACGTCCATTTGATGCACTTTCCAACTAAACTGGATTGTTAAGGCAAGGCCGAGCCGAATGGTACTCATCTTGGCTATAGGAGCAAAAGTCTCCTCATAGTCAATGCCTTCCTTCTGTGAGAACCCTCTAGCAATGAGACGAGCTTTGTACTTGTCAAGGGTTCCATCAGCTTTGTACTTAACCTTATACACCCATTTGCAGCTAATGGGCTTCTTCCCTGGAGGGAGGAAGATCATAAAGGACCCAAGTATTATTCTTCTAAAGACTATGGTATTCAGCCTCCATAGCCTATTCCCACTCAGGAAATCCTTTAGCCTTTGAATATGTCTAAGGCTCATAAACACTGTGAATGTTGGCCATAAGACCAAAAATTAACTGTATGTTGTTGTTTGCTCTTGTTTCTAGATGATCTACCCTTAATGAGCTCATCATCATGATCACCAATGGTCTTAGCCCACCATTTAGGCCGAAGAGTAGAAGTGCCAACATCAGATGCATGAGGAGAGGTGGAACTAGTACTGGATCTAAAACAGGTTCAACAGGTGGAAGATCAACATCATCCGGAGGAAAGTCGAGTTGAGCATCATCAAACAAAGAATTTGCATCATCCATCCCATTAGGTGGACCTAACGGAAGACAAACACCCAAATCCGAAGCCTTCAAAGACTGATCCTTAGAATGCTGCATAGACAAGGAAAGATGAAAAGGTCCCCATTCTTCATCAAAGACAACATCACAACTGAAGATGAGATGATCAGTGTCTACATCAATCAACTGGTAAACCTTATGATTGTCACTATATCCTGTGAACATAATCTTTTGACTCTTGGAATCCAACTTGGAGCGCTTGGCATCTGGAATCCATACATATGCTAAAGAGCCAAAGATTTTCAAATGATTGATACGAGGTTTGCGACCATTCCAAGCTTCCTCAGGAGTCTTCCCCTTAACAGCCTGTGTAGGAGACCGATTAAGGAGATAGACGACAGTGTAGACTGCTTCTGCCCAATATTTCTTAAGAACACTCTAGTGTTGTAACATGGAGCGAGCCATCTAAATAATTGTGCGGTTGCACCGCTCTACAACACCGTTTTGTTGAGGGGTGTAAGGTGTGGTTAACTAGCGTTTGATGTCGTGTATATCACAAAAGTTGGAGAAATTAGTAGATCAAAATTCGCCCCCATTAATTGACCTAAGAGTGACTATGGAACAACCAGACTCTTTCTCTACTAAGGCCTTAAACTTCTGAAATACAGTAGATACATCTGATTTCTATCTAAGAAAGTACACCCACATTTTACAATTGAAATCGCCAACAAAAAGCAAGAAATACTTGCAATCAATAACATAAGGTGTATTCATTGGCCCAAATACATCAATGTGAAGCAAATATAGTACCTTGGAGGCTCGGCATGAGTCACCATCCGGGATGTTATCATGGAATCTAGTAGCACTCGATTCACGAATAACTCCCCTACGAAACTTGTCTGTTACCTAGGTTCGTGAAGTTCAAGCACGCAAAATGAGGTGATTTTTCAATCCACCTAGAAATGTGTTCCAAAGCTTCAAACAGTCAGTTTGAGCATCCCCCTACGTTCGCCTTGTGAAGACCTTCGAAACGAGTACCTTCACGAGCTCTCACTATTGATACTTAGTAAAATTGTGAAAAGTGCAGTGGTTTGAAAAAACAGCACTCTCCTTCTTTTTGGAAAATTGACTAAGTGTCAAAAGTGCAAGGGCGCCAAAAATCAGCGCCCCTGCACTTAAGTGATTTTTGTTTTGATGCAATGGCGTGATTTTTAGCGCCCTTGCACTTTTCTTCCAAACTTAGTCATTTTTTGTGCAATGGTGCTAATTTTTAGCAACTTTGTACTTTTTCCAAACTTAGTCATTTTTTGTGCAATGGTGTTGAATTTTAGCACCTTTGCACTTTTTCCAAACTTAGTCTTGTTTGTGCAATGGTGCTGATTTTTAGCACCTTTGCACTTTTTCCAGACTTGGTCCCTTTTGTGTGCAATGGTGTTGAATTTTAGCACCTTTGCACTTTTTTCAGACTTAGTCATTGTTTGTGCAATGGTGCTGAATTTTAGCACCTTTGCACGTTTTCCAGACTTAGTCATTTTTTGTGCAATGGTGGTGAATTTTAACACCTTTACACTTTTGGCAATTTTTAACTTAGTCTCTTCAAACTTGCTCTATTTCCATTCTGGACCCCATTTCTTTCCACGTTTTCCAGACTTAGTCATTTTTTGTGCAATAGTGCTGAATTTTAACACCTTTACACTTTTGGCAGTTTTTAACTTAGTCTCTTCAAACTTGCTCTATTTCCATGCCTAGTTGCTCGTTTCACACTTGCTCAACATAGTTTCTTGCTTCACGCTTCCCAATGCTACTTTTTCTGCTAACACCTATTGATTCACCATACTTGCAATTTCTCTCTAGATTTCATCAAATGATCCTAAAGGTGACATCTTTTGATCTAGTGAACTATCCCAGATCTACAAAGAAGCCATTATGCAGCAAGTTGAGGATGATAGTTTTTCTCAAAGCCTCAATACATATCATTTGCGATATATGGCTGACACTTGATAATCTCAAGACGCATCTTCATAGGTGCAAGAAAATCCATTCATTTGCCAGACTGTTGATCACAAGAGCTCACACCCTTGTAGATTACACAGTTGGCCTAGATGATGTGTTTATACAAGAGACCAAAAAGAAATATGAAGACTCTGCGCCCAAAGCAAGCAACCATGAAGATTCTTGATCTCTGATGTTGAACATTTTGATGCTTCCCTTTATGCATCTTGTAAATAGTTTTTGACATCTTAAATGTCTTTTCTCGAAGTGTAATTGCACAAAAATTCTAAGATGTAATTTCTTGAAGACAAATTACATTTTGACTTAGTCAAAATTTAGGTGAGATTTTCCTAAATTAACTCACCTAAATTTCCTAGATTTACTCTTCCGTCTCCTTTATAAATATGAGGGATTTCTATTGTAAAGTGGATCCTTTAGTTTTTGCAACAAAGTGCTGCTCAATTTGCAACAAATTGTGAAACTTTGTGTTCATGTTTTGTGAATCTAAATCTGAATCAATAAAGAAAGAAGTTGCATACCAAACTTTGCGTTGGATCAATTGTCTCTTGAATTTGATTGAGATTGGTGGTGATTAGTTTATGAAATCTAAAGGACTTCAAGTAATTCATGTAAACTTTGTGTTACATCTTTTATTTGGATTTATATTTGTGTTTGATTAACTATTGTTGAATGATCTACAAGACTTTGTGCCTGTAATTGTTCATGCTATTTGGATACTTTGGTTGAATGATCTACAAGACTTTGCGCTTGTAATTGTTCATGTTGTTTGAAGAATTGTTGCATCTAAGAAGACTTTGTGCTTCTAATGCAACAAATGACACATCTTTCACAGATCCACCATTGAAAAAGCTACATAACGACTTTGTGCCTTTGTGAGCTTTCCCTTTTCTTTTACTTGTTTATTATTAATCACTTCTAGTACCTCTACCCTTTGCTTTGACAAGATAAAGGTATTGGTATTACTGTTTGTTGATTGTTTAAGGTTATTGTGAATTGACAACTTCCAACAGTGAAGCATTGTAAACATCTTCTCTAAAAAAAAAGAGAAGGATGAATGTGACACACACCCCCCCACTTCGTAAGTATTGTGTACATTGTGTAATTACTTTATTTGTTTTACTATAGCTTTTGTCAGCAATAAGAAGGGTGCCTCCCCTTTCTGAGAGGAGAGATTTATATCTCACATAGTTGTGGCTGAAGTCCTAGCTGTGTAATCTATTGAAAAGTTGATTACATAATTTTCACCCAACACGGGAACAGTGTCATGTGTTGCTTCCCAGCCATACAAGCTTCACAAACTCCATGATGTTGAGTCTAGATCTCAAGTAAACCAGCTACAAGTCCCTCCCGAGATAGCTGAGAGAGATAGTGCACATTTAAATGCCCACAATGTTGATGCCAGAGGCTGGTGATGGAAGAATTTCTGGCTGCCATGGCTAACTCTGGAGAATCACCTGTATCTACCAATCTATATAGACTGTGATCCTCAATGTCAATTGCCACAATGCTGCGAATCTCCCGATCAACAATCGAACACTTATGTGCACTAAATACCACATCCAACTAAGGAGAGTGCCACATAATCTGACTAACAAAGAGAAGGTTCAGTTCCATGCCAGGAACGTAGTATACATTGAGGAATATGAGATTCCTCCCACCAGAGTGAATTTGAATGTTGCCCTTGCCGACAACGGTATCCTCTTCACCTCCTCCAAAAATAACTGAATCATTGAAAGGAGAGAAGTCGGTGAACCAATCACGCTAATGGGTGAAGTGTCGTGAAGCACCTGAATCAATGTACCAAGCAGAGGACTTCACATGATCTGCAGGTCTTTTAGGCATAAAGGCGTAAAAGGCAGATTCCTTTTGCTCAGTGTGCTCAACAACATTTGCTTTTGGCTAAGACCCTCCCTACTTCTTTTGTTCAAAAGCCAAACACTGACAACAATCCTTCTTCATATGACTATATTTATGGCAATAATTACACTGAATGTTCTTTTTCTTGGAGCTACCCTAAGGTTGACCTGAGCCTTTTTGCTGCGAAGGTTAACCTTTCTCTTTATTCTTAGCCTGAGACTTGGCTGCAAAAGCTTGCTTTGTAGAGGACAAAGAAGCACTACTACCAAACTATTGTCTCCAACAATCCTATTGCAAGAGATTGGTAAAAAGCTCTGGAAACATCAAATCAACATTAGTCGATGTAATGTTCAAAGTTTCAACAAAGTGCTCATAGGACTTCAGTAGACTTTTCAAAGTGATGACTAGCATGTCTTCTTCCTCCATCTTCTGACCAATTGCCTCCAGCTGATCGCAGATGTCCCGAATCTTTGTCAGATGCTCCTGTAAGGACATTCTCTCATCCATCATGATAGAGAACAGTTGGTTCTATAGAAAGAATGCATGACTCTTGCCAAAGGTCTCATGCAAGATTTTCAAATGCTCTCAAATCTCAGCAGCTGATTTACCGGACGGAATGTGTGGAAGTTGATCATCAATAATAGATAGTTTAATGAACATCACTAATTCACGATTTTGCTCATCAAACATTTCCTGGTCTTTACCCGATATTGTGGGACAAGTAGCAGTGCCTAGAACAATCTAATCAAGACACCGATATTCGAAGATCCTCATAATTCGCTACTTCCAGGTATTATAGTTTCTGCCATTGAATCATCAACTACCTTCCAACATTATGTTGGTCAACCTCGCCATCTTTCACGCTTTCTGAAGCACGAAAAACAAATACACAAAAGAGGCTCAAAAAAACTAAATGGGTGAAAACCAAGACACGAATTCCAATGGACTAAAAATTGAGGTAGTTTCGGGCACAAAATCCGAGGCAAACCCAGTTGCACAAATCCCAATGCATGGATTACGAGGCACCCAAAAAACTTGATGACAACCCAGAAATTTTTACAAAAAAACCCAAAATAATTTGTGATCAAAAAGAAATTTCGACTTGAAAATAGAGGATTTATAGAAACCCTAGCTCAAAAAAATTAGTTGCAAGACAAAACCCTTCACAAATCTGATTATAATCTTCAAAAAATATGTTTGAATATTCTTTAGAAAGGTCAGCACCCAAAAAATGAAACAAGAAGATGTGATTTGTAGCAGAGAGATGATCAGAAACCCGTGAATAAAGGTCACACAAATAAAAAAATACGCCAAGAGAATGTGCTAAAATTTGCGCTCTTGAAACACGTCCAAAAACCCTTCAAAATATTAGAATATTCGCATGATTTTGCCACAGAAAAATGTGTCTGCAGAGGGTCGCGAAAAAAAGGCGTCTTCAGAGGAAATCCGCCATGATTTGCAGAGAGCATGCATAACACAGGCACGAGAAAGACACACGATTTCAACAAAACACAACTCAGACACCCTCGAATGCAAAAAGAAATCTGCTTACAGAAAGATGCGATTTCAAAAGAATAAACCTCATGAATTTATTTTTTTCAAAAAATCAGAACAAAAATGGTGCCCAAAGTCTCCCGCTTTAATACCATATTATGAAGCAGATGGTAAAAATGTTCGATATATTTACAAGAACCAAGAATGCTTCATATAAAATTTACAAAGTTACAAAATTAGCAAGTTTCTAAAAATAAACAAAAGAAGATCGAAGAAACAATCTAAACTACACAATTACAATATAATACATGATTGACCATTAAATTAATAATATAAATATTATTTTAATAGTGATGGGCTCATATGCCATACAAGAAAATGGTTGATAGCTTCAAAGACTACTTCATAGTCATCACCTTTAAGTAGATTCGAAAAGTTAAAAACAAAGCAGCAAATGCAATGGCAACCAATGTTCCATGGGGACGCATCCCCCTCCCCCCCCGCAAAAAAAAAATAAAGTTGTTTTGGAGATCTGTTGGTGTATGTTTAATCATCCACCAAACACAGAATAAAATGTCCAAAGACACTCTATCCTCTCTTGAAAAACCACCGTGTATGCTAAGATTGCGAGAAGATCATATGGCGATTCCAAGGTTTCTTTCGTCGGGTCATGACATGTGGATAAGCTCAATGGGCATTGTGATTTGCTGGTAATACACAAAGGGACTTACGTTAAAGAATTCTTCACAAGTTCAAGACTTAGACGGATTTATCATCAAAGGCCTCTTCAATTGGTACTTTCAATTTGGATCTCAAAAAAAAGGTGCAAAAAGATAAGGGTTTAGAGGATCTATTCTACGCCTAGGAATTTAAGAGACAGTAAAGATTTGGTGAAAGGAATAACCAAACTTTGTTTCGCCTCCCCGGCACAACTACACAAAGTGGGTACAATCTTCAAAGGGTGTGATTATAATTTTCAAGCCTCAAATGAGACTAAAGTTAGGCATCCACAATCACAAGCTAAAGCTAACTTTACACATCGAATGCAAATCATCCATCCGAAGAAAGTATGAGCAATATTTCACCATTTAATCTATATGATCAATCTCGCATTCACTTAACCAATATTCAAAGCAAATTCTACTTTATTTAATCTAAATCTAATCTATGGTAGAAGAAGTTAAGCAACCTTGCTTACTACATGACAATAAAAGTAATTCAAAGCAAATCATGCATTAGAGCTTTTATTATCAGAAATAGTCCCAATGCAACAAGTTCATACATTGTCTCCACACCAATGAAAGTGAGAGATCACAATTTAAATAGAGTTTTGAAAATCAAATGAAAGGACAAGATTAAAACAATATCAACGGCCAAGATTAATACAACCCAACCCTAATTAGAGTTGCCCAAAATAACATCAGTTAACATCCAGCAAACAAGCAGTAACAAGCAGTGAAGTGGCAGTTGGAGCTATCTTCAAGGGAAGGCGTCCCTATCTTCTTGGGCAGCATTGTGCTCGATGAATCTGGACACGATCGTGACAACTTCCTCCATCGTGACTGGCCACAACATGCTTATCCTGAATTCAAGCCCGTCCAAATCCTCAGCACATTTGGCGAAGGTGCTCTCCCAACCCACCTCCTATCTCACAAAATCATCCCGGATGGACAAGAGATTTGCCACTTTTGCGAAATCCTATCTCAGAATTGGTCCAGTAGCAGAGAAGAAAACTTCTTGAACCTTATGCTTCAACCTCTCTAGCTGCATGTCGTTTTCCTGGACAATCTCTCGGTCAAACACCTCTGCAGCTATCATATAAATCTTCTCCCAGATTTCTTTAACTTGCTCCTCAACTCTGAGCCCATCCACCTTTGCTTTCTCCAGAACTTCGTTCTATATAGTCACTGCCCAAAACCAATGGTGAAAATCATAAGCTGCTCCTGCAGCAATCACCTTTCGTTCGAACAATTCTTCCCTTGGAATGCCCTTCAGTACTTTGAGGCATGGAATGAGTCTCTCCTGAACATCTGGAAGGTTATCCCAAATTTCCGCCATGTCAACCAATCTGGAAAGAAAAGAAGTTTGTCCGTAGGCAAGCGCCAATTTCTCCATGAACGAGGTTGCCTTCGTGCCCTCGCTTACCATCCATTCCTAGGCCTCCTTGGCCATGACCATCCCTTGCTCCACATCCTTGGCCATCTCCTGCGAGGAATTGAGAAGAGGAGGAGCTACTGCATCACCCTGATTGAGTGGCTAGGTCAGATCTCGTATATACTCCTTCAAGCGTTTGACTTCCCTTTTGTATTCCTTCTTTTTTGCCACTTCTTTTTCCAATCTCGCCTTGACAGTTGAGACAGAATTATCCAGTTCTTCCACTTATTGGCCTTTTGTTGTTGGGCCAAGATCTATAGTGGTTATGGCGCACTCCTGGGGAGTGATCTCATCCTGTGCTTTTATCCACTGTTGGTACTACGATATGTATGGAACGGTCGCCGGCTTCATCCCTTTGAATGGTGGAAAATTTCTTGGCAGGTTTCTTAGTTGCAACCTATTCCAACCTTGCCAAGAAATCCTCAGTATCATCTTCTTCTTGGGCTTCAACTGGTGCCTGAATCTTCATCCTCTCTATCAGCCAATCCGGAATGGTAGGCTACTCGATACCATCTTCCTCCTAAGCGTTCCCTTCATTTGGAATATCCAAGTCTCCTTTGAGGATGGAAATCATTCCCTCTTCGAAGTCATCATTTTGGACTTCCACTTCATTATCTGAACCCAATATTTTTGTGCCCGTAGGTGATGAGGGCTCATCGTTATCCAACTAGATTGGCTCATTGTTCTCTTCCTGAACTATAGAAGGTCTCATCATTTCGGCCAAGGATTCATTTGCGGTGGCCACCAGCTCATCAATATTCTAAGATGCCACAGAGCGAGATGATTCTATCCTCTGTCGTTTTGGAGCAGGTCCTTTGCTTGCAACTACTTCTTTCCTCTTCTCGCCAATCTCAACCAAATCATCATGATGGGATGCGCCAGCATTGGAGGAGTATGACTCTATCTCGTTCAATAAATCATACGTGAGCGTTATTCTTTTTTGCCTCAACTCCTGGCCCTGATGGTCAACCCACCACTAAGAGTACTTGATCATTGGTCTCATCAATTTCACCAAATCTGAGTGCTCAGGCTCTTACCACTTCACGGAAGAAAGAGGTTGGCTTTCCTCGAAGCACGACTGGACATAATTTCCATCGTCCTGCAATTGATCGGGCACCCAGCAAAGTTCAGTTGCCCTCATAAAGTCCACTGGCACTCTAGACCACAATCTTCTCCTGACTTCATACTCATCAACGGCGTATGCCCAGAAGTCCTCCAATTCCACTTTGTGTTTGTATCTTCTTCCATCCACTGCCCGAATATGATGATGCGGGTCAAAATTGGCCCTAGACTTATAGGCTGTGAACGGGTGCCACTGGATTTCTAGCCTGGCACCCTCGGCTGCTTGCGCTAATGGACAGGGCTCTAACATATTCCCAATAAAGAATGGGAATGTAACAACCGCCTTCTTACTCGGCCTTTGGATGCTCTGGTATTCTTCTAGCTGCCTCAGGACTTCAAGCAAAATCATCTGATTTGTTGGATAGATTGGCAACTTGTAAGCATTTCCAGTGAATCCCTGGATCTTGACATATGTAAATTTTGGAAATTGGATAACCTAGGATCCATACCTACTGATCAAACTTTTTGCTTCGTGACTCAACCTTTGATGTGTTCCTCCTTGAAGTGTCCCTGTGATATACATTAAGAAAGCATCGTGCACCCGCCTGAAATGAGATTTCTCCCTTAGCTGAAGTTGCGGGTAGCAATCATAAGGCTTGAGTTCATTTTCTCCATTGCCAACTTTGCCTTTGCAAACCAGTCCTGAGTACTTATATGTCCTGGCCAATAAATAGACAATGTACGAGCTCATGTGAAAAGACTTGGTATTTTCCAAATTGGAAAGCTGCTCGTGAAGATTGTCGCTTATCATCCAAGACCAGTTGAACATCTTCATGCCAGAAGTGATTTCATCTATAAAATAATACATCCATGTTTCAAAAAATGCACCTTGTGGGTTGCCAGCTATCCTATTCAGCATCAGAATGATATCCCGATAGTCCTCTTTAAAATCTGTCCGGCGTGGCTTCTTAAGCATTTTCTTCGTGGATGGTCTAGGCTTTTCTAGCCATGCCTTATTAACATTTGTGGTGCACAATTTAGACTGGCCATCATATAACCCCTTGGCTTCCTCCTTGGTTTTGTAGATGGTACGAGAATGTGTTGAGATGCCAAATGTCTCCTGTATTGCTACCTCGCCCAGGTGAGCCAGAACCCTTCTGTTAGGTGCAATAATTTGCCTCTTCTGAGCATTGTAATGGATGGCACATTCTACCATCAACTCGGCACAGTCCACTGCAGGCGGGAATCCGGCTGGTTGGAAAATTCCATTTCTCACCATCTGCCTGGCAATTGGTGTCAAAAGTCCCTCATGTCCATAGACTCTTTTCTTGAATTCCACAAAGTCTACATGTCCCAGATCAGTGTCTGCAACATTTTTCCATTTTGAATTTATTTTTGACTCTCACTGTACCCCCTTGCTGGCGAACTACATTGGCACCTTCTTCGATGACTCTCCTGCTGTGGTCATTAACCTACAGTAAAAATACTAACATTAATACGAAGACTTTAAAATATAATTCATTCTCATGCCCTGTGTTCGAATATTTTACTCTCAACTCATTAAATAATTAAACTTCTACGAAAAAGCAAGCTGAAAGTAACTGAATTTAATTGAAAGTTTAGCCAGAACTTAGCCAAGATGAAAAAGACAGAAGGAGAATTGACGAATTTATCCAATTGAACTCCAAACCTCAAGAAAAACTTCTGCCTGCAGATCAAATTCAAACTTCGAGAATTCAATCCAAAAATAAAGTGACAAAGTGCACCTGTTTTGCTAAGAAATTCGACTTTTAGCAAAGAAATCCTTCACTTCTTCGAAAAAAAATTCTTCTTTAGCATAAAATTATTCCTTCCTCTACGAAAATCGATCTTGCCTACAGAAGGATTGATCGTGTCTCAACTTTCTTACAATTTTGAGAGATTAACTTCTCTTTAGCTGTGTCTGTGAAAAAATGAATTGCTGAAACTCATTATAATCCTGAAGAATTCGATTTGTTTTAGCAACTGCCTCTTTCTCTCTCAATTTCAATTTGTTTTCTCTGCTTCAAACAGGCAAGTTTCCATTTTTTTCCAAAAAGACTCCGTGGCGAGCTTATCCAGGCAAATCTCTTTGATTTTCCAAAATTCGATATTTGCTAGATGTTTATCCTCAATTTTCAAAATTTTGAAAAAAAACATTAAATGTCCAATTAAATTCGATTTTTCCAAGTTTTAATTCATGCGGAATTTAATTTTTCCCATGGATTTTCTCTTTGTTCAGCGTAATTTATTTTCTTCCAATGCATCTCTGGCGAGTTTTTATTTTGTCCAAGGCGTTTTATATTTCTAAGTATTGGAAATAAATTATTAAAATATTAAAATATTTAATTTATTTCCAACCCGTTCGTTTTTGGACCCATGGCCATTTTAATTTTTCTCCCCTTTTATTTGGCTAAATGTTTATTTTCCAAATTTATTTCAATTTTCGTCTAGCCAAGTTAAAATTTTAGCCATCTCGTCGATAAATGTTATGCCAGATCCTCATTTTCTTCTGCCATGGCGGACTTCAAATTGTACAAGGCACATTTTCTCATGCCGAAATCAATTTTTCTCTTGCTTGGACGAATTTCTCTAGGCAAAGTATGCGTTTGGATGTCTTCTTTAGGCAAAATTCCATGATACTTAGACAAATTTTTAACCTCTTTGGACTACGGCGGACTTTCTTGCCTCTTTGCCATGTATATTTTCCTCTATGCACTCAGTCAAATTCACCAACTTTTCCCTAGGCGTTCATACTTAGGCAAATTTTTGATCTTTTCTCCTCTTTCTTATGCTAGGCGGACTTCACACTTCCTTTGCCATGGCCTAGGCGAACTTTCTCAAGTTCTTTCCACCTTCTATCAAGGCATGGCGGACTTTCTATCCTCCTTGACATTTGCCTTTCACATTCATACTTAGCCAAAATTCGCATTTTCTCCTTTCAAAGCATTAAAATACTTAGCCAAATTTCGAATTTTTCTCCTCTAGGCATCCAGACTTAGCCAAATTTCAAGTTTTTTCTCTTCTTAGGCTAGGCGGACTTTCTAGATATCTTGCCAAAGTGGGGCGGACTTTATAAATGTCTTTCCATTCCTCTCTCAAGGCATGGTGGACTTTGGAGATGTCATGCCAAGTCAAGAGAGAACTTTACTTGGTCTTGGATGTTCCTCATTTCTCTCCACTTCATGGCGAACTCTTCCCACTCATACTTCCCTTCTTTCTAGGGCGGACTTCCAAGAGTCTTTGCCATCTTTCCTCAAGGCTTGGGTAGACTTTGGAGGGTCTTTGCCATTTTTCTCTAAGGCATGGCGGACTTTGGAAGTATCTTGCCATCTTATCCTTATGGCATGGGCAGACTTCAACACCTTTATGCCATATCCCTCAAATTAAGGGCCGACATCTTCATTCTCTTCTTGATGGCGAACTCTCCATCCTTACCTTCCCTCCTTTATAGGGCCGACTTTGTTAATGGCCGAACATGTTTTCTTGATGGCGAATTTTCCAGACTTATGCAAAGTTTATCATGAATTTCATGCCATTTGGTTGATTTTTTTGGTGATTTTTCTCAGATTTTTCCATGCTTTTCTTGATTTTTTATTTGATTTTTCGATTTTCACTTTGATTTTCCAATGATTTTTTGATTTTTTGGTTGATTTTTGGATCTAAAGATGGAAACATTGACCCGTTGACCAGAGTTGACTTTCTAAAAAATAGAAAAAGCGAAATCTCTAAAAAATAGGGAACCCATTTGGTCCAAAACTGCCAAAAACAAAAAAGCAAAAAAAAACAGATTCCCTAAAAAATAGGAAGTGTCAGAATTGGCAAAAAGCACAGGCAATCCTCGCCTCCCAGACCTTCTGAGCACTTTCGTGATGTTTAGGCACTAATTCAAGCATGGATTATTGACTTGGCTCAGATGATTTTCAAAAGACTGACTTGAAACTCTGAAAGAAGTGACCTCATGAAACCATTGCGTGGAGACAAAACCCTAAAAACTAGCAAACTATTGGGGGTCCCCATTTGCAATCGAACGATGTGTGAAAAGGTCACAACAAGATCAGGATTTTTCAAAGACTTGGGGATGGCTGACAAACGTTCCCCCGCCGTCCCCCCACTACCGTCGGGACTTGAGAGACTTTGAGGAAACGGTGGGGACGCCTGGATGTCTCCAAGATGTCTCGGGGACACCTAGCTGTCACTTGAGCGTCTCAGAGACACCCAAGCGTCCCCCACATTGGAGCTTGCAAAAACACATTTTTTTTAAAAAAATTATTGACTCTTTTTGGAATGTGAGCCTTGGGCCAAGCCCTAAAGGCATATGGGACCCCTCTAAAAGCCTATAAGCTAAACAAAACACTCTCATTCTTCATTTTTTTTGCTCACATATGCCATTTGATGTTTTGCAACAGCTACGTGAAAAGAGGAAAACTGGTGAGAAGAGTGAGTGAAAGAGTGAGTTTGAGGTGCTACAAGTGCAAGAGGAGTGAGAAGGAGAAAGAAGAAGAGGAGGAGTATTTTACACCAACTTAGAAGGATTTTTCAAGCACGAGGTAGGTTTTATGACTGTTTTTTGAAGTTTTTTCAAAAAAAAAAATTTCCTAAGTATTTAGATTCATTTTCAAAATGTAGTTTGATGTTGAATCTTACAATGGGCATTGAAATGAACACATGAATATGCATTTGCAGCCATGTCTATGTGTTTTACCCCAAATTAAAATTATTGCTACACTTAAGCATTTAGAAAAAATGGTCAAAAGTCTTCTTAAAAATATCAAAAAATGGGTTTTGTGTCATGCATGTGGGTCAAAAACTCAAAAATTTCAAAATATGAGGATCTAGGTCTACTCAAAGCGACCTTGTCTACAAAACCCAGATCTCAATTTTTTGGCCCTAAAATTTAGGAAATTTTTTAAAATAGAAAGTTTCTAACAATAGACTTTTTTTGGGTTTTTCTGGGTTTCTTCTCAAACAAATGTCAAAATTTTCTAAATATAGAAAATTTCTAAAAATAGAAAGTTTGACTTCTAGAGTTCAAACTCATTTTGATTGGTCAAAAATATTTCCTCATCAAGCTAGTCCAATCAAAATCGTCAAAAGATTAATTTTTCCCTAGTGGGTCTATTATGCTTTTTCAGAAGCTGTTTCAGGAGCTCCAAGGTCATTAATGGAGGTCAGTCAACTGCTAAGTGTTAGATTCAGAGTCTCAAGTATTGCTCAAATCAAGAAACTACAACAGATGATTGAGGGATGACGAATGGAGAATGGAAGTTGAAGAATCATGAAAAGTGCAAAATTTTGGCTAACTCTAGAAAGTTCAGGCACCCCTACCTAGTAAAGGTGCCTAGGGTCCTATGCCTTAGAAAAAATGTTATGTTACCGGGTTCTTCTATTTTGCCTAGAGAACCCGCTTCGGGAGCGTTTGGGTTCTGATTCTTGTTGGGGCACGTCTGGGAGCGCCTTCACCACAAATAGATTTTGGGCACTGACTTATCACCCTTTACACTAGAGAAGGTTGATCTACAATCAGATTGGATCAATGAGGCTAAGGATCCTATATTTAGTGATGAGGACCTTGATTGGGTTGACCAGGTGGATAGAGAGCAAAAGGTAATAGCCATGGTAGAGGAGGATAGAGCACGAGCAAACACCTTGGATGTTTGTGTGGGTGACACTGAGATATAGGCAAAGATCATGGTTGCATCACCATTTAGGACCTATCTTAGATGCCAACGTCAAAGGGCCGAGTGATGCAAGCTCCTCCGAGCCATAGACTTCTAGCTTTTGTTTTGATATTTGTTTGGAACTTTTGATGCCATGGATTTCATATTCGATGGTATTGTATACATTTGAAAAAATTTATGTATCTAATCATGTTATTTCTTTCAGCTAAAATTTGCATTGATACTTATGTGATCGATGTATGTGACCAAAGTAGCTTCTATTTATTAAAGGGTGCATGAAACAAGTTTTAAATACTTAAAAATCTTTGAATTTCTTGGGTTTTTCAATGTGTCAAGTCTAGGCATCAAGTCCGAGTCCAAGTTCGAGTTAAAAATCAGCTTGCCAAGTTTGAGGCGAGTCTGAATCTTGTCACACTAATATATATATATGTCAATGGGGTTGTGCTTAAATGGACTCTAAAGATGGCGATCCATGTTCAAATCCCTAAAGTTTCATCTTAGGTTGGAATTCCAAGTGATGGCGCTTGGACTTCCATTGTAGCTTCTATGTTGAATATAGTTAATACATATATAGCTTTTCCATCTGGCACAGCCCAAAACAATTTTCTTTTTCTTTTCAATAATAGCGCAAAGCCCTAGAGGTAGCAGGCCCCAACAGGGTTGGGATCTACGAAAAGCCATTTTTTTTAATTTTATTGCTTTTAACCAAACTCCAAATTCTTATGAAAAAAAAGCACTTTTAGGGTAAGTTGGTTTTTTTTTTTTTGTCTTTTTTGACTTTTTTTGTTGTTTTACAAAAAAGTTTGTTTTCTTTAAATCCTTTTTTTTAAATTCCGTTAACTTTTAAGGGTCCTCCTGGTTTGCCTGAGTTATGCCCTGCCCAGACCAAAGCCAGATCTGGCCTGAGATCTTAACCCAAGCTGGCTGTTTTGGGTCCAGCAGGTATACTTGCAGGACCTAGTATCACAGTTCTCATCACTCTTCCAACATTCAAACCAGAAATATCAATTGTCATTCCATAATTTATTTGATTACTCAACAGCAAAAAGTTGGACGCATGGATTAGAAATATATTCACTGAAATGAACCTCAGATATGTTCAGAAGATTACGATCAATGAGGTTCAGGTAAGTGACTAAGCAATTAAATGGTGGCAGTGCCATGTCTAGTTATTGTCTGCAACAAATCAGCCAGATATCCAATAAAGGGACTGATTTTAATCAGCCATTATTAAGCAACTTTATCCCATGCACACAAGGAGGGAATACTAGTTTGTCATCAGCATATTTAGCAAGCTCTAGGATAGTCTGTGTAATTGTGTATCTACCATAATTAGAAGAGGTTTCTTGATACACCTTTCTTGCAAAGAAACAGAGTTCTTCAATGTTTTTGGTCTTAACATCAGACCTTTAATGTCAGAACCCTGGTGGTTCTCGGATTCAAACCCTAAAGTGTTTTGTCTTGTTTTTGCAGATTTTCGATTTTTTGTGTTTTTGAAGGTTTTAACAGGCAAAAGTAAAATTGCGACTTTTCTAAGAAAGCTTAATAAATTCATAAAAATTACATAAATGCATCAAATGTCTCAAAACTTGCTCAAGAACTAAGGCGCTTCATTATATTATATTGTTTGAGCTTCTACAGAGTCAGAAACTGAACACAGGAAACAATGCTGGAAAATTTATTGAAAAAAACCTGGTTTTCTTGAAATGGCGGCTGCAGCAATAATAAGAAGGTACGGCCAGAATTAATGAGAGGAATCTCGAGCTCAAATCCCAATGCAAAGGTCTCCAGTAGTCACTGCGTCCCTATCCCACTTGCCAGAAACTGAAGATGGAAGGCGTTCCTTCAGTAACAAAGAAGTACGGCCTTGCTGGTACGGCCAAGTACAGCAATTAATGAACAGTACGGATTCTTGAAATTTGTGCCAGAACTCAGATGAATGGAAATGGATGAAGTCGCCTCTGATGGAAGATGAATAATCTCTGCTGAATACTGATGAATCTTTGTCTGATTAAATGCTTAAGCCCAATCTGTGAATCACCAAGTGCAATCTTCAGCTGGTATCTCACAGCCTCAGTAGATCTCTGAAGAGGTTACGTTCTTATCCCTAGGGTTTGCAAACTCCAAAGCTCAGATGCTCAGAAGACAAAATTGAATAATAAACAAGATAGTTCGATTTTGCCTTGGGAAGAACAATATATTCTTCTTTGAAAAGTTCGACCTAATTCTCCATTAAAATAATCATTTAAATTAATGATTTAATTTTCACTTTAGACTTAGGAGAATCTATTTAATTATTGGCGTCCCTTTTTAATGAGCATTAAATCACCTTTTAATGATATAATATAAAGTATAATTAAATACTTTATAACTTAGCCAAATAATTAAATATTTTAATATTTCAATAAAGTGACTTTATAATAAAGTCAAATTATTAAATATTTAACTCAGTAATTACTTATTTCTCCGTCAAATCAAACAATTACTGAACCAGGTCGAATCTGAGCTAAATCACTGCACCAGGTGCCCTGCCCGAAATAGCAGCTTCCGTCTGACCTAACTTTCTAAAAATAGAAAGTTCTCTGAAAAGACTCTCTGGAAGATTCTGCGAAGGCCCAAACCTGACACACTGCAAACTGGAGCTAACCAAACACTGGATAACTGCCACCGATGATCCTCTGCACACCCTGTCAGCCTACGAGGATCGAAATTATAGGCTAACTCCTCGACAAGCAGTGTCAGCTAAAACGGGGACATGACATTTAATCAGAAGGATAAAATTTGTCTACCCATTCAATGTATTATCACAGCACATTGGAGGTATACAATCCTTTAGAAAATCTTTGTATTAAATTTATCTATGGTTTAACTTTTAAGTATCCATAAGAAAAAAATTAGAGCTCCTGAATAAATAATCACTTTTATTTGAACTGATGGTTGAAGTGAAATTGTAGAAGGAACCTTCTAATCTAATCCTCTTCAACATTCATTGCATCACAACCACTTTATACACTTCACTTCTCTAAAACACTGTTATACCACTTCACTTCTTGGCTGTGCTCGGTCATGCCACCTAGTGGTTGATCTTTGTTACTTGATTTTTATACTTATGAATCTTGATAATGTAAATAGCTATATTCAATATAAAATAGAGGCAGCAGTAAAGATAGGTTCCTGGAATTTTTTTAAATTACTGCTAGATATATAATTTCTTAAGAAAAAATTTTAACATGGATTCCAAAACAAAACTGTCAGTCAAGTCATACGATCGGCACATAATAAATAGATGTGGGGCTAGTGTTTTAGATTTGATTCAATTTATTTATATTCAAATAGATAAGATCACAGATTTTATTCTCAACATTCATTTCAAAACATGCCACGTGGAAATATATAAGACTAAATTTCAGAAGATTGGCATGTGCCACAAGGCGAGTCAAATAGATTTTCATTTTCCAAGCATCAGCATCTATAGAAAATCAAGTATGAATTTTTGAAATCAGAAAAGAGAGGAAGCAAAAACAAATGAATGATCAAAGGAAAATAAACTGTAAACCTATATCACAGCTTAACAGAAGAGATGATAAACAAGAATGAAGCACTTACTCCAAATAAAGAAGCCCCCGCTTTAAATGTTTCCCTAAACACAAGTGCAGCCAAAGTTGTATAGCCTCCAGCTGATCTCCCTGTTATGCATAGCCGCTCCCCATCTACTCGCCCAGTACTCACCTAGACAAATGTAAGGAGCAACAAGAGCAGACAAAAATTGAGAAGAAACTACAATAAACAATCTGAATGGAAACCATTATTGCATTCTGGATTAAGACAATTCAAACGACTTTTACCAGAAACTCTGCACAGCTACAACAATCACCAACATCAACAACACCCCAGGAGCCAATAAGCCTTTCTCGATATGCCCTGCCATAACCTTGAAACAAAAAGGTACTTCATCAATATCAGCTCAGTATGGTAAAAAGAGAAGATAAATGATGCTGAATTGAAAATATGTTTCATGTATGCCATATGGCATTTTCATTTTGAAATCAGGATCAACCAAACAGAGATTCTCAAGTTCATTGTCATAACTGACAACATAAGGTACAAAAAATGCAAGAACACTGCCAAAAACATTTTGCATTTTCACTCTAAAGGCATTTGAAAGGGAGATGGACTTATTTTAGCCAATTTAAAATAGATTGAAGGAATGATAAACTCAAAGTTTGTGTGAAGAATTTCTCAATTCATCTGCACAGAGTTATTCATTTTGCCTCACTAATAGACCCATCATCAAGGAAAACAAGCCAAGCTTGAGAGGTGAAAAGAAGAAATTATGCTACTACAAAGGAAACATAGAAAGTAAAATAAAAAAGCTCAATATATTAATCGGCTAAATAAAGCGACAAGAAAATTTAAAAAGGGTAAAAACAAAAAGAAACATCAAAAAAAAGATGAATGTAGTGCCTCATTTTAAATGATTAGCTTATGTAAGCCCTATCTATTGATCACAATGTTAGTCGCACACCAACAGTGCAGATAAATTCTCATAGACAGACTACGGGAACCTATCTTTAATTGAAAGACTGAACCAGGACAAACTAAAACTTGGGCTCACTCAGCTTAATCCCAAGGCTCACTTATGTAAGGTCTTGACCATACTAGGTTCGCATTAGGGTTCGTTGTGATAATGCTATTAATCACAAGGGGTAAACGGTAATTTCCAGTTCTTAAAAGAATCATAAGGATCGATAAAAGATATTCTTGGTCCAGTCATCAAAAAATTTCATGAAATCAACAAATATGCAATAATATTTCATGAATTCCAAACAACTTTGCTATCACTTAGTAGATTTAGCTTTAAGCATTCAGCAATTTTATGGAAACGAAAAATTTGCAATAAAATTTCCATTCATTCATCTCTTTTTTTGGAACATTTTCTGAAATTTACCATCTATTCTAAAATAAAGCATCAAAAAATACTTGAAAAGTAAAAGTGCTCCCAAGTATTATCCACGCATGCCCCAAAATAACCAAATCAAAGCAAACCACTCTATACTTCACCAGATTGTTTCACAGCTAGGCATAGATTGATGTGAGATTTTAAAGAAAGGGAGGTTTATTTGGACACCGGGTGGGTTCTGTATGCACTCTTAAACGGCGCGGCATGCAGTCTTGTCCAGCTAAACAAACAACCAGCTACAAAGGATTTCATACCAGGCAGTAGCTTTCAAATTAGCTTTGATATTGATTAACTTCTATGTGCATACAAGTTTTTAATCTAGAATGATTCAAAAAACAAAAAAAAAGAGAACAAAACTTAAAGAAGTTTTGGCTCTTCTGACATCCACAAATTCTTAACTTAAAATGAAACATCTCCCAGCCTTTTATAAGAACAAGACACAGGGAAGATAAGACAAAATACATGAGAGGAAATCCAAGGGACAAATTACAGCAAGGCACGTGGAATATGACAACTAGCGGGAGAGTTGCAGACGAAGTCAACGAATGTCAACCTTCTTCAACACTTTAATGTCTTTCAAACTTTCTCATCTTTTACTATCGCCAAGATAGTAACTTGAATCCAAATAGGATGTAGGAGCTTCCCCATATTTTCAAAACGATTTCCTTATCATTCTGTTCCTACATTCTGGTTTTGCCTTAGGCATAATACTCCCAGGAACGAATCACACTGGAGGTTGGCACATTCTTCACCTTATTCATAATACTAGGATTCATGATATTCTGACAATGCAAGCTCCTCCTTCACACAAACTCCCAGAATGTATCGCTCGATCTGGATATGATTTTATTTGCGATTCAAATTTGCCTGACCATCCATACCCGAATGTTGCATCACAATCTGCTTCTCCTACAAGCACAAATTCCACACATTAAATCATTTTTAAAACATTCATATAACTCTCATGAAAACAAAACCATCATTAATAAATCATCATTTTAAACTCATCATAAATATCACACTTTTTTTTAAAATCATATTCTTGCATAATTATTCTCTTTAGTCGGGTTACCGGACCTTTGGGCAAACTTAAACATTTAACCTTAACTCAACATTTTTACCCAATACCCAGTACCCGATACTTTAGCCTTTACCACCAAATTTTCCCAGACCTCGGATTTTACCGAAACCTCCACACTTTCCCGAACCTTTGCTCTCGAACCAGAACATTTCGCCCAAAACCTTGCGTTAACATTTTCACATTTTTGGCTTCCTTGTACTCAGCTCCCGGTACATGGTACACTTGAATCACGAAGTACTCCAAAAAAAATTTCCTTTGCTTTAACTTCCGATGATCTTTTTAACTAGCCAACACCTACCATAAGCGTTAATTTTCACTTGGGTCCCCAAGTCTTACAGTCTTGGGGCATGTTGTGAGAACACACAACTTGCAACCAATAAAACCAAATTTAAAAGAAACCCAGGATTAAATCACCCACTAAAAATCCTAACTTATACATATTTTCAAACAATAATTCCTTACCTTTACCTGGATTCTGACATAAAGACAATAAAATTTCTCCAAAAATTATCAGTGTGTGCTTTGATTAATTCAAGTTTCTGAAACTCGATGAGGAAATTAGTTCATTGACATTGAACTACATAATTTGGTAATCCTCCAAAGCCAACCATGGATAGAGCCTTGCTACTAGTCAAGCGTCCATAGCCCTAGCAAGGTTATCTCTTAGAGATAAGAGATTTCCATAATCCATATAGATTTTCAGTGTGTTTCTGGCTTAGATTGTGTTTGTAATTTTTGCATCAACGTTTCGGATCACACTTTGTGGTCCATCATTAGGATATCAGAGAGCATAAGGAGGTTATCTCTGTAATTCCCCCAAACATAGCTCTACTGCCAATCAAGTGTCCATAGCCCTGGTAGAGAAATTTGGATAGCCTGAAGAGTTGAATTTGTTTTTCTTTTGATATTTCTTTGACGTTCTTTTTTTTTTTTTGATATTTCAATGTAAGCTCATTTGCTTGAACTTGCAGGCAATGAAGCCCGCTATTAGGTTGGGAATTACAATAGTGGCAAAGGTTACCTTTTGATTTTTCATTCAATATAAATCCCTTCATCCTTTCACCAATTCCCAGAAACTCATTTAGTTATTCCTTGTAGGTGCAACTTTCCAACTAAATTTTACCACCCTTATGCCAAATCCTAGCTAATTGCAATTCATTATTTGTTAAAAAATATGCATAAATTAAAATTTAGCAACAAACAATTTAGAGCTACTGGTTACCACCCTTCCATTTTAATTTTATGGCAACCGCTAAAATACTTGACTAACAGTCCTGATTTGACGGTGTTGCACCACATTAATGCATTAGAGTTGTCATGATGAGACTTAATTCCGACCATAATACTCTACATTTAATTCACACGCCTTAACACACGTATATTTCTTTTCAATTCCCAGGTGTTGACATGTGCTACCTTATGGACTTAATTTTCCTTTCTGCATTGCACACATGGACACCTTCATGATTAATACAACTCAAAAAAACATAATGAAATGACCACCATTAATTTTGAAATCCTCAATCTGATCGATTCATGATCTTTGTACTAGCAAACTTCGAAGCAAATGGCCACCAATTTTGTGAGAATTAATTAGATTTAACATTTTGCTCTAGAGAAACTTGTCCAGTTGCCACCTCAACTTGCATTTTCCAAGACTTTGATCTAGGCAACTATGTATCGAAACTTCCTCACGGTTTTCTATAAATTATGCATTTCTCTCTCAAATTCTTCACATCTTTTCTCTTTTCTCAATTATCATTTAGCTTTTCCACTCTGCTTGTGCTTTTTTTTTTTCTTCTAGGCTATGGACACTCCAATTTGCCTGACCTGCATTCAGAATGGCTCCATGGGTCGCATTACTGCCCAACGAATTAACAAGGTTTCCTTTATTTGGACTCCCAGCTTAAAACACCAAATTTGTGTCTGGTCCTCAGGGAAACTTTTGTAGAATCTAGAGCATATTATCGGCTGAATTCGGACTTGGCTTCACAGTTCGTAGCCTCGCTCTTGGATCTTGGACTTTCTATTGAAGAAGTTTGCAGGGCTGCAAATATGATAGTGCGACCTAATTTTTTGGGGAATTTGGATTATGTCCTGTCCTATGTTCCACAACGTTTTGGGGACGGGGACGAGGAGACGGCAAGGGATGCATTTCTGAGACATTTCTTAGGGGGGCAATTTTTAGGGGATGGCAAGGGATGGCGACATACAAAATACATATATATATATATATATATATATGATGTTTTCAAAATTTATTAATATATATTATAGAGAGAGAGAGAGAGTGAAAGAGAGATAGATATGTGAATAAATTAATAATTGATAACAACAATATCAATATGTAAAAAAATCGCGAGAGTAGTACTATAACAACATAAGAAATGTCATTAAAGCATTATAAAATTTATCACAGCAGCATCAAACATCAATAAAACCATGGTCTATCAATATCCAAATGTCTCAAACATGTATCCAAAAGTCTCAAAGTTCAAACATGAAAATCAAAATTTAATACAATCTCTTGTCACAATGTTGTTTGTCTTTCTTGCTACTGGAAACTTTAAATTTTTGCAATTGCCAAAGGTTTGATTCAAGATTGTGAACAAATTCGCCCGCGAGAGCTGAGTGCGTGAGAATGAGCTGAGTGCATGCCATAAGAATGAGCATAAAATAAAAATGTTAATATTATGTTTACTTTGGACTTTAGGGAAAAATTTTAACATTGGGAGAGATGGTGGGCCCCACACGATAAAGAAAGCAGGAATAAAATTTAAAAAATCGATTTTTTTATTGTTTTTTAACCCCAGGAACCTCCCAACCCATGGGGGACAGCTAGCTGTCCCTGGTACGATGGGGGATGTTTCAAACGTCCCCCATCTGTACTTGGGACGGGGAACTGTCCCCAAATGGCCCGAGGACATTTCCTGGCATTTCCTACTAATTGGGTTGTTTCGGGGACGACAGGGGGAAATCCCCTTTGCGTTCCCCCATCCTGGGGACAACAAGGGATCGGGACAGTGGGTTTGGGGTAGGGGACACGTCCTCGTGTAACCCTGGTCCTGTCTATTGCCCATCTGGCTGTCAGAATTCCCTCTACTGATGACATTCCTCGATTCCTGGAATGAGGAGAATTAGTTCTTATCCGGCCATTTCTGACTGATCTCCATACTCCTGACTTTGTTGTTGTAGCTTGGCTCCTTGCTTTTGCTCTTTTTTGCGCTTTCACTGTGAGAAATTTTGTATTTCCATGTATATACAAAATATGCATATATATAAATGAAAATTTTACTTCTCGTACTTTAAGCGTGTATTTACTGTGCATGGTTTTGTTTTTTTAATTTCACAGCGCAATATCTCTAGAATATTTCAATTTACTCTCATGTGTGTATTAAATTAAGCAAAATTTATTAATGTCAAGAACAAACCAGAAAGCAGAAAAAAAACAAACCCTACAAAAGCAAACTAACCTAACTAACCAAATTTTACCCTAAGCAAACGATTAACCCTAACTAAGCAATTTACTTTAATCTCTATCACTATGTTCATAGTAGTTTTCATACGAATTACAGCAGGCTTGTCTTTAATATATTTCAGATTTCCTACTACAACAATGAATTATCTTAATTTTCTGCATTTAACAAACGTAAATTCAAAAGCGAATGTACCAATAAATTGGCTCATATGTATGAAAAAGACCTCGTGAAAGGTCAATTGCACACACCTTTGCTGATTCCTCCATACTCAACCTTCTTCTAGTCCTGGTTCATGGTTGTCTTCTTCGCTCTGTTTGGTCCCATGAACAACTGAGTTCATTTCTTGATTCTCCTTCTCTCCGAGATTCTTTAACACAATTTACACTATTATTAGAGAGAGAGAAAGTAAAAACTTGTTATTTTGTATTCTACATGAAATCAAGCAAATTTCCCTTTTTAACTCATGGATTTTCAGTTAGGGGCGAAAAACACGCGTCTCCCGCTCGATTTTCCCGCTTTTCCTCTTCATTGTCATCTTCCACGTGTAAAAAGGTTGATGACTCATCACTTTTGTTTTCTCGTTTTCGGTGCGGTATTTCCAAGTTTCAACGTTCTTGCCTGTTTTCCTACAAAACTTTAGGATTTTCTTCATAATAGTTGCAGTTAACAAACCGATTTGATTTAGCAATTAATTTTTTAACATTTCCAATTTCACTAGGGTTATACATTTTTTCGAAATTTTTTAACATTTTTTCAAAATTTGAAATTCTTATCACTACTCCTGCTCTGGAGCCTGAAGTTGAACAACTGCCATCAAACTGCATCGTCCACATTTTAGATTATTCATTTGACAATTCTGTGGTAAGTGCAAAGTTCTGACAATCTTCCGTCACTTCTGACACCATAGCATATGTGCCCAAACCCGTGTCTTGATACAACACTTGAGCATGTGGGTCCTGGGACTTAACCACTGTGAACTTTGATTTTGTTTCAGGTTCCAACTTAAAAGTGCCCTTCTTCAATGGAATTGTCGCGAACAACCAATCCATCTGAATTTCTCCTCCGAGATCTTTGCAAAAACTTCTATTAAATAACATCCCGTAGCTGGTAGGAATATCAACCACCAAGATGGTCATCATGATCTTTTTCTCTGGACACGACGCTAGCCTTACTTGCGCATCTTTGAGTTGTCCAACTAACGGCACTGGCTTCGACTCAAGTGAGTAACACTTTTCCTGAGTAGGGGTGCATGAAAGTCCCAACGCGTTCATAATTTGTAAGGGCATAACATTGTCTGAAGCTCCACTGTCAATTATCCAATTGCTCAGCTTGAAACCTCCTATATATAGAGATATATAAAATGGTTTAGGCTTCTCTTCTGTAGGAACAGAGGATTGCAGCAATGTTGGTTGAACGACAATCTTCTTTTTAAGAACCTTCAAGATTCTATCTAATTGTTCTAGATGATCTTGTAAATACTCTAGTTGAGAGATTTGTACCTTCGTCTTCATCATGGAAGACACGATGTCAAAACTTGTTGAAGATGTATCTAAAGCAGTTGGCAAGATGTTTTCTTGTGAAGGTTTAAGATTAGAAGTAGAAGCTACCTCCTTTGCTTTTGTATTCAAATTCCGCTTTTCCTCTTCCTCCTTTTGTGCCTTGAAATGCTGAGCACATGTGAACACAGGTGAGGTGATAATTTCATAATTCACTGCGAAAGAAAAATGGTGGGATTCTTCTTCTTCTTCTTGATTTACAGGTTCTTGATCAAAGTATCCCGTTGCGGAGTCGCCATCAAACTCGTTTGTCTGTGAAGAGACAACGTTTGAACAGGAAGGTATGAAACCTAAACTAGGAGCAGAATCGGCAAATCGCATGAGCTGATTCATTCTCTGATTTTCTGAACAAGTAGCACTGGTATGTTCAACTGAGTCATGGAATGTGCAAAAGACTATGGCCTTCTCAGCTTCATTATTTTGTCTTGGTTCTCCTTGCGGAAACTTTGACTTGAAATTATTGTACAGCTGGAAGTTATTTCTCCTCAGCTGGTACGGTTGTTGTGGTTGACAAGTTGGTGGTGTGGGCAAGGTGGTTGCCCTTCAGGAGGTGACTGTCTCTTTAGTATTGTCACCTCGTTCACTACCTTGTATAGCAACGGATCGGCCGACGCTTGCACAAGCAGCCTGATTGAATCATCTTTCATCTTTCCCATTGTAATCATGTTATCTTCAAGCTTAATTGCTTCCATCTTCTTCGCTTATCTTTAGGAAAAAGGCAATTTCTGATGGCAGCGCATTGATGAAAGAACTCATCAAAATTTCATCAGACGGATACAAGGTATGAGAAAGAAATGTAACAAGGCGATTAAACCTTGCCACAAATTCCCTCATCAGTTCATGCCTCTCCATCTTTGAATTTGAGAGTTGTGCAAATAGTCTATGACTGTCCTCGGCAGGCTTGAATCTTGCCAAGAACTTCTCACTCATGACGGCCCAACTGGTGATAATTCCTAGTTCAAGATTATCGAACCAATCTGATGTGTTGTTCTCAAGAGTTTCCACAAAAAGACATACGGTGATGTCTTCATGCGCAACATGCAAAACAGAACAAGCCGCAATGAATGCTGATAGATGTTCATATGGATGTCTGGAACCATCACCATAAAATCTTAGGAAAAACTTGTGTGATCCCTTGAGTAGTTCATGATGTCCAGCTAAAGCCAACGATCCAATATTGTCGCCCCAAGGCAAGGGGGTTGGACATCTTGTGTTTCTTCCGTTGTGACCGTTGTGATTATTGTTGTTGTCGCTGCGATCACCCATTTTTGCAGTTGGAATGGGAATCTCTTCAAAAATCTCTGATTCAGTAAATTGATCAAGAGCCTCTCGGAAAACCGGATCTGGCTGGATGGGAGGATTACCTCTCCTTCTAGTATAAACTTGGTACGCCAGCATGCTTAATTCCATGCGGGATGTGGCAAAACTTGTCTACCTGCTGCAAGATCCACTTACTTTTCATCTTTGTCCAGAGTTGTAGCCGCGTTTCTCCACCGAGTGGTAGATGTAAGATGTTCAAAAATAAAAGTGCGCAAGCTATTGATAATATCTGACTATTCTGCTTTGATGAAGACTAAATTCGGCTGTATAACACGCGGAATTAGTGTTGGTTGTTGTACTAGAGTAGAAGAATGCTAAATAGTCATAATCGTGCAAGGCTAGGCCTTGCAAAGTTTTCTTGCCTCGTGCCCCACGATGGGTGCCAGAAAACTGTTGGCGTAACAACTAACACCTCTAGAGTGCAAGTTGGTACGGACAGCTATGCACACTACACAATGAGTGCTCTTCAAATTAGGAGGGGAACCTCCCTCGTTGTGCTTGACAAAAATGCTTGAAAAGGTAAACTAAACTATATCCTGTCTTTTTTGTCTCAGTTGTAAGAGACACAAGGTTTAAGAAAACTCTATCGTTGCGGCTAAGTATTTTCTAGTTTCGCAAGACTTAAATACAACACTCAAAACTAAGTAACTTAACTATCCAATCAAATCAAGAATTCAGAGCATGTGGAAACGGAGCGAGAATGATTATCTGACGATAAGTCGGGTACAGACTCACAACGTGAAGGCAAGGTAGCACAACTATCTGTTCATCTGAATAGGCTTATTGGAAACAACAATATACGATGTACAGATTCTCAACTTGAAGGCAAGGTGGCACAACTATCAGCGCAATCTGAATAAGTTTATTATTCACAAATCACACAATAACCAAGTACAAATTCTCTACTTCAAGGAAAGGTGGCACATCTATCAGCTCATCTGAACGAGTTTATTGAACACATAACATAAAGGATAACCAACTAGGATAATAAATTACATAGGCGAGACACGCATACAATCTACAATCGAACTAGCCACTATATCTAACTAAAGCAAGAATTCACCATCATAATTGCATGAAACCCAAGTGGCATAACAATTCATCACAATAGTAAGTACTCATGAACAGATATAGAACGAGCAATATTACAAGCAAGGTAGGCACAACATATATTTCTCTCTCGTGCAAAAGTTATTTACAAATGAGAAAAAGCTCTTATTTATAGACATCGAAAGGTGTAGGGTACCCTAAAATCACCTTGAGTCAACTACAATCATCTTGCAATGCATGCAAAATTTATTGCTAAACCCTAATAAAATAAACTATACAGTTAACTGGAAAGCTACCATCAGTTAAATGAAAACCCTAATCTAAATGGATAATGTGCAAGTATGCATGTCCTTATTGAAAGCAAGTTAACTGGAACACTACCATCAATTAACATAAACCCTAAATACAACTCCAAGTGAATATAGATAATCCCAGAATAGAAATGCATGAGCTGTAACAGCGAGTTAACTTGAAAAGGTAACACCAAGTATAACTCCTGTGTTTATTGTCTATCCTGACAGGTAGGAACTGAAGTCTACTTGTTGTGATCTCTAGCAACCAACCCCTCAACGAGGTTGTTAGCTGCATCACTATCTGGAACTCTGATACTCTGCCAAAGAATGCTCTGCCTGCGTAGCATGTCCTCACCAGCTGTGATCTGGGACTGAAGTTCACCTCTGCTCCTTGTTGCTTCATCAAACAATGTTGACATGACTGTAAGTTGATTAATCTTACAGCCAATAGTCTCCCCACTGAAAATAGTATGAATGAGTGCTTGGAGCTTTGACTGAACATCAATAAGATCAACATATGCACCACCCTCAATCTGATACTGGCACGGTAAGCAAGAAACTAAGGTTCTCACAAACCAAACTGCACTACTAACGTGCTCTCTACTCTCAGCCAACTCTGACACCATAGTCTCTTCTATCTTTTCCTTGAAAGCCAACTGTGTTTTCCAAGAGTAGATAGCTTCTATATCCTCTGCAATTGTGACTGATTCATATGCCATACCCAGGTGACCAATCATAATCTCGTCCTGGGGTCTATTAATCACTATGTCTTGCTCCTCATCTTGGAGATGTAGACGGAGCTCTTGTGCATTGTACCGCAACTAATATAGCTCTATAAGCATAGAACAGCCTCTAGCAACGAACTCCTACTCCCATTCCTCCAAACGTTTTCCATATGCAACCAAATGATTAAGTTGACCCTGTTTTGCTAGAGGCTCAAGCATCAACGGGAGTGTGGCGGTAACATCTAACCCATGTACAAGGCTAGAAATGTACTGACGAAGCTATCTGATTTCAGCCATGAGGGCTGCCTTATCTTCTGCGTCCTTCAACATTCTATCCCTAGCACTATCTGTAACAACTAGTAGGAGATCAACCTAAGTCTGGCGTGTGCTACAACCAAGGTTGACTGTGATAACCTCGAAGTCTTGAGTTTCCAACTCATCCAAGCTCTTCCCATGTGCAGGTATAGCAGTCTTGATGACCATCTCCATATCAGTATTCCTCTCCACGTGGACCATGTTCTTGATCCTCTTGTCTGGCGCATCCTGGTAAACCTAATCAAAATCTGAATGATTAAGGACACAAGATGGCTGCCTCCTCTTCCTTCCCAGTTCAGCTTCAATCCAAGACTGGTCTCGGCTAATGCTAATGGAAGGATCTGTACTAGCAACAGGAGGTTGTGACAAGAGTGAATATGTAGAAGAACTGTTGCGAGATGGGGAGTCTAAGTCAAATTCAATATGAATTGGGACTAGTGACTGCTTCGAAACTGGTATAGGAACTTGAGGCTGAACCTTAGGCACTAGCGGACTTTGAACTGGCATCTGAATTGGCTCTGCGATAGGCTATCTGACAGGGTCTATATGTGTATCAGTGCCTAGCGCCTTACCTTTTGAATTAATTGGCGCTTGACCTTTCTTGTGAGGATTACTCCTCTTCTTCTACTTGGGTTTTGACGAGAAAGGTAGCGTAGGATCCACCACTGGCGGCTCTACTCTAGGCGCACTTACCCTCCTAGTCTTCTTGTTGTCGAGGTAAAGTATACTGTTTTGAATAACTCTACTTGACCTCTCTTTTACTGTTGTGTACTCCTTGGCATACCAATCAACTATCGGCAACAGCTGTGTGTCAACCTGCTCTCTGAAAAACTGAGGAAGGACTTCTCCCTCATCATCTGATAAACCTCCCACATCTTCAGAAAAGAAAACATAAATCTGTGAGAGAGAGAAGTGGTCGTAGCTACGTCTGTGGACCTCGAAATCATCCACGCAATTTTCTCAATAGTCTTCCATAGATAGAAGGATTATGATATGCGCGTCCACATAGGCGAGCTATGTAATGACCCCAAGGATCATAGGCACATATCTCAACAAGATACTTCAAATGATACCTCTCCAGCTCCTGTCCTGCAGCTTTGGCATCAATTGTTGTCTTGCACCAATATATTCCAAACTGAAAAGGAAAATTGGCAGCTAATCTATGCTTGCGACGCAAATGACGATGAACATCATGCAACTGCCTCAGTAACTCCATAAAAATTGTTCTATCTGAAGGATAGTGTGGAAGCATAGCTAGATTTCCTATAAATCCATATACTCAAATATAAGTGTATGTCGGGAACTCGCCTATTGACTATGAACTCGACTATGTTCTGACAAGATTTCTGGAAAGCTAAAAATAGCCTATTTAAGAGTTATTTTCAGCGAAAAATTTGAGATATGGGTTTTCTCCAGAAAAAGAATCTCATACCACCCAGAATGTCAGAAATGCAAAAATCTGACTTCTACTCGACCATGCAAAAAGTTTTCAATTGAGAAAATTTGAAACTCGAGAACTGAAGCTCCGGAGTTAAAAATTCCTGAAAAATCAAACACATGAATTTAACTCGAGGAAGATATATAGAATGCATCTAGATAATCAAACTTGCCAAAATTTGCCAACTTTAGGAACATGCGAATTCAAATTTGACAGATTTGAGAATCAAAGAGGAAAAAGACGTTTTTTCTATGTTCTATGAAAATTGACCCCTGTTCTTCAACTTTGCTGATAAATGTGAACTTGCACCTACAAAAAGAATTGTTTGATGCTATCGCCACTAAAAATTCATGATAAATTCGCCCAACTTGTAAGAATTTGCCTCTGCTCTGAAGAAATACGAATTTTCTTAAGCTAGATGAATGTTTAATGATAGGCGCCATGAATAGGCGCCATGAATAAATAGAGAAAATTCCCACCATAATGCTAACTGTAAGAATAAAAACCCTCGACTGAAATAGAAGGCTTCTAATTGGACCCCTCCAGTTCAAACTAAGACTGACTTGAAGTCCGGAATAAAAATAATAATAAAAACATTTATCATGCAATTTGAAAAGAGGCACCAATTTTAGAAAATCGCCATTTAGTGCTCAAATATGCAAAAATAAATATTTAATATTATTTTAATCAGTGGACAAACCATGTGAAGCTTTTGGATTCACCCAGCGAACTTCATTGTTTTCAAAAAGTCTCATTTGTCCTCACAGGCGTCCATTTGCTCAAGATATTACGTTTTTTATTAACTTCCTACTTTGTAGCTGACTACAAAGTTACAACTGGCCATCTTCGATACTGATTTGTGGGTGACCAGGTGATGCTAAGACTAAGTGTATTCATTATGAAGCCTATAGAGCAAGGAAGAAATGTTTGTTGGGAGTCATCACTACAAAATCCATCATTTAACACCTCAGAAATTAGGCGCCTTTGATTAAATTGATTTCTAGACACCAAACTTAGCCAATTCTCCATACTGCCATCTGATGCTTCAAATGACTGCTGACGACGAACGGTGAATTCTGCTGACTGGATAACAAGCTCACTGCATGACTAGAGGTATTCCACATCCAACGAATATATGCAAGGCATCTGAAAGTTGCATTAAGGACCCCAAAAGTAAGGGCGCCCCTAGCCTAAAAAGGCTCAAACACCATTTTGACAAAAGTACAACTCTCAACCAGATGCCCTATTTTGACCTCTGATACCGGGAGCTGAGGTGCCCTGATTCAAGCACTGTCTGTTTCAACGCGTAGCCAGAAGGATCTACGAGAGATGTCTCTAGAGGCGACAAAGCAAGAAAACTGCTTCTAACACCTCAAAAAGAAAGGCGCCTTTCCCAAGATGGAATAGACGACAAGAAAGCCATTTTCGGAGGTGTTGTTTTTCAGTAATTTTGCAAAGACCTCGCTGTATGAGCGTTTGCCAAATCCCGAAGGCTGACGGCTGGGCTTGTTGGATAGCTGGAGTAATTGCGCACAAGTCTCGTGAAGATTGTGAAAGCAAACAACACCATATGATAGGCCTAAAGGCTAGGCGCCCCTAGCCTACAGATGCTATAGTGAATATTTCATGTTTCTCCACTCTTTGATTTACGTGCCTGGTAGAATCCCTACCACAATCTTTCAAAATATCAAATTAACAAGCTAACTGGTGTGTTGTGAAACCGGACTAGAGTAGCACAAATGTCAAGAAGACCTCATCTATAAACTCCACCATCTCAAGGGTCATTTTGAAGGGCGCCCCTAAGCTATAAAGGCGCAATTTCACCATTTGAGAAATTTCTGAGATATGAACTCTCCTCGTAATATCATCTTCTGATGTTGATTGTTGGAGCTCTGAGACTTGGATGACTACATTCGATAGCTCATCGAATAGGCAGACTAGTCGTGTAAAGATCAAATGCATCAACAATCAAGAATACCAAGATCTAACCCCCCTTTAAGAAGTGCGCCCTTGAGCTACAGGGGCACAAAAGTTCAAAAATGACAAGCTTCTGCAATCTGTAACCTTTGGAATCCTCAACTTCTGACATCAATCACCGGAGTTACAAGTTTCGGATAGCCTCGCAGGATAGCTCATCGGATAACTGGGGTAATTCTGAAGAGATTGACTATATCTATGAGCATATGCCACAAAATTTGGGCCTTAAAAAAGAAAGGCGCCCCTAGGCTACAAGGGCACAATTTTGCTTTTTCCTGAGAAATCTTCATAAATTGATGACTAAAATCTTCGTCTTAGCCACTGAAATGACCATGCAAAGGTATAATTGTCGTCGTGAAATGCTTCATTCTGAGTCCCCGTTTCATGTTCTGATCAATGGATACTGCCTTTGACTAACACAACACTGACCAAACTCCATACTTGATATTACCCAAAAACTGTATCTGACATCATTTTAGCAAGGTTTAGACTCTTTTAAGCAAAATGCTTTGATGAAGCAAAAAATGTGGTTTGGGTACAACATACTTCACCAGATTGCTTCAAAGCTAGGCATAGAATGATTCGAGATTTTAAAGATTCGAGATTTTAAAGAAAGGGAAGTTTATTTGGACACCACGTAGGTTTTGTATGCACCCTTAAACGGCACAGCATACAGTCTTGCCCAACTAAACAAATAACCAACTACAAAGGATTTCATACCAGGCAGTAGTTTTCAAATTAGCTTTGATATTGATTCGCTTCTATGTGCATACAAGTTTTTAATCTGGAATGATTCAGAAAATAGGAAAAAAGTACAAAACTTAAAGAAGTTTTGGCTCTTCCGACATCCACAAATTCTAAATTTAACTTAAAATGAAACATCTCTCGGCCTTTTATAAGAACAAGACACAAGGAAGATAAGACAAATACATGAGAGGAAATCCAAGGGACGAATTACAAAAAGGCACATGGAATATGAAAACTAGCAAGAGAATTGCCGATGAAGCCAACGGATGTCAACCTTCTTCAACACTTTAATGTCTTTTGGGGCTTTCTCATCTTTTACTATCGCCAGGATAGTAACTTGAATCCGAATATGATGTAGGAACTTCCCCATATTTTCAGAATGATTGCCTTATCACTCTGTTCTTACATTTTGGTTCTACCTTGGGCTTAATACTCCTAGGAACGAATCATACCAGAGGTTGACGCATTCTTTCGCCTTTTTCGTAATACCAAGATTCTTGGTATTCCAACAATGCAAGCTCCTCCTTCACACAGACTCCTGTAACGTATCGCCCGATCTTGATATGATTTTATTCACGATACAAATCTGCTTGACTATCCATACCCGAATGTTGCATCAGAATTTGCTTCTACAAGCACAAATTCCACACATTAAATCCCTTTTAAAACATTCATAGAACTCTCATGAAAACAAAACCATCATTAATAAATCATCATTTTAAACCAGGGTTACCTGGGGACGCGTCCCCCCTCCAAAATCCCCCGTCCCGGTTTCGGGGACGTCCCGGGTACTGGGGGACGGCTAGGGGACGGCAGGGGACCGTCCCCCTTTTTTGAAAAAACTCAGGAAACGTCCCGGGGACGGGGGGACGGCGTTGACCAAATAGGGACGGCTGACCAGTCCCGGGGACGGAAGGGGGACGGCTGAGCCGTCCCTCAATCGTCTCGGGGACGGCCGGCCGTCCCCTACGTTTTGAAAGCCAAAAACATAAATTTTAAAACATGAAATTTAAAAAGGTCGGCCCTGCCTACGTGGCATGTGTGGGGCCAAGTGTTTTAAGAGTATAGTTACAAGACTCGCCCAAACTCGGCGAGTACTCGCAAGTCCCGAGGCGAGTGACCCTGAACGAGTCCCAGAGACTTGGCTACCGAGTACTCGCCGAGACTCGCCAGATTCGCCGGACTCGCTAGACTCGGCAGACTCGCCGAGTTTTGTGCCTCAGACTCGGCCATTTTAATTAAATGTTTTAAAAAAATTGCAATCTTTAATTTACAAATTTTTTAATTAAATGGTGTGCGCCATGAAGGTTTGTGTGGTGTCGAAGGTCTTCATTTGGGCTTGGTGGCGGGGGCTCCGCCCCTCGACCCCACCCTGTATCGCGACAGGGAGCGCGCCCAGGGCGCTGCCCCGGGACCCCGCCAGGGGCGCTGCCCCTAGACCCCGCTGGGGGCGCTGCCCCCAGACCCCCACGAGGGGCACTGCCCTCAGACCCCCGTGAGGGGCACTACCCCTCGATCCTGTTGGGGTGTTTCCCCCAAAACCTCATTAAAACTATAGGTCTAAGCATGTTATAGGCCAATGGTGAATCATGATCATTAAACCTACAAAATACATATCCCTTGTTACAAATCTTTGCATCTTTTGCAGTCAAAGCCATAATCAAGGATTATCTTGTTCCATACATTAGACATACGATATTGTATTTTGATTTTCATAACAAACTTTAAAACTATATGGCAGCAATGTAGCCTTTGGGCATTTTGATATAAGTTTATAAATTATAACTTGGAGGTTGTTTTATGATTTGTGTAACTGTATGTTAATTTTGAATGCGTATTGACTATTGACTTTGAGTATTGGCATAATGTTGAACACAAATGTTATATGTTAATGTTCTATAATGTGTATCATGCATGCCTTATTCATGTTATCTATTAAATATTTAAAATTTCCCTATATTTTTAAAATTTTCCCTATATTTTTATATAGCCGTCCCCTGCCGTCCCTAATTTTGGCCTCAAAAATCGGAAACTTGGGGACTCGTCCCGCCGTCCCCTGCTGTCCCCGTCCCGGAAACTTGGGGTAACCTTGTTTTAAACTCATCATAAATATCAAGTTTTTTTGTAAATCATATTCTCGTGTAATTATTCTCTTTAGTCGGCTTACCGGACCTTTGGGTAAACTTAAACATTTAACCTTAACATTGTTACCCAGTAGCTGGTACCCGATACTTCAACTTTTACCAACAAATTTCCTCGGACCTCGGATTTTACCGGAACCTCCACACTTTCTCGAACCTTTGCTCTCGAATTGGAAAATTTCGCCCAAAACCTTGCATTAACATTTTCACATTTTTGGCTTCTCATTACCCTGTTCTCGGAACTCAATACACTTGAATCACGAAGTACTCCAAAAAAAATTCCTTTGACTTCAACTTCTGCTGATCTCTTTAACTAGCTAGCACCTGCCATAAGCGTTAGTTTTCACTTGGGTCTCGAAGTCTTACAATCTTGGCGCATGTTGTGAGAACATACAACACTATCCTTATTTTCCCAATCAGGATAAAATTTGTTTCAATAAAGGGCCCATGGTTTAGTAGCAACAAATAAAATAATAATAAATATGTGGGTGTGGATTTCCATAAAAGTTTGTCGCAACTCTAGGATACTTGGCAATTTCTTCATGACAAATTCAATGACAAGAAAATAATGAGTTACAAGACAAAGTGGGGCTATTTTTAGGAAAGAATCTCATTAATATTTCAATTGCTATCTTGAGAGTGAAAACAAAACTTGTCGGTTCTATATATTGAGGAGCTTGTTGGCCTTTGAGATATTTGCTAAATTATTCAATCTTCTCTATCATAGTGATAGCCTTGTGTTCAACTATAAGATTCGATGTAATACCCCGCCCTTAAGTTTTACAGATTTGCACCCATTAGTGTTAGCCAAATAATAGTGATAAACAAATTGAGTAAGTAACCCTCCACTTTTTGATCACCCAAATCCCAATGAGGGCAAGGTGAGAGCATAAAGTGAGAAGGGGATCTTCCATTAACTGGAAATCAAGCTAACCGAAAGCAAACACCTTCCACTTTTTGATCACCCAAATCCGGATGTGGGCAAGGTGAGAGCATATGGTGGTAACGCTTACAATAATTGAACTTCTAAGCAAACCACTTCTTCGATGGGGTGAGTAAGCAAACCAAGTGCATGAAGGGAAATCATCCGCTTATTCAACGGGAATTACAACAAAGTAAATAAACATTTGGTGACAAGACGGCCAATCCAACCAAAGTCCTCTGCTTGTTCAACGGGCATAACATGAAGGCAAACTAAAACTCAACCAATTATTTAGCGGCAATAGCATGTAAAATAAGGAAGCTCAACCACTTATTCAGCAGGAGTGCTACTTGTTCAGTGGGGTAAGTAGAAATGTATATACAAGAGCAATCACCAATGGTACTACCAATGGTGTTTCAATAAGCTCATTATGAAAATGTTTTAGAACTTCACATACTGCTGTTATACTAAAGAAATGACAAGAACATGAAGCATAACTTCCCCCAAAGACACTGTTCCATGGGGTTTTGGGGACAGGGATGGGGGCCTAAGTTTGGGGACAGCAAGGGGACGACAGGGGGACGGCGGTGGGGGTGCGGCAAGGTGCTGAAATACATATAGTACATGAAAAAATAGTTATAAAAAGATGTATAAGTATAAGAATTATACATCTTTGAGACAACTAGGAATCCCCTAGACATCTTCAGGATGCCCCAACATCCTCAAAGTCCTAGCGGCGTCTTGGAGACAGCGACACTGGTGGTGGGATGGTGGCACTGGTGGTGGGTTGGTGGGTTGGTGGGTGGCGTCCCCCCAAGTCCCCAAGTCTCCGAGACGTCTCTTTCTAGGAAACGTGGGGTTTTTTGGGGGCGACACGTCCCCACGGAACACTGCCCAATGATGCTACAATGAAAATATAATAACACCTCCACAAAATACCACAATAATACCTCAATGAAAGGGCCTTTGGAGGTCAGTAGAAGGTCAGATAAGCTACTGCTACAGGTCTGATACAGAAGGACAGCAGACTGATATGTCCAAACAGTGAGCTCCCCAAAGGACACAACCTCACCAAATCACCAATAAAATCAACCACAATGCTTGCAAGGTGGACGATAGGTCTAGATGCTCCAAATCACCATAAATAGCGAAGCCAAGGCAGATTGTGAAGCCAAACAATAGTGCAAACCAACAGCAACAGCAAAAAACCTTCAAAACAAGTTGTACAGCCTTCCTAGAGGGGCGACCAGCTCCCAAACATTAGGTTCTCCATCATTAAATTTGTAAACTTGCAAATAGAGGCGCACAAGGATGGAAAAGCCAATGCAAAAACACCCACAAAAAGTTATAAAGTCCTCCAATTAACATGAATGAATAGGTAATATGGCTAGCCTATGGGAAAGCACAAACCAGCAACACCAAAATTTGAAACACACACTCAAAATGCTCCTACAATGCTGCAATCAACACTCCACAAATATGTGTAGAAAACATCATAGCAAATTGAAACTGAAAGAAAAATGAAAGCCATCACCACAAATATGTTGAACAGTAACCCCTGCAATGGAGCTACTCCAATGTCCAGCTAGGGAGTGTCTTGCAACTCCAAAACAGAAGCCAACCTGGAGGGTTTCCGTCCTAATGAAATGAGAGCAAGTGAGGGGGTATAAATAAGATTTCAAACCTAGAAGTTTAAACTCCTTTTCCCTCCAAAAGGTATGCCACCCTTGGGAAATATAAAATACTTTATTAAAATCTCACTTAATACCTTCGTCTTGGGCATCCACTTTAGCATGATCAAAGAACACTTTTGAAAAACAACTTAAAGTTACCCAAGCTAGGCTTGGGGGTCTAACAGGCCATTTTTGACTTTATAACTTAATAACTTTAAGTTGCAACATTTCCTTTTTCGAACTCCAAGACTAATGGAAGCATTGAACTACCAAAATGGCAGAACCCAATGACTGAAACTACCACTACTGCCAGAATTACAAACCCAATATAGAATTGTTGCCATAGCCATTGCTAGAAATAGCACTTACTAAAAATAGCATATTGCTAAAAATAGTGTGTCCAAACTCAAAATAAGCCCAATCTGAGACGTAGTTGTGACTTATTAAAAATAGTAAGTGCTAAAACTAGACACTACTAAAAGTACCACTTATTGCCCACCAAGGGTCTCAGAAAACCCAGAAAAGACCATAAAACACTTTGGCAAGCCACTACAATTACCCCCTTAAATGCTGACAAGAATCCCCCAAGAATCTTGGAATCCCCTGAAATGCCTCTAAATAGCCTACAGGACTCCAGAAATAGGTTAGCAGTCATTAGAAAGCTTAGGACCGAAAAGGGGACATTACAATCCTCCCTCCCCAAGATTGTTTGTCCTCAAGCAATCACAAGCCATGCAGATTGCTTGTCCTCAAGCAATCGCAAACCATGCACAGATTGATTTTGAATAAAACTCAATATCATTCCAAGATCCCAAATAAATTTAGGGAATCCGTAGCTCCCCTAATTAGGAACATTGTTCAGCTGGGTACTTGCAAATGTAATCTCCTGAAGTTCCCTCGTAAGAAGAGCAATCAATCTCAACAAGATCTTAGTCAACTCCATGGAGAATTGCTCTCCACAGTTGAAACCTTGTAGCACCCTATAGATAAATTTGAGAAAGTTAATGCTAACTTCCTCATTCTTAGCTTCTTGCATTCCATCATCAAGGTCATAACTGAAAATTAATCCACTGTCCCAAACATGAGTACAAGTGAATGGATTAGGATAGCAATTGATTGGTGCTTGTACACTCCTCCCACATGGATTTTGATTTCCCAAACTCAACATCCCCTTCATTTGAATCCACAAGTCAATCCTGCTAAGGGGCTGAATGGATTGAAAACATACATACTTGCAAGTTCCCAAGTCTAAAATGGTCAACTCAAGGTCTGACTTTTGAAAAATCAGCACCCAAGAAGAAAAATAGCTGCTGCAAAACTAAAAAACCTCAGCCAAAATGACACCTCCAAACATTTCCTTGGCTGGGAAAGTCCTCTCAAATGTCACCAACTCACTAAAGTGCCAATCTTTGCTCAATATCTCTCTCCAATCCATTGGCAGGGACATCAATGGATTCATCAGATGACTGCAAAGAAAGGTAACAGCAGCAATTTGTCCATGCCTACGATCCTGGGCACCAAAAAAACTCTCCAAAAGTGACTTCAGCATATTGGGGCTGCCAACAATTCATCAACTTGTGAGCCATAATCAAAGGAAATTTGTGAGCATTTGAAACCTCCACACCGGGGCTCACCACACCAAAATTATCTAATTCAACATGATAATCCTCTCCTTGTAGTGAATCCACAAGGCCAACCTTCTTATCACAAGGATCCAATCCATCACACATCATCATAGGAAGCAAATCAACTAGAGATAATGGTACTTCTATCACCTTGTCACCTTGTCTTCATGCATCTCAAATAAAGGATTAGGAAATGTGAGCTCTGCTTCCATGTCAAATAGGGGATTATTGTGAGTTTGGAAATTGTATCCATCTTCTTGTTTGGACCTTATCCCTTGCATCATCTTGCATGTAACAGTGATGGATCCCCCGTTAGTCATTCCTTCCAATACCACCTTTCTCTCACCATCTTGAAATTTCAGCTCCATGAATTTTAAGTTCAAGGTGATTTCCCCTAAGGAACAAAGCCATTGCATACCCAAAACGACATTTGTGCCTCTAGTGTTGACAACATATAATCATCGTTGACTTCGTAGTGGTTTAACAGGATCCTCAATTGTGGTATCATCTTAACATTGTGTTACCATTGGCAACCATGACTCTGAAACCTCCAAATTTTCTAGTTTTGAGCCCACATTGTGCCACAATTTCCTCGTGAATGAAATTATGCATAGTACCAGTGTCAATCAAAGCAACAACTTGCTGCCCTTTCAACAGCCCTCTAAGTTTGAAAGAATCGCTTCTTTGAAGGCTAGAGATCCTTGCATGAGCGCCACCACTTTTCTTCACCTTCCCAATCTCTTCTTTTGACCCTTCTTCATTTTCCTCTACTTCAGCTTGCTGGTCTGAATTTTATGATTCTAATCCATCAGCTGAATAGGCCTCCAATTGACAATTCTTCCCCTTTTCCCAACACTTGTGACCTAAGGCCTATGGCTCTTTGCATGTGAAACAAAGATTCTTCTTCCTTAGCTCTTTTATGTAGTCTTCCTCCACCTTCTTTGAGGGTGTTTCTTTGGGTTGTGTGTTTTCCTTGTTGTCACACCTCTTGTCTCTATCATGCAGAAAGGCCTTAGGTGGAAATTTCCTCTTTGGGGCTGCAATCTCCATGCTTCTTGCCTTCCTTATCAGTTCAAGAAGAGTTGGTGGGTCAAAAGCTTTAACCCAACCCTTCAAAAGCTCCATTAGCCCTTCACTAAAGAGGACTACAAGCCTCTTCTTCGTGATACCAAGAACCATGACATAGAGTCTCTGGAACTCTAAAATGTAAGTGTCAAGTGAAACAAATTGCTTCAACAGAGCGAGCTCTCTAAAATGTATTTCAGGATCGTTTTTTTCAAACATCTCGATGAGTTTGTCGGTGAACTCATCATATGTAGTAATCAAATTATGGCCAAGTGTCATAAGGCCATGATACTACCATTCATGAGTTGCTCCATCAAGGTGCAAAGTGGCAAACTTGATTGCTTCATCTTTTGGCATGGGTTTTAGTGATAAATAATTATCCAATTTCTACACCTAAGCTCTAGCCATACATTTATCACTACCGTAAAAGTGTGCCAGTGTTACCTTTCCCATAACACTTTGGAAATCTCTTTGCACTAGTGGCTCTCTGGTCTCCACTCTTCCACCCCTTTACTTCATTTGGTGGAGGTACTGATCCAAGGTCAATAACTCACAAATCTCGATTGGTAAAGAAGCATACTCCATATTAGTTGTCCTAACTTCATCTACTAAAGGTACTTGTTCCTCTGCAGCACCCTGTGGCTCCTCCCTACATGTGAATGTGGGTTGGAATGGTCTAGGAACATACCCTGAAACTACTGTACTAGTGCGTCCACCAGTGTTTGACTAGTTGATGGAGCTAGTTTCACCTTGTTGCACTTGGTTAACTTGTGGAATACTTTGGTTCATCTTTTCCAACAATAGCGACATCATGTCCAACAAAATGTCAAAATTTCTCTCTGTCCTATCATCTGGATTTTCGGGTTAGCTTAGTACCTTCCCCTTGTCTACCATAACCTCAATTGAACTGTCACTATCTCTAGAAGAATCCAAATGGATCCCAAGAATCCTTGAAACTATTTCTCCTTCTAGAATTGGTGGTGATTGCCACTAATTTTTCCTCTGTTCGCTATCGTAATACCTTCTTTCTCTTTCACTCATAGATGATTACAATTGCATGGCATGTGTCAGATGCATAGCTGGCAAGAAAACCAACTTTGATACAACTATAATAACCCACCCTTAATTTTTTTAAATTTGCACCTGTTAGCGTTAGCCAAATAATAGTGATAAACAAATTGAGTAAGTAACCCTCCACTTTCCGATCACCCAAATCCCAACGAGAGCAAGGTGAGAGCATACGGTGAGAAGGGGATCTTGCATTAACTGGAAATCAAGCTAACCGAAAGCAAACACCTTCCACTTTTTGATCACCCAGATCCCAACGAGAGCAAGGTGAGAGCATACAGTGGTAAGGCTTACAATAATTGAACTTCTAAACAAATCACTTCTTTAATGGGGTAAGCAAGCAAACCAAGTGCATGAAGGGAAATAATCCACTTATTCAATGGGAATTACAACAAAGTAAATAAAAACTTGGTGGCAAGCCAGCCAATCCAAAGCAAAGTCCTCCACTAGTTCAACGGGCATTACTTGAAAGCAAACTAAAATTCAACCACTTATTTAGTGGGAGTAACATGTAAAATAAGGAAGCTCAACCACTTATTCAACGGGAGCGCCACATGTTCAGTGGGGTAAGTAGAAATGTAAATACAAGAGCAATAACCAATGGTACTATCAATGGTGTTACAATAAGCTCACTATGAAAATGTTTTAGAACTTCACATACTGCAATTATACTAGAGAAATGACAAGAACATGAAGCATAACTTCTCCCAAAGATGCTACAATGAAAATATAAGAACACCCCCACAAAATACCACAATAATACCTCAATGAAAGGGCCTCTGAAGGTTAGTAGAAGGTCGGATAAGCTACTGCTACAGGTCTGATACAGAAGGACAGCAGACTGATATGTCCAAACAGCAAGCTCCCCAAAGCACACAACCTCACCAAAACACCAATAAACTCAATCACAACCTTTGCAAGGTGGAGGATAGGTCTAGACGTCTCCAAATCACCATAAAAAGTGAAGCCAAGGAAAATTGTGAAGCCAAACAACAGTGCAAACCAACAAAAACAGCACAAAGCCTTCAAAACAAGTTGTACGGCCTTTCTAGAGGGGCGACCAGCTCCCAAAAATCAGGTTCTCCATCATTAAATCTGTAAACTTGCAAATAGGGCACCCAAGGATGGAAAATCCAATGCAAAAACACCCACAAAAAGGTATTAAGTCCTCTAATCAACGTGAGTGAATAGGTAAGGAAATTGGCCTATGGGAAAGTACGAACCAACACCAAAATCTGAAACACACACTCTAAAATGCTCCTACAACGCTGCAAACAACACTCAACACCAGAATATGTCTAGAAAACATCATAGCAAATTGAAACTAAAAGAGAAATGAAAACCATCACCACAAGTATGCTCAACGGTAACCCTTGCATTGGAGCGACTCCAATGTCCAACTAGGGAGTGTCTTGCAACTCCGAAATTGAAGCAAACCTTGAGGGTTTTGATCCTCAAAGCCCAAGGATTCTCTCCACAATCCGGCAACACTTCATTATCATAAGTTTGCATAATGAAATGAGAGCGAGGGGTTATAAATAAGATTTCAGACCCAGAAGTTCAAACTCCTTTTCCCTCTAAAGGGACGCCACCCTTGGGAAATATAAAATACTTTATTAAAATTTTACTTAATACCTCCATCTTAGGCATCCACTTTAGCATGATCAAAGAACACTTTTTAAAAACAACTTAAAAGTTACCCAAGCTAGGCGTGGGGTTCTAAGTGGCCTTTTTTGACTTTATAACTTAATAACTTTAAGTTGCAATATTTCCTTTTTCTAACTCCAAGGCTGGTGGAAGCACTGAATTGCAAAAACTGGCAAAACCTAATGACTGAAACTGCCACTATTGCCAAAATTAGGAACCCAATGCAGAGTTGCTGCCAGAGCCACTGCCAAAAATAGCATACTGCTAAAAATAGTGTGCCCAAACTCAAAATAAGCCCAATCTGAGATGCAGCTATGACTTACTAAAAATATTAAGTGCTGAAAATAGCAGTTACTGCCCACCAAGGGTCTCAAAAAACCCAAAAAAACTTAGAAAAAACATTGGAAAGCCATTGCAATTTTCCCCTAAAATGCTGACAAGAATCCTCCAAGAATCTTGGAATCCCCTGAAACTGAAGAGCACAAAAGATTTACTGAGAGGGGGGGGTGAATCAGTAAATCAACACAAATTTTCACTTTTACAATTTTCTACACAAACTTAAATTCTCTTCAACACCAACTTTATGATATGAATCAATTTACACAAGTTGATACCAATTTATTGAAATATTAAATATTTTTTTTTAAATGGAAGTAGGCACGAACCTACTTGATTTACAAGTGAGATGATTTAGTTGGCTACAACCTACAAGGGACACCCAAACCTCTTTAATTGTTTAGTAGGCACCAACCTACAAGGAGCACCAACCCCTAATGCAAGGCACAAACCTTGACTTGATGGATGAAGCAAATGTTTTCAATCAGATTTGCAATCTCCCACACCTTCAATCTGCTTTTGTGATAAACAATCTCACCCTAAGCCCACACAAGAAGATGGGTTTCTGACTTGAATCATTACAACTTCACAACCACTCACAAAACATTTATTCAAAACTCCCTTTATATCTCCTTATGCCTTTTGATGAAGAGAGGCATCCATTTGAATGAAGACAACCCTTCTTATGAAAGAACACATCTATTGAAAACCTGCCTCTTCAAAAATTGTTTATCTTTGTCTTAAACAAGCTACATCAATCATTATTTCCTTCAATCACTTTTGCAATGTTTATTAAGGAGAAAACACATCTCTTCAAATAACAAATCAAATGGGACACACCACCTCAAGCACACAGCCGAATGATTTTAACACATTAGAAATTAATTCAAATTCGTACTTGTTGAAGACATGATCTTTCAGATTAAGCGATCTTTTGTCTTTATTCTTAATCGATTCTTAAGAGAGTGGTGTCTTTTGTTTAACACGTGCCTTTCTAGTTGTAATATCGTCTCTTCATAAAGAGGCATGATATTTGCAAACACAACTTGTTTCTTTATTTGTTTGTCTTTTGAATAATAAATCTTCATTGAATAACCTTCTTCAAGATAATCTGGAGTTTATTAAATTTGTTTGTAATAATATCTCTTCAATAAACAGATCGAACACATCCCTTCAGGAAATACAATGAATGATCGTATCTTTTCAATTGAATGAGCATATCCTTTTTGGTGATGCATCGTACCATCTGGATAAAAGCCGAACATATCTAGATGAAGGAACACGTATTAAAAGAAATCTGATCTAGAGATGAGCCCATCTTTTGTTTAATGATTAATCATCTTTGTCTAAGCGGTTTAAAACAACTTTGATTAGAAATTTGTTTGTTAGTCTTGTTTTCTTAATTCGGGTTGTTGTCTTAATAATTGATTACTATCTTGTTTTCTTAAAAAACAAATCTCGATTATGTATTTCTCAGATTCTTTCCCAGCATCCGATTCAGTCATCACAATATGTGTCAAAATGATGTTCCTTCAACTTCATCAATTATTCTAAGAATGCAACTTCAAACTATTTCTTGATATACTTCAACAACCTTATCACTAAAAGATTAGGTCTGGTCATCATCTTAACATCTAAGATCTGACTTAGTATCTTTTCAAGATCTGATCATTATTTTATCATCCAGGATCTGATATGTCTCTTGCCTATCTTCTTATGTGAAATTCAACTTCATTTGAGATATATGCATCTCTCTTATTTCATGGCTCCCTGTTACATATATTCGATCATTTCTTCTACATTGACTCTATAGATTGCTATAACAGTTATATCTACAACAAACGATCTGAAATCAACTTTTCCCTTTTTGATCTGTGTATGTATACTGTGCATACTTTTTCTGTTTCTGAATCTGCACATAGATTTTCCTTGTGTCTGATATATATAAGCTTGTTCAATGTCTTTATCCTTTATGATCTTCAATGACAACTTCCAACTGTCTCAACCTTATCCATACATTTGACATCAATGGTGCAACTCTGACAATGCCTTTGACATCAATGACAACAATTCCAACAGAAACACCTCTGAATAGGCTACGGGACTCTGAAAATAGGCTAATGGTCACCATAAAGCTTAGGACCGGAAAGGGGGCATTACATTCAAGGTCAGACACCCTTGGATTTTGGTGATCAAAGAATGAAACCCCTTGGTTTCCTTGAGATTCAAGGAGAAAACCCTTTTTGATTTCCTAATAGCAGTCTCACATAGAGGTTTATTTGTACTTCAAAGCTTTGTTTGGATTTTAGCATATATTTTGGTATTTAGGATTTGCAACAAGTATTGTATTTCTGAAGATTCAAAATATTGTGGAAACATATATCTTGTAATCATTGAAGCAATATCTTGTAATCATTGAAGCAACATTTTATTGTGGAAGAAGCTTTATTCATATTTGTGTGTTATCCTTTTAAGCTTCAGTATATCTGTATTTGTAATGAAATAACTTGCACAAAAGAGGAATAGAATATGAAATAATTTGCAAATACTTGATGATAGCTGAGAATAACAAGCCATTTTGAGGGGGAAAACCTCCAAATATCTCCAATGAGAACACAATTCACTATATGGTGATGAAATAAAACTTGCTATCTCCTATATATACCCTACTTATGCCTAGGATATCACCCAAGCTGACTTAAATAACAATATATAGTCCCTAAGCCAACCTAAATAACTAAATAACAATATAATAATGATAATATAACTTCATAAAGAGTTAAGGTAGCCACAAGCCGACTACTCATAACACAATGTATACTCTAAGATTAAGGGAATAGCATGCCCCCCCTCTTCACAGAAGCATTGTCCTCAATGCTAATCAAGTGTGGATACCTCTAAATGAACTCTTCATCCTCCCATGTGGCATCTTCAACAAGTAAATTCTTCCATTGGATGAGATACTTGGTGAGTGGTCTAGGACTCTAGTCCTTAGCTTCTTTGTACATGCCTGACGAATGAACTCTAGTTCGTCCTTCTTCATCGAGCTCTAGTAGTACTGTCTATGTAGGGATATTATGCCCAATTACCTTCTTCAAACAAGAAACATGAAAAATTGGATGTAGCTTTGTTGTTGGTGGTTCAAGTTTGTAGGTGACACTGCCTATCTTTTGCATGATTTGGTATGGGCCATAAAATTTTGGGCACAACTTCTTGTTCTTTGTCTGTTGCTTCAATGGAATTTGCTTTTAAGGTTGCATTCTCAAGAAAACCCAATCCCCAACTTCAAAACTTCTTTCACTACAATGTTGGTTCACCTGCCACTTCATTCAATTTTGTGCCTGCCCAAATTCTCCTTGAGTCTTGAAAGTACTTGTTGCTAATGATGCATGTAGTCCTCCACAACCTAAACTCTTGGTGACACCCTCAATGATGATGCGATGGAAGGAGAATGATATCCATATAGTGCCATAAATGGAGACATTTTTTATGAACTATGGAAGGAAGTGTTACACCACTATTCTGCTAAGGGTAGCCAATCTACCCACTAAGATTGCTTATCTGAAGTAAAACAATGCAAATATCCTTCCAAACATTTATTAACAACCTCAATTTTCCAATACGATTGAGGATGGTATGAAGAACTATGAGCCAGTTGAGTACCTCAACATGAAAATAAATCTGTCCAAAAGTTACTAGTAAAGCTAGGATCACAATCACTAACAATAACCTTAGGTGTACCATGTAGCTTTTGTATATTCTCCAAAAATACCCTTGCCACTATACTTGTTGTAAAAGGATGTGATAATGCAATGAAATGCGCATATTTAGTGAGGCGATTCACTACTACCATGATGACATTCTTACCTTTAGATCTTGGAAACCCTGTAATGAAGTTCATGGAAACCTCTTCCCAATGTTGGCTAGGAATAGCTAAGGCCTACAAGAGACCAAACATCTTAATAGTCTCCCCTTTATTTCTTTGACAAACCAAACATTCAACCATAAATTTTTGAATACACCCTTTTAGCCCTTCCCAAAAGAAGTCTTGCTTCACTCAATGATATGTCTTCAAAAATCCTAAATAACTGCCAATTGGAGACTAATGAAGCTTTGTGAGAATCTTTTGTTTGAGAGAGGAATTCCTAAATAGGTACAATCACTCTTTACACCACAAAGCATCTCCCTTCCAACAAAACTTATATGAACTATTAGGCTCGCTATGTAACTATTGAATGAGATTACTTGTAGTAACATCATTTTGCCACTCTACTTTGGCTTCTACTACCCAATCTACTTGTAATATTAAAATGGCATATAATAAAGATTCATCCTTCTCATCCTTCCTAGATAGTGCATCTACCACAATATTTTTCTTCCCTTTCTTATATACAACCTCAAAGTCATATCCCAACATCTTAGTGACCCATTTTTGTTGCTCTTCAAAAGATAAATATAATCATTGTTCAAAAAAATGTTTTAGGCTATCGTGATTTGTCTTAATTTTGAAGTGTCTACCAATAAGATAAGGCCTCTGTTTCTTATTGCATGAAGAATAGCTAGCATTTCCTTCTCATAAATAGGTTTGAGTTGATTCTTACCCTTTAATTGACAACTCTCAAAAGCAACGGACCGACCCTTTTGCATGAGAACTGCTCCTATACCATTTCCTAGAGCATTACATTCCACAATAAAATCTTTGGTGAAGTTTGGAGAAGCAAGAACTAGAGTAGTACACATGGCCTCCTTCAATCTCTCAAATGTTGCATTAGCAAACTCATTCCATTGAAAAGAATCCTTCTTCAATAAAGTTGTGAGGGGTGTTGCTATATGACCATAGTTCTTCACAAATCTTCTATAGTATCCAATCAATCCCAAAAAATCCCTCAATTTTTTTAAGGTTTTGGGAACAAGTCATTCCATGATAGCCTCAATTGTGTTAAGGTCCACCTTTACTCCTTTGTGTAAAATGATGTGTCCCAAGTACTCCACCTCTTTAAGACCAAAAGCACACTTGGAAGGCTTAGCATAGAGCTAGTGATCCTAGAAAACTTGTAATGTTTGATCTACATGTTGCAAATGTTCCTCCCATGTCTTGATATAAATCAATATATCATCAAAGAACACTAATATAAACTTCCTCAAAAAAATTTAAAGATGGAATTCATCAAACCTTGAAATGTAGATGGTGCATTGGTAAGACCAAATGGCATCACCAAAAACCCATAATGACCTTCATGAGTCCTAAATGTTGTCTTGGAAATATCTTCTTCCTTAATTCGAATTTGGTGATAATTTGATGTAAGATCTAACTTTGTAAAAAACATAGCTCTATTCAATTCATCTAGTAAATCATAAATGAATATAATAGGAAACTTATCTTTGATGATGTACATGTTGAGCACTCTATAGTTTGAGCACATGTGCCAAGTTTCATCCTTTTTACGGACTATCACCACAAGCGAGTAAACTTTCTAGCTATACCTGATAATTCTTGCCTCTAGCAACTCCTAAACAATCTTTTCAATCACATTTTTGTATATGTGAGTACCTGTAAAGTTTAATGTTCAGTGGGTGGCTCCCTAGCACAAGTTGTATGGCATGATCATGATCCCTCTTAGGAGGAAATCCATTACGCATATCTCCAAAAACCACTACGTGACGATCTACAATTGCTAATAAATCTGGATGGGTAGGAGCATTTGATTGATAGGCTTCTAATGAAAATTAATTGAGCCACAAATCCATCAGCTCCTTTCTTGAGCAACTTTTGCATTTGATGAGTGCTTACCATTTGCGGGGACTTTGCACACAACCCTCTTAGCTCCACTATCTTTCCTTCTGATTTTAATCTCAAGAATAGTTCCTAGAATTTCATCTCAATTGTTCCCAAAGTAGTAAGCCACTGGACTCCCAAAACAATATATGTTGCACCCATGGAGATAGCAAACATTGGGCAATCAAGTTGATAATCCCCCATGGTTAAATTAATGATATGGCATTTTCCTAAATAGCTAATACTACCCCCATCTACAATTTGGACTTGGAATTCTAGTGTAGGGTACATAAAACAATTTAGGTGAGTAGCTAACTTCTTATTAATGAAGTTGTGAGTGCTTCCTGAGTCAATCAACACTGTTACTCTCTCTTGCTTTAGGAAACCCGCCATTTTAAGAGTTTGTGGCACTTATCCAACAAGAGCATGACAAGAAATGATTGGGTGAGCATCTCCAACGTCCTCTTTCACCTCCTTTCCTTCATCTAAAATTACCCCTTCCTCCTCTTCCCCATTTGGACCATCAATGTAGAATAATTTATTTTCAAGACATTTATGACCATGACTATATTTGCTATCACAATTAAAACATAATCCTTTTTTTCTCTTTTCCTCAATTTGTTGCGGAGTCTATTTGATAAGCTGAGGCAATTAATGTGTAGGAGAGCTTATGTCTTATATTTACAAACCCTTGTTGCCTATTGGCCAAAAACTTTTTCTCAACTTGCCTTGCCATAAGTATAGCTTGGACAAGGATTGTAGTTGGAACAAACATACCTCATATTTGATGTGGTCTTTTAAACCTTCTAGAAATAATTCCTTCAAATTTTCGTCTAAATAGTCTACACTCTTAGACACGAGGTTTGAAATTTATAAGTATAATCCTTGAACGTATTTGTCTTCTTTGACTTAGTGAGTAGCCAGAAGTAGCTATCCATAAAATTATCTCCATAATGGGTAGGTGATTTCTCTTGAAAAATTGACCATGTGACCAGACAACCCTTCTTTCTCTTCTCATCACATAACCAACAATACCAAATAAATTGGTTTGGTTCTAAGTATAATGATACCATAGCCACCTTCTATTGACTTGGAACATGGTGAAGATCAAAATTGCTCCATTTGGCAAAGCCTATTGGTTGGATCCTTGGCATCAAACTTCCTCAAATCCAACTGTGGCATGAAATCCCGAGGCATAGGATTATTTGATAGTTGCTCCTTCTTGAGATCTGAGTCAAGCCTAAAAAAATATTGTCCAATAAAAGCATTATCTTCCACCTTGTGCAATGAGTCTTCACCCTTATATTTCATACTATGAATAAGTGATTTTAATTCACTCATATACTTTTGCATGTCCCTTTTCATTGACAAAATTTCTTTAGTCGTCTCAATCTTCATTGACGAAATTTTCTCAGTCATGTCCTTCATTGACGAAATTTTCTCGATCATCTCCTTCAATGACAAAATTTCTTCCTTAACCTTGTTCATTTCCTCAATAGGAGTATTATCCTCAATTTCTACAACATCCTTATCAAGGGTTTTCCCAAGTGTGAACATTCTTTTTGCCTCTTGTTGCAAGCCCCATCATGATGAAAAAAAATGTTTTGCAATAAATCACACAAATAAAGTTGAAATACTCTAAATTTTTTACTTTAACTTACCAGGGCCTAGCTCGCACTTTCCCAGAAAAATATCCCAAAAATTAGCTGATTTATTACTTTCTATGTCAGCATCCTCTTGTTCATTAATATAAGCCAATATTTGATGCTTTGGCAACTCTTTTTTGTTTGGCCTAGGACAAACTCTTATTCCCTATAAAGGAACAATGCACAAGTGAGCTTTCACTCAAGAGTCCAAACTCTTATACTATTTTGCACAAAGGCTACAACGCCAAAGATGACCACCGCCACTAGGAAGTTTTTCAATCATTGTCGTATGTCAGCAAAGAGGTGACAATGAATCAAATTTAAATGAACTCTCTACATTTAGGGCAATTGAACTAGAACTAGCAGCCATTGTGTATCAATCTAAAACAAAAAATAATACAAATTAACAACCCTACAAATTAAAAAGATTAAAAAATGAGCATTATAACCCCTTATTATGCATAAAAAAGTTCAAAAAAAAAAATCAAAATTTACCATAAAAAATATTTTAAAAACTTGAAAAATCTTCAAAAAAATTATTCAAAACTTGGAAAAAATGAAAAATTTACTCATGTTTGATGGTCAAATCATCTTTGTGCAACTATTTCTCCCCTGTTGGTGTAGGTTTAATTCTCTTGTAGCTCTCACCTTCAAAAAAAAATGAACCAATCTTCAAAACCCAACAATGACGGCTTGGAGGAAAAAAATGTGGTTTTGGTCTGTTGTGTTTGTCAAATGAGGTGAAAAGTTTGCTATGCCCTCACTTTAGGGCGACCAAAGCCTTTTGGGAGAGTAGTTGTATTTTTTTTTTTGTTTAAGCCTGGGTACTACCCAAGAGTCTGGGCAGTACCCCAGCCATACTTTGGCATACCCAAGCCGAATCGAGACCCATTTCAAACCCATATAGGGATGGCAAGGTAAAATGAAGGATCCAATAACATAGGTCTATAGTGCTCCAACCTTGATGCCTTGAGTAATTTAGACATTAAACCAAGAGTGGTAGCATTTGTTTGGTTAGCATTTGCTTGTTCGGCCAAGATACCTAAACTACTAGGATACCTCACTTTTTATAAGACCCTGGAAAGTTAGTTTAAAAACCTCTTGATAAGCCATTGAGTCCAAGAGCCTTATTCGTCAAAAGAGATAAGGATTGCCTCAATCTCTTCTTCAGTAAGAATCTGCAGCAATACATCATTGTCTTCTGGAGTGATAGTTTTGGGTCAGCACTTCAGGATTTGTTCCTGTGTTGTTATTCCTCCCTCTGATCACTTTCTTCCAAGACAAGGTATTAAAAGCAAATTCTAGTACAATTTTTGCTTTGCATTGATATATTCTCTATTCAGGACAGATTTATGGAAGTACAGTTGTATTTGACTCCCCTTTTAGGGACAACTCTATTTTTGCTCTGTCTCCAAAAATGACCTTGCCATTTTAGACTACTACTAATTGCAAGATGGCTTCATGTTCCTCTTTGCTCAGTTGACAACCAATCTTCAAAAGCTAATCCTGTATAGTGCCTCATGCTTTTTTGAATTGTTCAAACTTCAAAGATTTTCTCAATAACTTTCTTGTTCCACTCCTAAATCCTTTATCTCATATGTCCTAAGTTATATGACTGCTTCAGCTGTTCTGACATTGAACACTTCGCCCCCTATTTTTTCCTCAGAATAATTAACTGTGTTAAAATCTCCAATGAGGATAAGATGTTCATTCTGGAAAGTAGAGGCCAATTTTTTGAGGCGTTCTATGTATGGTATGCTCAGATTTCCTCTAGGTGGTTTGCATATACTGGTGATGATGCTTTTAATACCAAATTCATATGAAATAAAAGAAAAGGTAGTACCACAACTGAAATTTGAATGGTTAATAGGAACATACTTTTGTGGTTAGCAATTATTGTATTCTTGGTATTGGTGCAGAACTGGGTTTGCTTGCAGCCCCATACTCCTGTCCACCTCAATCAATCTGAGTTTCTACTTCTTGCTGATTCTAATAGTCTATTTTCTGTTCTGAATGTTATTGAGCATACTTCTGGCATTATTTTGTCAGGTAGGGGCTTCTCCATCTGTATTCACTTAGATCCTGGCATAGTTTAAGACCCTTGGGTTCATAGTGATCTCTAAAAGGATGATATATTCTTTAATGGCTCTGTTTATTCTCCGGAGCAGTATTTCTTGTCAAAGCTCACTTGGGACACCAGTCAACAAAAGTTGATTATTGTTCATGATAGTGGTTGAGGAATGCTGCTCAAGGACTATATCCACCCAAATAAATGGGCATAAAGGAACTTCATAATATCCTTTTTTCCAATGCAACTGCCCACTATCTAAATAGGCTTCAGCTCAACAATCATATTAGCTCCATTGTTGGCATGTTATTTCACAAAATATGGTGTGATTAATCCCTCCCTTATCATGGGCATTCCTACTACCCATTCTCATTTTGTTGCTCGCTCTTTTTGATGCGTAATTTACATTTTTTTGTTGATACAGTTCCTGTAGTAAACTTCCAAGACACTTGCAATAAAATCTGATAACACATACTGCTTTTACAAAACGTAGCACCATTGTTCTGATTCTATCATCTTGCAATGCTCTCCTCTTCTGAAATAATAGTCATGTCTCCCTACTCATGCCAAGAGCACACAGATCCACTTGGTCCCTCAAGTAGCATTTCATCTAGCAAGGAAAACAACCTTGGTTGAACTGGCATATTTAGGATTGGCTGGATCATTGAGAATAACTGTGGGCACATTCTGATTGTCCTTGCATATTCCTACCAGATCTGGCTAGGAGAAAGAGTATTAAATGCCTCCCAATAATCATAACATCTAATTGGTGTACCAGCTTGGGCTCTATCCACTGAGAAAATGAACAGATTTAAGAATGTAAGAAAGTTGTTCTTGGATTCAAATGCTGTTGAAATGAACAAATTAAATGATGATGACCCATGAGTTGTATTTGTGTAATGAGAATAAGCCCTGTCGAGTCAAACTCTTGGAGCCACAAACAATCCACTTAAACCATCAAGATAAGTCATAAAGTAAGAATACAAGAACCAAATTAGGGCTACCTTGGAGATGGGTCACATGTTTCCAGATATCCTAATAGAAATAAACACAGTGGCTGACTGCAATAAGATGATAAATGAATGGAGAACAAACAGGTTCATTCTGTTACACAGCAAGATTTGTCCCTATAAGAGGAGTTAAGGTGGCTGCATGTCTTATTACATCTCATTAATTATATCTAAACATTACATATTTTAAGATATATTGCTATCCTAACTTCTTATTCCTGACTTTATTTAATTCTCTATTTCCTAGCAAGTACAAATGCAAGATGAATATTACTATTACAACTAGTAAACTTGAATCCTTCCCCAAGATTGTTTTCCAACTCCTCACTTCTCCAAATCTATATGGCTAAGAGAGGAGAAATGTAATAAATGTCTAGGATCTAATGTAAGAGCTTTTCTTGAAACCAATTCAGAAGCATTTAGCCAAAAATTTATTCAAGATGTCAGATTAAATCAATTCACAGACAAAAATGAGCCTTGGGAACTTAAGAATGTGTAAAAAGTGAATTGATTGATGTGTATTACGACTTATAATAAAGGATGCTATCATGAGTTGGCAAAGTCAGTTCAATAAAACAAGTACACCACAAAATCTTTCAACATATTAAACAAAGAGGCAGAAAGCACCAGTGCTCCCTCCGTAGTTGACATCAACATAAGCCCACCCTCTGCTTGTCCAATATTGGATTCCCAAATCCAATCCTCCTTGTGACTCAGATGTTGGACCCCCTTAAACATAAAATGAAATGATGTGTGTTAGAAACTTGAGAAACCATATTTTAGTTACCATGCAAAGATGCAAATTATAAACTAAACAAGAATTCTAATACACATTATAACTCCAGCTCTACTATAAATATATAATAACAGCTCCCTTGCAAGTTAGAATGAAAAGGCAGAAACTATATTGATAAACTACTGCCATCTTCACGCATACTTTAATGCATATCTTTGTCACTAAAGTATTGCTTTAAGTGCAAATTCAGAGGAGAACTTGCATAAGAATAAGAAAAGGCAATCCTAGCTTCAGTTATAGCAGTTGCCTTCAATTAATATGTTTAACGTCATAATCTACTATACATACATGCTGAAATGGACAAACAAACTTAAATAGTAACAGTTTTGTGCTAACAGAAATTCAAGCCAAGTCACTGATCCATCAAATAATCTACTATACATGCATGTTGAGATGGCCAAATGAATTATCAGAATTGACTATTTGTGCTACAAGAAATTCAAACCATGTCATTGATACATCAAATAATCTGTGATGAGCCCAACTGGCTCCAACTCAACCTCTGATTTTTACTGACTTGTTTTTGTGTTTTTTTGAATGTTTTAAGAAGAATTGTAGACAGAAGTAGAAGGTGCGCCAAGCATAAAAAGTGAAATAAACTGAAATACAAGAAATTCTGGAACTGCAATACTATTGAGAATCTGGCAATTCATACAAAGAGATTGCACATAAACAACATACCTAGAAACCTCCAGAATAGTTAAATAAGATGGATCTATACATGCCAAGCAAGATATGCTGGAACTGACAAATAGCCACACCTGGATCCTAGCTCTACTTTCTCGCACACATAAATTGGAGAAAAGATGCTAAGAAGGTTAACGCCTAGGATGGAGTCCAGATAGGAGCCAAAAGACAGACGTTTTAGCCTCTTACTTCACACGCCTATCCCTAGGTGACATGCCTTCCAATGCAATGGTATGGCCTCTGCAAGATGATGAAGTTTCTTATTTGAAAGCTGGAAACTAGACGAAGATGGCATCCCTGATGAAGAAACCCTCTTCCTTATTGCAAACTAGTAAATACTGAACAGAAATCTCATATGTAAGCATAGATAAACTCCTGTATGAAGCTCCCTCAATAGCAACCATTCAACTAGTATTTCACGGTCATCAATCACAAATCAATGAAGAATTGTCGCTCTCCAATGAAGAAATCTTGAAACCCTTGCCCTTAGGCAAACATCACAGAGAAGTTTTGAAGCAAAGTCAAATAATCATAACATTATGAGGTCGATTTGCTTCATTTGCCTTATAACCTCAAAAAGGCACAACTTCCAAGAAGTGACGCCACTTTTGCAACTAAATACATTTAAAATGTATTTAAATCATTTCAATAGTTGCCTTTTAAATACTTGAGCGCACTTTTTGACTTAAGTGATTTATTCTATCACTTTATAACCTTAAGTCATCACTTTAATATATTTAAGTGGTGTTCCTTTTTATAAAGTCAATTTGACTTTATAATAACCAATAAGTTAAATAATTAACTTAACCACAAAAATATTCATAACTCCCTCCAAACTCAGTTGGAATGACAATACCCACCAAAACGGCCACTAACCCCCTAACCAAATCCTACCAGCCTACGAGAGTCCAAGAAATAGGCTAACCATCATAAAACAAGATCACACTAAAGTGGGGACATTACATAATCTAAGAAAGCATAAGCGTCATACTTTTGTGATGGCAGAGAATATTTGTGCCAATTCATTAATATATGTCTATGGAGCATCTCAGTTGTCAAAGCATGAGCTGATAAAAGATTATAACCAATAACACTTGCCAAGAGGTTGACAATAACATAAATACCTCGTCTATGCCTTATTCATCTCTATGGAGTATTCAAATGTAACCATTTAGACAGAAACGGATTACAATAAATAATATCAGTACATCTTTAAAAAAACATAGGATCTGATACTCAATCAAGAATTTGAGTCCTGCAGAAACAAAGTCACCATCTATGACAAAGACTTGTTGAAAGCTTTTTGGCAGCTGAATGTGTATATTTGAGCTGAAGTTCTAGAAAAAAATTGTCCCAATTTTGTTTCTGTTTTAAAAACTAAAAATTCAAATTGCAGAGAGGGCTGAAAATATTTCCAACAAAGTTTCCCAGATTGAAAGCAGTGTCAGTAAAAGTAACACCAGAAAGAAATAATAATTACAAAAAATGAATTTTAAACATGATAAGAAAAAAACATTTTCTACTATTTTTTAGATGTTTCTAATCTGATGGGACATTTCATCATTAGAAAATAGACAGTTTTGTAGAAGCGAACTGAATTTTTTTTAACTACTTTAAAGGCTACAAATACTTACCACAATTCCATGCATAAGGGAAATACTAACATTTTTGAGAGTCAAATGCTAGTTCGACTATCTGTAGTGTATGTTTATAAAGGTTTGATCCCAAATGATATGAAAGTAAAAGGCTTAAGGGAGCCTTCTGCCAATTTTGTTTGAAATAGAAGTAAATGCAGAAATGAAATTGGCAGAAGTGAAACCATGGCCTTACCTAATGCCACTAGCTATCTGTTTTCAATTCTTGTACTTCTATTTTGTAAAATAAAGAGAGTATTAGAAAGTGCGTCATTTCAACTCCCAAATCCCAAATGACTACACTGCTTTAATGAATGTAAGGAAAATGGAAAATCTGCATGCAAATTAAATACAACACACTCAATGTTCAAAAGCCTATCCACTCCATAATGCTGAAATTAAAACAGTGACATCGTGCACACAAAGGATACCTCCCTCCCAATGTGAACTACCAGAATTGACCATTAGAACTCCTAACAGGTATTAGACCACTACCTAAGTCCTTGAGTCCAACGGCTAAAAGAAGGATCAAGGAGAAGCATTGTTGATACTAGACTGATGTCTACGAACTCCCTAATAACTCCTAACCAACTCCATAATAACGCCTAACCTGTGGAGCCAAGTTGATAATTCTGGAGCAGCAAAGATGAAAGTACAAGAAACCCGAAAGCCTAAAAATCAAAAAAAGAAGAAAAGATGGTGAAAATGAGCAGAGGTATTGCTCTCAAGAAGGCAAACATAAGAATTTAGAGAGCTGAGGAAAAGCTATCAAGACGAAAGATTGTCATTATGTTGGACAGTCAACTATACATTTGGAGACTGTCTCCTTGAGAAAGGTCACATCTAGAAGATCTCATTGGGAAGAATGCAAAAGTAAACATCTCATCAAGAGGATCGATCACACAAAAGAATATAATATACAGTGTACACAATTCCTTGACATCATTAAAAGCTCTTAAGTACAAGATGGTGATAAATCAAGGGACAGAAACTTGTACAATTTGGCAAGACACATCAAATTGCAATTAACTAAATATTTAACAGAAATTGACATGCATGATAAGATATTGAAGATAGTACAGTAGTCCAACAGCTAGCTAGTTAGAGGTCAGTACAAATTGTTGGTCAGATATACTCAGACAAACATGAAGATTTAGATGTTAAGGATTACTTTTTAATAGGATGTGATGGATTACTTTCCATGCTGAATCTTTAGTAGTATATTCTCCTAGAATACAGTCCTGTGTTCTTAATCATGATTCTCATCTGTGTAAATGTACTACTAGATACTCTTCTCTTTCCTTTTGTGTACTAGAGAATAATATCAGACTAACATGTAAGTGCCATCCACCCAACTTGGTGATGGAATAGCAATGAAAGAGCAGAATTGTAATTTCAACGGTCAATCATAAATCAGTTTCAATGAAAAAAGAATTGTTCTCAAAACTTAATGCTCCAGTAAGAAACTATTCAAACAAATTAGATGCTGCAAAAGGTGCAATACAAAGTATTAAAAAGTAAATGGCTTTTACTTCTAGTTCTAATAAACAACAATCCATTGACATGAACAGAAATGATCATAAATATATACCTGCCAAGCTATAGGTATTTTGTTGAAACACCCAGTTTCACAAAAATCATTTTACGTACCATGACTCTTTAGAAGTAGTGGTGGCTTTTCTCCTCCAGGAGCTTGGTAATTGTTGTTTTCAGGCATATAAAGATAAGCAAATGCCGTCTGTCCAGGTACTTTGGTGGTAAATTCAATTAGTTCTGGTGAGCTAAAAAATGGATTATAATCTGTGTTGCTCAAAGAAGATGATGTCCAGATTATAGAGATATCTTTCACAACAATGCAATTTTCTTCAAAAGTAACCTGCACTCAAATATTATTGACTTCAAAAATGTGAACAAAGTTACAAAGGGATCTGTAATAACACATATTCATTTTAATATATTAAGGAAGCAAACAATATTCTCTAAATTCAAAAAACAGAATGATTAGTATGAAGTGAATTGCCTTTCTTTACTTATTGATGAACTGTGCCATAGTGACACATGCAAACTCAATAGGAAAGAAAAGGAAATAGATGGAAAACCTTAGCTATAGATGTTGGATGTTTAGGCGATGACCCTTCAACGTACAAAACACTTCCCATAGAGGTCTAACCTAGCAAAGTACTTAAATAATCAGTTTCTTCAGCTCTGAGAAATTATCTACAAGAACTCCTATCTCTTTATTTTCAATTTAAGAATACGCTACAGCTAAGTTTGCAAGAAATCAGCAGTGCTTCTTTTAAGTGACAGTAGCAACTGCCTGGTTAACAACTCTACAGTTTTACAATTGCAGCCTTGAAGTAAACAAAGAAAATAATTAAATTAACTCACAATATTGCTAAGATATGTCAAAGGAATATCAACTAAGGACAAGGAACCAAGAGTATCATCAAGAATTCCCAAATAGGACCTCCCTTTTTGCCTGTAAGTCAAAATAGATAAATATCACAATAACCAGCATCACAAATATGATAATTATGTTGAAGATAGAACAGATTGGTAATTTTCATTACAATTATAAATAAATGGAAGGTACATGTGCAAGGCAATAGGATCTCTTTAGGAATAGCAAAAGGGAACTCCTAGACACAAGAACATACCTGTACGTGCATGCAATGTAGTTATCCTGTCCCTTGTTCTTGATGAAATCATAAGAACTATTGCCAAATACCCATGCTGGCCTTGTAAATTCTGCATCTAAAGGATACAAGGCTTGCACTTCATTCTTTGACTCAACCTGGAAATGGAATTGTTAACACTTCTTAATCCAATTAGAGAAAAAGGTCGAAGGACATAAAAATATCTACAATCCTACCACAATAAAGGAAATAAGCTTTAAGGGGGGGTTTCTCAAACATGATATGAATTGAGAAATGATACAAATATCAAAAATCACATATTATTTCTCAATGTGTAGCAGACGGAATACTAATTAAAATGATAAAACCAAAATAATATCCTGAAGATATTGGGGGTTCCTTGCTTTTTCTTTAGGTAATTGTTAGCTTTGTGTATTGCATGTTTCTTTGCATATTGTCCATCCATTGATCACATTAATTTGATTAAAGCTAGCAACGTTTGGTCATTCCTGGTGAGTTGTCAATGTCTTTGCTGTTATTAGGCAACGATCCTAGGACTAGATCACCAATACTAGTCACGTAATTTTCACAGAAGAGAAAGACAACAAAGATTTATACAAATTAGTGTTTGCCTGGAGTGTGATTTCTAAAGAATCAGCTCTCACAAAAGCTGAACCTGGGGTAAAATTACACATACAAACTCAAGCAGGCACAGAAGAATTAGAAACACTCATACAGGGAGAACTCCAGACATCGTCAAAATCAATGCTTTCCAACAGGTAACTAAAAGAAGCGCAGGGTTGCATCCTTAGAATGGTTTCCTCCTAACTGCAATCATCACCAACCTCCTCACCACTACCTTAAGAATTTATTCACTTACCTCCAACTCTAAGTTTGAGATATTATCGCACTCATTATTTTCCTCTGCCTAAAGTTTCTAGTGCTGTTTTGGCTTCTTGACCTCAATTGCTCCAATGCTTTTGCACCCCATGCTTTTCTGAGCTGTCTTAAAGGACAACTCTTGCCCAACCCACTCCCACATGAAGACCATCAGCCTCAATTTTAGATCATTGTTGGAAGTGGCTTTGTGTTGACAGAATGTATCCAAAAAGAGTTCACATTCATACTCGTGGGGAATCCCTTCTCCCCTGGTGATGAAAACCTCAAATTTTGTTTAAATGATAATTTTCCCATCTGTGTGTGAAAAGATCCTCCAGATAAGGCACTAAACAAATGGAAAGAATGTGGATCTCGACTCTCCTGTAAGTCTTCAAAGCAATTGGCCAGGAGGTGCTTCAGGTGTTAGGTAGGGCAATACATCAGAAATACTTGATGGTTGGTTAATGAGAGACAAAAGTCCATGTAAAGACACAATCCTTTCAAATAAAGGTCAGACATAGACGAGATTTCTTTGATAGGGAACTAACTTGCTAATGCCAAAATTCCGGTCAGTGGGAAGCTTTCTGTTTTCCCTTCATTCACTAACTGACTCTTTGAAAGGTCATTCTCTGTAGACCATTCAAAGCATCTCAAATGGAACTTGAACCTTTGCTAATCTACGTGATAAATAGGTTACATAAAAAAATTTGACAAGGTAAGTTGAGAAAATACATATCAAGATAAGGAATGTGATGCATTTTTATTATGGCATTAACCACCAAAAATGACTTACAATGGAAGGGCATTTTGGTTATATTGATGCTCTTATATTTAGGCTTACCTGATTAACTTGCAGAGAGCATTGACTTTTGAGTCTTTGACCTCCTTGTGATACTGTTTCTATAGCTGAGGTAGTTGGCTTAGGTCAACAATTGTTTCGTGTACATGGAAATTCATGGTGATAATGTCAAGGCCAATAACAAGATATGCATGCATACAATCACAAGGTCCAAGAATTAGATAAAAGCAAATTGATATCTTCAATGAGACATATACAAAAAATGTCAATGCCATCTCCAAAACATTAAAAGAGGATCCCTGAATAAGTATATGAACTATGGCGTGTCCGATTCTCAAATGTTTCTTTTGAATCATAGATATGCCTTTATGTTTATATAAGTATGGCATGGAGAAAGCCAATGAAAACATCATATCCACCCCTACCAAGTAAACGTGTGTTAACAAAACCTATTCCGCGAAGAGAATAGTAGATGTTGCCATGTTGAGTTATTTTTCTTGGTTTCTTTTTGGCCATATGCTCAGACATCCTGAAACGAACAAAGCAAATATAAAAAAGGCATTCCCCTGCATTAGGTGAAAAATCTATCACTTTGCAAGTCTACAATGGAAAGATACTCCAGAATGATGTAGAATTTGATATGAGAGTGACACATTATGCAAGGTTCGAAATTTGGCCATAAAAATTTCCAGGTCTCAAAGCAAATTAAGTTCTAAATACAAGCAAGCACTGTAGCAAGAATGTCATGTCCCCTCCATCCAAGAGGCATGATTTAATTTAATCATAAATAATTAAATATAATATTACAATAATATATATATACAACTAGTAATATTGATTATTTTAATAATAATAAATTGCAGCTAAGGCCAACGTAGTCTTAATTTTGAATAATAATAATAAAACTAGCTTCTTTTGGGGGCCAACCAGGAATCCCAACTTCCCAATGGCAAGTATAAATATTGTTTTGGGCGCCTTTGTGAAATATGTTTTTGGGGTATGTCAAATTTTCCTGTTGCAAATCATTATCTGCTCAAGACAGGGACAAAACACTCTGTGGAGAGCCTTGGTGTGGTGAGGACGAAACCCTTCACCTACCAATACTATTGACAATCAATTTTGCACCACTGGATCTCTCTGAAAATCCACATTTTGGTCATTGCAGGCATTAACTGTTCACTGGAGATCTGGTTATACCATTTTTTTGGCAGCATCTATAGTTTGGATCCATTAGGGTCTGCCCACGAGCTGTGAAGAGGCATTGAGTTCCAAATCGGGCCACTACCTGAGCATCAGTTGTTCCAGATCCATGTTGAACAGCAGATCTATGTGCCCTCTTGAAGTCTAAGAGTATCATCAGCTGTAGAGTCAAGCACATTGATTTAGGGCTTCAAAGGTGGCAGAAGGGCACCAGAAATCTTGTATTCTGAAGAGTAACAGATTGAGGCATCCATGCCTCAATCCTTAACTGCAGCATGTGTGTGGCCCTGGTATCAACAAATACAGGTGTCTCTGTGTATCCAAAGTCTTACATCAAGCACTACAAGTTGAAAAATCTAAGGGCAACCAGACCTGATATGATTAAGGGATTCAATACCCCCCATCACAGTCTGTTAACAGCATCAGAACTCTGTACATTCCTAATCAGATATCCATTTATGTTGGCTAGCTGTTATATTATATGTGCAAGCAAATTATGAGATCTTTTGATGACTGTAATCGACCAGCTTCCTTATGTTTGGTTAGTAAGGTATGCAGATTGGGATTCTTAATTCACAAATTCAGATTCACATCCTGAATTTTCCTAGTCAGATCTGATCAGTATAATATCTGGAAACCTAGGACAGTTTATCTGCTTATTTAGGATCATTACACTTGAGAAAGTAGAGTTATTTTGGTCAAGATGCTCAGCAACCCAATAACCAAAGTTATAAAGGAAGGATAGAATGTGATTTTTTATGGAAAGTAGCTTGCCCATGAGGCAAGAGCACAAAACCTTCTTCAAGTTTTCTTTTAAACAAAATCTATCACATCTTTCAATTATTAATGCATCCGAATGTTTGGAAAGTATTTCAAAAGACGTTAAATAACTGAAATGGACTTTGCAAACATTGTAAATTGAATGCTATTATCTTATATGAGCAATGTTGTGTCATTTGCAATACAAAAAAAATTATATATAACATTAAAGAAAGACTTCTAAATTTAACAAAAAAAAAGTAACATAAAATTACAATAGAAACAGAATCAATAAGTTACCCATTTGTACAAATTCCAGAATCCATTCTTCCTATCTGTAACAAAGAAAAGTTCTCCTGCAATACATAAAGCAAGTTACTAAAATAAAGGTATTAAATATAGAGATGCTAAAGAGTTCAAATAACAGAATAATATCTTCAGATAAAAATTAAATAGGAATAAGGATAAATATCCAATTCAACAGGAAAAAGTGTCAAAGATAATACCCAGTTCTTTATAAAAAAAAACAGCTATATGGACATTGAGTTCTTCACAATTGTTGAATTATTTCCAATTCTTTCCAACTGATCAAAAGAGAGAATTTTTTTCTGATAACCTATATTTAGGCATAACAGTGAGTGAATCCAAGACTAGGGACTGCAGAAATTGGAAAAAAAGCATTCTTCACTTAAATGATATTCGAATGAATAATTATATTTCATTAATGGAAAATGCGATCTTATATATATATATATATATATATATAAAAGATATGAAACATACAGCAAAGATGTGCAATTGAGGAACCAATGTAACTGTTTGGAAATCAGACTTTAAATTCTTTCTTAGATAAAAATGTGTTAGCAAACGAATTGGCTCCTGATAAATATGCCTGTAATAAATAACTCCTTTGCCCGATAAGAACTGATGCCAAGCCACTAACAGCTTTAGAAAGGCCACAATTGCATTTGTGGCTTTCCTCTAAATTGAGAGGTACAGCTCCCTCGTATGATTTGAATGAGAAATAAATGTGCTTTTAACCAAAAAGCAATAAAGGCAACAAAAATTAACCCATAAAAATGCAACTAATGCGAAACAAATTCTAAAAGGCCATTAATCGATTAGCTCACAGACTGTACTGACAAATGACGAATGCAAATATAAGCAAAAGGGAGAGACTTCATAATTGTAATAGATGAAATAAATGCAGCTGAATAGATTTCACACAGAAAATACTCTATTTACACACGTGACTCACAAGTCAGTATGATCAACATTACATTCGACTCACAACTCACTGATTGTGGGTTATTGCAATCAGAAAGCAAATGAAACTCGAAGCAAATCAAATGTTCCTCCCTCGACTACAACACAGTGTATTCTCTAGAAATTGGACCCTTGTTGAATGGTTCTTTACCCAGATATAGGGGTCGTATTCTTCTCTTGACAGTTACTAATTGGTTGCAGTAATGCTTTCTTGCCGCCTAACTATCCATCTTGGAAACCAATGATTGGGAAATAATAAGTAGCCGTAATAATTACATCGCTAACGATAGACTTCAAGTGATTTCCAAGCATTTCTTGATTAAACTCCTGCCCCGTGGCCATCAATTCTTGAGCGGTTTGCATGCTTTGCAAATCAAGCATTAAATAACTGTTGCAATGGTGCAATGGAAACGCACGTGCAAGCTATCTAGCAAGATGATCAATTGGGAATATAGCTTAAATTCCTGTCATATCAACAATTAATTTCAACCGCATCACCATCCTATCACTCTGATCATCCCTAGCTCAAATGTCTCGCCAACCTTATATAAATTCAACAAGAACTACCTCACTTCACCAACCTGAAGTGTCAAACATGGTGAGTGCTCAAAGTGATGGAGTGTCCATGAACGACCTCATTGTCATTGAAGAAATTGAATGTAGTCCCCTCTTCAGGTATTTATCTGACCAATTGAAGGAGGTCTTTGTAGTCCAAAGCGAAGTTGAAGAGGGGGTGCTATGAGGCATACTTGGAGAGGAATTTCTGAACCAAGTGCATGTGCACAATGCAACACTCTTGGAGTGTTTTGTGTACACTATAATCTGTACCTCCAAGCGTCATGGCTGGGGAATGCCGGCAACAAAGCAACTAGTTTGACCAAAGTTCCTCCACTAAGTGAACGTGGCCATTGTTGGCCTCAACAACTATCCATGGAATGGAATGGTGGGTGATACCATTTGTATTGTGACTGCAACCTAGAACGAAGCCACCGAAGAAGCAGTGACCCTCCCCCGCGTAGGGTTGGTGAGGAACATGGGGCTATTTGCCCAATTTATGCAGTCTCATGAGAACCTACTATCACCTACCCAGATAGAGTGTCTTTAGGTGGTGGTGGAAGCGATCTACGTGCTGATGTTTTCCCTTTATGCATGAAAATATCATCGTTTCAATATTATCTAGCTCCCCTTTTGTAATCGATAGAAAACTTTGTATTTCCACCAGTAAATATATCATTTTATATCTCTGGTGTCGCATCTCTTTTTTGTGAACAATTTTTTCTCTGGTTTTAGTTTAATTTGTTTTATCTAAATGGCATTTATTCATTTCTACACAAATATTTTGTCATTTATCTAGAATGCACCCAAATCCTGCACTATAACTTCTTTAACTCCTTTGAAACTATACTTCAGCGGTAATACGAGGGATTCGCACAACTTAACAAATCTCTGCTGGAGTTTTAGAAACTACTTTAATTCCCGCCCTGCTTGAAAAACTTTGAAACTTATTGCCGGCGGTCTTTTCAACAAGTTCGTGAACTTTGAGTACGGACCACCGACCATTCAAAAGAATAACTTAGAGTATTCGGGAAGTTACAACAATACCCTAAAACACCACCTGACTTAAGAAAAAGAAGTAAAGGAAAAGGTGATAGTATGGGAAGTTAGACAAACTAGTGAAAACACCAACCAGGTTAAGAACACTTAACTGAAATTTCGACATAGGGGTGCCAATTTTTAAGAGAGGGACCCAAAATCTAAGTAACAAAATGGAGTGCTGATCAAATTCCCTAAGGGTGTTCAAGTGTGCAGAAATTTAATAGAAGGTTTCATTGTAGTTTTCTAACATGTTATGTTGCACCATGACAATGTTTATAGGGAGATGCAGGTGTTAGGATTGTGAAGTTGTCACAAGCTACCTTGGACAAAATCCTTAAGATAGATAAAGAAATGAAGGGGCTGCTGAACTAAATCATAGGTTGCCTTATTCTACACTATATTTTCATTGTGCAAGATATTGTCAACACAACTAGTACATAAGATCTTCAACACCGGTGCTTGGTCTAATGATTGAAAGGATCTCGGTTGAGATCAATTGTAAGACAAGTTCAAACAAGCCAAAGTAAAGACCTGAAACAATATTTCCATGGTTAATGTGCACCATGTTTTTTATTGTAACATTGGAGTTACCCTTCGTGTTCATAATTATGATAATTATTGACTGCTAATCTCACTAGGTGGTAGTGCTGAAACAAATCTCAAATGATATATTGCTCCAGTGCATGCATCTTCAACAACCATAACAGATTCTCACATTAAATATAAAAGATGAGACTATTATTTGTGCATTGATTTCATTACTACATCAAATAACAGGCTTTTGTAGCTTAAATCATGACACCATATATATGAACAATGCTCAAGTTTCAAAAAAAAATTATGCTCACTTGTTCTAATTATAGAACAACAGTACCTTGTGGTGACCACTTCGGTTCAGTTGGGGATTCTATCAAATTTGGATCATTTCCAGCAATGCAGACCCGTTTCTCAATCTTGCTGCAAATAAATTCAAATAATGAATCCGAATAAATAACATTGAAAGTTCATTAAAATCACATGGTGTGACATTTGCAACAGAAACAATCTCCATAAACAGGAGCCAAGAAGAAACTCTATCCCATATTATCATATCTTTTAGTATGTACAAGATCAATTGACCACCCACCCATCTGCAGACAGGTAGCCAACCCAAAGTTCTGCTTTGTCCCAGGGCATGTTTGGATGACTCCATTCAATCCATGCCATTCTTCTCCCATCGGGTGCCAAACGGGGGAAGGCATAGAAATCATTACCACTGACCAATATAGTTGGCTCTAAGCATGCAAAAAAATTAGCAAGTCACAATCAGAAGATTCAGATTTCCAAATTAGGTTTTGCTTGACTACCAAATCCATACCAAGATAGCCTTGGTTGCACATTTATTTATGAGTGAACATACGCCAGACTGTTAACTCCACTCTGCATGGAAAACTAACCCCAATTGTAAATTGAACCTAAGCAAAATATGGGAAGTTTGACATCTTCAGAAAGATACCTTTCATCTGCTCCCCACTAAGCTCCACAGAAACTATTGTTGCAGGTGGATTTGTCTTGCTTTCTCGATGATCTGCCACAAACATAACATGCAAGTGAGAGAACACAAGAATCATTCATGGGGATTACCCAAGTGAAATTCTTTTAAAACTGCCATAAGCAATCAATTGACTAACCTTCTCTTACAGTTATATAGCGGTCCAAATGTAAATCTACCACTCCATCCGCATAACAAACATTAGGCCCTCCATAATCTGGTGTAAGTGGAACTGGATAATGATCTGCAAATATGGCAAGTACAAATATTACCACAAACTGAAGCTACACAGATACATTTTATAAAGTACAGTCAAAAAAGGACAAGTTCCTTGATACCAGATCATTTAAAATGTGATCAAATGACAAATTAGCAGCTCATACACAGTTTGTCTGTTTAAAGTTGCTGGAAAGACATTATACTTTTTATAAAGAGAACAGCAGAAAGACCCATTATCAACTGAGGTTATCGTGTGCATTTATACAACAGTGCTGTGACCACACAGGAACCCAACATACAACACACTGCCACATGCCAAACACATGAAAATTATCAAGTGCCACCAAGCTTCCTAATTCTTGCAAAATAAGCAAGAAACACCTTTTATTGCAATGTTCAGGACTCAAAGGCTTTGGCCATATAATTCTATAATTGTGATAGGTCAACAATAAAAATGCAACAATTGAATGCTTTCTTGGACAGTGATAATATTATATGCAGTGTTTCTCCAAGTTTTGAGAACAGGGAGATGGGTACATGGAAATGTGGATTTGGTGAGAGCAAAGACTTTCAGGATTTTAGGGATAGCAAGGGGCAGCTATTAAAAACTAATATAAAAATTAATATTTGGAAAAGCAATTACTAAAAACAGTAAAAGAAACTGCAATTTATCATTTATGTAAACAATATGAGTAAAAGAAGGTAAAATTTATACAAAGTGTTAAGAGTAACATTGCCAATTTGACAATCAATTAATCCAATGATCAATAATAAGCATCTATAGTATAATATTTATAATAATCATCTAGTTCAAGATACAAAATACAAAATCTGCACAATACAAAGGCTAATCTAATTTATTGTCTGGTGTAAATGTCACAGCATGCCCCTGCAACAAAATGTCGACAAACCCTACATACACGACCTGATTCTCATCAACTTGCATTGATTCCTTAGGCTCTACATCCTACCAAATTGTTGGATTCTCCTTGAACTCAATTGTCTTATGATCCATGAGATGAAAAGCACAATATACAGCCATGAACTTCTCTTCTCTCATAGAGGTATGTATGTTCCTCTTGATAGAGGAGATTAAGTTGCATGTAAAGCAATTCCTCTAAGCAACAGATGAAATACAAAATTGTGATAAGAGTCGAATGGCCAGCGTGTGTATAAATAATAGAAGCTCATACAACTGCCACCAACCCACTGGTATCTCTTGTGCTAAAGTTTCCCTATCTTTGTTGATCCTATGTTGGCTATGAATTTGGAAGATCTAGTCCACTCGTGTTGGAACAATTTGACTTTCTCTATACTACACATTTTTCAAATAGCCTTCATTAAGCCCTTGTTTACCTTCTCATCATATATGAGGAGAAGTCTACCAAGCTTCTCAACATACCACTTCAAGTTCCATGCATAAGTGGCCCTGTGCAAGGGAGTGTTCAACTTCTTTGACCTCCTTTGAATGATAGGCTAGGTTGCCAAATCGGGTACGGTATGTGGACATAGCAAATTTTTTTGGAGGGTTGGGTACGGAATCAGGTATGTCCATTAAAAAATATTTAGAATGTCATATACCAATACATAATATGTAAACTTAATTTCTTTTATATAATAGCATTATTAAATTTATAATATTAGAAAGTTAAAACTAATGTATGTATAATTAATATTTTACTAAAATTAGTAATATTATAAAACAATGCAACATAAAAAATTAATTTAAATTATAATTAATAATAAATTAATAATGAACGTATTACAATTAAATTATTAATAATTATTATTTTAAAAATTAATAAAATAAAACAGTTTACATATTATGTATTGGTATATGACATTCTAATAAAATTATATATATTTAAAAGTTTTAATTTAATATATATTGAATATTTTATAATCTATATACTATATTATTATTAATTTATTATACCATCTATAATTAATAATATAACAATAAATAAATTAATAATATCTATTATTATTAGAATCTATAATATTATTAATTATATTATTATTATTTATAATTATAATTATACAAATTATAAATATAATCTATATAGACTTATAGTATATACAATTTTTCATTTAATTTATTAATAATTATTAATACTAATATTAAAAAATGCAAGAATAAGTAAAGAATGTGTCAAAAACAATTTGAAAACCCTAAACAATCCAAGGAAAATTGGCAAAAAATCGTCAGAAAACGAAAGAGGAAAGAATGTGCCAAAAACCTTGAAAATGCAGGCAGATGATGTGCGCTAGTCAAAGACTCCGCTTAGGCAAACAACGTGGGAAAAACTCTGCAGATACGATGCAATACAAACTCAGGCAGGGAAAAAAAGAACGAGGCGCGAAACGATTGACAAAGACACAAAAGTGCAAACAAATTTGTGGAATTGGTCGGGAACCGGTCAACAAATGTCACATCATGCTCTGAAACTCTTGGGTTCAAATCGTTGTTGACATAATCATTTCGGACGCACAAATGAGGACTCTAGTTCATACCCATAGGATTTCAATTCCGAATCCGACTCAGAAACGTTTCGTTTCCAGGTACGGGGGCTGAAAGCCAATGAGATTCGACAACCTAGATGATAGGCTAAATGTGCTCATCCTAAACTTGCAAGGTAGGTTAACTACGTCAAACAACCACCTTCATTTCACCAAGCATAATATTGATGTATTCATATATCTCCCTAAGGTTGGGATTGTTGTTAGGAAAATACCAATAATCTTAAGAGAAGAACTATGCTAAATAGGTTATAGAATCCAAAACTAGTGCAACAGAATGACAAATCAAAACACACACACAAAGAAACACTAGATTTACCCTAGGAAACCTTTTTGGGAAAAGAGAAACAGCAAGTGTCATTATACCACTATGATATATTATCTAAAGAATACAAAGATTCACTTGTGCTCAAATACTTTCATATTTAGTTTCAATGGATTTGATGAATTCCTTCTTGGATAAGGGCAAAAAGAGTGCATATGACATGGTGATTGCAAATAAACATCTATACATCTCTCACATCAGTTACACCCAATTTGATCCACTCGATTTTTCCAATATCCTTGAGTGTGTAGTTAATGGCAAGCACACAACAAGGGATCTCGTGGATACAAAGTTATTGATTCACTCAAATTAGGCCCTGAATTCAATTCTAATTCACTCAAACTAGAATCATAAACTTATTTTGACCAAATACACGAATGCAAACTTTGCAGGATCCTTGGATGATAGGAAATCCGCTTCTAGATTTGTATTTGTGTTGGAATACAGTCCTATATCATGAGGGAGTAGAAACAAACCATTGTTCACTCTTTCATAGACAATGAATATCATGCTACAAGTGGAGCTATTTACAAAGCAATATCATTTACATTGCATTTTGACAGGAATGAGCATACCCAAGACAACCTACAGCTATGTTTTGCAACAATCAAGGTGTGTTGAAACTTGTTCAGTATCTAGTGTTTCATACGCACGTGATGCAGGAGCATCCGGATCCACAAGCAATCTCCCATCACCAAAAAAACATAATTGTTGGCTTTGCTTTCAGTTTTCAGATTCCTTTTTGGTGTTTTGTTGTTTGTAGCCTTTATCAACTTGCTTCTCAGGAAGAGTTACAGGAAGATTGTAGAGTGATTATGTTCATTTTGCTTGTTACTGTGCTACTAGATATCTATGGGTTACTTCAAACCATTTCCAAACTTCTACCAAATCATTTCATATATTTATTAACTACTACAGATAGGCAACAAAAACAATATTTTTTTGCTATGAACCTATGTTTGCTAATACAGGGACTATGTTTTCTGCTTTAGAACCTGTATAGTTTGGTTATAGGAAGGATGCAAGTTGTTTAAATGTTTTAGAGGCTTTCTTCAAGTTGCTACAATCCTTCTCCAACTTGCTACAATTAAGATTCATTTAAAAATGGATTGCTACAGCAAAAGCAACAAGAGGATTGTGTATGTGCTACTACAGGATGACTATGCATATACAGCTACAGGAGGACTGTAAGTATTTAAATGTTATGCCTTGGTGATTGGGGGGACATGCATGTAGCCTTGAGAATACATCCTCTAGCAACACTGTTTATAATTAAATTGGAATTGACTTGGCTAATGTCATGCCCCTGAAATTGTAACATCAAATATGAAAAATTAAAATACAAATAACAAAGTTGAATGAATATTAAAATATAAATATGAGAAATTACAATTTAAATATTATAATTATAATTATAATCATAGTAACGAGACTCACCAAGACGCGCCCAAACGCAACGAGTCATGCTTCGCGCAGCCCTAGCCGCATCATGGGAGAGCTGGCGCGGACGCGCAGCGTCCAGGCGAGTCCCGACCCCTGGACGCGGCCGATGCAGCAAAGGCCAAAAAGGCCAAAAAAAAACATAAGCTTAAGTTTTTTTATATTTTTTTTTTACTTATATTTTCTATTTCGCCCTGAAAGCAACCTCATTTCATTCATTTGGCAAAATAGGAGAAGAAGAGAGAGTTGTGAAGAAAAATATGAGGAGAAGAGAGGGCAACCAGCAAGCTGTTGAAGACAAATCCAACGTCATATATCATTTGGGGAGCTTCATACCAGCAAGGAGGTGCATTGAGAGCTCATTACCAGTGATTGGGAGGAGTTTGCATTGCATTCCAAGCCAAATCTAAGAGGTAAATTCAATTTTAATTGATTTTTTTGTGTTTTTTTAACAAATAATTCATTGTAATTTGTAAAATCATTGTTTTTTTGAGTTTGCATATTTTTGTTACAAACCCTACTTGCAACTTAAATAATTTTAGAAACCCTACTTTTGCAGCCACATTCATTTGCAAATCAAACCATATTATTATTTTCACAATGTCTCAAACCCCAGTCAGAAAAGACCCTGCTTGGAAACATGTTGAAATCTTTCCCGGAATGAAAAGAGGAGACGCCAAATGTTTCTACTGCAAAACAATATATCATGGAGGCATAAATAGATTAAAATACCATCTTGCACACATACCTGCCCATGATGCAGTGGGTTGCCCTAGATCACCTCATGAGGTTGTTCGTGAAGTGCAGGTGCAATTAGAAACTTTTGAAAAGAAAAAGAAATGAAAAAGAAACAAAAGCAGGAGTTGGTGAGTATTGGAGTTGGACAGGGACTTGGTGTTGTTGGAGATGCTTCTTCCATGCCTTCATACCATCCTAGTGCTAGTGCTTGTGGTAGTGCTTTTGTTTCTGCATCAGCTATGCCTATGCGTACTCCTAGTTTTGGTGGCGCTGCTACTGCTAGTGGTAGTGGCAGTATTAGCATTGGCTCTAGAGTTCGTAAATCTAGGGTAGACTCATATTTTGTACCACGCACTACTCCTAGTTCCCAACAGTCGCTTGAGAACATGGGTTGGAACAAGGACGCACATGATGCAGCAAAAAAGACAATTGCAAACTTTTGGTACTACTACACCATTCCCTTCCATGTAGCCAAGTAATTCTTTTTCATTTAATTGTTTTAAAATTTATATTTAAATTTTAGAATCTAGATGTATCTCATTATCGAATTCAAATTTAAAGTTAAAAACTTAAAACTTTTTCATTTTACAATACTTATGTAACTTATTAATTTATTTATAACATGTTATAGGTCACCTTTTTGGCAAAACATGGTTGATGCCATAACCATATGTGGGGCGGGGTTCAAAGCCCCTAGTGAAGATGAATTAAAGGGCCCACTTTTGACTCAAAAGGTGGCAGATGTGAAAGCACAATTAGAGGAGCAACACAAGCAGTGGAGGATGATTGGTTGCACCATCATGACTGATGGTTGGACTAATAGGAGAAATAGGACGCTGCTTAATTTCCTAGTTTCCTCCGGAGGTAATTGTACTTCCCTCAATGCATTGGAATTTGAATTTGATTTAGTGATTAATAATTTAATATGGCTGATTTATGTTTTTTTATTTATTGAATAATTGGTTTTGCTTATTTTTTCAGGTAACACCATCTTCATGAAGTTCATTGATGCTTCTGCCCAATTCAAAAATGCCACATACCTGTGTGAGGCTATAGAGGGGGTGATAGCTGATGTGGGGGAAGAGAATGTAGTGCAAGTGGTGACAGATAATGCAGCAAATTATGTTGTTGCTAGTAGATTATTGATGGAGAGGCACCCTACTATATTTTGGACTCCATGTGCCGCCCATTGCATTGACCTCATGTTGGAGGATCTTGGCAAGCTCCCATGGATCAAAACATGTGTGGAAGCAGCAAAAAACCTATGCAAATTTGTATACAACCACACATGGGTGCTTAACCTTATGAGGCAATACACGGGGTTGAGGGAGTTGTCTCGTCCTGGCATCACCAGGTTTGCAACAAATTTTATCACGATGCAATCCTTGATTCGGTCAAGGGCAGCCTTAAGGCGCATGTTTACTAGTGAGGAGTGGTCTTCCTCATCCTTTTCTACAAGCACTGCAGGCATTGATGTGGCCGATTGCATTTTTGATGAGCAAGGGTTTTGGACACCAATGGACGAGATTGTGAAGGTAAAATTTAATTATTTATTATGTTTTAATTTTTAATCATATCTTACTTTTATTTGTTTATTTTCATTCACACTTATTTGTGAAACATGTTTGCACTTTGTAGTTTATTGAGCCCTTGCTAGTTCTCCTACGAGTTGCAAATGGGGAGAAGCCCGCAATGGGCTACATATCTGAGGGCATGGATAGGGCCAAAGAGGCCATTAGATCAGTCTATGGTGGAGTTGAGGAGAAGTATCGTCCCATTTGGGATATCATTGATAGGAGATGGCAAAACCAACTTCATAGGCCCATCCATGCAGCCACATGTTTCCTAAATCTGGCCTTCCAATTCCGTTGTGATTTCCATGCAGATAGAGAAATTCTTAGTGGGCTCTACACGACGATAGAGCGGATGTTGCCCGCTGTTACTACACAGATGGTGGGAGATAGATGCCTTCACTAAGGCACAAGGAGACTTCTTTGCACGTCAAATGTGCAAAGATAATAGGACAACATTACTGCCAGGTAAAAATATATTTAAGGGCATAATTTTCATCTATTTATATTATAATTTATTATTAAATGTTGAACTTGAACTTGAAACTTGAAATGAGATTGATTTTGTTTCTTTTTCTCATCTCAGATAGCTAGTGGCATATGTTTGGTTCTAATACACCGATCCTGCAAAATATTGCCATTCATATATTGAGCCAGCCATGCAGTTCATCTGGTTGTGAGCGCAATTGGAGTATGTTTGAGCACATACACTCCAAGAAGCGCAATAGATTGATAGTGGAGAGGATGAATGACTTGGTATATGTTCATTACAACCTTCGGCTCAGATACAAGAAGCTTTTTGACCACGACAAAACCCCGATTAGTCTAGAGGAGGTTGATCCACAGTCTAAGTGGATCACTGAGGCTACAAATGCAGTCTTTAGTGACGAGGACCTTGATTGGGTGGACGAGGCAGAGAGAGAGGCCAAGGTTGTAGCCATGGCTGAGGAGGAGGCTAGAGCACAAGGCATAGCTGTTGTCGGTGAGAGTGGCATGGAGAGTTAGACACAGGAAGAGACTATGGCTGCAGCTGCAACATCATCCAAGACCCTTAGATGCCTTCTTAGGAAGGATGTTGGCTCCACTATGCCATAGGGCATAGAGTCATAGACTTATAGCTATTGTTTTACTTTTGATATTTCATATTTGTATGGAACATTTGATGTCATGGATTTCATATTCCATGAGTTTTGTATACATTTGACTAATTTTATATATCTAAGTATGCTATTTCCTTCAGCAGCGCAACTACAATTTGTGTACTTTATACTTATGTAATCGTTGTATACTTGTGCATGTGATCAAATTTGCTTTTATTTGTGTTGTATTCAATAAAGGGTGCTTGAAACAAGTAATAAATCTTTAAAAATCTCTAAATTTCTAGGGTTTTTTCAACTTTTTTCATTTTGCCGCGTATGCGCCGCGTCTGAGTCCCAAGTCGCCCTCGCCGAGTCTGAGCCGCGTCCGAGTCTCGTTACAATGATTATAATACAAATATCATCTATTAGTAATTATAAATATCATAATAGTTAAGGTAATATTCACAAGAAAAACAACATAAAAATAATATTTATACAAACCAATACTATTATTAAATGGCATTGCCTTAGCTAATACATAAATAACAGTGATCCCTAGCAAAAAAGACAATAATTATTATTAATAAGACAAACAGCAACCGGTATGCCAATAGCCATGATTAGTGGAAGAAGCAACTACCAAATGCAAGAGATACGTCACCCTAGAGAGGTGCGATTAATGCCAAAAGGCATGAGACTTGAAGAGTCGTGTCCTTGGGCAGATCAAGTCATCTATATGTGCTAGGTAATTTCAAACAAGAGGAGGGGGAAATAAAATAAGGAAAGAGGACAGGACAATCAGCTTATCGGCTGGTATATATCAGTCCATGAATTCAGATTATAATTAGCATAATCTTGATATCAGATTATAGCTAAGTTACCGATTCGTTTTTGGATTCGGGTACGGGTACACGAATCCGGTACGGGATTCGGCAAAAAAAAAAAATTGGATTTGGGTACAGCTTGGGTACGGCAATACAAAAAACATATAAAAATCAGAAATATATACATATTTGCAGTAGTAATTAAGTTCAGAATACACCACCATATTAATAGTCTAATAACATAGCAAAAATACATCACCACTTTCATAGTCACTAAGTCAAATATTAAAATATTAGTGATTACTCGATTGTCATGATATAAAATTATAAATTAAAGTTCAAACATAAAATGTCAAACGTTTACAATCAGCCATTATTGATCATTGATCAATCTGAATCATATGGGTCATCACTATCAAACAAACTAGCATTATTAGATGCTACATTTTGCGTAGAACCACAAATAGCATTCGTGGACACTCGCACAAGCACTGCCACTAGCAGTAGCAGTAGCACCGACACTACCACTCTCACGATCAGTAGCTGCTTCAGGCTCATACTCATCATCAATATCAAGTGCAGCTAAGTGACTTGTGGAAGCATCCAAGTCAAGCTGCTCTGGCTCAATATCCCACCTCCTTGTGTCTCCTTCTTTGTAGGAAGTTTGCTTGTGTGTAAGGAGGCGCAAGTTTGAATGCACATACACCAAGTCCTCTGCCTTTTTTGAATGCAGCCTATTGCGTTTTATTGAGTGGATGAAGGAGTATGTGCTCCAATTCCTCTCTGATGAAGATGAACTAGCAACCTATTAAGAGTCAAGACCAAATTAAATAGTTAAGAGTTACAAAATTTAACTAAACAAAATTATTAATTAATATAAAATTATAAATTAAAATTAAAATTACAAACTATAAAACTTACTTGGGATAAGATTTTTATTGCAATTGGTTGGATGTGCATGTATTCTTGCCCATGGAAATACCACCAACTATGACCATCTACCCTGTACTTGTCTCGAAGAGCATCAAGATTCTGAGCAACACTACCGGAGCATGCAAAAGCCATGAACTCAGCCCTCACTCGATCACGTTGGTCACGATCAGTGAAGAGTCTCCGAATTGCTGCCTTGTAACCTTGAGCCACTTCAACATCCCTATATGGAGCAACTCTTGATGTAACAGAAAGAAGCTCAGGACTATAATATTTGGGACTCAATGCAAAAGCAAGAAGATGCAATGGAGTGGTCATTTTGTTCCATCTATCAACCATGATTTCCTGTAGCTCTTTGAAGAACTTTTCATCAGGATCTTCCTCTTTTGCATTGATGATGGTTTTCATCTTCTCAATCATTGAGTCGATACCATCATATACTTCTCCCAAACAAGGTCTATCCATGTCTGTGTAACGGATCATGCTCAGTATAGGCTCAGTGAAACTGACCAGGTACTCAACACGATCCCACCAACAATCATCTAGTATCCTTTGCCTGATCCTATTTGCCCTTTCACTGCTAGATTGCTTCCATATGGCCCAATTAGGGCTGATTACCATGGCACAAAGTGCCTCACGAACCTTTATAAGTCATCTCAACACAATTGTGTTGGAGGCAAAACGGGTCTCTGCAACCTGTTTGGAAATCAAAATTAAAATTAAAATGTAATTTAAATTTACAAAATCAAAATTTAAAATTAAAAGAAAACTAAAAATTTAAGAATATTGAGAATTTCAATTAACTTACCTTCAACAATTCCAATTTTGAGAATTGTCTAAATATTCCTTGTGTCATATGGTGGTTGGTGACAAACATCTGGATGTCTTCGCCCTCAGCATACACCTGTTTGATCCACTCAATTTTGGATCCAATTTTTTGTAGCATTAGATTGAGGGAGTGGACAGCACAAGGTGTCCAAAAAATGTGTGGATACTTCTCCTCAATCAATAACCCAGCAGCCCTACAATTTCTGGCATTGTCGGTTATAACTTGCACAACATTTTGATGGCCCACATCTTCAATGGCTTGGCAAAGGATGTTAGCAATAAATGGACCATCTTTCACCTGTCCCTCACAATCCACTGCTCTCAAAAACATTGCCCCTTTAGGGGACACGGCAATAACATTGATCAATGGGCGATTTTTTGCATCTTTCCATCCATCAGAAACGATGGTCACCCCTGTTTCAATCCATGAATCCCTTATGGGCTTCAAAGAGTCTGCTACATGTTTCACCTCTTTCTCCAATAAGGTGCAACGCACCTTCTCAAAACTTGGGCCCTTATACCCCTTTGGAGCCTCATTAATAGATTTCACCATTTTTTGCCAATATGGTGAACGAACAACGTTGAATGCCAATCCATTGGCATAGACACATCTTGCTATGTCTTGATCAGCAATCTCTCTTGCCTCATTCTGAAATGAAACTTCCAACGGTCCCTTAGATCTTTTATTTGATGAGGGCACGGTTTGCTCTTGAGGGATGTTCATAAATGGATGGCTTTCTGTAGGTGGAATATAAGTAGGTGGTGTAGGGGGTTTCATGGATTGAGATCCTTTCTTCAAAGGATGGTTTTTTTTAACACTAGTAGCTTTTTGATCTGCTTTTTCTTGCTCAGCAATATATTTCAACACTATGTCATCTGCAAGGCCTTTGCCATCACCTTCTGGAGGTCCCGGACAAGGTTTGATGCCAATATCAGGGATACTACACAAGTGGGCTTTCACTCGACTGTATGAGCTCGTGTATTGAACTTTGCAATGACCACAAATCCAAACAAATACTCCACCACCTAGACATTGTTGAACCATTTCTACATATTTCCAAAGGGGAGAGGTTGCACTTATTTTGAAACGAGATTGGCCTGAATTAGAAGCAAATGCCATTGTAATACCTAAGGGCCAGGGCACAATAGATTGAAATAATTTTGGTATTGAAATTTGAAACTAAAAAGCTTAAAAGAATGAGAACAATCAACAAAAGTAATAGTAATACAATAAAAACAAAACAAAATAGTTCATTTGTTAAACAGAAACTTAAAAAAAATGTAAAAAAAAAATCAAAAAATTTCAAAGAAACCTACCTTTTTTGAACAAATCTTGCTCTACAGTCTTCTTGAATCTTGGCAAACACTTGCAAGTGCTTAGGAATAGCACAGCAATCAACCTTGAACAACCAACGATCAGCCTTCAACTCTGTTCGAGCTTGTGCAAGCAAGAGAGCAAGTTCAGCAATGGAGGCAAAAAAAATCGTTTTTCTTTCACAAATTGTTAAAATGAAATTGTTTTTACCTATTTAGTGTGTTTGGAGGTCGAAATTAGGGTTGCAATGAATATTTTAATGTTTAGAAGTCAACATAAGGTCAAACAAATAATAAAAAATGATTAAAAAAAGACGTTTTTTTTCGGACTGGGCTTTTTGACACGAAAAACGTCGCGGATTCGGCTCAGATTCGTCACGCCGAATCCTGGAAGAATCCGCAGTGCCATGAAGAATCCGATACGTATCCACAGGCAAAAAACCGAATCATGGACGAATCTGTACCGTACCGTACCCGAATCTCGTACCCGAATCGTACCGTATCGTATCCGGAGGCTAAGTATGGCGAATCGGTAACTTAGGATTATAGTTAGTATACTTAGGATTTTAGATTATAGTTAGTATAATATAGTTTATGATTCAGATTATATTAGATGGCATAATTAATTTATAGTTTCAGATTTGTGAACTAATTTATATTATGGTAGGATCCCTATATAGATTATAATGTATTGATCAAGTATGAACAATACTCATAATGTAGGATCAAGGTTTCATGCATATCATGACTCATATTCTATGATAGCATAATCATAATCTCTTATGTATTGCTGATATGATTATTTGCAAATTTGAGTTTGGTTAACTTACTATGTGTGTATTTGCACCATGATAGGAGAAGGGGGATTACAAAGGGGACAATGATAGGGCACTACCTAGGTATGCCACCTCCTATAGTGGAGAACCTAAGTGTTCTATAGTGGAGGACCAAGTGTCCTATAAAGGAGAACCTATGTGTTCTATAATGGAGGACCAAGTGTCCTATAATAGAGAACCTAAGTGTTCTATAGTGGAGGACCAAGTGTCCTATAATGGAGAACCTATGTGTTCTATAATAGAGGACCTAGTGTCCTATAATGGAGGACCACTGTGTCCTATAATGGGGGACCAAGTAGTCCCAAGGAGGCCAAAGGGGTACTGCCTTTGGGCCTAGGAGAGTAGAGCCACCAAGACACCCTTCATAACCTCACTCCCCTATCATGATGTAACAATATAAGGACATCAATCATGAGGAAATGGGCAAAGATGGCAAGATGAGGGGATAACAGCAAAATTAGAATCCTCACTAGGAAGACCACCTCATATGAATGGCATGGGCCACATGAGGCCAAAGGGGTACTGCCTTTTAGCCCAAAGGGTACTGCTTTTGGGCCTAGAGAGGCTAAGGACACCCCATCAAGTCACTCTCTTCCATGTTCACCCATGGTTGAACATCCCTAGGATAAGGCAATAACTAGATTAACGAATTTACTATAGATTTACTAATGTTTAATCATGATACTCTACCTGTTAAGTTATCATTGTAATTTTTCTCTAACTTGTTTGTAGGGATTAAATCAAGCCAAGGTGCTCTCTAAATCCTCTATTTGTTTGGAAACTTATAATTTAGAATAAAACCAAAAATATTCCTATTAGGGACATTACAGCTAAGCAGTTGGATGTTCAAGCAAAGAATATCTAGGATACACAGTCAAATTAGAATTTTCAGTTGTTTAAAGATTTGGATCTCATAATCAATGAATATATTTTGCACTCTAATTTTTATCTTATTCCTATGGATGGTTTAGATATGGTGCTTGGTTATGCTTGATTAGAGAATCTAGGTTTTATTATCATTGATGTGCAAAAAAGGTTCACAATGCTTTCGTATGGTAAATAGAAGTTGAAATTGCAGCACATTTATGTATTGAAGATGAGCTTGAAGGAAAGAACAAAGCAGTGCATACAGAAGAATATGAAAAATCTAAAGAAATTATTAAAGAATCTAAAGGACATATTGAAGAATCTGAAGAACAAAGCAATGAAGAATCTAAATAAAGCACATGGGAGAATCTGAAAAAGTAAATGGGGACGTTGGATTTTTGTGAGGGAAGCCCATGCCCTTCTTCTACTCAGAAGGAAAAGGATCAGGTAGATGACAATGTTGAAGGGTCAATGGGAAAAAAACAAATATTGGAAGGATTGTAGTATATCAACATCCACATTCCCATGAGGGCCATCAAGCAAATATCATGAAGACGTAGTGTGGAGCATTAGAAGAGCAGCAATTCTGGACAGACAAGGAATCAAGATACAAACACTAGATATGCTTGCTATCAAAATCCAATGACTATGATAGACAAGAAATGAGAAAAACAACAATAGGGACATAAAACGCAGAAAAGCATCAACTATGGAAAAGGATGGAACCAACTTAGCCCAAAGGAATCATGCAAAGTTGCATGGAAACAAATACAATATTGAATATGGATATGGATTAAGCAAAATTTCAAGATCCCCTGATATAGATACAGTTGGATACAACAATTACAAAAATATGCATATATTCAATTGTTTATATGTCTTGGGGTATACAACATAACTTTAAAAATATTTATTTATATTAATATATATTTTCATTTTTATATTTTATATTACAATATTTCTTTTGTTATATTATGTTTGTCTTCAGTGATTTATTAGCCAATAGAATTTGTTACTGCAGGCTTAGAATGTGAATATTTGTCAGTCCAGTAAAATTGTTAGATATCACCCAGGACAATATTTCCAGCAATTGGTGCATTTGTTTGCGCAATACCAGCTGTCAAAGCAGCAGGCATCTGTTCATCTAATAAACCCATGGCAGCCTGTGTGGGTGACCACTGTGAATTTGTAACATTATTGAATACTTAAACTAATTATTCTCACCAACTTTATCCTTTTATTAGATTACAAATATTTCTCCACCTGCCTGCCAAAGACCATAGGGTAGAACAAGAAGCCATGTACTTCAGCACCTCGCCCACTGCTCGCTGCCTCCTCTCCCCAAATCTGGCAGTTAATATATTCTGAAAATGAGCCCATATTTATGTCATCCTTCTCGCTTGCAGGCTACCCAACAATCTTTTCCCAGCTAGTTTCCTTTTTAAATGTTATTCGGTATTCCTTATCATTGTCTTCTCTGTGTGCATATTTTCAAGGAAATGTGTTATTACATGCTGTGTTGTGTCAGCACATGTTTTTTTTTTCATTTTGCTCCATATTACACTTTTCGCTTTGGCAATCTGTGCAGTCATGATGTGCCATGCTTGGAGTTTGAATATTGCTGGAATTTCTTGCTTTTAACGTTTGTGCATGGTGCAAATTCTGTGTCAATTTATTGTAACACACCAAACTGTTCATAAGTTCAAAATATTACAAATTTACAAATTCACTTATTAGTACATCCAGCAGGTATGCACAGAAATAAATAGCAGTGTTGCTGTGTAAATTCCTTTCTTTATCAGTGTAGCTGCATTTATGTATTTATCTCGCTCTGTTGGTCTTTCCATTCAATGTATGTTGAACATTTGACACATTGTTCCACCAAGTTTCTGGGATGAGAACAGCAGGGGACAGGGGGGACACATGTCCAGGACAGCTTTTCTGGGAGCTCATTCTTTTAGGGGACAGCAGGGGGCAGCAATAAAAAATATAGGAAATTTCAAATATTCATAAGACAAGGCATTCATCATATACATTACAGAACCTTATTACATAACATTACAGCTAAATTGAGATTTCACATGAGAATCAACACACAAATTAAAAAAAAATTCATTGCTTTCATTTTCAGTGTGCATACACATTATATAAAAATTACAATGTGCCAAAAACATAGAAAATCTTCCTTGGAAATTTTGTTTACAATTATATTCACAATAAATCCATAATTTCATATCTTGTTAATAAGCTTGTAGAAACCCTAGTTTCCCTCTGTTTCTGATTCTGACTGAGTTTTGGTTTGTTTTTGCAATTTTTGATTGTTTTTGGTTTTTTGACTGTTTTTGAGTTTTTTTGCATAAATAATGAAGATGGCGATTTTGAAAGAAATTGCAAATAAATTCTATAAAAATAAATCAACACTGAAAGCGGTAGATTCTTTTGCTAATAATGATGCCAGTCTATCTATTACTCTGAGATGATTACAATAAAGATCCAAATACATGCAAATAGAAAGGCAATGATTTTTTTATTTAAAAACCTGGAAATTGCAACAAGCTGGAAAAGAGCCAGATATGGTACGGCTGCAAGTAAACTCCTTTCTCCCACCTTCTGACGTTCCAAAACAATGCTAAGAATATAGGCGCTTAAGCTAGTGATGGCAGACTGCACCCAAGGTAGGCGTTTTGCTTCTGGAAGAAAGTACGCCCTTCTCATGAAAGGTACGGCCTGATATTGAATGGTACGGCTGACAGCAGCAATAAATGATTATGTACGGCTTCCTTAAAACTCTCCAGATCTCCCTGAAGTATGCGCCTCTATGCAATAACTCTTCTGAATAAAAATCTCTTTGATAACTCTGAAGGTATAAACCTCTGTGAAGCTCTGTAATTTCTTCTGGATGAAGAAATTCCTCTGCCTGGCAATAAATCAGGTGATATCTCACACCCTCTGAATCGCTCTCACTGGAGATGGCTCGTTCCCCAATGCATTCGAGACTGAAACCCTAAGTTTCTGTGCTCAGACCAAACTTGATCAATTTTCAATAACTCAATATGACATAATGGCCAATTCCCAAGGCAAAACCCTTTATTCATTGAAAAGTGCGATTTCCTTAATAATAGGGAATATTAAAATTTGAACTTTTAATTCTTTTATTATTTCCATAGTCTCAGCTCAAATATTAAATCATAAATTTAATTGCCAAATTGGCCCCTCTCTGATGATGGCGACCCCCTCCAACAGAATCACTTAAGTTATAATTTAATATTATAACTTTATATTATAATCTTCAAATAATTAATATTTAATTAATACAATTAAATATTAATATCTCTCTCGTTATTCATCCGATGACTGATCCGTCTGAAGCTGACGAACACTGAAGTGATTCTGAACACTGCCAAAACCATACTGCTAAAAATAGCAGGGGTCCCACGCCGACTGCCAAGAACTGCTAAAAATAGCAACTTATGCTAGAAATATCCGAACGAGCCCGAACGAAAGCCAATTGATCAAAACCTGACAAATCTGAAGTTGAGCCAAGCTCCGAAACGACCCTCTAACCACTCTATCAGCCTATGAGGGTCTCATGATAGGCTAATCTTACGAACTCTGATGCTCGCCAAAAAATGGGGACATTACAGTCCGCCCTCCCTGAAATTGCTTGTCCCCAAGCAATCTCCACTGCAAAGAAACTCCAATCCTCGGGAGGCCCAAATGAAAAACTGTGAAATGTCCCACACATCACGAACTGTCTCCCGTAACATCAACAAAAACTCAACTGCGCAAGCTATCCCTGGATCCCAAACCCAGAGTGAAAATCTGTCATGTCTGTCAACCTCAAACTGCCACCGAGCTCTACTGCCACCCACTTCACCATGTTGAGAATAGTGAAGTAACCCAATGGGACCCATCCAATACTCGGTACCAAAGCTATCGCCACCGGGATCCCAATACAATATGAATTCACATCCACCTGCTATGCAGAGATAAAAACTTCTAGAAGCATCTGCTACACCGAATCTCTCCCTGTCCTCTGCTAAACCCTCATGGATGTGATAACTGTCCAAGCCATCATGCCAACAAACACCATAGTCGCCCTGTAACCATGTACCCGTATGAAAAATCTGCGACATAGAAGTAGCAAGCCCTGCCAAATACATATCGGCATGATGGATAACTGACTGCTGTCTCTGCAAGTAATTCCCCACAAACAACTGAGTCGAGTACTTGCAGCTACTAATCCCATCTTGTGAAGATGGTAACTCTGCACACAGCAATGAATTACTCCCCTCGACTGCACCAAGAGAATCACCCTGTGCACAAGAATGGTGCATTGAATACGAATCATGTACAGGTGGATCAAAGAAAAAACTATAAGCACTCCTCACCGTGTACACCTCATTAAACTCCTGTGAGTCTGTGGGAGTCGCGATGCACTGGAACAATCCCAAACACTACGATTATCACCCAACCCAGAACTAATATCAAGAGTACGATCAGCTTCCAACTCGAAGAGTGGGTTATCATAGATCAAACCACCATCAAATTCAAATAATGGATTATTCACAAACTGCACGATCACTCCATACGGATCTGAATCATCCATCTCTGAATCGCTGGAATAATAAATTAAATCGTACTCCTGACTCGGCTCAACCAGCTGCTGATCATAATCAACTGCATCGGAAAAAATGATTGATTTGCTTCCAGGAGAGGGAAACAAATCAACATAAGAAGCAATCTCCCAACTGGATGATTCTCTGGATATCTTCTGTGAAGATGGACAAGTGTCGAGGGTTGTCACACAACTCTCTAGTGAATCAACAACCATGTCACAGGAACTATCAATGATCTGTCTTACATCACCTATCATTGGACTAATCTCAGGAGAACCTGGTGCAACGTGTGGCTCACTGCAACTCTCAACCGGTACACTCCTCCCATCTGTATCAACTACACCTGTGACCGTGATGGATGTAACCACATCCTCAACATATCCCTCACTGCTATGAACCATGGGTGTATGCTCCTCACCAACTGCTGCCATGGAAATCTGAACTCTATCAAAAGATGGTGAAGATAGTGCCAAACTCAACGCCACGGTAAGCTTCTCAATTTGTAACTGTGACTCTCGAAGAGCCAACTGGGTGCTCTGCAATGAGTCCATAGTCACCTCAAGCGCATGAGTGAGCTCATCAATCTGCTCCTCCTTCTCCTTCAATGCATCATAACAAATGCAATCCCACTCGAGAAGAAAATCCCTGTCCGCAAGTAGTTTTAGGTAGTTTTGTTTCATCATTCCAATTGCTTCTCGAAGTGCATGTATCTCTGCAAGGGAAAAACCACTATCACCGTGCTCACCTGTCATTGGAGTACTCCAACCGTAGGTAGCCAACATCTGACGAGCAACATCAAAATGTTCGAGGGTTGTGGCAATCATATTGTCATTCACTTGCAGTTGCCCAACCAAATGATGAGGATTTTGTAACTTATGACCCCCATACAAGTTTTTCGGTTCACAATATGCACTATGATATGAAGTTGATTCGTCATCGCTTAATACATGATAAGCAGCATCATGTGTACTTTCATTCATGCACACCTCAACATCTACGGTACTGCTGCTTTGTCCCTCAAAGGATGGCTCAACTGGCAAGGTAGAAGTTGCTGGTATGACAGTATCTTCACACGCTTCTACTCCAAAAGTAACTGCATGCCCATCCAAAACATGATCCTGAGATTCCATATCAACATATGAATCCTCTAGCTTGTTTTCAAAGGTCTGATCCGGAAAATCAGACTCACCATGACATAAATTCTCAACACCAAATGCATCACTAGTACCCAACTCTTGAGTCTCTTCATGTGACAACTCAATAGGATTACTTTGCATATGTGAAACCGCTGCTGTCTCATGCTCACGCGAAGTTTCATCATCGCTGTCATAAAAATCAGAAGTAGCCTCCATAGTAGAAACTTCTTGAGTCACCTCTTGCAAGGACGATGTAGGTAAATCATTACCCAAAGCTGTGCTAGTGTTTTCTTGAATCCAATCAGCACTTCTATCAAATTCATCACATAAATTTCTGCATTCTTCATAGGAATCGGAAGATATCAAATCATTTTGATGAAGAGTTGTATCATCCTTATGTGTAGATTCTCTATCCTTTTCAGGTGTAAACAACTCATGAGCTATAGTGAGATATTTCTTCCTTGCAAACTCTGTCTTGTGGCTAAGACTCGGGTGCAAATCCATGTAATTCATGAAAGGAAGTTCCCTTTTAATTTTCTGAGGTAGAATGCTATACTCCTGAAACATGCTAAACACTTCTCTTTCTGTGTTTTGTGGTGTTCTGTCAATGGTAATCCTTTCGCTGGCCTCAGGTGGTGCTAATTCCCACTCGTCGTTCGCTGCCCTAAGTGTACCAACGAACAAACCCTCATGCTTCTCACCTGCTATAGCCTCATCGGGCTCCTGTCTCGTGAAAGTGGGCCTAGTAGGCCTATCTGCTGTCCGTGACACTGTCCTAGAAGCTCTTCGTGACCCTACATCACTCCTGTCATCGTCACGATGTGGTGACGGTCTCCTCGAAGTACCCAATCTCTGCAGTGCCATTGCCACCTGCTGTAATACATCATCGGAACGCCGTTGTCCTGCACGAAGATCTCTGAGTGCATGCAAGACCTCTGCATCATCCTGATCTCTGTTATTTTGTGGGATCTCTGTCCCAGGTATATCTGTTCTGTCAGCCCTGTCATTCCTGTCAGCCATGTCTCCTGGCTGCCTGCTCAAACTGCGTTGCCTTTCAATCAAGGCTCGTCTGCGAGTATAGTACCTGTATGTCTCAAACTCTTCTGGCTGCATATGATGGCTAAACCCTCAGGATGGCAGGATTTAGCTCTGATACCACTGTAGAAACCCTAGTTTCCCTCTGTTTCTGATTCTGACTGAGTTTTGGTTTGTTTTTGCAATTTTTGATTGTTTTTGGTTTTTTGACTGTTTTTGAGTTTTTTTGCATAAATAATGAAGATGGCGATTTTGAAAGAAATTGCAAATAAATTCTATAAAAATAAATCAACACTGAAAGCGGTAGATTCTTTTGCTAATAATGATGCCAGTCTATCTATTACTCTGAGATGATTACAATAAAGATCCAAATACATGCAAATAGAAAGGCAATGATTTTTTTATTTAAAAACCTGGAAATTGCAACAAGCTGGAAAAGAGCCAGATATGGTAGAAACCCTGTTCTCCCTGATTTCTGAAAACTGACTGCTTGATTGTTTTTTTCTTGTTTTTGCGTTTTTTTTTTGAAAGAAAATACTGAATAAATTTATATAAAATAATGCAACACCGGAAATGATAAAATCTTTTGAAAATAATAATGCCAGACTATTTATTACTCTGAGATGATTACAATAAAGATCCAAATACATGCAAATAGAAAGGCAATGATTTTTTTATTTAAAAACCTGGAAATTGCAACAAGCTGGAAAAGAGCCAGATATGGTACGGCTGCAAGTAAACTCCTTTCTCCCACCTTCTGACGTTCCAAAACAATGCTAAGAATATAGGCGCTTAAGCTAGTGATGGCAGACTGCACCCAAGGTAGGCGTTTTGCTTCTGGAAGAAAGTACGCCCTTCTCATGAAAGGTACGGCCTGATATTGAATGGTACGGCTGACAGCAGCAATAAATGATTATGTACGGCTTCCTTAAAACTCTCCAGATCTCCCTGAAGTATGCGCCTCTATGCAATAACTCTTCTGAATAAAAATCTCTTTGATAACTCTGAAGGTATAAACCTCTGTGAAGCTCTGTAATTTCTTCTGGATGAAGAAATTCCTCTGCCTGGCAATAAATCAGGTGATATCTCACACCCTCTGAATCGCTCTCACTGGAGATGGCTCGTTCCCCAATGCATTCGAGACTGAAACCCTAAGTTTCTGTGCTCAGACCAAACTTGATCAATTTTCAATAACTCAATATGACATAATGGCCAATTCCCAAGGCAAAACCCTTTATTCATTGAAAAGTGCGATTTCCTTAATAATAGGGAATATTAAAATTTGAACTTTTAATTCTTTTATTATTTCCATAGTCTCAGCTCAAATATTAAATCATAAATTTAATTGCCAAATTGGCCCCTCTCTGATGATGGCGACCCCCTCCAACAGAATCACTTAAGTTATAATTTAATATTATAACTTTATATTATAATCTTCAAATAATTAATATTTAATTAATACAATTAAATATTAATATCTCTCTCGTTATTCATCCGATGACTGATCCGTCTGAAGCTGACGAACACTGAAGTGATTCTGAACACTGCCAAAACCATACTGCTAAAAATAGCAGGGGTCCCACGCCGACTGCCAAGAACTGCTAAAAATAGCAACTTATGCTAGAAATATCCGAACGAGCCCAAACGAAAGCCAATTGATCAAAACCTGACAAATCTGAAGCTGAGCCAAGCTCCGAAACGACCCTCTAACCACTCTATCAGCCTATGAGGGTCTCATGATAGGCTAATCTTACGAACTCTGATGCTCGCCAAAAAATGGGGACATTACAAAGCTACAAAGATCACACTTCAAACAACCAACTTGATTTAGTTTGCATGTTAATTTTTTCCTTGTGAAATAAGCATGGTTGTATTTTAGTCCTGAAAGAAGAGTGTTATCTTTTTATCTTAAACAGATTGTGTTGTTTCTAGATAGAGTTTGTGCATGTCCTCCATGGAAGGAAAACAATAACAAGAAGCTAACCTTGAGGAACATATCTACACCAGCAACCAAATTAACAATAGGTAGTTGTTTTTCTCTATGATAAAATCTCCTTTCTAAAATAAAAGATAATAAGGGTGGTTCAAATACTACTCATGGATCATCCCCATTGACACTTGTCCTTCCTATATATTAGGATGCAAAATAATTTGTTAAATTATATAGATGCTATTAAGCTTGCAAGCTGATGGCATGGACTATCTTTAGTTACATAGCATGATGATTAAATACAATTATGTTTTATAAACCTTTAAATAAAATAGTTTACAAGTGAATTGTACAAAGCTTTTGCTGGATTTCAATCAAGGTGCCACAATACCCTCAATATCACGATGAGAGAAAGATGTGTCAAAAAATAGAATAAGTGAATTGTTTAAGAAAATGGTTTTCAAAGGATTAAAAGAAAAATATGTAAGAGATGTGCTTACTTCCTATAAGATTCACCTGTAATGGAGATGAGAACACATGACCCATGATCTAGGTGAGCTAAGCAAGTTACCATAGCTATTGCCTAAAGAAAAAATATTAGCCATTCCAATAAAGAATAACAACACAAATATGCATAATAATACAATATAATATTCCATAAGTGCAAGATTACAATGCTATGAGCCCATTACCCAAGTGTGAACTGTTAATGATAATAGACAGCGTCGATATAATGCTCTAGCTTGATAAATTAAATAATAGCCAGGAAGCTATTTAATTTATTTATACTTGGCACGAGTTTTGAAGAAGTCATATTGAATGAAGATTATATGAGGCCGACCTCATTCATATTATTTGCGATTTTCTCTTTGATCATTCTTGGTGGCCGACTCTATTTTTTGAAGACAACTTTTCAGCTCTAGCTGACTTGTAATTATTAAGTTCACACCTCTTCAAATCGTATAAATAAGAGATCACTTTATCATTTGTAAATTATCATTTTAAGTTCGACTTCATTCAAGCAAAGTAAATTCAGCAAAGTGCGAATTGCATCAAGAGCAGAGTGCGAATTGCATCAAGAGCAGATTGCGAATTGCATCAAGAGCAGATTGAGAACTGCATTAAGAGCAGATTGCGAATTGTTTAAGGACAGAGCTAGATATTGGAAGGTGCAGATTATCATCTGCCATTGCATCCTGTGTAGGTGCTGAAGGTTGGCCTTGTGATTGGCCTCATTGTAAAAAGAATTGTTGCCATTATTCTTATATAAGAGAGATCTTTTGTTGCTGGGTTTTTCTCCCTCAAGAGGAGGGTTTTCCCAAGGTACCTGCTGTGTCATTATGTCTGTTTTTTGAATTAATTTTCAGTGCATATAATCTGTTCATTTAAATTTACATGGTATCAGAGCGGGTTTGAGAGGATCGTGATCAGATTATTGCTAATCAGCATACCCTATTGTTCACTTAATCAAGATGGTGAATGGTTTGAAGGTTGAAGATAGACTCGAAGGTGCATCCAACTTCACATCATGGAGATTCAAGATCATGCTTACCTTGCGTGAAAATGACTTGGGTGAGTTCGTGGAGTCTAGCACTTCTGAACCTGAGGAAAAAGAAAAGTTGCAGTGGCTGAAGAAAGACATTAAAGCAATGAAGATATTGGTTGATTCCGTAAAGGATCACATTGTTCCTATCATCTCTAAGTTGAAGACAGCGAGAGATATGCTCAAGACCTGGGAAGAAATGTATGAAATCAACAATACCAGTCAGGCACTTGCACTAAAGCAACAACTTCATCATGTGAAGATGACAAAAGGTGAATCAGTGATTGCATACTTTATGAGGATTGCAGATTTGAGAGATCAGCTCTCTACAATTGGGCATATGGTTGATGACAAGGATCTGACTATGCTCGCTCTCAATGGGCTGCCTTTGTCTTGGGAATCATACATTCAGGGAATCAGTGCAAGGTCAAAATTGCCTAAGTTTGATCGCCTAAGATCTGATTGCATTCAAAAGGAATCAACGTTGGTGGCAAGAGGCGTTGGTCAAAGTTCAAAGAATGAAGATATTCATGTTCTCGCCTCCCATACTTCAAAGAAGAAAGGAAAAGATGGAAGGAAAGGATTCTACAAGAGGAATCGCGACAAGGGAAATGATGATGCACCTCCATCTAAGAAGAAGAGGGATATGTCAAAGATTCAATGTTTTAGGTGTGATAAGTTTGGGCACTTCGCCAAGTATTGTCCAACTAGACCTAAGCAACAGGTCACCGTTGCGGATGTTGATGATGCCTCTCCTCAAAAGGATTCAAGTGAATATTTGTTCTATTCAGCATTATCAAGCAGTGTACCTTCCGACACCAACACTTGGATAATCGACAGTGGTGCTTCACGACACATCACCGGCTTTATGGAGCACTTATCAAGTTTGGTGGAAAAGGAGTCTTCTGAACAAGTCATCATTGGAGATGATGCTAGCTACTCCGTGAAAGGAATTGGGACCTCTACACTTCATTTGGATTCCGGCATATCACTTCAATTGGGTAATGTTCTTTATGTTCCTAGAATCAAGCGCAATCTTATTTCTATATCAGCTTTGGAAGATAAAGGATATCAAGTTGCCTTCTCCAAAGGCAAAGTTCTAGTATGGATGGAGAACTCTAGCTTCAAGGATGCTCAAGTAATTGGAGTTAGACATGAAAACCTTTACAAGGTCTGCACACATTCATTACAAGCTTTGGTTCATGACTCTTCAAGTCTATGCGATCTTTGGCATCGGAGATTGGCTCATCTACACTTCCGAGCTTTACCTATCATGGAGAAGATGGTGACGGGCCTTCCTAAGTTCACTCAAGAGCACGAAGGTACTTGCAAGGGCTGCGCATTGGGTAAGAATATAAAAGCCCCCTTTCATAGTAGAGAAAATAGATCTAAGTATATTTTAGAGCTTATTCATTCTGATTTATGTGGTCCTATGTATGTTCCTTCTTCGAGTGGTTTCTTGTATTATGTTCTTTTCATTGATGATCACTCTAGGAAGACTTGGATTTATTTTTTGAAATCTAAAGAGTCTGAGGAGTGTTGGATAGGTTTAAAGAGTTTAAAGCCTTGGTAGAAAATATTTCTGGTAAAAGAATTAAGGTCCTCAGATATGACAATGGAGAATACACCTCTGGTAGTTTTTGGAATTTTTGTATTGATGCAGGAATTAAGAGGGAGTTCTGTGTTCCCTATAATCCTCAACAAAACAGTGTTGCAAAAAGAAAGAACGAACGATTGTGGAAGCAGCGAAGGCCATGATCCATGATCAAGATTTGCAAACCTTCCTATGGGCAGAAGCTTCCAGGATAGTTGTGTATGTTCAGAACAGAAGTCCTCATAAGATCTTGAACAATATGACTCCAGAAGAAGCCTTTACAAGGAAGAAGCCTGAAGTCAGTCACTTGAGGATCTTTGGATGTCCTGTCTATGTTCATGTTCCCAAGGAAAAGAGAACCAAGTTGGAGCCTTCTGGCAAGAAGGGAATATTTGTGGGCTACAGTGAGACCTCAAAAGCCTACAGAATTTACATTCCAGGTCAAAAGTTGATCGAGATCAATAGGGATGTCACATTCGAGGAAGATGTTGCATTCAGGAGATCCAGGGGGATTCATATGGAGATTGATAATGAAGAGTCTCCTCAAGATATGGAAGTTGACCATACTCCTGAGATTCAGAGGGAGACTTCAGAACCAAAAGAAGATATTGATCCTTGAACCCTTGGAACCTACTAATGGGCCTACTGACATTGTTATTGGGAGAAAGAGACCTCTATGGGCCATTGCACTATGCAAGAGGCTGAAAGCTTTGCAGCTCCTAGAGGCACATTCAGAGAAAGCAAAAGGCCACATAAGTTCTCCAGTTATGTTGCCTTGATGAGTCAAATTATAGAATCCGAGCCTACCTGTGTTGAGGAAGCATCTAGTCATCAAGTTTGGAGAGATGCTATGGCAGAGGAGTATCAGTCAATTCTTAAAAATGATGTTTGGGATATTGTTCCTAGACCCGAGGGCAAGTCTGTGGTATCTTCTAAATGGCTATTCAAGATTAAGCATGCTACAGATGGAAGCATTGAGAAGTACAAGGCAAGATTTGTGGCTCGTGGGTTCTCTCAGAAAGAGGAGTTGATTATGATGAGACATTTGCTCCTGTTGCTCGCTACACTTTAGTCAGAACCATCATTGCTATTGCGCATCTAGAGGATGGAAGATTCACCAGATGGACGTGAAGACAACCTTTCTCAATGGAGTGATTGAGGAAGAGGTTTATATAGAGCAACCTGATGGATTTGAGATTCATGTAAGGAGTCACATGTTTGTAAACTAAAGAAGGCCTTGTATGGTCTTAAGCAGGCTCGCGTGCATGGTACGAAAGGATTGATCGGTACCTATCAAGCTTGGGCTTCTTGAAGAATGATGCTGATTCAAATCTCTACTTCAAGGTAATCAATGGTGATGCTTTAATTTTGGTTTTATATGTTGACGATCTGATCCTTACTGGAGAAGATCACCTGATTCTTGAGTGTAAGAAGGAGTTGACTTCGGAATTTGAGATGAAGGACCTTGGGCTCATGCATTACTTCCTTGGATTAGAAGTCTGGCAGAAACCAGATGAGATGATTTTAAGTCAAGGAAAGTACACCATTGATATACTTAAGAGATTTAGCATGATGGATTGCAAATCCATGTCTACACCTATGGAGACCAATCTACATAAATTGAAGGAGGCTGCAGCTAGTTCAGATTTGGTGGATCCCACATTGTACAGACACTAATTGGATCCTTGATGTATCTAGTTAACACTAGACCTGATATTTGCTATGCAGTGAGTGCACTTAGCCAATTTATGTGTGATCCGAGACAGATACATCTTGATGCAGCTAAACATATCCTGAGATACTTGCGTGGCACAGTTGGATATGGGTTGAGGTATACTTCAGATGCAGACTTGGAGTTACATGGTTTCACTAATTCGATTGGGCAGGTTGCGTCCAGATCAAGAGCACCTCTGGTTGTTGCTTCATTGGGTTCTGCCATATTTAGTGCCAGGAAGCACCATCTGAGCATTGAGTACAGCAGAGGCCGAGTACATTGCAGCCAGTGGCAACTCGAAGTATTTCCTAAGCTCCTTGCAGGATTGTTGGACAATCAATGGAGCCTACTATCATTCATTGTGATAATCAGAGTTGTGTGAAGCTCAATCCCGTTTCATGACAGAACCAAGCATATTGAGATCAAGTACCACTATATTAGAGATATGGTATTGCGGAAGGTTGTACAGTTGAGGTACATTAATCGATGAGCAGACAAATATATTCTCACCAAGCCTCTCGCCAGGATAAAGTTTGTGTACTTCCGAGATAAGCTTGGTATGGTGGAGAATCCACCTTGATCGAGTAAGAGTCTCAGTATCGTGAGCCTTGTTAATGCATTTTCTTCTGAGACGGAAGAATTTGAGGTGCAAGCCCTTGTTAATGCATTTTCTTCCGGAAGAATTTGAGGTGCAATGTTAATGCATTTTCCTCGAGAGGAATTTGAGGTGAAAGCCCTTATTTCCACCCTCTGAGCTGAGTCATGGTGGATGTCATGTGTGAGACTCCATGACATATGTTGTACTTGTGTTTCACCCTCTGAGAGAGTCATGGTGAAAGTCACGTTGAGGTGACAACATCACGCAAGTGATAAACACTTGTACTTACCATACTATGGTTGATATCGTGTTGAGACGATATCTAATATCACGTTGAGACGATATCTAATATCAAGTTGAGGTGATATTCTTCTTTTCACATCTAGTTGTAGCCAATGTGATGGACATCATGTTGAGATGATTTGTCTTGAGTAGCTGGAAGCATTCTCTCTAGCTGAGAGGGAGTGTTAATGATAATAGACAGCGTCGATATAATGCTCTAGCTTGATAAATTAAATAATAGCCAGGAAGCTATTTAATTTATTTATACTTGGCACGAGTTTTGAAGAAGTCATATTGAATGAAGATTCTATGAGGCCGACCTCATTCATATTATTTGCAATTTTCTCTTTGATCATTCTTGGTGGCCGACTCTATTTTTTTAAGACAACTTTTCAGCTCTAGCCGACTTGTAATTATTAAGTTCGCACCTCTTCAAATTGTATAAATAAGAGATCACTTTATCATTTGTAAATTATCATTTTAAGTTCGACTTCATTCAAGCAAAGTAAATTCAGCAAAGTGCGAATTGCATCAAGAGCAGATTGCGAATTGCATCAAGAGCAGATTGCGAACTGCATTAAGAGCGGATTGCGAATCGTTTAAGGACAGAGCTAGATATTGGAAGGTGCAGATTATCATCTGCCATTGCATCCTGTGTAGGTGCTGAAGGTTGGCCTTGTGATTGGCCTCATTGTAAAGAGAATTGTTGCCATTATTCTTATATAAGAGAGATCTTTTGTTGCTGGGTTTTTCTCCCTCAAGAGGAGGGTTTCCCCAGGGTATCTGTTGTGTCATTATGTCTTTTTTTGATTTAATTTTCTGTGCATATAATCTGTTCATTTAAATTTACATGAACATGTATGAGTATTTATAAGAAATACTCAAGAGGAATCCTAACATATGACAACTAGGTGAGTCACCATGTAAGAAGACCAAATAAAGCATAACTCGCTAATAATAAATATGCTTCATAGGAATCTGACACATGAAGGTGAGAGAAGATGCCTTTCACAATGTGTCAAATGTGTCGGATAAAACCTACACAAGTCAACGCCTACCTAAGCAAGTTTATCTTACATGCTAGGATAACTATATAAATAATGCATAAAACAATAAAATGAACTAAACCCTTCCATAAGCACAACTTCAGTGGATGGTGATGATGATGGGTTTTGGCAATATGTAACCATGTACAAAATGATCTCTCTAAAAACAATGAAAAGGATGAAGCCCTGTGCAAGGAAAAAGTCCCCTAAAAAGAGAAGGTTTAGGATTATGTGACACCAACCCCCCCCCCCCCCGTCCCCCGCCACTAATTTGTAGACTCCTATACCAATGGTAGATGCGCAAATGTTGGAGATAATCCATTGCTATTCAACAATGTTTCTTTTCTCAAGAAGAAACAAACTCAAGGGTGAACGCAAAAAACCTTCCCATTTTGAAAGGAATATGAGGGAAGAAGTTCTCTTGAAGCTGCTCATTTGTCACCAAGTTGATGTTGAAAGATGCCAAGATCGAATTAGGTGTCCCAAGCCTAACTAAAGAAGACAGCAACAAAAAACATTGTGGAAACCATTATAGAAAAGGAGACAAAGATGAAGAGATAATAGTTGTTGTGGAACTGCCATTGACAAGGAAACAATTATTCTTAGTGGCATTCTTGAAACCTACAAGGTAGGACTCACAAAATAGACAGTACAGAGTTGCCAAATACTCATCCCTATGAACCGTCTCTAGAAAACAAGGAGAATCTTACTGTATAGAATCAGTAGAAGCTCACACTATAGCAACTCTAAACTCAATAGAAGTAGGAGATCAAAACATTAGCACATGTCTTTATAACCATAGATGATGAAAGGACTTGAAGGTTCAAATGACTATACTGCACATCCCAAAAAAAGTTCACATTAGGTGCCTAAGTATGAACACCAGTCAAAAGAGCATCACAAGTGAAATGTGAGAAGGTATACATTATGAATTGATCGTTTGCCTTTCCAAATACAACAAGATCACTAAAAGACAAATCCCAATAACAACAAATTGACAATGAACTCATCTCTCTTATCTATCCCATTGTTTAATCCGATAGATAGATAGATAGATAGGATATTAGTTGATAAAGATGGTACACAAAGGGCATCATTGAATGATCATTCACCCATGTCAACAAACCCTTTCACACATATTCTCATTGAAGTGTTGTTACCCATCAATATGTGATGGCATGTAACAAGTTTTAAATGAATAAAAAACCTCCTATGATGAAGCCATGTGGTGTGAAGCTCCGGAGTCAAGAATCCAAGTTCCTGATATAGTATTTGCAACTACAAGTGTCTTTTGGTTGTGCTTCTCTATCTTAGTAGATGTAGCTAAAGATGAACATGAAGAATATGTAGAAAAGGAATTTGGAATGGTTATTTGGTTCTTCTTGAGAAGATATGTGAAGTAATCAATTTGTTTCATCATGACCTTTCTTCTTGCTGTATGCACAATATAGCTGTATAAGAGCGAAATTGCGCCCTTGCGATTTCCCTTAAATTCTTGTTTCCACTTTAGTGTCCGCTCCTTTAGCATCTTGAGTAGGCTCATTTTAGCCCTTGCATCAGCCTTTTTTCCTCTCAAGATGCTACAGCACCTCTTTTTAACAGCCACCCTTGCGTGTTAATTTTGCATCAAACTTTGTGCCTTTCTAATTCACGTTGTTTTGTAGCGTGACGTGTCCAAACACTAGTGCGTCACGCGGACGTCCGCACGCCGCACTAGCATCTTGTGACGTTTCAATGCTCAGACGACTATTTCCAAGCATGTTCTCCACTTGTCATCTAAGTTTTCGGTGGAAACAACTCGAGATTCTCTGAAACGGCCCGGGAAGCTTCTTTTCCCTCCTTAAAAGTCCTTTTTTAACTTCATTTGAAGGACTTCTTTTACAACTAACTCAACTCTGCCAGTTTTTAGCTTGACTCCATCACTTGCTTACACATACAGCTTGTTGTAGCAGCTTCAAGCTCTCACAAGCTTCCATTACAACATTCTTGATAGCCTTCTTGGCTCTTGCAATTCCACTTTCATGCTTGTGAGCATCTTGGAATTCCATATCCCCTACTATTTGCACATTTACTTCGTGATACGGGTTCTCCTCCTTGAGCGGGGTTTGCTTTTATCACACGCTTATTCGTGATACAGGTTCTCGAGCGGGGTTTGTTTTTATCATACGCTTATTCATGGTGCGGGTTCTACTCCTAAGCGGGTTTTGCTTTCATCACATGCTTTGTTCATCACAATCTTTATCTTCTTGGTTATCCGTGGAGGTGGGAACACCAAAACGGGGCTTTGACTGAGGCAAACCCCTATACAGCCCCAACATTCTCTCCAAAGATCACGCTTGCTGGTTTTGAAGACATTCGTTTGGTGGAGACTTCATTGCTCGCACGGTTGTAAGTATTTCTTTCCTTTTCTTCTCCTTACCTTTGTTATTTTTATTTCTTTATCTCAGTCCAATCGTTTTCTGTTATTTTACTGTATCCTGCGGTTTTAACATTCGGAGTAGTAGTCATTTTAGGTGTTTCTGTGATAAACTTGTTCTCTGGTTCATACAAGACACCAGAGCACCTCTAAGATACCAGCTTGTTGCACTGTCGTTTGCTTTCTGCGCTAACGTCCTCTAGCCGAGAGCCTGTCAGTTCGTCCAAAAACCCTCTATGACCTCTTTTGGGTTCTAAAACTTTCGCGATGTTCCATTGAGGTGATATAGGGCAGTTTGCCCCGTGAGGCTCTCTGAACAAAGAGAACTCAAGAGTAGTGAATCCCCCTATATCACATTTTGGTGAACCCGACGTGAAGAACAATGTTCTTCGAAAAACTAGGAAATTATTTACCCCTACTTGACGAGGTCATAACTTTTGACTCGATGCTCGGAATTCAGAACCATTTGCACCGTTGAAAAGGTCTCCTAGAGAACTAGTTCAATCCCTAAAATACAAGTGCTTTCGATGGTCAAATTTTAGGGACCGACGCAAGTTCCGACCTCAAATTTCGCTCTGGAGGCCTCCAAAAATGCGAATTACTACAACATAGAAAATACCGAAAAAATTGTAATGGATTTAATATCTTCTTTTACCAGTTCAGTATCCAACTTTGTTCAAAATATTAATGATATTCCATTTAATGCATGTGATGGTGACTTGGCTCTACCCATGTCACTTGGTGTCTTTGATCCTTCTCATGAGATTTCTCCTACTTCAGAGGATATCTTGTTGCAAGAAGATGAAATCATTGATACCTTTCTTAATATTACTTTACCTACTTTTCATTCCAATGCACTCTCTTCTAGAGATGATACATTTGAATCTCCTCTCCATTCCAATGCACTCTCTTCTAGAGGCATTCCATTGATGAATGATGAATTTCATCTTTGTTCTAATGCACCCTCTTCTAGAGAGGATGCATTAGCAAATGATGAACCTCCTTCCACATCTGATTCTCCCTGGATCGATGTTGAGAATGTTTCTTCAAATAAGTATTCCACATTTGATCTTGTTTGGACTGATGTTGAGAATATGTATTCAAACAATCGTTCTACTAGCTATGATGATTCTATAAATGTTATCTATGTCTTTGTTGCCCTTGAAAGGCCTAAGAGACCAGTCATTTACGTGACTCCAGCTAGTCCTCCTTCTAAAATGATTTGTTCTATTGATGGTGTTCCATTTGATAGCAACTCTCCTAATGTTTCTAAGGCTCCCTCTTATAGAGCGGTAGCCCACACTTATGAGAATAGAACGAATAAAAAACCAAGCATTCCTTTAGCTCCTAAACCTACAACTAAAGCACCTAGTGATAACGATCCTGTCGAGCAACGTCAAGTTACTCCGGCTAAGATCTCACTATGGGACTTGCTTCAGTCTGCTCCGATTTATCAAGGTATGCTTCAAGAAGCCTTGAAAAAGATCCTCTTGCCTTCTTCCACTAGGGCAGCAAATGCTGATGCGTTGATGATGTATATTCGTGCGGATTCACCAAATATTACGTTCTATCCGCAGGCAGGAGCTCCCACCTCCGGAAGTATAGAAGCAAGCAGATCCTCTAATGATTATAGTCAACATTAATAAGATAGGCATTAGAAGCACTCCCATTGATGTTGGTTCGGCACTCAATGTATGTAGCATTGATCTATTGCCTAAGATTAATATTGACCCATCCTCTCTTAATACTTCTTCTCTTGTCCTCCATGGGTTCGATAATGTCGGTCGACAATCTCCAAGCATGGTAGTCTTACCTTTGAGGTTGGGACCTGTTACTGTTCCTACCCTTGTATATGTCATGGCAAAAAAGTTGTTGTGTAACCTTCTTCTTGGTAGACCGTGGATTCACGCTATGGGTGCAATCCCATCCACCTTGCATAAATCTATTAAGTTTATTTGTAATAATCGAGTAGTCACAATTAAGGTTGACCCCGAGGCTATGCACCTATGTGAGATAGCGGCTACTGGTCAAGCTCCAGTTGTGCCTACTCTTATTCCCTCAGTATCTTCTAGTGTGTCGATGTTTACCCTAGCAGTACCTACTACAAAGGATACTCTTGAGGTAGACATCCCTAAAGAAGGTCCTTCTAAAGCAAGGAGTCCTAAGTGTGCTCCTTCCACCTCTTCTCCAAGGAATGCATGTCTCGATCGTGATCAGGGTCCTTTAGACTTTACAGAATCCTTCATTGGAGAATATAAAGTCGACCCAATTCACTTAGACCTTCCGACAACATCACCTACACCCGCTATTAAAGATTATTATTCTTTTATATCACGGAGTAGGGCGAGCAATCATTGAGCAATCATTGTAATATCCTTAGTATTGATACTCCTTCTAAGGAAGAGGATTACGCTTCAGCTAAGGAGGATATTGTTGGCAATCCTATTAATAAGAATGATGGTGATCCCATAGAGTGTGATCCCCGTTGCTGGGATAATGCTCTTTATAAGGATCCACCTTCTTTTCAAGACTTGCAAACACATTATGGCCTTGGCTTTAGGCTCATCTCTAAATGTGGCTATGAGCATAAAGGTTGTGGGCACTACGAACAAGGCATTCAGGTCCCTATAGAATTTGTGCCTCGTAAGCATAATCTAGGGCTTGGTTGTTCAGATGAACAATTTAAAAGAACACCACAGTTGGATGGAGACATGAATTCCACTCAATCTTGTTCTCATGGATTGTTTTATCCTCCCTTGTCTTCTACCTTCATGCCTTCCACTTCTTGTGAGAAGTCAAACCTTTTCCCACAAGAGAAAGGTGTGCTTCCCGTTCCTCATCCTTTATCTAAGCAAGAGCGTATTTTGTTGCAGCTTCTAAAATCCCGCTTAATCACACAAGAAGTCTCATAATAAACGTTCTTTTTGCGCATACCATCGAGTGCTCAGTCATTCCACTAGCGAATGTAAGGCCTTGAAGGACAAAGTACAACGACTTAGTTATTCAAGTACCATCAAACTCCCGTTTGATTGATGTACCTGCCTCTACTTTGCTTGACAAGTGATACGGAGGTTCACCTCTATCCTATCTGAAGTATCTTGCATGATTCTCCTCCCTTGTACATTGGGGGCAATGATAACTCATTTCGGAGATGTGTGTCCTTCTTAAGGGGGGCTCTTCACTATGTCTTGCAATTGAAGCATCCCTTGAGTGGACCCCTCTTCCTTTTGAAGGGTTCCCGAGGGACCTGTTGATGCGTGTTTTATGACACAACAAACATTCTAGAATAAAGAGTCCAAAGACGCTCTATCCCCTCTTGAAAAACTAACTCGTATGCTAAGATTGCAAGTAAGATCATACGGTAATTCCAATGTTTAAGATGAGTGCGGATAAGCTCTGTGGTTTGATGTGATTATGCTGGTAACACTAAGGGACTTACGCTAGGCTTGTTCAATTCATAATGAAGTTCTAGACAATGAAGCTCTATTGCTTGGGTTATGGATCAAACAAACTGAAAAAGGAGAAGGGTTTAGAATTTCTAATCTACTTCCTAAGAATTCAAGAGACGGTATTGACTTGGTGGAACCAATAACCACGCCTTGCTTCGCCACGCTCAACGACAACTACACAAAGGGGGTGCAATCTTCAAGGGAATGTGCTTATGATTTTCACGTCATGAATAACTACCATCAAATCGAACAATATTTATTCAGACAGAAGTTAAGCATCCACAAAATAAGCTCAGGCTAACTTTACGCATTGAATGAAAATCATCCATTCAAAGAAAGTATGAGCAAAAAGTTTCACCATAATCAACACTTATCAAATCTTGCATTCATCTAACATACATGAAATAAAATCTAAACTATAATGAGGGATAAGAACCATGCCAACTCCAAAATAAGAGAAGCAATCACCATCAAAACAATGCATGCATTACTTATTACTTTGGCAGTCTTACAACAATTACTTATCTTAACATGTTTTGCAACATGCTCCCATGCTTTACAAATGAGGGGTGAGCTCAATTTATAGGCTCCCCAATTACAATTCAATGGCCAAGATTAATTTGGAATCAACGGCCAAGATTACAAATAAAACCCTAATTAGGGTTTGCTACCCCTCGACCAATGAGAAAACTTCATTCAAGGACACTTGTCCTTTTTGCTAAATATGAACCAACAAATAAATTAGAAAGTTGTTGCATGTTGATTTGGAATGATTTGATTGGTTGGAAGATGACGAGGCGCCACCTCAACGTGTTGGATGTCTTCTTTGATCACTTTGTTCTTTTTCTATGTTCTTGCCTTAGAATATTTTCTATCCTTTGCACTTTGATCTTGGATTACTTTGGCTTCTTCCCTCCTCGCCTTGGAGCACCTGTTTAGACTTGAAGCCCTTAAGTCTTTCTTTCTGGATTGCTACGTGCCATGAATTTGGAGAGGAATTCCCTTGTGCTTTCGCCGCAATGAAGGAAAATTTGAACTTTTTTGGTGGAGAATTTCCCATACTTAGCCAAATTTTGGCTACTTTGTAATACCTTCAATATTTTGGCCATTTTTGTTGTCGGTAGGTTTGTCTTCAATTTTGAATTTGGCTTGCGTAAGTTGGATGTACTTGACGGTGTGCCTATCGTTGTCTTCATGATGCCAAACTCATGACGGACTTCCTGTTGGTCTTGCACTTTCTTTGCCATTTTCCTCACCTTGCGTAGTCATCCACCTGCAACAAAACAAATTTATTTTAGATTTTCTCTCTCCTAAAGATAACTTTTCAAGATAAGCTTTGAAAGGTTTTTATAAATTTCATTTTCAAGCTTTTAATTTTCTTTCCGTCCAATTTCATTTGGCCATGATTTTCTTGCCGTCCATTTTGTTTGGCCATGATTTTCTTTCTTTTTTCAAAATTTATCTCACCATGTCCAATTTTATTTGGCCATAAATCTTTTTGTCCAAAATTATTTTGCCGTAAATTTTTAATCGTCCAAAGTCTCTGGTAAAATTTTCTTGCTTTTTTCCAAAATTTATCTAGCCACGTCCAACTTTATTTCGCCATAAATTTGCTTCGTCCAAAATTTATCTAGCCATGTCCAACTTTATTTGGCCAAAAATTTGCTTCGTCCAAAATTTATCTAGCCATGTCCAACTTTATTTGGCCAAAAATCTTTTTGTCCAAAATTATTTTGCCGTAAATTTTTAATCGTCCAAAGTCTCTGGCAAAATTTTCTTGCTTTTTTCCAAAATTCATCTAGCCACGTCCAACTTTATTTCGCCATAAATTTGCTTCGTCCAAAATTTATCTAGCCATATCCAACTTTATTTGGCCAAAAATTTGCTTCGTCCAAAATTTATCTAGCCATGTCCAACTTTATTTGGCCAAAAATTTGCTTCGTCCAATTTTATTTGGCCATATTCTCTTGATTTTTCCACAATTTAGCTAGCCATGGCGAAAATTTTGTCTAAACACTTGGGCGAATTTTCTAAGTGCCATGCATATTTTCATTTTCCAAAGGTTTAGATTTAGGCAAAAATTTTAAAATTTTCACACTCTCCAATACATGGCGGACTTCATCTATGTGTAGGCCATGTCACTCTTTTCTTGGGGCGGACTTTGTACTTTTCCTGGCCATCTACATCTTGTCCAAGGCGGACTTCTTCATCTTTGTTGCCATTTACCATTTTGCCTTGGCTACGCCTTAGCCATTTTATCCTTTGCTTTGGGGTGGACTTGGCAACTTGGCTTGCCATTTGCTCTCTAAGGCTAGGCGGACTTTGTCCTTTTGCATGCCACTTTCAATTTGATTTAGGGCGGACTTGAGCTGTCTCTTTTGACCAAGGGCTGACCTTAGCTTTTCTCAAGCCATCTTCACTCTAGCTGGGCGGACTTCATACATTTTTATGCCATCTCCAAAGGCGGACTTCACTACATTTCATGCCATTGCATTGTTTGGTCAAGGGCGGACTTCACCAAATTGTTTGCCATTGGCTCTCTTGCTGGGCGGACTTCCTTTTTTCATTGCCATTGGACATATCATCTAAGGGCGGACTTCCTTGCTTGGATAGCCATTGGACACTTAAACATAAGCAGACTTCATCAAGTGGATAGCCATTTGGAGGGCGGACTTTGGCTGTTGGCTAGCCATGGCTCCATTATCTTAGACAATTACTTCTTTTCCATGGGCGGACCTGCTGCATTCTCAGGCCATTGACCATTTGACTGTTAATTCCTCCATACTTAAGCAAATTTTTTACAGACTTCAGCCTTTTCCATGAATGAATGTTCAGATTTCTCACGATTTTCCAGATTTTTCCATGAATTGCTCAGATTTCTTGACTGGTTTTTCAAATTTTCCACCATTTTTCGTGATTTTCCAGAATTTTTACGTGATTTTCACCAGATTTTCACCATTTTTGAGCAAATTTTCCAGATTTTTTGAACTTTTTATGTGATTTTCCAGAATTTTACCAAAATTTCAAAAAAAATTCGAATCGATTTTCTGAGAGTTTCGTTGATCTTTTCGAACTTCTGAGTGGATTTTTGAAACTCGTGACCCTTAAAAATAGAAACTTTCTAAAAATAGAAATTTTCCAAAAATAGCAACTTTCCAAAAAAAGACCCTAAAAAATAGGGATCCCAGAATTGCCCAAAAGTGCCCAAAAAGTAGGTCCTAAAAAATAGGGGGCCCGGGGTGAGAAACCCTAAAAACTAGGAGGTGTCGGAATTGACTAAAACGACAGTCGATCTTCATCTCCCAGGCCTTCTAAGCGCGATGGCAACGTTTATACAGTGATCTAGGCTCAATTTCTCCAACTGACTCGGGTGATTGTTCAAAACTCAAACTCCTCATTTGCAAAAAGACTGGTCATAAGCAGTTGCAACGCCAATGCAAAACCAAAAAGCAAAAAAAAACAAAGGGTCCCCATTTGCAATGGGGCGATGTGTGAAAAGGTCACAACAGGACCTCTTTGAAAGCCTTTATTTCAAATGAACTCTTTGTGTCTAGCTTGGGGGCAGCCTAACTAGACCTTGCCTTTCAAATAGTGCGTCCAAGTGGACCCCTCTCCTTTTGAAGGGTTCCCAAGGGACCCCTTTGAAAGTCTTTCGGTCTGCGTGACTGACCGCTTTAGACATGTTCTATCTGTGGGTAGGCATGTCGCTGCTTTTAGATGTGTCCTATCTGCAGGTAGACATATCGATGCTTTTTGACATGTTTTATCCGAGGGTAGACATGTCGTCGCTTCCTGACTCTGCGAAGTCAACTTCTTGGGAATTCCTTCATAAAGGATACCTTCCTTGGAGGTCTGCAGGTTTGTAAGGCGCTTCTTGGTGATACGGGTTTCCTCCTTGAGCGAGGTTTGCTTTTATCACCTTCTTTTGTGGTGCGAAATCTACTCTTGAGCGGGTTTTGCTTTCACAGTGCGCTTTTCGGTGATACAAGTTTCCTCCTTGAGCAGGGTTTGCTTTTATCACCTTCTTTTGTGGTGCGGGTTCTACTCCTGAGCGGGTTTTGCTTTCACCACGCGCTTTTTGGTGATACCGGTTTCCTCCTTGAGCAGGGTTTGCTTTTATCACCTTCTTTGTGGTGCGGGTTCTACTCCTGAGTGGGTTTTGCTTTCACCATGTGCTTTATCTCTCTCTTCTCTCTTGCATATATCGGATCAAAGATTTACACTTTCTTCATCCTGAGTATATGCTCCTCTCTTCATCTTAAAATTCTTCTATCTATTATTTGGGGACAACGCATAGTACTGAGACAATCTTTCACATTGAGGTCACTTTCACTTTGCTGACTCAAATTCGTTAGCTTTTTATGTTCTAACGTTGCTATCCGGTGTAGGTGTTTTTTGTCTAATGTATTGGTTTTGCAGATCGTTAGACTAGGGGCATGCTTCCACGGTTCGAAGAATTATCTACTTCCTCTACAGTATCCTTTTGGCATATGATGTTATTTATGTTTAGTAGATTTCCTTTAGCGTGCATATTAATGCAGATGCATATGCCCGCTAAAGTGGGGCAAAATGTATAAGAGTGAAATTGTGCCCTTGCGATTTCCCTTACATTCTTGTTTCCATTTTAGTGTCCGCTCCTTTAGCATCTTGAGTAGGCTCATTTTAGCCCTTGCATCAGCATTTTTTCCTCTCAAGATGCTCCAACACCTCTTTTTAGCAGCCACCCTTGCGTGTTAATTTTGCATCGGACTTTGTGCCTTTCTGATTCGTGTTGTTTTGTAGTGTGACGTGTCCAGACACAGACGACCGTTTCCAAGCATGTTTTCCACTTGTCATCTAAGTTTGTTGGTGGAAACGGTTCAAGATTCTCTGAAACGGCCCGGGAAGCTTCTTTTCCCTCCTTAAAAGTCCTTTTTTCACTTCATTTGAAGGACTTCCTTTACAGCTAACTCCACTCTGCCAGTTTTTAGCTTAACTACATCACTTGCTTACACATACAACTTGTCGTAGCAGCTTCAAGCTCTCACAAGCTTCCATTACAACATTCTTGATAGCCTTCTTGGCTCTTGCAATTCCACTTCCATGCTTGTGAGCATCTTGGGATTCCATATCCTCTACTATTTGCACATTTACTTCATGATACAAGTTCTCCTCCTCGAGTAGGGTTTGCTTTTCACACGCTTATTCGTGATATAGGTTCTCCTCCTCGAGCGGGATTTTCTTTTATCACACGCTTATTCGTGGTGCAGGTTCTACTCCTAAGCGGGTTTTGCTTTCACCACACCCGTTGTTCATCACACTCTTTATCTTCTTAGCTGTCTATGGAGGTGGGAACACCAAAATGGGGGTTTGACTGAGGCAAACCCCTATACAGCCCCAACATTCTCTCCAAATATCACGCTTGCGGGTTTTGAAGACATTCGTTCGATGGAGGCTTCATCGCTCACACGGTTGTAAGTATTTCTTTCCTTTTCTTCTCCTTACCTTTGTCATTTTTATTTCTTTATCTCATTCCTATCATTTTCTGTTATTTTACTGTATCCTACGGTTTTAACATTCGAAGTAGAAGTAATCATTTTAGGTGTTTTTGTGATAAACTTGTTCTCTACTCCATACGAGATGCCAGCGCACCTCTGAGACGCTAGTGCGCCACACTGTCATCCGCTTTCTGTGCTGACATCCTCTGGCCGAGAGCCTGTCAATTCGTCCAGAGACCCTCTATGACCTTCTCTTTCGGGTTCTAGAACTTTCGCGTTGTTCCATTGAGGTGATATAAGGCAGTTTGCCCCGTGAGACTCTCTGAACGAAGAGAACTCGTGAGTAGTGAATCCCCCTATATCACAATAACTTCTTTGTCTTGGACGATGCATCTTTCAAAGAGAATTTTTCACATTTTTCTATGAAGTGGATGCAAATTCTTGTTGAGTGTTATTTTTAAGCTTGTTTTTTTTCTTCTCTTTGCCACTAGACACCTCATCATCTTTTGCAACCAAGGCATGTGACTTCGAAGGCTTCAAGGTACCCACTTGAATAAGCTTCCCACTCTCTAGCAAGTGACAAAGAAAAATCCTCAAATGCAAGCATTTTAAACTCAATTCCAAACACACCTTGTAGCATAGAAGATAGACATAGATACTAAATAGTCAAGTCCTAGCTTAGAGAGCACACTTAACATCAATTGTGTATCTGATTTTTCAATCTTACAATCCTTTGATTGCATTCTTAGTAACTTAAAATTTGTGATAAAGTGTTGTATTTGTCAAAATTGTATGGACTGAGACTTTTTAGTTCATTTCCCAACAAGTAACCTTGAATCCATCTATTTGTCCAAACAATTTTGATAATGTATCCCACAGAGCCATAGGTGTACCTAGGTGTTCAATGTGAAACAACATAGAAGAAACATACAAGAACAAGGGCATGAGAAGCCAATGGCATCATCACATTTGTTTAACCACTTAGTCTTTGCAAGCTTATCTTCGAGTTCATTGTCAAGTCCCTGAATTATCCTATACAACTATTTAGATCTTAGCAATATAATCAATTGAGATTTCCATGCCAAATATGTAAGGTGTGATGAGTAGAGCAAAATTAGAATCCACAATGAAGCAAGAAAAGATAGAACACAAAAAAAGGAAACAAATGCAAGTACAATCACAAGACCATACCCCCCAAGATTACACCACACAACAAAAAAGAGTGTTTGGCATTTTACAAATAGTGCAATTACAACAAACGTTCCCAAAGTTGCTTAATCAAGGCCCCCTAGCATATGCAACGTGTGGCACTTTATCTATAGTGTGATTACAAAGTTGCTTGCTAATCAAAGCAGCAAGGAGAGTCAATAGTAGTTTGGAGCAAATCTAATCACAATCAAATAAAATCAACTTCACTAAGATGTGGAGCTTGGAAAAAGCTTTTTGACACTTGTAATAAGTCAAGAATCTACTAACCAGGGCAAATTTATGTCCATTGGAAGAAAAGAACCTCGAAAGATTGCTTAATGCACTCTAGTGCTCACGTGGCATTAAGGTGGTGACTTGCTAATGTGACATGGTGTTGATGTGACAGGGGTCAATGGTGCAAGAGTGCAAACAAAATTGTTTTCCTTTATCTTATGTAATAGGAAATCCCCTTACAAAAATTATGTCACTAAATGACAATTAAACAATCTTATTTATGATAAAAAAAACTAACCCCAACAAAACTCAAAATAAAATCGCAAGTGAGATCACTCTACATGTTTACCTCCAGATACATAGGGAAAAAAATAGTAATATATTAGAAATTCCTCAAGTTTCTTTAATAATAAGAAAAAATCAAAGGATAACTACCTATTACTTATGCCAAAAGAAAAAAATCTGAAATTCTCTAAAATGAGTTGAAACCTCACATGTTTGGAAATTTAGCCACTTCAGTGAATGTAAAAACAGAGAAATTTATTGCCAAACATATTATATGGTTGTTTTGCGAACACCTCCAAGTTGTGTAATGTGAATCAGCACTTCATACATTAGAAAATTTGAGTCCTGAAAAGAATGTTAATCTGATGAGGCCATGTTGGCAAGTGAACTTGTCACTGTTGTGTTTATAACAATCACTGTGACCCGCACAATGGGCAGGGGCAGGTACTTGCAACAATTGGAGAAATTGCCATTGAACAGGAAATTTTCTTCTACATTTGAGAGGGGAAGCTCCCTCATATGATGGGGATTTTTAAAGACTTTTGTATACTTTTAGCCTAAAAGTACAAAAGGGCACAAAAAAGGGAAATGATAAAAGAGATAAGAGAAACAATAGGTGAGACATACAAATAATATCATCTGAGATTCCTCAAAGATGAACAAGAAAACGAGAAAAAAGCAGCAACAAATGAAGACACAAAGTTCTATCAATTTGTGCATACAACATCAACAAAAGTATGGATATTTGTCAGTTAATATCCACAACATGCGAGGAAAACACAAAGAACCGAATACAAATTAAACATAGGAATAACTTGCAATCAACGAAGAAAATGACTCAAAGTTCAAAAATACTCTTTTAATTCAATCAAAAAGCAAAGCACAAAGTCTATTCTTTTTTCCGTACAGCAGCTGTGTGCCATGTATGGAGGCCAAAAAGTCCCTTTACCACGTCTTGGCTTTACAATAAATAGGTGACAGTAATTTCCCTCTCCTCATATAATCATTTAACTGCCTATTACAACTTTACAAACATTTAAAAATAAAATATAAGAATTGTAATGAGCTTCCTTTCATGACTCATTAAAATAATTACATGGCAAACTTTATAATATACATTAAATCTTCATGTAAGTTTGACGATTATACAGCTGACACAAACATTTTTTGAAATATTTCACATAAACTAGTTGTAGATGCATCTCCCTTCAAAGCATTTTGTCAAACATATCACGAGCAAAATCTGTAGAAGCTGATTTCTAAAGCATTTGTCAAATGGTTTGTATACATTGTCAATGTTCTGCCTTCTCAGTGCTTATACATTTTGCACATATGTCAGCAATAATGATCTTTATCTTCAAAGAAGTCCCTGAGAAGTTGCTAGACTTTGGGAATGGGATTACTGAGTACTACCACCAACAAGAACAATTCCATGGATCTGACTCTTCTCTAGACCAACATCATCCATGGCCTGAAAGAACAAGGATAGAATTGATAAGCTCCAAATGGTGAATTAACATATTCTCACAATCTCACTCAAACAGTTCTGAAATATAAATCCCTTGAAAGCTTGATCTTGCACTTGAAATTCTCTAGTCTATAATTGGTGAGGAACAGAACGTATCACAAGGTGTGTCATTTGATATCAAAACTGCAATGTGAGTCAAGAAATCCTGGAATGAGTTTGCATTTGCTGATACATTTTTGCATTAAATTCCATGAACAAAAAGTAGTGTTTCTGCTCATATATCCATCAAGAGTCGGAGCATTAACAACGATAAATTCTACAATTCCAATCTTAATCAAATAGTCAGTATTTCCATAAAATTGTTGTTGGCGTAACAACTAACACCTCTGGAGTGCAAGTTGGTATGGACATCTATGCACACTACGCAATGAGTGCTTTTCAAATTAGGAGGGGAAGCTCCCTCGTTGTGCTTGACAAGAATGCTTGAAAAGGTAAACTAAACTATATCCTGTCTTTTTTGACTCAGCTGTAAGAGGCACAAGGTTTAAGAAAACTCTATACATTGCAGCTAAGTATTTTCTGGTTTCGCAAGACTTAACTACAACACTCAAAACTAAGTAACTTAACTATCCAATCACCTCAAGAATTCAGAGCATGAGGAAACAGAGCGGGAATGACTATCTGACGATAAGCTAGGTACAGACTCACAACGTGAAGGCAAGGTGGCACAACTATCCATTCGTCTGAATAGGCTTATTGGAAACAACAATATACGATAAACTAAGTACAGATTCTCAACTTGAAGGCAAGGTGACACAACTATCAGCTCAATCTGAATAAGTTTATTATTCACACACATCACACGATAACCAAGTACAGATTCTCAACTTGAAGGAAAGGTGGCACATCTATCAGCTCAATCTAAATGAGTTTATTAAACACATAACATAAAGGATTGCCAACTAGGATAATAAATTGCATAGGTGAGACACGCATACAATCTACAATCGAACTAGCCACTATATCTAACTAAAGCAAGAATTCACCATCATAATTGCATGAAACCCAAGTGGCATAACAATTCATCACAATTGTAAATACTCATGAACAGATACAGAACGAGCAATATTACAGGCAAGGTAAGCACAACATATATTTCTCTCTCGTGCAAAAGTTATTTACAAATGAACAAAAGCTCTTATTTATAGACATCGAATGGTGTAGGGAACCCTAAAATCACCTTGAGTCAACTACAATCTTGCAATGCATGCAAGATTTATTGCTAAACCCTAATAAAATAAACTATACAGTTAACTGGAAAGCTACCATCAATTAACCGAAAAACCTAATCTAAATGGACAATGTGCAAGCATGCACATCCTTATTGAAAGCAAGTTAACTGGAACACTACCATCAATTAACGTAAACCCTAAATACAACTCCAAGTGAATATAGATAATCCCAAAATAGATATGAATGACATGTGATAGCGAGTTAACTTGAAAAGGTAACGCCAAGTTTAACTCCTGTGTTTATTGTCTATGCTGACAGGTGGGAACTAAAGTCTACTGGTTGTGATCTCGAGCAACCAACCCCTCAACGAGGTTGTTAACTGCATCACTATCTGGAGCTCTGATACTTTGCTGAAGAATGCTATGCCTACGTAGCATGTCCTCACCAGTTGTGATCTGGGACTGAAGTTCACCTCTGCTCCTTGTTGCTTCATCGAACAACGCTGACATGACTATAAGCTGATTAATCTTACAGCCAACGGTCTCCCCACTGAAAATAGTATGAATGAGTGCTTGGAGCTCTGACTGAACATCAGTAAGCTCAACATACACACCACCCTCAATCCGATACCGGCACGTTAAGCGAGAAACTAAGGTTCTCACAAACCGAAGTGCACTAGTAACGTGCTCTCTACTCTTAGCCAACTCTGACACCATAGTCTCTTCTATCTTTGCCTTGAAAACCAACTGTGTTTTCCAAGAGTAGATAGCTTCTTTATCCTATGCATCTGTGACTAATTCATATGCCATACTCAAGTGAGCAATCATAATCTCATCCCGGGGTCTATTAATCACCATGTCTTGCTCCTCATCCTGGAGATGTAGACGGAGCTCTCGTGCATTGTACCGCAACTGATATAGCTCTATAAGCATTGAACAGTCTCTCACAACGAACTCCTCCTCCCATTCCTCCAAACATTTTCCATATGCAACCAAATGATTAAGTTGACCCTGTTCTACTGGAGGCTCAAGCATCGGCGGGAGTGTGGCGGTAACATCTGACCTATGTACAAGGCTAGAAATGTACTGACGAAGCTGTCTGATTTCAGCCTTGAGGGCTGCCTTATCTTCTTTGTCCTTCAACATTATGTCCCTAGCACTATCTGTAGCAACCTATAGGAGATCAACCTGAGTCTAGCGTGTGTTACGACCAAGGTTGACTGTGATAACCTCGAAGTCGTGAGTTTCCAACTCGTCCAAGCTCTTCCCCTATGGAGGTATAGCAGTGTCAATGACAATCTCCATATAAGTATTCCTCTCCACATGGACCATGTTCTTGATCCTCTTGTCTAGCGCATCCTGGTAAACCTTATCAAAATCTAAATGATTAAGGACATAAGATGGCTGCCTCCTCTTCCTTCCTAGTTCAGCTTCAATCCAAGACTGGTCTCGGCTAATGCTACTAGAAGGATCTGTACTAGCAACAGGAGGTTGTGACGAGAGTGAATATGTAGAACTGTTGCGAGATTGGGATTCTAAATCCAATTCAATATGAAGTGGAATTGGTGACTATTTCGGAACTGGTATAGAAACTTGAGGCTGAACCTCAGGCAATGGCAGACTCTGAACTAGCTCTGTGATAGGTTGTTTGACAAGGTTCGTATGTGTATCAGTGGCTAGCGCCTTACCTTTTGAATTGTTTGGCGCTTGACCTTTCTTGGGAGGATTACTCCTCTTCTTCTGCTTGGGTTTTGATAAGGAAGGTAGCTAAGGATCCACCACTGGCGGCTCTACTCTAGGTGCACTTACCCTCCTGGTCTTCTTGCTGTCAAGGTAAAGTATACTATTCTAAATAACTCTACTTGACCTCTCTTTTACTGTTGCGTACTCCTCGACATACCAATCAACTACTGACAGCAGCTGTGTGTCAACCTGCTCTCTGAAAAACTGAGGAAGGACTTCTCCCTCATCATCTGATAAACCTCCCACATCTTCTGACAAGAAAACATAAATTTGTGAGAGAGAAGCAGTCGTAGCTATGTCTGTGGACCTCGAAGTCATCCACGCAATTTGCCCAATAGTCTTCCATAGACGACTTATGATATGCGCGTCCACCGAGGCAAGCTGTGTAATGACCCCAAGGATCATAGGCACGTATCTCAACAAGATACTTGAGATGATACCTCTCCAGCTCCTATCTTGCAGCTTTGGCATCAACTGTCGTCTTGCACCAATATATTCCAAACTGAAAAGGAAAATTGGCAATTGGTCTATGCTTGCGACGCAAATGACGATGAACATCATGCAACTGCGTCAGGAACTTCATAAAAACTGTTCTATCCGAAGGATAGCGTGGAAGCATAGCTAGATTTCTTGTAAATCCATATACTCGGATATAAGTGTATGTCGGGAACTGAATAAACCAATCTTCCCAACCATCCATCGCTGCTCTAGCAACCGCTGAGATATGAACGTGCAACTCCCGATCTAAATTTCTCACTGTATAAGTTAGGAAAGCCTCGTGAACACGCTTGAAGTGACGTTCAGCCTTAGTGAACTCAAGCTGATCGTAATAGTGATAAACTTTTTGAACACTGAGAATGCCCACGATGTTTAATCCTCGAAACTGACCCTAATAGGCAATCAAGTACACGAGATAAGAACACATTTGAAACTCATGAGCAACTAGGAAATCGGTGATCTGCTTGTGGATAGCGTCATTGATGAAGGATGCCCAATCATAATGCTCTTGCCCAAATATGATGTGACCAATGATGTAATACATCCAAGGCTAGAAAAAAAATTGCATGTGAATGACCTAAGACACGATTCAAGAGTGTAATTAGAATCAAGTACTCATCCTTTACTCATGACGACCCACATTGTTTGGCAATCTGTTCTTCGCTTGCTTTAACCATCGTTTTGCCATTTTGCTCTGGCATTTGTGCACATCAGCGTTGAATGCATGCTCGCACTACTCCATAGAAATAACTAGACTATTAGGGTGCTGAGGGATACCAAAACTTGTTTCAACGTCCAGATGCTTGAGACTGCAAATGACTCGTCCATCTACTGACACTATCTCACGAGTAGCAGAGTTGTAATGCTTAATACAAGACATCACGAACTCAATACAATGAACGGAAATAGGTATGGAAGCGGCCTCCAATAACCCAAACTGTTGAATGTTCTGAATAATCGAATCTCTAATTTTGACTGGGTCTAAGACTGCCTCTGGCAGCACCTTGTAAAGATTCGTCTCAACTGTCCCGATGAAGTCGTGAGTGAAGACTGATTTGGTCCTGTATTCGAGCTAAGTGTACTGCATTTTGAAAAACTCGCCTATTGACTGTGAACTTGACTATGTTCTAACAAGATTTTTGGAAAGCTAAAAATACCCTGTTGAGGCTAAAAATAGCCTATTGAAGAGTTATTTTCGGCAAAAAAACTGAGATATGGATTTTGTCCAGAAAAAGATTCTAAGACAACCCAAAACGTCAGAAATGCAAAAAATTTGACTTCTACTCGACCATGCAAAGAGTTTCCAATTGAGAAAATTTGAAACTCCAGAACTAATGCTCTGGAGTTACCAATTCCTAAAAAACCAAACACATGAATTTAATTCGAGGAAGCTATATACAAACGATCCAGATGATCAAACTTGCCAAAATTTGCCAACGTCAGGAACATGCGAATTGAATTTTGAGAGAAATTTGAGAATCAAAGAGGAGAAAGACATTTTTTCTGTGTTCTATGAAAATCGCCCCATGTTCTTCAAATTGCTGATAAACGTGAACTTGCACCTACAAAAATAATTGTTTGATGCTATCGCCATTGAAAACTAATGATAAATTCGCCCAACCTGTGAGAATTCGCCTCTACTCTAAAGAAATACGAATTTTGCTTAAGTTGGATGAATGTTTAATGATAGGCGCCATGAATAAATAGAGAAAATTCGCACCATAATGCTAACTGCAAGACTAAAAACCCTCGACTAAAATAGAAGGCTTCTAATTGGACCCCTCCAGTTCGAACTAAGACTGACTTGAAGTTCGGAATAAAAATAATAATAAAAACATTTATCATGCAATTTGAAAATCCAGCACAAAGACGCACCAATTTTAGAAAATCGCCATTTAGTGCTCAAATATGCAAAAATAAATATTTAATATTATTTTAATCAATTGACAAACCATGTGAAGCTTTGGGATTCACCCAGCGAACTTCACTATTTTCAAAAAGTCCTCATTTGTCCTCACAAGCGTCCATTTGCTCAAGATATTACCTTTTTTATTAACGTCCTACTTTGTAGCTGACTACAAAGTTACAACTGGCCATCTTCGATACCGATTTCCGGGTGACCACGTGATGCTAAGACTGAGCAAGTGTATTCATTACGAACCCTGTAGAGCAAGGAAGAAATGTCTGTTGGGAGTCATGACTACAAAATCCATCATTTAACACCTCAGAAAATTAGGCGCCTTTGATTAAATTGATTTCTAGACACCAGACTTGGCCAATTCTCCATACTACCATCCGATGCTTCAAATGATTGCTGACGACAAACAGTGAATTCTGCTAACTAGATAACAAGCTCACTGCATGACTAGAGGTATTCCACATCCAACAAATATACGCAAGGCATCTGAAAGCTGCATTAAGGACCCCAAAAGCAAGGGCGCCCCTGGCCTGAAAAGGTTGAAACACCATTTTGACAAAAGTACAACTCTCAACCAGATGCCCTACTTTGACCTCTAATACCGGGAGCTGAGGTGACCTGATTCAAGCACCGTCTGTTTCAACGCGTAACTAGAAGGATCTACGAGAGATGTCTCTGGAGGTGACGAAGCAAGAAAACTGCTTCTAAGACCTTTAAAAGAAAGGCGCCTTTCCCAAGATGGAATAGACGACTAGACTTAGCCATTTTCTAAGTTGTCTTCGTGTTTTAGTAATTTGCAAAGACCTCGCACGTACGAGCATTTACCAAATCCCGAAGGCTGACGACTGGGCTTGTTGGATAGCTAGAGTAATTGCGCACAAGTCTCGTGAAGACTGTGAAAGCAAACAACACCATCTAACAAGCCTAAAGGCTAGGCACCCCTGGCCTACAAATGCTATAGTGAATATTTCATGTTTCTCCACTCTCTAATTTACGTGCCTAGTAAAATCTCTGCCACGATCTTTCAAAATATCGGATTGACAAGCTAACTAGTGAGTTGCGAAACCGGACTAGAGTAGCACAAATGTCAGGAAGACCTCATCTGTAAACTCCACCATCTCAGGGGTCATTTTGAAGAGTGCCCCTGAGCTACAGGGGCGCAATTTCACCATTTGAGAAATTTATGAGATATGAACTCTCCTCATAATCTCATCTTCTGATGTTGACCGTTGGAGCTCTGGGACTCGGAGGACTACATTTGATAGCTCGTCGGATAGGCAGACTAGTCGTGTAAAGATCAAATGCATCAACAATCAAGAATACCAAGATCTAACCCCCCTTTAAGAAGTGCGCCCTTGAGCTACAGGGGTGCAAAAGTTGAAAAATGACAAGCTTCTGCAATCTATAACCTCCGAAATCCTCAACTTCTGATGTCAGTCACCGGAGTTACAAGTTTTGGATAGCCTCGCAAGATAGCTCATCGGATAACTGGGGTAATTCTGAAGAGATTGACTGCATCTGAGAGCATATGCCATAAAAGTTGGGCCTTCAAAAAGAAAGGCACAGGGGCGCAATTTTGCTTTTTCCTGAGAAATCTTCATAAATTGACCACTGAAATCTTTGTCTTAGCCACTGAAATGACCATGCAAAGGTATAATTGTCGTTGTGAAATGCTCCTCCATCGTGAATTGCTTCATTCTGAGTCCCCGTTTCAGGTTCTAATCAATGGATACTACCTTTGACTGACACAACACTAACCAAACTCCATGCTTGATATTGCCCAAAAACTGTATGTGACATCATTTTAGCAAGGTTTAGACTCTTCTAAGCAAAATGCCTTGATGAAGCAAAAAATTTGGTTTGGGTAAAATAATTGTCTTAAATCATTCGATAACCTCTGATTTGTGGGAATGAATCCTCATGTAACCAGTATCATGGTTTCTTTTTGTTGTCTTGGTCACACACAGTTCTATTAGACATTTGCAGCTATAATATTTGACAAATATTATCTTTGATTATATTTGAATTATTGTCCATATGCTCCGCTTTAATGACTCCTTTTCAAACATAGGTGGGTTGATCTTGGCATCAATTTGTGAGTTCAACTTTATGTCCACTATAAGCATTTGATTTAGAATTTCTAAACTTTTGTAACAAATATGTTTTTTGTATACCTTGCAGTTATGCAATTTCATGGTAACATGTTACTTTGAGGCATTTTGTCAAACAGTTCATCTGTTTGTTCTCTGCTCTAATGTTTTGCATACATTTCTATAGAGCATTTCCAACTATAATACCTGACAAAAATTCCCTTTCCATTATGTCTAGATGAATGTCCATACCCAATTCCAAAGCTCCTGTTATGGGGTACGCAGAGAAGATATGTGCAAAGGCTGCAAAGTTTGACTTTAATCTTGCCAATTCATCTACTTAAAAGTTTCTAAAACCTTTCAACGAATCCATTTTATGCATTTCTGCAGTCATTGTGTTTCATGAGGCCGCACTTCTTTGTATATATTTCATTTGGTACAGGTAAAGAGGATGCTGGCAATGGTTGTGAAAGCTGGTTTCACATGCCATTTGCTTGAAAATTTCTTAAAAAATTCAACAAATTCATTTTGTAAACATCTGGCAATCATTGTGTTCCATGCTGTCAAACAATCAATGCACCTTATCTATGATTTCCACATTTTGCACTCATTTGCTATGATCATGGAGTTCCATGAGATGACATTTCTTTGAGGCATTATTTATGTAAACCAGTTCAAATGCCTTCCACATTTCTGCCAACACACTGCTAAAAATCTCCCTTCCATTATGCTTCAATGACTGTCCATAACTTGTTCCAAACTGTCCATTTTGGTACAGACAAAGAGAATGCTTGCAAAGGCTATAGGGTTGGGCTTTCTAGCCACTTGTAGCATTCACTTCAAATTTCTATGGCATTTTTAATAAGCCTATTCTGTGTATATGCAACCATGAGACCACATTTCTTTGTGGCATTCTATCACATAGCTTGCACGTGTGTCTATGCATCCATAATGGCACGCATTCCTGCAATCATGGTGCTCTGTGAAATCACATTTCCTTGTGCAGGTTGTGATGAAGCATAGTCTTGTGTTTGCATGGCAGAAAAATCAACCTAGCATGCAAATTTGCAAAAGTGTTTTGAACCTCCGCTTTTCCACTTCAAAATATAAGGTTTTTTCTTTACTTTGGAATGTGCAGGAGGCAGAAATTACAATGTAATTTGCATATTTGCTTTGAGTGTATTGGGACTCCACTTTCCTGCAATATTAAATAAGAAATTTTTGAACTTTATATTAGCTTTTGAATGTATGCAAGAATTGGGAGTTTTAAAGCTATTTGCAATCTTTGCATCTTTGCACTGTGACTCCACACATCTGCCAATCAACATAGCCTTTTAGCTTTCCTTTGTGTATAGTGGCAAGAATGTGAGAATGAGAAGCACAGTTGCAATAAGCAATTATTTGCAAATATGCATTGCAAGTCCACCCTTCCACTTTTTCTGCTTTAGCGCAGAACTTCAAAATGTGGAAGCACAATTGCATTTTGCAATTTGTGCATAGTTGCATGCTAATTCTGCACTTCCACAATTTACAATCAGTTTGTGGGCATCTTAGTTGTGTAGGCATAAAAATTTTCTGTCAATTTAATACTTCTCAAGTTTTCAGAACCACACCACATATTTGCAACTTTTGCAAATGCAAGTTGCAAGTCCGCTTTCCATTTCCACATTACCATATATAATGAGTCAATTTTTGAACTTTATATTTGCTTTTGAATGTATGCAAGAATTGGGAATTTTAAAGCAATTTGCAATCTTTGCATTTTTGCACTGGGACTCCACACCTCTGCCAATCAACATAGCCTTTTAGCTTTCCTTTGTGTATAGTGGCGAGAATGTGAAAATGGGAAGCACAATTGCAATAAGCAATTATTTGCAAATTTGCATTGCAAGTCCACCCTTCTGCTTTTTCTGTTTTAGTGTAGATCTTCAAAATGTGGAAGCACAATTGCATTTTGCAATTTGTGCATTGTTGCATGCTAAGTCCGCACTTCCACAACTTACACTCAGTTTGTGGGCTTCTTAGTTGTGTAGGCATAAAACATCTCTGTCAATTTAATACTTCTCAAGTTTTCAGAACCACACCACAAATTTGCAATTTTTACAACTACAAGTTGCAAGTCTGCTTTCCATTTCCACATTACCATATATATAATGAGTCAATTTAACTATATCTTCCATTGCTTGTGAAGTTACGGGAATCAGGTGCATGCTCGCAATTTTTGTATGAAAAATTGTGCATTAAACCCATAACTCCCTTGGAACATTTAAATTAACAATTTCAAATCTACAAGCATACCTTACATCTTTGCATTTTTGCAAGATCGTAGAACCATGATGCACATTTACAACTTGTATATGATTGTATAAATCAAGCCCATATTTCTGCCTTTCGATGTTCGTTATATTTTGAGTTGCACTTTAAAACCCAATTCTTTGCAAATGATGTCAATCCAAACTACTCAAACTTCATGGCATACATAAATTCATATTACAACTCCATATTCCTATTGACCAGTTAATCTCCAAATGAAAATTTGTGAATTGCAACCACTGCCTAACCCTTTTGTCAAGCTTTCCAAGAAGAATATGTATTGTGTGAGAATTTGTGACCATGTGTTGAAACTCTGAATAACTATTGTCAAACTCTCTGAGGCATCTTGCAATTTCACAAAATTGTGAACTATGGAATAGCAAACCCGAAACTATGAAAGTACATGGGAACCCTGCATTTCTACCATTGATGATTTAATCAAACATTTCATCACCTTTGCACAAACTACCAAATTGATAGGGAGTTATGACTCAATTTAGACAATCTTGTGACACTTTCAAATGATTGTGTATGACTCCAAATCACTTACAACACTAATTGAAAATCAACAATCTTCAACTCAATTTGGCTTAAATGATGAGGAACTTTCACAAACAACTTAAAATATCAATGCAGCTTTCAAGAAAGTGATTTGACTGATGCATGTCAACTTGAGAAACACAAAAAATTTAAATTTTTCCAAAGTCAAAAATGAAGATAACAAATTAGGAAACACAAAGAAAATGCTAAATTTTAGTAGCACCAAGATTGGAGGTGGATGTGCTTTGAGGCCACAACCTAGCTTTGATGCGCCAATTAGAGGTCACATTAGTAAGCACCCTCTCTAGTATGTCACCTGTACACAAGGCTATAAGCTTGTACCACCAATAAAGTCTACACAAGCCCAAATATGGGGGTATGCCAACTATTCTAAGGAGGCACAAGGGAAGGCCCTCCTAGACCCAAAAACTTTGAATAGAAAGCTTTACTACCGGCACTATAAAAATAGCCTTTAATATATTTTTTTTATGTTTTTTGAAAACAATGAAATAAAAAGAATTGCACAGCATTGCCTAGAAAAACAAAATTACAAAGTATTGCAACAGTGTCTTACAACCTCAAGGTGCATGCCTAGGGTCAATTATTTTTGCTTTTTCTCACAATATTGAAATTCAGCAAATGGACAATCATTCTAGGGGTTTTGCTAGACTTTGAGCTTAATGGTGCTATCCATTTTGACTCTATAGACAAACCTTTTGAAACAATGAGCTCTCTTGAAACCCTTGTTCTTCTATGTACTCGAATAAGCTTCTTCTCACCCTATGGCTCCTATACCATGTACAATTCACCTATAATGGAAACAAGAACACGAAACTTTTGATCCAAGTGAAAATTACCCCCAAACCCCCACAAGGGGAACTCCCTCTTGACCCCACATGTGCTACCTCCAAATCCCTGCTTAAGTTTAAAAAACAAGGAAATGAAAATCTTTTAGGCCATGTTGGATGGAAGAGCAATATTTTTTTATTTTTTCAACTTTTTCCCAATTAAATTCCTAGTGATTAAATTACATTTATACTTCTAATTTGCTAAGTTAAACCCTATCCTAAGTAATGCTCCTCAAATTATAGCAATATTTGCAAACTTGTCTAAGATACAAGTGCATTACTCCACATAGAGATAGTAATACTGGGCTGAGGGATACAAGCTCCTTTCTACCATAGCTCATGACTCCATATTGTGATTTTTGTTTTTGATGCCATGGATATCATTATACATGAGTTTTGTACACATTAAACACTTGACAATATTTAAATATCTAAAATTGTTGTTTCCCTTAGCTAAAATCCATTTTTATACTCATAATCAATGTATACTTGTGTATGTGATCAAAGTAGCTTCTATTTGATTAGTTTATTGTGTCTTTAAAGTTTATTTATTGAAGGGTGAAAGATACAAGTTCTAAATCCTTAAAAATCTCTATATTTCATGGTTTATTCAATTTGCCAAGTTAAGGTGTTAAGTCCAAGTCCAGGTCAAAAATCAGCTTGCCGAGTCTGTGCAGAGTCTGAGCCTTGTAACTTTGATTACATATTATCTGCTTACATGTTCTATTTTGTTTATTGATCAACTAGTGATATTTACAATGAGTTCTTAAGATCAATCCTCATTAATTGTGAAATACACACAAAATATAGTCCCTAATGCCAATTTCAATTATTGAAGTTCCCTCGCATTAGTATGGAGTATGGAAAATATATTTTATGAGGTCTTTAAATAAGTAGTTGCATTAATATGGGTACAAGCTGATTACAAAAGTCAATACCAATTGTTATAAGATCAAAAAAGAAATTATTTTTCTTCTCCTGTTATTCATTTAAAAAAGAGGTATATAAGGTAATGTTAGTTTACAGCTGTTGACTTGCAGCCCCTTCTAAAACTGTTTGTTTTCCAAAAGCTTTGTCATACACCAAGAATTATAGCACCTTCTAAAAACTGTTTATTTTCCAAATGCTTTATCATCCACTACACAAGCTTTCCAATAAAATGGCATGCCAATCAAAACTAAAAAAGTTGTCGATATATTAATCTCATAAAAAACAAAAATCAATTAGAGGGGGTAAACACGTGCCTCCTTTAACAGACTGCTTATAAAGTCTTTGATCCTTGTAGTTGGAGAACACAATAATATTTCCTGAGACAGTAAATGCACCTCCACCATATTCATGCACCAGCGTACGAACATTAAATCCATCAGGTGTAATAACTTCGGTTGGACCTCCCTTGACTGCAGCCTCCCTTACTAAAACTGACCGTCTGGATGCAAAAATTGCAAATTATTAAATTATGAATAATTGTTCCAATCAACGCATAGTGTTTGCTAAAAATTAATCTTGAGACAACCTCCTAACATATTTCAAAATGTCTATGCACAAAATAATAGCAACATATATAATTGATAATTCCATTAATATTAACTACTACATTAAATAGATAAATATTTGACACCATCAAGAAACTTGCATAAATGCAAAAAATAGCATGCCCTTTGCTCTGCCATCCCACAAAGAGTACTCTCCAGAAATCTAGGGAAGCTGCTCACCATCGAATATGAACTCACATGGTGCTTGATTAGCTTTTCTATTTCTGATAACTTGGATTTATTTTGCAAGCTACCTGAAATAGAAATTGAAAATAAACCTAGTAGACTCTATATTACAGTGTTACCCCAAGTTTCCAGGACGGGGAAGGTAGGGGACGGTGGGACAAGTCCCCAAGTTTCCAATTTTTCAGGCAAAATTTGGGGACAGCGGGGGGACGGCTATATAAAATATAGAAAAATTTAAAATATATAGGGAAACTTTAAATATTCATATGACAACATGGATAGAGCATGCATATATACATTATAGAAACTTAGCATATAACATTTGTGTTAAGAATTTATTGTCAATACTCAATATGCATTCAGAATTAAGAATTCATTATGTGATATTAAACATAGAACACTGCTGCTGTTCCCTAGCCATCCCCTGTCCCCAGGACGGGGACGGGGGGGTTTAGACCCAGGGACATGTCCCCAGGTAACAATGCTCTATAATCATGTGTTTATCTAAGACCAAGCAAGAACCATCAAGGATAACATACAGTTCAAATCAGTTATAGGAATCTGTTAGCACAACAATACTTGCTGATAAACAACATATGTAATCTAATGATATGAGGACTGATGGCACCTATAAAATTTGAAGTGTCTATGCACTTTTAGTTTGATGACAAAGGTTAGTTGTGCTTCCTGTCAAATCTACCCCAAAGCCCATTTTCACCAATTAAAATTTTTCAACTAAGAAATCATCATGCAGATCCGTGTAGTAGAAAGTTTCTTGAGACATATGATAGTATGCCCATTCAGTTTCGTGCTTCCAAGATGAATTCTTATACACCTTTTAGTTTTAATGTGTTTCTGACTACGACCAGGCTAGATTTGGCGTCCTGAAAAGTTGCAAATTTCAAAAATCTGAGGGCAACCCATTTCTTATTTTGGCTTCAAATGTCTCCAGTTTCAGTTTCGTCAAAATGCAAGGTCAAATGATGCATTATTTTAAACTCTTTCAAGTGCAACGTACACCTCCAGTAGGCCCAATTACAAAGGAGGTACCAAATTTTGGCTTGTTAGGCAAGATCTAATTGAAAACCCATGTTTTATTTAATTGATTATGGCCGCTTGCAAAAAATCACAGCTCCAGGGATTCTGGTTTGTGCACAGTGAATTTCCACCATTTTGTCGGTAGGAGAAATTAAAATTTGCCTATTTCCTAATGTTTTAATTTGCCAATTTTCAAAATATTTCAAATGTTTTAAATATTTTCCAAAGTGAAAAAGCACATGAGCAATTTGGGGTGCAATTTTAAATAAGGTTTCAAAAGCTTCAATTGCAATATTCATATGTCAAAATTAATTAATTTTATGAGGCATCGCACAACTTGCAACTAATGCATTTTTGAGGAAGCTCTTTTATCTCAAATATGGGATGGCTTTTGTTTCAACGCTGAGCTATCATTGGCTGCTCTTACCATAAGCTTGGCCTACACTAGTTGCAAATTACCACGTGAATGTTGAAGCTTCATTAAATATTTCTAGATGCTGAAGTTTCATTAAATATTTAAAGCACCCAACGCACAGTGCATATTGCTATAACCTCTTTTGCTTCCAAACTGCGATGGCTTATGTTCATGCAATGGGCTTTATATTGGTCCATTTCAAGTATGAATTTGATAAATACAGCTCTTAAAGGGTGTAAAAGACGTGCGGTTTGGAGAATTCTGAGTTATATGTTTTCATCGCACATTGCATAAAGGCAGGTTGTTTTGTGCCTCAAACTTGCGATGCATTGCTGGGCAGCAAGGGAATTGAAATCTGCCAAGATGGATTTGGGGAGAGTTTTAATGATTTAAATGGCAGAAAAAAAGGGTTTAAATGTCCAAAATGCTGCTTGCAACCATTTTCACACCCAAGCAGCAATTCTAACAACATTTTATGAAATTTTTGGTTGCCAGTAAGCTTGAAAATGCCCAGTAATCAAATCCAACACTTGGGCAGCAATTCTAATGGTGTTTTAAATAATTTTAGATGCCAATGGACAGAGAAATGTCCAAAGGAATTTTATAATGTCCCATGGGTGTTTTGAATGCTTCCACAATGGTAAACAGCGTCCCTCCATGATTTCTTTTTCTTCTGCAACATTTTAGCAATGTTTCAACCAATGAAAATGCCCAAAAACCATTGTAAACAACTTGCAAATATTTTGAATCTTGTTGCAGTTATCAACAGTGTTGAGCATGGAGAACAATGGCCTACAAGTAGAATATGCATTCAGACGGTTGCTAGACAATTATTTGACGAAATGCCAAATATTTGTAGAGAAGGAAATGAAAAGATTTAATAGTTAAAATGCATGATTAGAATCTTGTTTTGAATGCAAGTGAGGAGGATATTTGCATATTGGTAAAAATATTTTCACCTGTAGAGCAAAAGGGCAGCTGGGTAAGTAGGTTTTGACCCAAAAGTGAAAAAATTTCACTTGCAGATGAAAATGGAGTTGGTAAATGTGTTTTTACACACAAGTAAAGAGTTGCACGAGATTTGCAAATTAAAAGAGGTAATAAGCTTCAGTTGCAAAAGAAGAGGGAAAAAATAATGTGTAAAGGGGCATTGTCCAAATGCCAAGTGATTGCAGATCTGAGGGTTCAACTAGTGACAAATGTCAAACAGAGATTCAATCTGAGATTTCTTCTCTTCTTTAAAAATGTAATTATTGTCTCATTTGTTAGGGTTCTGAGTTTTTGGGGAGGCTCTTAGCTTTTGAGTTTTGGCCAGGAAAGAGGTTGTGTACTGAGATTGTTAAATGCTAAAGGTGAAGGTCCTTATGCTGTAAGTCCATATATTGCAATGCTATTGTAACTTGAATGTAGAGATTTGATTATATACTGTTATGTAATTGTCTCCACATTTGAGATGTAATATCCTTTGAATTGAGATAATAAGGTTATTGAGGTTCTTCAAACACATTTGTTGTTTGAGTTATTTGTTTGTTTGCTTTCCATTCAAGGAGTGGTGTAAATGCTTGCATGTAGGTAATGAGGGTATTATTTTTTCAAGTGGATTACTAAGTAGAATTTCATGACAGGATTAAGCAGACCTTTTTTTCATAATGTGATAGATGTTTATAGGTCATCAAGATTATGTTATAGCATTATAGTATGATGTGCATAATATGTGACTCTGTAGCCCAAGGCAGACAATGGTCTTACATAGTTGTCTTCCCCCCTCAGAAACAATCTTCAAATTCAAATACCATTTCCCTGCTATAATTAGTTAAGAGGTATTTTATGTTTCAACTTCATACCTGGGTTTCAAAGACAACAAGGATAGTGCCTTCCATTTTGCAAACTTATAACCCTTGTTATTTGTATGAAGTTTATCTACTAGGTGCTGCAATAAAAACTTATTTCATATCCATATTCAGCACCATATAGGGAGACCCACCTAGGTTTTGCAGAGCCTAAAGTGTAGGGGAGAAAAGTGTGAGATCATTCTCCCATTCATTGGCCAAATCTCTTGCCCAAGGGACTCTCTCTCTCTCTCTCTCTCTCACACACACACACACACACACTTTTCCTGAGCATTACATGAAATTTGTGACTATCGAATTTCTAAGGAAACAAAATGAAGTTGGACCATCAGGTATTTGAAAGGAAACTATTTCAGGTTCAACCATCAAAAATACAAACTTCTAAGCATTCTTGATCATCTTCCTAAATTAGTACCACAATCAATTTGAAGTAGAAAGGCTTACCAATATTCAAAACTTCAAAAATGTTTGGAACTGCTTCAGAGTTGTTCCTCATATTTGTAGTGAAAGGAAAAATATATGAAAAATAAAATGTCTTATGTTTCATTGGTAATAGAAAGCTTTAATTTGTTCTACCCAAAGAATTTTCAATTAATTCAAAAATATTAAGCCCAATGATGTTTTGTAATGTCCCCATTTTAGCTGACATTGTTTGTCGAGGAGTGAGCCTATCATTCTGATCCTCGTAGGCTGACAGATGGGTGCAGAGGATCAATTGAGGCAGTTACCCAGTGTTTTGTAGCTTCAGTATTGCAGTTGTGTCAGGTTGGGCCTTCGCAGAATCTTCCAGAGTGGATTTTTAGAAACTTTCTATTTTTAGAAAGTTAGGTCAGGCGGAAGCTGCTATTTTGGGCAGGACACCTGGTTCAGCTATATTGCTCAGAGTCGACCCAGTTATTCAGTTTGGTGGTCAGATGGAGAAATAAGGAGTATTTAATGATTACTGAATATTTAATATTTTGACTTTATATTAAAGTCACTTTATTAATATATTTAAATATTAATAATTAAATGATATATTATAAAGTATTTTAATACTTTATAATAAAGTGATATAATTGACATAATGAATAATTATTATTCATTTATGAGACGTCATTTAATTGTTTATAATTTCTCCTAAGTCTTAAGGGCGAATTTAATCATTTCATTAAATGATTATTAAAAGAGTTATTGGGTCGAATTTCTCAAGGGGAAATATATATACACTGGAAAGACAAATCGAACCATTATGTTATGTTATTCAACTTTTGTCTTATTTGCTCTGAGCATTGGAGTTTGCAAACCCTAGGGTTTCTGGCAGACGAAGCGTTTCTGGAGAACAATACCTCTTCAGGAATTGGCAGACTTAGACTATGAAATATCAGTTGAAGCTTGCATCTTGGTGACTTCACACAGAGGTTACAGATTGAATTCATTGATCTATTTATTCAGAGATTTGCAGAGATTATTCATCAAACATCTGAGGCGATTTTTCTAGAGTCTTTCTTCAGAGATCTGGCAACTTTATTTGGGCCGTACCATATTCTTTATTGCTGTTGCAGCAGGCCGTACTTTTCTGTACTTGCAGGCCGTACCATTCTTTCCAGAGCACTACGTCTCTTGTCTTAAGCTCCTCTCAATCAGATCAAGTGCGCCTAAGGTTTTCAGAGGTTCAGCATTGTTTCCTGAGATCAGAGACTCATTATTTCTTTCAGCCGTACATCTTCATCATTGCTCCAGGCGGCTGCAAGGAGAACCAGGTTTTTGAAATAAAATTTATATTTTATTCATATGTCACATCTCTCTATTGTAAATGCTCTGAATCTTCAATAAAATGATGCGCCTATGATATATGATCAAGTTCTGAGCCTATTCTTTGCATTTTCAATTTATTTTGAATTTATAAGCATTTATTTAGCAAAATCGCAGCTTTCTAGTATTTTACAAAAAAACCACAAAAACACAGAAAAAACACAAAACTTGCAAAAACAATATTTCAGTCAGGGTTTCGGGGTTGAGAACCACCAGGGTTCTTACATGTTTACAAGTATTATCATGTTTTAATAGTCAAAGTGATATAACTTTTTTATATTAATAATATCTAAGAACTTTATGGAGAGTGCTTTAGGAGTTCATGCATTAAATGGAAACTTGTGCCTTGGTCACTTAGTTAAGTAATATAGTGTTTTGTTTGGTTATATTCACTTTTGAATGCATAACTAAAGATGCCTATTTCCATTTTAATCTACCCAATTCGGACATGAACTCAAAAAACTTATCTAAAAGGTGAATAACAGCAATTAGCAAAAACCTTCAGGTTCAAGTATGTGTACCTCCCCTATAAAGAGAATCAACTTTGAAGAAATATTGACTAGAAATAGGAAGATGTCAAATGAAAAGTCACTCAAAATATATTTTTAGAACACAGAAAATGAAGCAAGGAAACTGACCAGCACCCAATCACAAAAACATCTCAATAAGTTTTGCGATGATTTTTTAGGACACAAAGATTGTATGCTCAAAAAGACTTCACACATCAAGGAGTTTTGCACCATTCTTGAGACCCTACTCAACATCCAAATTAGTAATGTAATGAACACAACATAGAGACAGATGGAGGAAACTATTAACTCATAATCAAGCTAACTAGACTAATTTTGCTTGGATTGACACAAGTCGAAATGTGAATACAAATGATTGGAATGATATTTGATTTGATGTCACACATACAAACGCAAGTTCAAATGACACTTTTGTCCTTATGCCTATATAACGAATGTCAAGATCTACATATCCAAGTATTGATAGTAAAGACCATAGAATGAAAACCCAGTGAGTACTCGTCGGGTTCACAAGTACTCGTAGTTTGTAGGCCACACGCAAGTCACTCACAGGTTTACTTGCGACTCATTGTGGTCAAAAACTCGCAACGTCATGCCCTAAAACTCGCCGAAAACCCTGCGATTTCTCTATAAAACTCGCCAATTTGTAAAACGTGTTTTTGACACAATTTTTGGCAGAATAATGACACATTTTTGGCACAATTTGGATGCAATTTTTCCCTATAAAAACCCTATTGAGTCAACCTACAGACACCGCAATTTGGACTACGATTTTGACACAATTTGGATTGGGATTTTGATGCGATTTGGACTGCGATTTCATATTGTAGGTAAGTTCAAATTTTTTATTTTCTTTCCAGCCATAAATTGTCTTTGACAAGCAACACCTCTATAATTACTGTTAGTTTTAGGATCAGATTTGCAATAAGCAGGAATACAACACATGAAACAAAGAACACAACAATTTTACCCTGGGAAAACCCTCCTACTCAAGGGAGAAAAACCCAGCAAATAATCTCTCATATATATCATATAAAAAGTGCAGAATACTGCTTTACAACTAGACCCTTCTCAAGGGCAAATGATACAATGAATTAATAGCACCTATCCTTTGATGCAAAGATAAATAAGTTTCTTCTTGAAGTCGATCTGCTGCTTCAAGATGGTCTGCTGCTCCTTCTTGAAAGAATGTGAAAATAAGAATGACTTGATAATTTGATGAAACAACTTCACCTTGTATAGATACAAACAAGCTGTCTCTTCATATAGATTGGCCTCCTTTAAGAAATAAAATATAAAACATAATTTGTAATTAAGGCCGACTTGCCTTATTAATTATTTATCATTTAATTTTTACTTAGGAGGAAAATAGCTCTCTAAACTACCAAACACTAACACTCCCTCTTAGCTAGGGAGATATTTTCCCAATATCTACATCATGGAGTCTCTCAACATGACGCCCACAATGGCTACACCCATTTGTGGAAACCTCAAAGGTTCATCACGGAGTCTCTCAACGTGATATCGTCATGGAGTCTCTCAACATGACGTCTCATCTTAGTCTCAGAGATGAACAAGGGCTCCCACCTCATATTTCTCCGTCTCAAAGAAATATACACTAATAAGGGCTTTCACCTCATACTCTTTCGTCACAAAGAAATATATGCTAACAAGGGGTTTCACCTCATACTTCTTCGTCACAGAGAAATATACACTAACATGGGCTTTCACCTCATACTTCTTTGTCACAGAGAAATATATATTACAATAGATCTTCATAATGATATAACTCCCTCTGAAGCTCCAAGTTCTTGCATCAACCTCCTGACCTCCTCGTCCAAAGTTGCCTCTGTTGGTTTGTCAGACTCCCTCTGAAAGTTAATTCTTCCTCTTCGAAGAAACTAATCGCAATGACAACCTAAATAGGTTCTTCCTCTTCGAGAGATGTCTCCAGTTATGTGCCACCAACTCAGTCTCATGGCAGCAAGTTTTGTCTTCATGTTTGTTCATTTCTTCAGCCTGTGTGTCTTCCTCATAGGATGCAACAAGCTCTTCCTCCCTTAAATTCCTTATGAAATCTCTCATCATCCTTTTGCTCCTTGATCTGTCCTAAAAGCATTTTAGAGAGATTAATAATAGTTCAAAACTATCTCGAAGAGAAATATCAATGCTAGAAGCATACATGATTGACTATTCCCAATGTTATTGCATGAATTATTATTAACTATAAAATTCATGATCATTATTCAAACATAAAATACTGGAAAACCGGTTCTATTTTAGAGGGAACGAGAAAAAAAGACTAGGGCTCTGCAAGACTAGGGCTCTGCAACTCTGTATCGGTTGGGCGTGTGAGAGGGCTTCTCTGTGGAGGAGGCTAGGCCCTCCTCCACACTTGGTTTTTTATTCCTGGTTCAGCGATTCTTTGTAATGTCCCCTTCTCGAGCATGATCTTTTTTGTTGACCGTTGGCCTATTCTGGAGACCCGTAGGCTACTCAGGGGTGAAAATTAGGGTTTCATGGTTGGTGGTTTCTTTTGCTCACGGATTGGTGATTGAACTACGGATTCCTTCTGGGTTTTTCGTGAGCTTCGCGATGATGTGATTTTCTTGGCATTCTAAGCACTTTCATGAATTTACTATTTTTAGTAAATTATATTTCTGGCAGTGGTCCTGTTGGTTTCGGCACAGTTGGCTTTCTACTTCAGACTGTTCAGTTGGCTTATTCATTTTTGGCTTGGGGGCACAATTGGAGAGATAGGTTCGAATTATTTTAATAAAAGTCATGTATTAATGTTATATTTTGCTGTGGACCCCCCCTTAGCCTAGTGATTGAACTTAAGTGTTTTAAAAGGTGGTCTTTATGGGTGGCGCCTCATGTAGATGATTTAATATTTTTTTAAGGTCAAAAAACAATGCTTTAAAAGTGGACGCCTATCTTTTGGTGGAGATTATTTTAAATTAAAAAGTCAAATTTCCTTGAAGAAAAGGGGACGCCATCTTTGGAGGGAAAAGGAGTTACTTCAAATTTGAAAAGTAGGGGTTTCTAGAAGCTTCTGGAGGGTCTTCACTCAGTTATAAAAGGAGGTCTTGGTCTTCATTTGCATTATCTGATATCTTGAGTAATGTTATGCTGCCGAAATGGTTTTGGACTGCTTCGAGGAATGAATGCCTCCTAGCTTGGCTCGACTTCGTGCTTGTGAGATAGCACCTAGTGGAGAGGTTTGCTTGCTTTTGAGTGATTTTGTAGTGAGTTTGCTTTGTAGCTGTTATCTCTTTATTGTAATCCTTATATTTGAAAAGATAATCAAAAAATCTGGAGTTGCTGGTTTGTGTTGCAGATTAGAGTTTTGGCTCATAAGTTTTTGTGTGATTTTATTCTAGTTTTGGGTAGTTTACCCATGCATTTGCTAGGCAAGGGCGCCCCTTTCAGTGAAGTTTGAGAATTTTTGAAGAAGTCTAAAATTTACTAAGGCAAAATCGCCCCTTCTTGCAGCCGTACTATCTAGAGTTGTCTTGGGAATTGTGTCAAAAAATATTAAGGGAATTTTGTGGGGGTTTTTCTATCCAAGATTCGTCGCCATCCTTCTAAGTGTGCTTTGCATTTGATTTCATGTCAATAGGGTTAGTAATGAGTGAGTTATGAGCATTTTGATAGGAGTTTATGTTGCTGGTTCTGATAATCATGTTGCTGGTCTGTCATATCAGACTTGAGAAAATTGTGTATGAGTGAAGGGTGGGTGTTAGGAGTTCATGTTTGATCTAGCGGATGACATATTTACCATTGCAGCACTTTGTGGAGCTCTAATCCTTCATCTTGCGGGCATTCTTCAATATATTGTAAGCTACACAATAGTACTGTCAGCATCTCTTCTAAATCTTGTTTTTAATGCTTTGTAATTGCCCACTGAATAAGTGGAAGAGGCTGGCTTGCCGCCTGTTTACTTGAATTGCATTGTAATATCTTATATCTCCGCCATATGGTCAACTCATCTCCATTCCGGATTGAGTAGCACATACTTGGTGTTGAGTTTGTTTTCAATATTGCAATAGATAGGGATCCTCTGACCATATGCTCGTCGTTCGCCGACGCATTTCTTAGTTAGAGTTCTTGAATCAACATTTCCTTTAAGATCCTCTGACCAATGCTCACACCTTGCCCACATTGGGATCCTAATGTACATTCTGGTTAGAGTTGCTTTAGCATCGTTTTGGTTTAGAGCTAACCCTAACGACTGTGTATTGCTCTGCTTATTGCAATTGAAAATTTGAAAATATTTGGCTCGGTATATTTCATTCTTCCCTCGCCGTGGGCGGATTGTTTATACCTTGATCTGTGTTTGTGTGAGGCGTGACCTTTGTGCCGACGCCTCTTCCGGGGTCTGGCCGTATGTGTGGAATCCTTGTAGGACCTAGAGGTGATGGATGGCGATACGGATCCGCCAGGAGGGTCTAATAAAGACACCGCTTCCCAATCGGCCAACAATGTCTCTGTTAAATCATTTCGTGACATCGTTGCTGGCGAGCGTGGAAAGTTGCCAGAAGGTGCCAGATTCTCGCTTGGTGGGTGTGTGGTCTCGGTGCAAGATGAAAGAGTACAAGGTAAGCATCCCTCCTCTCAATCCTTGAGGGCTGTCTTGATTCCTAATGCTTCTCTAGATGAAGCAATTTCAGAAGAGGATTCTAGGTTGATTAAAACTGCAATCTTTTTTGCGGCTGTTGACCCTTCTAGGGTTCCGGCAAAGAAATATATGGAAGAGTGGTTTCAAAATGTCTAGGAGAAAAAATTAGGGTTGCACTTTTATTATTGTAGAATGATTCAACAGGGTTTATATGTGATTTTCTTTAATAATCCTGTCTCTCAAGTTGAAGCCATTAAAAAGTAGTTCTGGAATGTGGGCACGGTTGTTTTTCGGACCCTGGCTTGGACTCCGGAGGCTGTTGAAGATGAGGTTCTGGCTCTCTCCAGCCCTAGATGGTTGATCATTAAACGGGTCCCTCCTCGATTGTGGAAATTTATTCCGCTTCTTCTAGAGCCCTATGGGAATGTCTTGCAAATTGATGATACTAAGCTGCCATTGCCACATTCTGATGCAAGGGTCTTAATTTCCTTATCTCCTGGCAAGGAATTGCCAGGGGTTCTTGAGATTCACTTGTAGTCTGGTATAATCTGCTATGAAGTTGAAACCCTAGGAGGGTTAAACGCGTGCTATCTCTACAGACGCGAAGGTCACATTAGACGGAATTGCCCATTAATAAAAAGTAGAAATAATAACAAACTCGCCTATGGTGGAATGAACAAAAACAATAAAAGCAGTAAACAACCCTCTAAAGTAGAGGGTCGGGTGGAGAATGATATTAAGATTTGTGGAGATGTTGCTCCTTCGGTCCCCACTCCGCAGCAGCTTGATGAGGAATTTTCTCCATCAAATGCTAGTAAAAAAACTAGCAACACCTCGCCACTTCGTGGGGAAGTTGAAATAGTTGGAAATAACCCCCTAACTGGTGTTGTTGAAGAGAACTCGGCTTCTCTTCTGCATCTAGAAAGGAATACTTGTCAAAATGTGATGGAAGAACCAGTGTCTGCTAACATCAAAAATCCTGCTAAAATTGATGGTAACCTAGAGTTGAATGCTCAACAACTGGCTTTACTAAGTTTAAGACAACACAAACAGTCCATTGATCTTAACCCCAAACCAGATATAGAATTATATACCTTTAATTCTAAATACTTCAAGGAAAGTAAAGAGATGGGGAATCAAAGTGATATAGGTTCCTTGGATGAATCTAAAGAAAAGGCTCTTCAAACCCCTGTTAATACCCCGAGTAGTTGGGAGAGCCCCCCTGACTTTGAGGTAGCCCTAGAAGATGGATCTCTTGTTGAACATAATAACAGTCTTGTGTCTCTCCAACTTGTGGATTCAAGGAGCAGAGTTGAGAAGCCTCTCTCCTTTAATACTATTTCTTTTCTGTTTGGTAATGAAAAAATACATGAAATCCGGGTGCCTTGCACATCAGAGACTCTCTCCCACTCCCTTGATGGAATGATGAGCTCAGATGGTTTTGCATCGCAGTCTGGAAGGGACTCTGCTGATGACATAGACTTACTCTCTACTCGAGAGACCACTGATGGTGATGAGCACCCCATGGAAGTGGTTGTCAAGAAAACTCGAAGATATAGAAAGAAAAAAGGTTTAGAAGGGGATAAGGTCCCCTGTGATGTGAACTCTAACCACCCCTTGAAGGATAAGAGGAAAAAGCTGAGTGGTATCCTGCCACCCAATGCAAAGAGAATGGAAGCTGAATCCAAGCTTCCCAAATGCTTTGATAATTTTAAGAGCGATAAAGGAAATCCACCTAATGAATGGTTCTGATGGAGATTGAGTGTATTTCTTGGAATGTGAGGGGGCTTGAAACCCCTGACAGGAAACATGTGGTAAGAAGATTTCTCACTCAAAAGATGCAAAGGGACTTTGTTTTGTTGCAAGAGGTCAAAGCAATTGGTTTCACCCTTGAGACAAGCTTAAAAGTCATCTGGAAGGAGGCCACCCAATTTGTTACAAACCATGAAAAAGGAAAAGGAGGGGCTGCTATTTTGATGGCTAATAAATGGGCTCAGCATATTCACAATTTTGGGATGTCTCCTTGCAATAGGGCTGTCTGGGTGATCATAAAAAAGGATACAGACTGCTTTGGGGTGTGTTCAGTTTATGCCCCCAATGATTATAAGGATAGAATTCAGTTGTGGAATTGGCTTTACACTCTACAGGATGTTCCTTGGATAATTGGTGGGGATTTCAATTTTGTGGAGAGAGATGAAAATAAATGGGGAGGGTTAGGTTTTAATTGGAAAGGCAATGAAAAGTTTTACTAGCAGAGAATGAAATCTAAGTTAGGGGTTGAGGACCCTATTGGTGGACAGAAGGATGCTACCCAGAAGGTTTGGTTCACTTGGTGTAACTCCCAAAGAGGGGGCAGAAGAATATAGTGCAGACTTGATAGGTTTTATGCTAGCAAGGCCTTTTTCTCGATCTCTCTGGTGTGTGCTAGGTGCCTGGTGGAGGCCTGCCCATATTCTCTTTCAGACCATCACCCTATTAGAGCCAAATTCTGCCTGAAGGTTGGGGGCCCCAGGCCAACAAGCTCCAACTCTGGTTTTTGTCTTAACACTAATCTCTTGAAGGATAGGGATTGTTGAAATGCAATCTTCTGCCTCAGATAGATCAACAGGTGGTTATATAAGCATATTTCTCCCATTGACAGATGGGCTTTAAATGTTGAAAGCTGGAAAACTCTCTTCCAAACAATTGGGATTAAGAGAGCTAAGGATTGTCAGAGGAAGGAAGCTACCCTCCAAGACATGCTCCTTCAAGCTGAATCTGAGCTGCAAGCTAGCCCTATGAATGAAATCCTCACTAATAGACTGGTTATGGCCAAAGACTCTCTCAGAAGGCTCCAAAATCGTAAGATCCAAGGACTAAGAGTCAAAGCCAAGATGAATTGGCTTGAAAATGGTGACAAAGGCACCAAATTCTTCTTCAGATATGTTAAGGAAAAACAGGTTAGGGAGCAGATTGATCGAATCTCTATTGATGGCTCCTTAGTGGAGAATCAGGGCATGATAAGGGATCATTTTTTTCAGTACTACAAAGTTCTTTTCTCCTTGGATGGGGAGAAGGCTTCTACTAACTCTACCAGAGAGTACATTCAGAAAATTATTCCAAAAAAGATCACTGATGAGGTGGCTTTGGACCTTGGGAGGGAGGTAACTCAGGAGGACATTAGAAAGGCTATCCTCTCCCTCAAAGATGACAAATCACCTGGGGCTGATGGTCTGTCGGCTAAGTTCTATAAAACTTTTCTAGAATGGGTTTGTGAGGATTTGTACTGGGTGTATAAGGAGGCCTTTGATATAGGCTCTCTTGGCAGCAAGATCAATAAAAGGATTGTCAAACTCATCCCAAAGGATGGTGACAGATCCCTAATGAAGAATTGGAGACCTATCACTTTGCTTAATGTTTCATATAAGATTTTAGCCAGAGTGTTGGCTGATAGAGTTGCTCTTGTGCTCCCCTCCATCATTATCTCCACTCAAACTGGTTTCATGAAGGGCAGATATATTCTTGAAAACCTGATTACCAGTTGGGAAGCGATGAACTGGGCGAATGTGACAAATCAGAATGCTGCCATGTTGCTTTTGGATTTTGAAAAGGCATATGATAGGATTGAATGGGACTTTTTGTTTTTGGTCTTGCAAGCTTTTGGATTTCCAGATCCTTTTTGTCACATGGTCAGAACACTTTTTCGGGATGCCGCTGCCCAAGTGGACGTCAATGGCTCTCTTACATCAGCAATTCCTCTTGAGAGATCGATAAGACAGGGGTGCCCTCTTGCTCCGGCCCTTTTTGTTATTGCTTCTAATGCTCTTCATTATGTTTTACGGGATAACACATTGGTTCCAAAAGTGAGAGGTATTAAATTACCAGATGATAGTGAACTTCTTAATTTGCAATTTGCTGATGACACTTCCATTCTGTCAATCCTAGAAGAGGTTAATTTCACTAATTTGATGGGGAAGCTGGAAATATTTTGCTTAGCATCTGGGGCTAAGCTTGCACCCTCAAAATCTTGGCTTTTAGGTTGGAAGGATAGACCCCCGGATTTGCTCAAAAAATTTGGGATTCAATGGGGTGGTCCCCAAAAACTTGTCAGGTATCTTGGAATACGCTTTGCAGTTGATCCTGATCTAAAAGAAATGTGGCACTGGATCAGAGATAAAATTGAAGGTAAAATTGCTAAATGGAATAGACAATTTCTATCTCTTGCTGGTCGCATACAAATTTGTCAAAAGATTCTTTCTTCTTATAGTGTCTATTTTGCCTCTGTCTGGTTTTTTAACTCTTATCTAATTAATGAGATACAGAAAAAAAATAAGGGCCTTTCTCTGGTCGAATGGTAAGGGGAAGAGAAAGAAGCATATGGTTAAATGGGAATGGTGTACACTGGATAAAATCAATGGGGGTCTGGGATTAAAGGATCTAAGGCTACAGGGCATTGCCCTAGCTGCCAAATGGGTGATTGGGGCTCTTGAAGGGGGAGAGCCATGGAAAGTTCTTGTCAGACAGAATATGATTAATGCTATTCCTAAGCATGCAAAGACATGGAGGGCTCTTCCTCTAAGTGATATTTTGAGTAGTGAACACGATATGTTACCAGCAGGGTCCAAGGTATTTAGGACAATCTGGAAGGCCTGGGATGTGATGAAGAAGCATCTAGTCAACCATCATTTCACCAAGGGGGATTTTGGGGTTATACAAGGGCATAGATCTGTATGGTGGAATTTAAGACATAATGGAAAACCCTTGGCTCTTCTTCAGGGGTGTTCTGCTAAAGGATGGGCCCAGAAAGGTATCCACTCCTTTAATGATGTTTTGAAAGATGGCAAATTGATAAACTGGAATGAGCTGACTACTAAATTCAATATACCTCCTACTAATTGGAGAACCTCTACTATCCTTAGAGAGGCCTGTAAATGGCTAAGTTCCCTGTGATTTCCAAGATGAATGATAATCAATTCAAAGATTTTCATTGGAAGAATGGTACTAACATAAGAAGGGCTAAAGTCAGAGAATTATACTCCATGTTAACGGATCACTTGGATCTGACTGAACATTTAAATCAAATCTGGAACTTACAATGGAATAAAGATCAATGGCAGAAAATCTTTATCTTTAACTGGTCAAGGCAACTTGAAGCTAAAATTGCTTGCTTCAGATGGCTTCTTATTATTCATAAACTCTCATTCAAAAGTAAACCAAATGATATTGACATATGTAGCATCTGTAAAGTTCCTGAGACAATTCATCATATTTTTTTTGGCTGTATCTTTGCAAAAGAAATTTGGAGAACTTTCTGTGATCAACAAGATATATGGGGGAATGATGGACATCCTCTCCCTGCAAAAATTTTGTTTAACCATAACATAAAGATGGGGAAAGTTGCTGCTTTATTTTGGCTTTGTCTTTCTTCTAGCATCTTGTGGTTCATCTGGAAAGCTAGAAATGAGGATTGTTTTCAAGGAAAGAGGAGGTTGCTTACTGAGTCTTCTAGGAGACTCATTTTCTACACTATTGCTATGCAGGTTTACTTTGCTGTGTCCCTTTCAAAAGATAAGTTTTGGAGCTATTTGGAGAACACTCAGGTTACTACTGGTATTATGGAGGACAGGTATGGACAGTTATGGCCGGAGGGACATCCAGGGATTGAGGTTTTCAGGGAAATTCTTCAGGCTTTCCGGCAAGACCTTGCTGATGCGCAGAGGAAAAAGGATGGGAAGTTGGTGCATACAGGGCAAGTGGTTAAAGAGGGTCTGGCTGCTGCAGAGACTTTTGCAGCTCCGAGTGGTGGTCAAGAGGCTTCCTAAACTGCTCTTTATGATTATATCCTTTTTGTGTACTTCTGCTGCTTACAACTCTATACTGTGATATATTCTATTATGGTTTTTTGTATATTTCTGTTTATGTTGTAATTGCTACAGGCTGATTCATGGTGGTGTTTGGACTTTGGATATTCCTCTTCAGGGGTCTCCTTTTCTGATAAATGTATCTGGGTAGTTAGGGGGGCTGTTTTTCGCACTTGGGGATGTGCTTCTTTGGGATTTCTGTTCTGTAATGAGGGGGTTTCTGTTCTGTTCTTTGGGACTGCTATGAACTCATTGCTGCTGTGATTGTATTATCTGCTCTTCTGATACATAATATAAAAAACATAAAATACTTATCTCTTTATGTTGGTCAATAGATGTAGTCAAGTGCTTGTCTTGCAGCCTCTTCTCAACTGTTAAATGTAAATGATAGAGTTCCTTGAAATCTCTGAAGCCTCAAATGTATACACCATAGGTAAATTTCCAAACTTTTCACCAATGCGCAGAAGCTCATATGACTTGAAGAATGAACATTGTTTTTCAGACTTGAGCACTCCATTAAACTCATATCCCATACAACACAAGAATGAGAGGAGATAACATAGAACCTACACACTGTCTTTAGCAAGAACCAAAACATAACTCTATTACAGCCCGCACAGATCTTCAAAACAATGTCAAGAAACCAAAGTACCATCGCATCCACTCACACCAATAGCAGCTTGTGATTTTCCATATACAACCATACCACAGTCATATACTTCCAGATTTGTTCTCATAGTGATATCTAAATCCGAGTTGCTGCCTTCAAATGCAATTCCTCCTAATATCTCTATATTGTTTTGTTGCTCCAATATTATAACAATAATCTATCACAGCTAAAGCTTCAAATATCGAACTCCTTGAAAGCACCTGAAGCTTAAAAAATAAAATCAAATTCCTCCACACCTGGAAGTGATCTTAAATCTGCAATTGCTTCTGATCGAATTTCCCTTGAACCCGCTCTAATACCATGTTAGTTTTAGGATCAGATTTGCAATAAGCAAGAATACAACACATGAAACAAAGAACACAACAGTTTTACCCTGGGAAAACCCTCCTACTCAAGGGAGAAAAACCCAGCAAATAATCTCTCATATATATCATATAAAAAGTGCAGAATACTGCTTTCCAACCAGACCCTTCTCAAGGGCAAATGATACAATAAATTAATAGCACCTATCCTTTGATACAAAGATAAATAAGTTTCTTCTTGAAGTCAATCTGCTGCTACAAGACGGTCTGCTGCTCCTCCTTGAAAAAATGTGAAAATAAGAATGACTTGATAATTTGATGAAACAACTTCACCTTGTATATATACAAACAAGGTGTCTCTTCATTTAGGTCGGCCTCCTATAAGAAATAAAATATAAAACATAATTTGTAATTAAGGCTGACTTGCCTTATTAATTATTTATCATTTAATTTTTACTTAGGAGGAAAATAGCTCTCTAAGCTACCAAACACTAACAATTATTCATTATGACTTTCATCATTAAGAGTCATATATCATGAAGCTTAAGAAACAAAGTTATGTTCTCTTAAGAAATTGCATGGATAAGTCATAACACTTCAATTTTGGATTTAGAATAAATAGATATTAATATGGACAGGAAAACATAATTGGATAACATTAAAGGAACAGCATAAAATGTCAAATGTTGACTTTGAAATGTAGTTATGTTGTCTCATTGTTTTTATTCTGTGAAGCCTTAGTATGCTGAGATAAGTCCATGAGATTGTATTAGGCTATTAGCAACCAGAATACAATTCCAAATGAGTAGCATTTCTTTGCCTTGAAATCCAGACAATATTTGCCTCAATGTGTAAGGTAACATGGAGCTCATTTTGGATAAACCCTAAATAATTCATATACTAAAGCAGTATTCTGCACTTTTTATTTTGGATAAACCCTAAATAATTCATATACAAAATTCTATACTAAGCCAGTGTCTTTAAGCTTGCCCTTGGGCAAAGTTTTGTATCTGTAATAAACTACCCCCAAAAAAAAAAATTCTGTTTTTTCCCTGTTGCTGTTTGCTGTTTGGAATTGTTTCTTGAAGTTTATGAAAGGGGTTTACATTGCATGTTTTATTTTAAATATTGTGCATAAACAGAAAATATAAAGAAAGCATATAGAAGCTGAAAATACACTTTCAGGAGCAAGAGTTTTTCTCATTTCTTCAAATATGTTTTCAGTCATACAAAATAACATAAAATCAGAATTTAAACTTCAATCTCAGACCTGGAAATTAGTGTCTCCAACAGCAATAAGATGTCCTCTTGAAGCTACGCACCACCCAAATCATCTATCAAATGTACTCCAGCTGTATGGCACCCTTAATACCTGAAGATGGTCTCCAAAAACAACATTACATGATGCCTTCCAGTTCAGCAATCCCCAACTCCCACACCCAGCAGGGCCATACCTCCTAGATAGGGCGATATTCTCCCTAAATTTGAAAACTCCACCAAAAAATCAGAACTTAGTCTTGAAATGGTTGCCCTCGATGGAGGAAAAGATTAGTCCAATACCCATTTTGAAATCTCCTTTCTTTTTTAAAATATGAGCATAACTAGAGTCTCCAGTTCAACTGCAAAGCTCCAGAAATCAAGCAAAAACATACCAAAACTGAAAATAGAAGCACTCCACACCACACCAGCAAACTCACACCAAAAAACCTACTGCAAACCACTCAAAAATATTGAAATATCTTCATCTCTGAAAGCCCAGTTGTGTTCTCTCATTGAGAACACCCAACACCAGCGTGAGCAAGGTCTTTCACTATCGGGGCTAGTCTTAGAACTGAGGGGTATCATCCTCAACTCCGTCCTGCAATCTCTGGCTTCAAACCAACAGCATATCCCTGTGAAAACAATCTCCAGCATAAACAAGAATGAGCCTCAAAATGACTTTTATTTCTCTCTTGAGTTTGGGCACCCAAACCCTAAAATCCACGCCCTTATGAAGTCATTTTATTTTTTATTTTGTTTCAAATACTAACCTCCTCATATGAGCGCCCAAGGAAAAATAATATTAATGTGTCACTTTTTAAAAACAACTTCAAGTTGTTAAGTTACACACCCAAGGTCACTTTTTTATATGTCCCCCTTTTAACTTAAAAATATAAAGTCACTTTATTTGCACACTTTTCAAGACATTAATCAAATATTAAAATAATTTCTCCAAAGTGACTTAGTCATCAAAATATGCTATATTGACAAGCCTGACGTGGTCCAGTGCTCCAAAAATGGACTTACTATTTTTAGTATATGCTAAAAATAGTAAACCACCATCCAAAGGCTCAAACTGGAGAATAACTGAAATGCACCGAGGCTCATTGTAGGCAATCCTCATCCACTAACCCCTACTAAAAAAAGTAAATACCCAGCAAAAACACCAACTCAACTAGAACTGAGTCCCTTAACTGAACCACCTAGCCAATAGGTGTTGATGTTCTTGCAGCGTCGAGCTACATCTTCCAGACTCGCGTATGGAGATAATTCAAATGGAGCCTCAACAACTATTTGAATTATATTCACTCTTTCTCCCGGGCCAACTTGAAGCAAGTGAAGAGACACGTCTTTTGTTAATATTAATTATTTGTGATGAAGCCGACCTCCCATCTTTGGGCGCAATTTTCTAGAAGGATGCGAATTCTTGAAAAGTCATGCTTATCTCTTGTGGCCGACTTGTTTCATGAAGGGTCATGTCCCTCTCTCTACATTGTATAAATATCCATTCATGTCTCATTGTTTAGCATTCGATTATTCACTTCTTTATGAGTCGTCATATTCATAAGTCGTCACATATTCATAGAGGAAATTTTGTAGAGAAGCAGGTTGAAGAATTGTTTAAGGCTGAGTCTCATTGCTGTGTATCTACATCAGGTTGTAGTGTCTCTTGTTAGCCTTCATATCGGCCTTTGTAAAGGAGACTCTTGGATTTACATATCAATATATAAGTGATATATTGTTGTTGGGTTTTTCTCCCTCAAGAGGAGGGTTTTCCCAGGGTATCTGTTGTGTTATTGTGTCTAATTTTGAATTAATTTTTTGTGCATTTAATCTGATCACTAAAATTAACAATAGGAACCCGAGAATTGGCTAGAGGTAATGTCCACAGATCAGAGGCTAGGAGGGGACATTACCATATCATGCGTTTTGGATTTCAAATTGGCATATTTACTCTAAATAAACCACAGATCTATGTGAAACTTTGTTATCTCATCCAAACACCACTATTTTTCTCCAAATTTTGAAACCCTGGCAGTTCCTCCTTTGAAAAACAAAGTTAATGTCACATGGTATTTCAGTTTCTTACTTGAATGCCTCACTAATTTCCCTACAACATGTCAACGTCCATCATTGTTTTATTTATACCTAAAGTGTGGAATAAGAATATGAATAACAATTTACATTCACAATTGTTTTTAGTTGTAAAAATTCATATAGAAAGTCATATACTTATTATTTATTGAAAACTTCATTTTCTTATGTTTGTTTAAAAAAAAATAATTGCTATTTTTTGTTGCTATCGATATTGTGGGTTAATATTTGATCACAATGGCATCTAGCTTTGCATCTATTTCGAACTTAGCAAGTGCAAGTCAACTCATTGGAAGGAGACCACCTAGTAGCTATGATCCCGCTTGGAAATATGGCATAGTGGGGCTAGTACAAGGGAGCATTATTTGTACTTGGAGCAAGAAGAGGCTTAGCGGAGGCATCAATCGCCTCAAACACCATCTAGCTAGCATTCCTTGTCATGATGCCAAGGAATGTCTAGCAACCCTTGAAGAGATGAAATGAGAGATGATAGCCCTTCTTGCAACACTAGATAAATAAAATTGGAGAGGGCAAAGACACAAGCAGCCATACAAGAAGCCATTGCTCCTAATTTGTCAAGAGAATCTGAGGTGAATATGCAAGGCATTGTGGGCTCTAGTCACGGTCCATGTATACGTATCCCATCTTCCTCATCCACTTCAAGCAAATTCCAGTTTTTTGTGCCTAGAAATGAACGAGGATCACAACCTTCATTGGAAGCTACCAAGTGGAATAGGGAGGTTCATAAAAAAGCAAATAAGGCTTGTGCAAATTTTTGGTATTATAACAACCTTCCATTCAACGTGCCAAGGAGTCCATATTGGGAGTGTTTGGTGACAGCACTGACAATTGCAAGGAAAGGGTACAAGGCCCCCTCTCCAAAAGATTTAAGTGGCAAGTTGCTCGAAGATGCTTTTGTAGATGCAAAACAAATTGTGGAAGATGAAAAGAAGCAATGGTGAAAGTATGGATGCACAATTCTTTCAAATGGGTGGACAAATGGAAAGAACTGCACTCTTATAAATTTTTTTGTGGCTTCAAATGGTAAATTGGTTTTCCTAAAGTCAATCGATGCCTCCAACATAATAAAGAATGCAGAAAATTTGAGCCTAATGTTGGAGGAGGTTGTTTTAGAGGTGGGCATAGAAAATGTTGTCCAAGTCGTTACCAACAATGCAGTAGCATATGCGTCGGCTAGAAGATTGCCTCAAGAGAGACATCGAACAATTTTTTGAACCCCTTGTGCAGCTCATTGCCTTGACCTTCATTTGGAGGACATAGGCAAAATTGATTAGGTGAGACCAATTGTAGAAGAAGCAAGAGATATGACAAAATATATATAATCACCCATGGGTTCTTCAATTGATGAGAGATCACACCAAGGGGAAAGAGCTTGTGCGATCGGGTGCTACAAGGTTTGCAACTAATTTTCTAACGCTGCAAAGTATTACTAGTTTATCGACTCCCTTGAAGCAGATGTTTGTGAGTCAACAATGGGTAGACTCAACTTATTCAAAGAAAGTTGATGGAGAAAGGATTGCAAAAATAGTTTTTGATGGTGACTTTACAACTAGAGCTATAGAGATTGTCAAGGTAACTTCAAACTTAATTTAATTTTCAAATTGAATCTTTTGTTTATAAACTTTTAAAGTATTTTGTTTCATTGTAAGTTGTAATTTAAATTTGCTTCTTCTTTGTACATTGTAGGTAATTGAGCCATTGGTGAGGGTTTTGGGCTTGGTGGATGGCAAGAAAAATGCAATGGGATATATTTATGAGGCCATGGACAGGGCCAAAGAGGCCATCCAAAACTATTACAAGAGGGATGCAAATATATTTGCCCTTATTGGGAGATCATTGACTAGAGGTGGAATAATCAACTCCACCAACCCATTCATGCAACGGGGTACTATCTCAACCCCAAGTTCTTCTTCTCTGATAGCTTCACGAATTCTCATGGGGAGGTTATGGAGGGCCTATCCACATGTATTGAGAAGATCACATCTACAAATGCGATGAGAGACCTCATCATTTTAGAGTTGCAGAATTATAAGGCAGCTAGGGGGAGGTTGTTTTCTTTGCATTTAGCTATACGAGGAAGAGACACCCAAACACCAAGTAAGAAAAATGAAGCCTTATATCTTGCAAGTTGTTAATTACAATTATTGATAGAATATTGATTATTTACAAAAACTTGAATATCTTATTTGCAGGTTCTTGGTGGGAAGATTGGGGTGGAAATACCCCAAATTTGCAAAGGCTAGCCCTCCAAATTTTGTCTCAACCTTGTGGTGCTTCTGGTTGTGAGCACAACTAGAGTTTATTTGATGCCATTCACACAAACAAGCATAATAAGTTGACTCAACAATGCCTCAATGATCTTGTTTTTGTGCAATACAACCTTCAGCTTCGCACAAGAAAGGTGCAGGACCTACCAAACAAAGTTATTGATTTGGATGAGATTGATCCCTACAATGATTGGATCATGCAAGATGATGAGGGCCATGAGGCCTCCATGTTTACAGAGGATGAGATTGTTGATTTCGAGAGGCAAGCTATGCAGGATGTGGCTGCAATAGAAGCAGGGGACATTGGATTGGATGACATTGATATTATGGAGGAGGCATCACTACCATATACCAACAAGGTGGAGCCATAGGCACAATCTTCTATGCCAAGCACGAAGCCACAATCAACTGTGAGGAGGACCATACCCTTTACCCCACAATTTTTTAATAGGTTGGGGAAAAGGAAGTTGTAATTGCCTAGATATGAAATTTATGATGATAATTTTCAAAGACAATCATCATAAATTCATAATAGTTATTAGTTAGTATCTAGCTATTGTATCCAGTATCCACTATTTGGCTTTGCATGATGATGCCATTTTGTAATCCATATTTATTCAAGAATCAAATGTAATAGAAAACACTTCCTCATGGTTTATATAACTCATTTGATACATTTTGTAATTGAATTTTGCAAACAAAAAGTGTCTTTATAAGAAATTTTAGTACTTTTTAAGTTGCCAAGTTTTTGCCGACAGAAAAATTTTGGGCTTGCCGAGTACTCTCTAAGTCTGATTCTGCGAACTATGGTAAAGACCATATATCATTTTGAAATAAGTTATCAACTATTCCAAGAAGATTAAGTGCCATTTATATCTAAACCCTACCAAACTAATGAAAATTCAACAACTATTGTTATATTAATCCCCAAAGAAGCCACATGTAAATGTACAATTGGTGACAATAGGAAACAATAGGATTCACAATCAACTAAAACTTTACATTTTTTTCAAATGATTTGAAGTTGAACCTCCAGAGACTGATTAGTTCAATCTATGACTTGGCCAAATTACATTAGTTACTAACTATTCTTCAGATCAGAAGATCTAAGCAACTTTTATAAAGAATGTCCCTAAGAATTTGTAATCAGAAACTTGTATTGGGGATTTAAGATCCAATACCAAGGAAAAGGTATTTCAAGTTAGCTAATAAGTACAAGTGTTCAAGTTGGTGAAATTATAGCTCTTTTCAATTTGAGATAATTTCAATAGTTATATAAAAGTATATAGTGCTTTATCTAGTTTGATGGATACATTTCCATGGCTAGAACACAAAGCAATAGTTTCCAAGACCTGAATGCATGCCTTACTCAAAAAAAAGATACATAGAATAAGAAGGACTAGCTTAAAAATGCATATTCTAACCACTCCAAAGATATAAAAATTAATGGTAATTAAAGTCTTTGAATGTGAAGGGTGAAGAGTAGTTGATTCCTTATGTCAGAAACAAGAATAAGAAGTCTAAGGTGGCCAAGTGACCACCAACCAAATGGGCCACCATATGCATATCTATCACCATCTATGCAAGTAAATAATGAAGCTAACTTACTAATGGAGAATTTATCTTGGTGTAAGGTATTTGCCATGATATTCGCTAGACATCCATTCGATGACATAAAATTTGAGTCGATATAGTAATTAGTTGGACTGCACAATCCATCTCAAGTACACTCCATCTTTTCTCCTGATCAATGGCCACTTCTAAGTAAAAATGAAAATTCAATAAGGTTTCCCTCTATTTGATGTTCATGTAAAACCAAAGTTTGTCCAAGTGCATGTACCAAACCAAAGTTGGCTTACACAAGGAACACACCACTTCCATAATGATCTTATGATTCAGGTTTTGATTGTTAGAATAGACATGGCATAAACCTGGCACACACCACTTTCATAATGATCTTACGTTTCAATTTTCAACTTAAAGTTAGTTTGCACCCAACGTGTGCCACTATCATTACAATCTTATGTTTCAGGTTTCAAGTTTAAGTTAAACTTGTGTTACTCGTGCATATACTTCTTTCATAATGATCAGATGTCCCAGATTTCAATTTTCCATGTTAAAGTGACTTGCACCAGACACCCGTTCTTCTCATTATGATTTATGTTTCAGCTTTCAATTTTGAATTTAAAATTTGCTTCACCCAAATGGGATCTCATTTAAAATAGAATTATTATGTTAAAAGTTTCACAGACTAATATTTTTAATTTTAATGTGGCGTTCCACACCATGCTTACCCTTGCACCCGTACCTTTGAAATTGGCATCAGCACCCACACCGTGCCTGCCCCAGACCGGGGATAAATTTGGCAGTTGACCCCACCGATCAAGCAATTTTTTTATTGCAGTTATCCATTCAACAATGCCCTTCAGATGCTAAAATGATGCATGGTTAGAGAGGAAAACATTATAAAATATATATATATATATACCTTAATTATAAGCCCTTACAATTTTCGACGGTCCATCTAGAATTCACCATTCATTTTGACACAGTATTTTTTTTAAAATGATTGCATTTTACAGTTTAAAAGCTTAAATACGCTCATACCGGCATCAAATTTCTGACCGCGGTACCCGAGCACCTATGTAACCTTTAGCCAAATATTGATAACAAAGATTTATTTCACCTCTCCCACCTAAATAACATTTTATCAAACACTAACGGCATTGTTCAATAGAGAGACCAAAACATTGGAACCTAGTCCAACTAGGCAGATGATCACAAAGGACATTGCAACTAATCCCACTGGTTTTCATTTTTATTTTCATCTTCCAAGAATTGGAATATGGGGTTTAAAGTTTGAAGAATTCAGATTTACGGTTCAGGGTTTAACAACATGAAGCAATCCAAAGCTTACTTCGAAGAAACAAAATTAGGTTGGGAAACTTGCCCGTTTTCAGCAGGACGACCTTCGAGTATAATAAGGCGACATTCCCCATCGATGGCAACATCTCCGAGGCGCTTGCCAGCTCCCGATACAATCTCTGCTGAGAGCGGCGACTTCCATGAGCCATATGGTGCAGTTGTCTTCCCCGATTGCCCCTTAAGTTTTTCTACTGTTGAGGACATTTTTACTATTGTTTTCGTTGTTCCTCTCTGCTGCTGCTGACCCCAGAAGCTTAACCTGTTCGTTCTTGGAGCAAAGAATGTTCGGCTGGCGACAACAGTGGGTAAATATAGGCAAGTGGCTCTAACATACAAGGCAGCCATTTGGCATTCGGGGTGTATCTAATGTTGACCCCGTAAATTAGAACGGTGCTCTCAAGATTGAAAATTTCATAACGTCTACTAACTAGCATTTGTACCTTCAGATATGGAAAATTAAGAGAGCTTGTAAGTTCTGTTAGTTTATTTGTTAGTGTAATAAAATATTTATTAATAATTAATAAAAAACATATATTATTATTTTTATTTTAAAATTATTTAATTATAGATATTATAATATATTTGTATATATTTTGAATTTGGATTTTATCTTAATTATTAGTAGCATACATATATTAAATATTAATATATATAAAATACATCAAGAGTTATCATTATCGAGGTGTCTATTGTACTGAGAAATCTAACCCTAACAATCTATATATTATATGATTGATGGTGATTGAATGATGAAACAGATTTCAAGAGAAGATGATTCATACAATGACGATGGATAAGCTACCTCAAAATTTTAGTCAATCAAATATGCTTTGTCCCTACAATAGACGATTATAATATTTTTATAATCTATTAGTTTTGGAATCTGTTTCTTCATTCAATCACCATCAATCATATAATATATTAGATTCAATTTGGTTCTAAGTTCTTATTGTGAATGCTTAGTCTAGACCTACTCCAACATGATCAAACAATCCAATGTTAGTCAATAAACAAATCTATAACAAAAATTCCCCATGCAATTCATTCAAACACAATGAACAAGAAACAAAGCAAAATTAACCAAATGAAAGTTAAGAAACCTTATTCAAAACATTCAAACCAATATCCCATGGGGGAATTCGTGCTACTTTGATGTGGAAAGTAGCCATTTCCCAATTCCTTGATGAACTTGATGTAGATTGTGTGTTTTTTGATGAAAATTGTCAATAACCTAGCTAAGATTGATGAAAACTATGAGAACTTGGATAAAAAAATGAAACTGCTCCAATCTATAGATAGTAACCTTGTATGAAGTTGTGGATCCCAAACCAATAGAGAAGCTCTCTATTTATAATGAAGAAGGGATAAAGAGTGAACATAGGAAGAATGTGGGACTAACATTTGAACCAATGGCATTGTGTCACTTGTCAACATGCTATTTGAAGAGAGGTGGAGTACATTTTGAACAATGTGCAAGTTAATGCATATAGGTGGATTTGAATTTGAAGACATGATTTGCACAAGAGGGGATGTAAGAAGAGTTAATGCCAAGTTGGCTCAAGAAAAAGGACATGTAAGAGACTTCAATGTCGTGTTGGAGGACAAAGTCCTTTTGGGAGGGAGATTTCAAATTGGTGGAATATTCCAATGAGATGCCAAATTTGAATGAAAATAGAAGAATTAATAAATCAAATAAATTGATTTACATGTGCAAGTTGCAAAAGCTACATAAATGGAGTGTTAGTGTTAGAAGTTAATTAGGATTTAATTAACTTAGGTGAAATTAGTTTATATGACATTTGATTTAGATTTTTGGATTTATTTAAATCAAAATGAGAGGAATATGAACATTAGTAATTTAATCAAATAAAGTTTGATTTATTTAATTAAAAGAGATAACCTTAGGATTTAACTAAATAAAATTGATTTATTTAATTAAAAGAGGACATTAGGATTTTAATTAAATAAAATGATTTATTTAATTAAAAGAGGAAACTTCATGAATTAATTAAATAAGGATTATTCAATTAACTGGTTAGTAAAGAAGTGATCAAGGAAGAATTGAAGTTAGTGAATCAAAGTCGAATGCACGATATCAATCAGGATAATTTGAACGTCTACATTTTGCCCCTCTTTGAAGCAATGTACCTATTGCATTGGTTCAAAAAATAACCTTGCCGATATAAAAAATTCAAAAAAAAAAATTGAATGCTCCACTACTTCCCCAGTGAGAAGAATTACGTTGTTTTACTGCCCCTTGAGAGATCAGATGAAAATCTGGATTTTTTGGTGATTTCTCGAAAAAAGAGGACAAGCTGCCCAACGGGTCCAAAAAGGCTCCAGGATGCCAAAAATATGCCAAAACGAAAAAGAAAAAAAAAGACGTGAAATGAGCTTCGATTGGGCAAAAATAGTGTCGGGGGCGCAAAACCCTTATTTAATGGCTAAAAAAGGGCAATAAACCCTAATTTTCATGCTTAAATAGCCTTGGAGGGATCACTTTCCATTCACACCTTAAGAATTCCATTGTTTTGAGCTTTGACCCTCTTGCAAAATGGTGCAAAGAGTGTTTCCCCGACACATTTATGAGCAAATTTGGGTGTACCAGAGACCTCCAGGCTCAAGACCAGTGGTATGTGACCCTAACCCAACCTTGATTTTTGATTTTTTAGTGCATTTATTACGTTTTGAAAGGTCAAAGTCTCTAGCGACACTAAAAGTGGAAAATTAGTGACATTAGGGCTCAAACAACATCACTATTATGAATTGCAATGCCGCGTAGCGATTTGACTTTTGGGTTGCAAACTCCAAATGGTGATGTTGCGGTCTAGTTTAGGTTTAGGGTTAGTCAAAGGGGCTCACATCTGTAAATAACAACATTGCGGCCTGATTTGCATTTTGAAAGGTTCAAGCATCACTGTTTGGAGTTTTCAAAGGGTGACACCTTTGCAAATAATGACGCATTCATTATTCTTGTGTCGAAAACTCCAAATGAAGTTAGATTTTTTTACAAATTTTGACATTATGGCTTTATGAGTGCAAGAGGATAGAGAGCCTATGCATACACATGAGCATCAACCCTCGGTACTAAGCAAACTGAGTGGTTTACACAAGTTATGGCAGGAGCACCTTGGAGAGATCGGCCTCTAGTACATTGCTTATGCACTGACCATCAAGACCCACCTAGCGATGATGATAGTGTTGGCCGAGAGGTGGCATAACGAGACCTCATCCTTTCACCTTCCTACTGGCGAGGTGACTATTACATTGGAGGATGCCTGGCGCATCTTGCAGTTGCCAATTCATGGCGACCGAGTCGTTTATGATACAGATGTTGGTGGTGATGCATGCTTCAAGGTTACGGAGGTTAAGTAGCTTAAATTGTATGAGGGCCAGATTGACCTGGACTACTACAGACATTGGGTGTCGACCTTCTGGCTGATCGTTGCGGCCATTATATCAGAGTGAGTGGCTCTAGATCGACGGGGCAAATATTTCAACTTGGTATGGGGTTTGGCCTGGGAGAGGATGCTAAACAAGAGGACTTTGTTTGCTTGGGGACCAGTGATGTTGGCTTCGTTGTACCATAATTTGCATGATTTTTCCTATTGTGATAGCTAAGCCATCGATTCTGACATTACACTATTACATATCTGGGCCTAGGAGCACATTGTCGTGCTCCAACCGATGGTCATTGTGGTTGATATGGAGCTCGATGATGCAACAGTTTGTAGGGAGATGAGCAGCATTACCATGAGGCACATAGGATGGCTAGGTCTACCCCATTGGCATCGTGTGATTAATGAGATGACAATGTTTACCTAGAGGCCCTAGTTATAGATGTTTGCTTGGTACGATGATGCACATCAGTTATTTTATGCCAGATAAGATCAATTGATACAGGGGCATGAGCACACTATGATAGAGCGCTACTTGCCAGACCAAGTAGCTTGATAGGTTGGAGATGTTTAGGATTGCCCCAACGATCAGTATGTGGCTATTTTCATGTGGACATCTAGAGAGCACTTAGGGACGGACAACCCCAATGTCCAATGCAGTTGACTCCTTCCGTCAGTTGGTGGCTAGGCCATGGGCCTACACACAAGGATAGGAAAATTTGAGCACCACAAATGCTTATAATGATTGGTTTAGACTCCCACTATGGCTTATAGTTCTAGGGGTAGCACTTCCTCTAAGGAGACCCTGAAGCAAGACAGTAAGGAGGGGACAGGCAAGACAGGTTTCAGGAGCACCTGGAGGAGGTGGGCCAACTCCCCACCACCCAGATCAATAGAGGGATCAGAGGGATGCCCCTAGAGACTAGTAGAGAGACCAACAACCTCCACAACCACCACAACTAGACCTGTGAGATGTCTATATACAACAAGTTACAGGGGTAGATTCAAGGGTTGCAAGCATAGTTATAGGTGATCACAACAGAGAGGGACCAGGCTAGATAGCAAGTCTAGGCTCTTACAACAAAGAGAGATCAGGAGCACTAGTAGAGGCAAGCAACAAAGTTGCAGTTGGCCCTGGAGGTCGATAGGAGGCAACAATTGGAGAGCATGGCTGCTTCATCCCAAGGGAAGACAATACTAGTACGGATGTACCATGATGTCATCAAAGAGGCAAAGTACTCCAGGCTTCATTATTAGCAGGTTTTTCCTATAGAAGCTCAAGTTCTAGAGTACTCTCAGCGGATAGGGTTGAGATAGACAAATGATAAAGTTGAGACACAAGCAGGCGAGGGGAGTAGCCACAAGGGCTAGCTACCATATACAGTTTTGATCAACATTTGATTCTTTTTTGGGAGTTGCATGCTCTATTTTTTATACCCCTATGGGAATTGTATATTGATTGATACACATACACATAATTTTGATTTGTACCATGAAAGTGACATTTTTTGATATATATATATTATATGATCGATTTATGATGTGATATGTCTACTTTATTTATGCTTTATGGATGGATGCACTTGATGTTCTATATGCGATGTGATTCTATATGATGTGATGCAATGTATGATTATGCAAATGTTTATGGATGTCATGGATGCATTCCTTTTTTGTATTATTTCTATGCACTTTTATGATGATGATGTATGGAGTATGGATGTATGGATGCGAATGCAAATAATTTTAATATGCTTAGACTGATAGATCTATATTATGCCCCTAATGGATGATGTTATATGTTATGGTTATGAGATGTATGGGATGTTATGATGTGATCCTTTTTCTTTTTCAATATATTTTTTATGTATGATATGATGATGCCTATATGATTATGCAATGGATGCAAATGTATGGTTTATGAGACATGCTTAAAATGACCAATCTATATTATGATGCAAATGATGGAAATGTAATGCATGTGAAATGATCGATGTTTCCTATTATAGATGGTATGAATGATATGCAACATGTTGACAGTTTGTGGATGCAGGATGGATGCATTGGTGATTTTTTTTTTATCAACTAGCATGGTACCACATTAGTGTGGAGAGAAGAAAGGAGAAATGAGATGACGAGAAGAGGATCCAACAAGTCCATGATCTATGAGACTTTATTAGAGATGAGAATGAACGAAGATGATGATGATATTAGGAATTGGTATTTTAAAAGGGCTTACTTACCTTATGTTTGATAACACACGTAGGCACAATGCATCAAAGTATAAATAACCAAGATGGCATTGTGTCTAATGTGATGGACTTTGACTCAACAATTAGATAGGAGTATTCTTGTTCACAGCTAACATACGAAAACCTTACTAGGATGTACTTCAAATATTTTGAACATCTCATACCAAAACACAGAAAGGAAAAACCTAATAATGTAATAGTCAACAAGTTATTCAAAACACCTTCCATCCATACCTAATAAAGCAAGTATTTTTTGAGGTTATATTACAAGGATATCCAACAAGCACAACAGACAAAAGATAATGATCATTGACCCATTCCTTTCTCTCTAAATCCCTTTGTTTGGACATCATAGAGAGGCCATTGAAATGAGCACAATAAGATAAGTCAAAAGAAAAGATCAAGTAAACAAACAAGCTAATGTTCTTCATACCGCTAGCTAAGACTAAACTACGGTGATGCCTAATGTTGATGTCCATTGTAGGAAGGATGCATCCTAGGACATGATGTTATCAGATGATTTCGAGATTGACTAGATGATAGGATATTAATACCAAGAGTTGATCTACTTGTTTACCTAATGACCTAGCCTTGAGACTTTTGACATTTTTGAGTTTTCACTTTTACATTGGTAGACTTGTTTCTGATTGTTTCACCAAAGGTTGTGGATAACGATGGTTTATTATGAACGAATGTTTATTGCGGGTGAAAGTAGGATGGGACAGATGGATTTTTTCAAATATTTGGATTTTTTTGATATTTTTGAGACTATTTTTGGTATTTCCAAGATGTTTTACATATGTTTTGTTTTTCAAAATTTCCAATGTTTTTGGTGTTTTTTGAGATTTTGACCAAGAACCTAAACTAAAGACCTATCCTAGGGGCCTTGGGGGCTGATCAAAGATTAGCCTTTCCTACATTATACATGCAAAGACCATGTAGTTCGACTGACACTGACTCATTTATTGATGAGTTATGAACAAATGGATTACTAGTTTATTATGACAGACTCCTAAAGGATTAACCTAAGTGTCTCGGGAGATGATCAAAGATCAACCTTGCCTACGTTCATAGCTCAAAGACCCATAGTTCAACAAGATGACTCTATTTTTGACTTTTTTGATAGACTTTTGACCTATGTTTGGTATTTTGATACATTTTGAATATTTTTGGGTTTTCCAATTTTATGAATGTTTTTGGATTTTCTAATTTTTTGATGTTTTTTCATTTTTCAATTTAGGGAAGACTTCAAGAATATACATGAATCTGATTCGATGTAGGTATAAGAACATGCCCCCAGTGTGGTGCAATAGATTACTCTGATATAGGCAGGACAAACTGACCTTAAGATTGGGCCAAGTAGTACTAGGAGGATCATGATACAAACATAGGATCAAGCTATGATGCAGACATGGATAAGTGATGGATGGAGATATGGAAGTGTGAAAGATGGATGATGCAAGATAAGTCACAAAAATCATGGTGGATGGAAAGTGCTTATTTACACAAGGTGCCTGTTTGCTAGGTTTTCACCAAGGTACTTTCCCAAAGCGCCACTGAAGTGGTTTTCACTAGAGGACAATTTTTTTCTTTACTGTTTTCAATCCTTTTTTCTATTTTTTTTTTGGATTTTTTTATTTTTTTATTTATTTGTATTTTTGTATTTATACCTTGGAAACTTTAGGAATAATTTTTTTTAAGATGGGAGTTGTTCATGGGCTCCTATAGAGGCTCACCTTATAGTGTTGACAACTGATATGCTCCTGATTTTTAGCTCGTTGTGATGATGAAGGGTCCCAACCAATTGGGTTCAAAGTTTCCCTTGTTATCTGGATCTTGTACATTTTTCTAATTCTCCTTCAATACGAGCTCTTTGACTTGAAAGGTCTGACTCTTGGTCTTCTTGTTGTAGCTTCGCTCGAGACAGTTTTGGTAGACTTGCAAATGGTTTAAGGCATCCATGCATTGCTCATCCAGTAATTCCAGCTCGTTCAACCGTGACACTCGATATTCTTCGTCAGTGATGAGATTTTGCAATGATATTCTTAAGGATGGGAGCTTGATATCAATGGGAAGGATGGCCTTTGATCCATAGACCAAGGAGAATGGGGTTGCACATGTAGGCATGCAGATGCTCATTCAATAGGCCCATAGGGTGGGGTTCGGTTGTAGGTGTTAGTCACGACCAGCATCATTCACTGTTTTCTTTAGGATTTTTAGGATGGTCTTATTGGTAGCCTCAACTTGGCCATTTCCTTGGGGGTAGTATGGAGTGGAAAGGCAATGTTAGATATTGAACTTTTGGCATAGGTATCGAACATCTTGGTTTTTGAAAGGTGTCTCGTTATCTAAGATAATGGCTTGAGGGACACCATAGCAACAAATTAACTAGTTCAACTTGAACTTGGATATCTGGTTTCCTGTGATATAGGTCATGAGAATGGCCTATACCCACTTCATGAAATACTCGGTGGCGGTGATGATGAACTTATGTCTAGTGGATGAGGTGGGTGTGATTTTTCCAATGAGATTGAGCCCCTGTTGTGAAAAGGGCCAAGGTGTGATGATTGGGTGGATCTCCTAATTTGGTGCATGAATGAGATCCTCATGTTGTTGACACTACACACATCTTCGAACATAGTCGTGAGCTTATTTTTCCATCGTCGAACAATAGTACCCAGTCCTCAATAGTTTCTTAGCCAAGGTCATACCACTTGAATGTGACCCACAAATGCCATTGTGTACCTTGGTTAAAGCAATCAAAGCTTCCTTAGTGTTTAGGCATCGTAACAAGGTTCCTTCAATACTCCTACGGTATAGGGTGTCTCCTAAGATAACAAAGCAGGATGAATTCTTGACACATGTTCTTTTAAGGTTTGAGGTGATTAACTTGGATGATGATAGTGAAACTACTAAGATTGATGAGGAAGTGCACAAAGAGATAAATTCATTGTTTTCCTCTTCAATGAGCTTAAATGATGATCCTCCTAATAAGAGTGTTGGAATTGGTGCTTGTCCTAGTTTGGCACTTCATGTTGTCCCTTTGGAAAGTTATTTTCCTTCTACATATACTAAACAAGAGGGATGTAGATGACCTAATATAGGCTGACTTGCATGTGCATTTCTAGTCTTGTCTTTTTTTTCTTTTTCATGTTGAACTTTATGTGATTTCATGTGCACAATGTGATCTCCCTGTATTGTTTTGTTTGATGTATCTCTTCATGATCATCCCTCTATTTGTATCTACATTCTTCTATATGTCATAAAAATATATATTTTTTTTTGTCTTGTGTTTTCCTTTTGGGGATGACATAAGGCATTGAGACATTTAGGTCTCTTCCATGTTGACCCAAAAAAATATTCTTTGCTTTTACTCTGTGTGTGTCATTCTTCCTATTCTGCAAGTATTTGGGGAATGATGATTTTTCTAAACTCTATAACAACATTGTAGAAAAGACATACTGACCCCAAATCCGTAGATCCCTTATGTGTTTGGGATTTCATTTTGGGGGAAACCCATTCTCCTCTCTCTTTTATGATGTAGCTTCATTTAGAAACATATGAATGGCATATGGCTTTTTGAATAAGCTCTCATGTCGTCTTTATTGTTAGCATTGATTATTTGCTACTTTAAAGTAAATTGCTCACAACAATGGTGATAGCAATTTTTTTAAAGTGGGGGTATACATTAGCATTATTATTTTTGAAACTTTTGACATTCCTTATGCTTCATTATGCGATTTTAATGCTTCTTGCGATGCTTCTTTTCTTGGTGATGTCATTGGGTTTGATGTCCTCTAAGAGTGTTACCTTTCTTGGCATACAACTTTCCTACTAGTGGTGATGTTACACATTATGTTCCATAAGTTATGAATCCTTTATCCTTGACTTGTCCTCTCTTGGGGACATTAGGCACGATGTTCCCTAAGAGGAGACCTTACACAAACTAAGCGGAATCCCTTTGAACATGTTTACTTGCATTTTTGTTCATAAGTTTTTAGCATAACATAAATTGCTAACCTTGTGAAACTTGAACCATTTTCAAGGACACTAAGAATAACAAACTTTGCTTGCCAGTGGAGCCTTTCCTTGTTTGTTCATAGGTGCTTAGCATAACGTAACTTGTTAGGCCTTATGAAGCTCAAAGTTTTTGTTTTGCTTTTGTGGTGCCTTATTGAAGTTATCAGAGGGATAACTTTGGTATGGTATGGGATCCTAATAAGATTCTCTCATTTTCCACCCTTGGGGGTTCACCAAGTGGATAGTTGGAGTTCCATCAGCCCATGTGAGCGTGCATGTTGTTTGCATAGTGGACAGCTAGGGTTTTTCTTGTGAATGTTTTTGGACAAATAGCTAAGGTGTGTTCCACATCACGTTGAACAATTGAGGCTTGATCGATCCTTTTTTTGTTCTTTAAATATTTGATGTTGTATGATTGAGTAGCTTGTTGTTGCTACATACATATATTTTGAATGTCTACTTTAGTGTGATTTTGATGCAAGGTCATCCTCTCACTAAAGTGGGGGCTAAATGTAGTGACAAAAAATGTATCTCTTTACATTTTCTCACTTTTTTGGCCCTCCTAGTTAATTTGGACTTAATTGTACCTTAATTTAGTGTTGTAAAATGGCATCAGGGAAATTCACCACCACCAATTCACCATGGGAAAATTCACCACCATGACAAATTCACTCAAGGAAAATTCACCAACAACAATTCACCGCCACAAAAAATTAATTGCAAAATTTTAATGTGATGAATTCTTCATGGCGGTGAATTGCTAATGGTGAATTTTCCTTGAAGTGAATTTGTCGTGGTAGTGAATTTTCCTGCGATGAATTGTTGGCGGTGACTTTTTTGGTGGTGAATTGATGGCGGTGAATTTTCCTAGAGCCTTGTAAAATGCATTTATTTACACTTTCACACCTATTTAGGGATTTTTTAATTAATTGAGCTTAATTATTCCTTAATTGGCCCTTTCATTCATATACCAAGACTATTCATTACATTTTTTGAAGAGGAAACCCAACATTCATTAATGCCTTAACATAACACTTCTCATTGAGCAATGTGTGTCCTAGTTTTATGGACTTGGGACCCATTCTCCCATGGGTGAATGGGTCCTTCCTAGACCTTAGGACCAATTTAAATTATGTTTTTGGTTGTATTTTGATGTTTTCAAATCTATGACTCAATGTCAACTTGTGATATTTTAATTTGGGGAAATGAAGGATACATATCTATAAATATAAGGTTATTTCACTATGTTTCACCTACATTTTTGATGAGGGCACAACCCGAGACACAGAAAATAACCCACAAACAAGAGAATAATTTTATTATTCATAAAATGGAGCTTCTTACATGCAAAGGATCTCAAATCCCCAAGTTTTACAACACATGCAAGTTACAAAAAGCTATGGAATCACCCTTTCGCAATATGCGAGCTTGTCCCCAAAAAGTTACCCAAAAATTAGAAACCCGCCCATAAATAGAGCTCCCCTTTAGTTTGGAGCCAAAACAACATTTAAATTTTGAGTTTAGGCGGTTTGGCACCGAAAAATTACAACTTGAAGTTCAAATTTCAAAAGAACATTTGCAATTGTATCTTCTAAAAAGTGCGCCAACTTCCCGGGGCCATAACTTTTGATCTGGGACTCCGATTCGTGAACCGTTTGAACCGTTGGAAAGGTCTCGAAGTCAAGAAGCGCTCAAAATTTGCTACGCCAATTTTGGAAAGTTTTGGGGCTGATACGGGAACTCTAAGTGCCTCAAATCTAACTCAAAAGATTTTCAGGTGCAAATCTGAGAAACTAAAACTACAATATCTTTCAACCCAGGAATAGAAATTAAAAACCATAAATTGTGAATTTTATTATGATGAAAAGGGTATCCAAAAATGTAAAAATATCTAAAAACCGAGAAACTTGAAATTTAACTATTTTTGGGTGATGCAAGATTGCCCTTACACCACTGGATGCTCCTACATCAATTTTTAAGTGTTCAATTACAAGAGCTAAAGTGGTGATAAAAGGAATTTAAGAGAATATTTATTAGATTTTTTTGTAGCATTCAATATCCAACTATCATGTTAAAGTATTCTTGCATCATGCATGTTTTAGAAGCTAATATGGTGATGTAGGTTTCATGATCCAATCAACCATTCAAAGCACTATTCCAAGCAAGATTCAAAGTTCAAGATCCACATCCATTGAAGCCATTTCATCCAATTGTAGATCTATATTTCAAGGTTTATTCAAGGGTTTGTTGAGTGCTAACATAGAATTATTCATTGTTCATTCACTATTTCATGCTTCATTTCATTTTAAGGTTTGATTACCAAAACAAGGTTTTTTCCCTCTCATGTTGTGTTTGTAGATTTAGGTATAAGAAATCTTGAAGATATCTTGAAGAGAAAATCTGAAGAAGTTGACAAAGTTGCAAAAGTTGTCATCTCATGAGAACTTAGGGTATGTGCAAGATCATCATGAAAAAAATAGGCCCTTAAGTGGAAAAAAATTCAAAAAAATTAGAGTTAGGAAAATTGACGTAAAAATTTGAATAAGTTATCTATATTATTTAAAAAATATGTAAGAATAGAATATGTAGAAAATTTAATCTAGTTTTTAAACTATTAGGTTTATTTTTAAAAAAAATCTATTTTGTGAAAATTTGAAATTTCAATGCAGTAGTACTTAAATTTTAGGGAAAAAATAAGAAGTAGGTGTTTGTCTAACCACCCTAACCACAATAAAATGATAATATTTTTTCATATGATTTTAGATATAAGTATATGACTCATGTCTCGATGTGATATATATTTTTTTGTAATTTTTTTCTAAGTAAATAATTAATTATGAATTTTTTATTATTTTTTTAAAAAAATATAAAAACTTGTATGTTTGACCACCTTAACTTGGTCAAAACTTCATGAAATTATTTTTTAATCCTATAGTATGTGAAGCATAGAATGTGACACATGTTTGATTCAAAATATGTGATACTGTTTGAAAGCTATAGATGTTTTTCAATCAGCCTATCAATCAAGACTTTAGTTGTAATTCAAATAGAAAATGAATAATAACTATTTATTAAATTAAAAGTTTAAAAAACAATTTATATTGGTGGAAAGCTGAGAATATCCTTTAAAAACCCTTTTCATTTCATCAATTTTGGGTAAACAAAAGTCATCAGCCACATACCTTACACATACACATCATATCGCCACTTTTTGGCCCATCATGATCCTACACATACCCCTCATCTATAGAATTTATTTTCAACATTCTAACACTACCACTTGGACACATTGGAAGATTCAAATCTGTAGCAGAGGCTCTTGAGAGTTTTAGAAAAATCCCTAATAGTGGACCCATTTTCCCCTAGGTGAATGAGTCCTAGACAACCTTTTAAAACTCACTTTTGGTGAAAGGTACACTTAGATCTACCCTTGTCTGATTTGTAATTTAATTGTAGGTTCTCTCATTATTGAGCTTAAAATTGTTGTTTAAAATGTTAAGTTGCATTTTGGTGTTAGTTTACTAATTTTAGTTTTTCTCCCCAAAGTGTTGTTTGACCTTGATCCCCATCCTTCAATCATAATGAAATCTACATATTCACACCTTGAGATGACTCACCTAAGGGTTGTAATTCAATTATTAATGTGGATCTCATTTCCTAATGAAATAGAGGAAGATAGGTCCATCACAACCCTATTTCCCTTTGTTTCTATTAGTGAACCTATTTTGTTTCTTTTCAATTTGAAAAAAAGTATCATGGAACTATTCATTTGTGTTTATTTAATTATATTTAATTGAGTGTTTATAGTGAGACTACTTCATATACATTATAGAGTATGATAGGATATATTTATCAAAAAATAGTCTCATAAATGAGTTTTCATTGAAAATAAAATTATATTATCTTAATATTAAGGACATACAATTGGCAGTAGAAAGTTTAAATGAATTTAATACAATCTTGATTCAACTAAAGGTAGTTGATGTGAAAATATGAGGTGATAAGCATATTTTATTGGTATGTGTATTACCTAATTCTTAGGATAATTTGATCCTTATAAATAGTGGTTCTTTACACTTGATCCAAGTTTAAATGCCCTCATTGCCACCTTACAAAGGAGATGAGGAGAAAGACTTGAAATGGGTCTAAGGATGCATTGGATGCATGGGGAATATATAAAGATATGTAAGGATAAGAATAACTATGACACAGATAAGCCTAAGAATATAACTAATTCTAATGGTAGATCTAATACACTTGATAAGTGTAGTTTGAGTGTTAGAACCATGAAAAATGAAGGCATCTTAATAAGGAATGACGAAACAAGAAAAATAATAATGATGAATTGTCTATAGGTAAATCCTTCAATGATGAAGTTATTGATGCTTTTATTATTTATAACTAACATAAATTATAATGATTATTGGTTGGTAGATTCATGCACATCTTAGCACATGACTCCTCATAAGGAATGATTCTTAGTGTATATAAATAATTATAGTAAGGAAATTTTTCTATAAGAAAACAACACATGTAACATTATGGGACAAGGGGAGATAAAATTAATTTTTAGTGATGGAAGGGTCAAAAGCCTCACAAATGTATCTAAAATTTGTTTAACTAACAAGGATTACCATATGAAAAAATTATATTATTGCAAAATCAACAATAATAGATAAATCAACAAATTAGAAATAAAATAAGATTTACATGGATAAACCCTTTGAGAAAAAATCACACTAAAAGAGGAAAATATTTATTAATCTTCAAAGGATAGATGAATCAACACACTAAAACTCTAAACTTTGATAGTAGTTATGTAATTCTTGTGCGCTTTTAAAAATACTATCATTAAAGTACTATCTCATGTATCCAATTTATAAAAAAATGGGTGAGGAATACAAAAAATAGTTTCCAAAAATAACATACCTTCATACCATTTTAAAATACAAAGACTCCCATGTCCAACATGAAGAGGTACCTTAATGAATACTAAATGTAACTCTCCATGAGCTATGGATATAAAAAATAATATTTTTACTAATAATAGATTATATCTTTGACTTGTAACTCCTCTAGATAATGGCCCATATTCCAAGATTGGCACTCAAAATAATCATTCAACTCATATGAGACCCACCAAAAATATCCAAGATTCTCTAATACTTAATTCTCATGCCCAAGTTGAGATTTTTTTAAAAATAGCTTTGCAATCATCATTGCCAACTCTACCTCCTTCATGAATGCATATGATAACTAATACCAAGATTCTAAGGAATCTAAATTAAAAATTAATTTTCAATTACAACATATATTTTGAAGGAAATCTTCTAAATTTATTGGAGATTCATGAATGCTACATAGTTCACCTTAATCCTAACATTCTCCTACTTGACATTATACATTGCAAATATATTCATAGGTAAAATAAATAAAATTAAGTACAAGTATCAAGACCCATGACATTCTTATACCAAGATAACTTATTTGTGGTCATTATTTTCATGAAGAAATATACAAAATTATCTAGAGAATCAACCTTCTTTAATCGTACCTTCCCATTCTCAACCATTTTTCACATGAGGTAATACGAAATATCAACATGTTTAGTACAAGTATGATATATATGATTTTTTGGCCAAACAAATAACACTTTGACTATCACATCTAACTATAACAATATTGCAATCATAATTAATACCTATACCAATTATCTATAAACAAAATACCTACTCAGAGGCATGCATAGTAGCCATATACACTATTTTTATGGTGGAAAAATTAACCATGGGTTACCTTTTACTCATCCAATTCACCATACCTCCAAAAAAGATAAAAAATATTAACTTGTTAACTTTTGACCATCTAGATTTCCTATCTAATTTGTATTTGTTATGTTGGAAAAGTGACCATAGGTTTTTAATTAGGATTAGCTCCTTTTCACTTATAAAACATTGGAATTTAGATCGACAAGGTTATGAGATTAACTTTCAACCTAAAAGGTGAGTTAATCAACCTGGATATGAATTATTTTGGGTTTTGGAAAAGGATTTTTGATGAAATAAAATTATACAGCTAATTAACTATGAAAATGCAGTGTTTTATCATGAATTATGGAAAATTGGAAATTGAGAGACATATTTGAGTTCCAAAAAAGAAAAAGGTAGACATAGAGGTAATAGACCTATGAATTTGAGCTTGATTTTTTTGGACAAGGCTGCCTAGGGTGCCCTTGTTTGAGTTATCTTTTCTCATATCTAAAAAATCAATCATGCAACTCTCTATGATCTATGACTTATTCCTTTCAGATCTTGCTACTGAATCTTCATATGTTCCTAAGATAAGGGAGTTTATGTATCTTTTCAAGTTGTTAGGTTTGAATGCCCCAAGGAAAAAATAATCTTCAATATTCCTCCAATATTATTTAGATCTATAACCTACACATTCACAAGGAGAGGAAGATTTGCACCATATAGGGGCTTGCCTCGATCAAACCTTGTGTTGGTAGATGATAGAGAGAGCTTATCCTTTTTAGGGATAGAGGATTAATGATAAATTCATGATGAACAACAACTTGCAGAAAATCACCACTCAAATTTGATCTCCTTGATGGATTGAAGTCATACGTGCATCTCCTAAAGGATTGGTTGCAATTTGGCTTGACTTGATTTGAAGACCTATAAGCATTAGTACTCACAAAAAAAATGTATGCATAAACATGAACAAACTCAAACAAAACTTGACATGATGCTTGAATGTTGAAATGTTGTAATAATTATGTAAATTTTTCTCTTGATTTGATAACAATTTCTTGATAATTCTCTTGCTTCCAATTAGTTTTCAAATGATGAAATGACTAGGTATTTATATGAAATTAATCTAATTTTCTATAAATTAAATCTTGATAGCTGATACTTAGGATTTTAAATTCAAATGATAAATTACCAACTCCAACACATTAAAATTTGGGGCCAAATTAGGAGGACAAGGGCACCAAGGGTGCCCTTGTCTAGGCCCTATTTTTGAGATGTGAAACATCAGGGGAAAAATATTGAATTCCTACTTTGGTTTTGTACATTTTTTTCTCGATAAATAATTAAATGGGTCATGAAATGAATAATTTAGGACATTAGGAACATGATTAGGTCCAAGCAAATAGGAGGGAGAAAAATATAGTGTTCAAAATTGTCAAGGGTGACAATTTACGATGCTATAGTACTTATCAATAAATCCCTACATGTCTAATGAATTTTTCACATTATCAGTACCATGATAACACAAATAGTGATAATAAGTTCCACTCAAATAAATTAATACTATATTAATAAAAGTCTAATTATCTCTACCATGGTTAGGGGTTAAGTGCAAGAAGTTGGGTCCACTTTTAGTGGAAGTGTTGGCTTTAATTTTTTTTTGATAGAAATAGGTACCCATCTAGGATTAGACTCCCAAACCTAAATTTAAAATGGGTACCTGTTTCTAATTACATCATATTTTGGCACCTTTTTAGAATGGGTACATGCTTTGGAGCGGGTATGCATTTCATAAAATTTAAAATTGGAAAACCATGGCTTTGATTTTTCTTAGGCTTGAAAATCCAACCCTTAGCCTTGGACCTACAAGTATAATGTCATGAAAATATCAAGATAAAATATGACTTCAACAATATGGCTGATGATTTTTTTTTAGAATTTTTTGACGAAATTAAAACCCATTGTTGATGACAATGTCTAGTTTTAAAATATGTATTTTTTTATAATTGGATTTATTTTTCTATTTATTAACTTATTTATGAGGAAACTAGCCAATAAACTTGAAATGTCAAGTATTAGTATGTTTTAATAACTTTTAATTTTTAAATATATTTCCAAAACATAAATCTCATCAACATAGACATCATTCTTTACACAATGAAAATTAATAAAAAATTTATATTATTTTTTAGCTTAAATTATGTTTATTGTACATGAGGGATTTTTTAAAATAGCAATTGGGGCCAATACAAAATACAAATATATATATATATTTAAAAAAATTATAAAAAAATATACTCATGAAATTTCACTATAATACACATCTTTCCCCAAAAGTAATTTAAAATATTTTATTAAAGTCAAATTATGGTTGATGTACACATGCATGTTATGTCCCTAAAAAGTGACTTTTAAAAACTATTTTTTTACATCCAATACAAAATTAAAACTTGTACATTACAATAAATTATATATTTGAAAACTAGATTCAAAATCCTACATTTCATATTACTAGACTTTCTTAAGATTCTATATGTAAGCATTTCAAACTTTACTCCAAGTATGAAAAACTTCAATTTTTAGGAAAAAAATTCCACTTATTGGCCAAAAAGTAGATCCAACTTCTTGCACTTACCCTTAGATATAAATCTTCTAAAAAATTTCATTTCCTGAGAAATATCAATTCTAGTATAAACCATTACATACACCACACTACTAATACCACCAATACAAGGTATGTTAAGCATTCTATCAAAATCATCATCAAATTTAGGACATGTCTAGATAAGCTTAGTACCAACAAAAAAAGGAATACTTATTAGCTTAAAGTCATGCATACTAAACCATTATGAAATGGTATCCATGCACTTACTTTGATTTACCAAAGATTTCTTTGTACCTAATTGTTGTTGATCTCTATCCCAATACTATATTTTGTAGCCCCCAATCCTTCATGTCAAATATGCTAGAAAGTATGATTTTTGAGCTCCCTAATCATTGTGTTATAGTTACCCATAAATATTTCATGTAAATACAAAATAATAAGTAGTTTTGATCATTAATTATCTTAGTATAAATAGAATAAAACTCAATTTCAATATAAGTGTATCAAAATTTTGGTACCACATCTTGGTTGACTATTTTAAACCATATAATGACTATTCTAACCTACAAAATAGTTGTTTGTTTCCATACACAACAAATGCAAGAGCAATTGGGTCCACAAGTAATCTTGCATCAATAAAAAATATTTCATTTTAAGTTCAACTGTTTGGTTTATTAAAGTGTTATTTTTGGTTAGTTGATCAATAGGATTTTTCTGAAATAATTTGAGTAATCTAATGATCTTACCTTGTATTAGAGCCAAATGGGTACTCATATATCCAATTTGGTGAAATTTTGATTAAAATTGAGTATTTTATGGCTTTGCCATTTTTTAATCTGCTATTAATTTTTTTTGGAGATTTGCTAGTGAATCAAAAATTTGAGGGTTTTTCATTGTTGTTGGTTGTGAACTTTCAAGTTGCAAGGGGACTTTGTAGACGTTTCCAAGTGAATTATAACTTTGTTTCGTCCAAATTCTTTATTGATTTTGATAGTTTTTTTTAGTGTAATAACTCTAATGTCATCTGGCTTTTATGAGAATAACATCTACATCTAGAAGTTGTGAGTATCTTGTAGCTATTAGAATTTGTGGGTAACCTCTAGTGAAATATACCTTTAAATTTTATTGAACTAGTTTTTTTGTATGTTTCTACTTATGGCATCAATATGACATGCAATGCCGTTAGTTTACACGGATTGTGGAAACTTACCATCTAATTGGACCAAAAGTAAGATTTCATGTTTGAACTTGTCGATTGTGGGTTTTCCACTTACTATTTCAATTTGTGGAATTTTGGTTCATTATTGAACTTTGTGTAATTCTATCTTGCTACTCTTAGACCTGTGATAGTGTACACATATAGCTTCAATCATGCTTCAAACTTGTAATGGCATATAGTGAAGTTGGAGGGTGAGATCCATGTAGTTTATTGTGACTAGAGTTGTTGGTGCTCACCCTTACTATTGCTGAATGAACTAGGTATACTAAGTAAATTCTAAGCATTTCCAACTACCATGCCAATTGGATTTTCCTCTAAATAGTAAATATAAAGTGCAAGCTAGACCTTCTTGTAGCCTATGACATCTCTTCATTCAAGGTACATCATTGTTGTCTTTGATGGGTATTGGTCTAATGTTATTGGACATTGTGGGAAAGTGATATCAAATGTGATCTATGTATAAGCTCTCTATCTTTAGTACTTAATATTAGTGAATCACATTGTTGGTATGCTTGTGTTAGATTCATAAATCTATATAATAATAGAAATGTTATTGTGCATTTTGTATACTTAGCTTACCTAGTGATAGGCAAAATAAACAAAAATAAAAATAAAAAAAATATTTATTACAAGATTTCCACCCTAATTTTGTTTCTTAGGAATAAACTTTAAATTGCTTCATGCTATTTAACCTCGAACCATAAATATAAATTCCCCAAACTTTAAACCCTATATTCCAATTCTTGAGGGATGAAAATAAAAACGAAAACAATTGTGATTAGTTGCAATGTCCTTTGTGATCACGTAGGTTCCAATGTTGGTTTCTTTATTGAACTATGCCGTTAGTGTTTGATAAAATGTTATTTAGGTGGGAGAGGTAAAATAAATACTTTGTTATCAATGTTTGGCAAAAAGTTACATAGGTGCCTGGGTACAACGGTCAGAAATTTGATGCCGGTATGAGCGCATATAAGCTTTTTAACAGTAAAATACAATCAATTTTCTTAAAAGAATGTGTCGAAATGAATGGTGAATTCTAGATGCACCGTCGAAAATTTTAAGGGCTTAGAATTAAGGTATATCTATCCCTTTTTTATGTTTTCCTCTCTAACCATGAATTATTTTAGCATCTGAAGGGTAACGTTGAATGGATCATTCAATAAAAAAAATTGCTGGATAACCATGAATTATTATTGAATAAAAACCTGAAACATAAGATCGTAATGATAGTGGCCTACGCTGGGTGCAAACCAATTCTAAATTAATTTAAAAATTTAAACATAATATCATTATGAAAGTGGTGGGTTCCTGGTATAAGCCAACTTTGGTTAGGTACATGCACCTGGACAACCTTGGTTTAAATTGAACATTCAATAGAGGGAAATCTTATTGAAATTTCATTTTTACTTAGAATTGGTCAATGATCAAGAGAAAAAATGGAGTGTACTTGAGATTGATTGTGTAGTTCAACTAAATATTATATCATTTCAAATTTTATGTCATCTAATGGATGTCTCATAAATATCATGGCAAGTACCTAATACCAAGATAAATTCTCCAATACCAAGATAAATTCTCCATTAGTAAGCTAGCTTCATTAGTTACTTGCATAGATGGTGATAGATATGCACATGGCCCATTTGGTCAGTGGTCACTTGGCCACCTTAGACTTTTTATTCTTGTTTCTGGCATAGGGAATCAACTACCCTCCACCCTTCACATTCAAAGACTTTAATTACCATTTATTTTTTCTATGTTTGGAGGAGTGGTTAAAATATGTTTTGGGAGAAGTACTTTGTAATTCTAGCCTTCTTATTCTCTGTATTTCTCTTGAGTAAGCCATGCATTTAGGTCTTAGAAACTATTACTTTGTATTATAGTCATGGAAACGTATCCATCAAACTAGATACATCACTATATAATTTTATATAACTACTAAAATCATCTCAACTTGAAAAAAGTTGTAATTTCACCAACTTGAACACCCATACTTGTTGTTGGCTAATTGAAATACCTTTTCCTTGATATTGGATCTTAGACCCCCAATACAAGTTTCTGATTACAAATTCTTATGGACATTCTTTATAAAAGTTGCTTAGATCTTTCAATTTGAAGAATAGTCAGTAAATAACGTAATTTAACTGGGTCATAGATTAAATTGACCAGTCTCTAGAGGCTCAACTTTAAATCATTTGTAAAAAATGTAAAGGCTCAGTTGATTGTGAATCATGTTGTTTCCTATTGTCACCAATTGTACATTTACATGTGACTTCTTTGAGAATTCATCTAGCAATAGTTGTTGAATTTTCATTAATCAGACGAGGTTTAGATATAAATGACACTTAATCTTCCTAAAACAATTGATAGCTTCTTTCAAAATGATATATGGTCTTTACTATTAATACTTGGAAATGTAGAGCTTGACATTCCTTATATAGGCATAAGGAGAACAATTTCATTTGAACTTGTGTTGGTATGCATGGCATGGCATCAAATATTGTTCCAATCATTTGTATTCGCATTTTGACTTGTGTCAAACAAAGAAAAGTTAGTCAACTTGATTATGAGTTAATGGTTTCCTCCAATTGTCTCTATGTCATGTTCATTATATTATTAATTTTGATGTTGAGTACGGTCTCAAGAATGGTGGAAAACTCTTTGATGTGTGAAGTATTTTTAAGAATACGACATTTGTGTCCTAAAAAATCATCATAAAACTTAATGAGATATTTTTTGTGATTGGGAAATGGTTAGTTTACTTCCTTCATTTTTGTATTCTTAAAATATATTTTGAGTAGATTTTCGTTTGGCATTTTCCTATTCATAGTCTTCAAAGTTGATTTTCTTTATAGGGGAGGTACTCATACTTGAGGCTAAATTGTTTTGCTAATTGTTGTTATTCACCTTTTAGATAAATTTTTTGAGTCTATATCCACATTGAGTATATCAAAATGGAAGAAAGCATTTGTTGTGATGCATTCAAAAGTGACAATAATCAAATAAAACATTATAACACTTAACTAAATGATCAAGGCACAAGTTCCCATTTAATGCATGAAATCCAAAGCCACTTTCCATAAAGTTTTAAGATATTATTAATCTTAAAAGATTATATCAGTTTGACTACTAAAATGTGATAATACTTGTAGAACTCATTGTGCTTATTATTTTTGAATTAATTGAAAAATCATTGGGAAGAACAAACTAAATATTTGTATTAGAAATGAAATGAAAGACAAATTCTATTTTTCAATTATTTTTCCACTCACTACAAATATGAGGAACATCTTTGAAGCAATTCAAAACATTTTTGAAAATTTGAATATTGTTAAGCCTTTCTACTTCAAATTGACCATGGTACTAATTTAGGAAATTGATTAAGAATGCTTATAATTTTATACTTTTGATGGTTGAACCTAAAAAAAATTCCTTTCAAATGCTCGATGGTCTAACTTTATTTTATTTCATTCCAAATTCTATAGCCACAAATTTAATGTAATTCTCAAGAAAAGTGTGTGTGTGTACATGTGTGTGTGAAAGAGAGGGGTGATCCCACAATATTGGTTTACAATTTTTGGCCAAACTGGACACTAAACTGATTTTCTCAAACTAAATCTTCACTTTCAAACACCTATAGCGGCTAAACCATGAGGAATTTGAAGATGAGGAAAAATAGTGATTTGTGACATTTTGTCTGTAGATTCTAAATATATTTTTTTCAAATTTTTTGGAATCATATTGCACTTCTTTTTCCATCTCCTTCGAAAACTAGTTTTTTTTAGTAAACACCATTTTTAAGGAGTGAAGCTCACTGTATAACACATAAATTTTTTTCCATGAAGGATAAAATTCTATTTTTAAAAAATTTAGATTTGTAACTACAATATCTAGTGTTTCCAATTGGTTTCATAGTGTGTTTTATTGAATATTTTTCCCTTAATCAAGTTTTGAAGTCCAACCAATTACAATTCAAACATAGGCGGACCGTATAACACAACTTTTTTTGTATGTATCAATTTTATTTTATTTTTGTTGGATCAAGGACTTCAATATTTATTGCACTCATATTTTTCAATTTTTTTTTATAATCTTCTATTTTTCCACGTGCAAAACAAAAGCTTGATTTTCGGTGAAAAACCTACATTCACAAGAAATAAAAAATAAATATAATAATCAAATTAAATTTAATTAAAATTATACTTTTTTGGAAGCTTATAATAAGGACTACGTACTTACAAAAAATAAATTTTAAATGAATTCATTTGATCCCCCAAAAGGTAAATCAAAAGTGGTTTTCTATCAACATTTTGATAGGTGTAAAGGAGACTCCCTTATAGGTATGGTTTAAAACTAGTGGGGTTCTATCCAAGGGGGCTTGGTCTAAGGTGGTTTGATCAAACCCTCTTCAATTGGAATCCTTTAAATGGGACTTTTCAAGGCTTAAATCATTATATTTTCTAAAAATATGTGATTTCAACAAAAAATAGGATCTCCCATAAAGTGTAAACCACTATTGTGACAACATCGAGAGAGAGAGAGAGAGAGAGAGAGAGAGAGAGAGCCTTCGACATTGAAAGAAAATTATATGAATGTTTTCATGTGACTCCCTTAACCATTGAAAAGTATAAGTATGGCTTTCATATCTTTTATACTTGAAGTATTGTATTTCTATCGTATATTGTATTCTTGAAAATGGTTCTTTAAGTATGATCCTCATATCATTAGATTACATATTTTGTTGTTTATCAATAAGTATTGTTGTGCTAACATATTCCTATAACTAATTTGAACTATATGTTATCCAATGATGGTTTTTCTTGGTCATAGACAAACACATGATTAAAGAGCTTGTCAGGTTCATTTTTAATGTCTATTTTAGATGTCTTCAAAAATAAATCCAAGTTTTCAGAAATAAAAAAGATAATCAAGCACCATGTGAGCTCATAATTGATGGTAAGAAACTTCCCTATATTTCTTGATAGTAACCATTGTGGGATGACATCTATCAAAGAGGGACATTAATTCTCTCTAAAAAATGACATGTCTAAGATACCATAACATATATAACATCATACAAAATGATACATAGAATCATATAGAGGGACCCACCAAGATAGGGAGCAAAAGTGATGGGACACATTGACAAAAAGGGATGAAGATGGTGATCAAACAACACATTGTTGGGTATAATCATATTATTTCATGACATATGCCAATTGTGAATGGGAAAACTATTAGTATTCACTATTTTTCTGGCTTATACAATATTTTGTGACCATGTTTTCTACCTAGTTTTTCTTTCTCCTATTCAAATGTAAAGGGTGGAGTCCACAGGAAGAGTTACATCTAGGGGATATAGTAAATAAATGATACTAAAATAATGGGTGAGAAACAATACAAACAAGTTTTAATTTTATTTTGATTTTCACTTGTATAAGGATTTAAAATGAAATTAGACAAATGAAGTGAAGGTTGGAAAACACTAGATGTGTTTTGAAATTTTATTTTCTGTTGTTGGAAAGTAAAGGGTGGATTCCACGGGGAGGAGTAAATAAATGATATTAAGATGATGGTTGAGTAAAAGTTCTAACCAATTTTTCTTTTGGTTTCTCACTTTTCTAACCTGTTTTAAAATAAAATCAGGAAAATGAAATCCAAGTTACAAAACACACACTATTTTGGAATTTTGGTTTTTATTGTTCAAAGGTAAAAGGTGGAGTTTGCAGGCATGATTTTTAGGTGGGGAATAAAGTAAATAACTATTATTGAAGTGACGCGTGAGAAAAAATGAAAATCAATTCTAATATTTTTCTATTTCTCACTTGTCAAGGGTTTTTAAAAAAAATTGTGAAATGAAATGCAGGTTGCAAAACACATAGTAATTTGAATATTTTCGTATGTTATTCAAAGGTAAAGGGTGGAGTCAATGGGGAGGATTTTTGGGTGGGGGATAAAGTAAATAACTAATATTCAGGTGCTGGGTGACTAAAAATGTAAACCAATTTTATTTTTTTTATTTCTCACTTGTCTAAGTTTTTTTTTAAATGGACAAATGAACACTACATGTTGCAAAACACATAGTGTTTTGAAACCTACATTTTCTTATGCACAAATAATGTGATAGAATGCAAACATAGATATGTATAGTAATGAATATCTTATAAGAAATAGGAGGTTTGGAAAAATGCTATCTTTTCAACCATCATTTTATGACATGTGATAACCTTCATAGTACACAATTGTCATTGTAAACATTGCCTTCTATAACAAATTGTAGGCTACAAAACACACTATATTTTTTAATCTATACTTTAAAATGTACCCAACCCCTCTAGTTCTAAAATCTATGTATTTGTGTTTGTAATTGAAATAGAAACAACACCATTGTTTTTGTTGATGAGAAAAATAAATTTAATTCTTTATAGTAGAGGATATAAAACACAGTGTTTTGGGTATCCTATGAAGTGCAAGTTACAAAACATGACATAATTTGAAACTTGCATTTTCTCATATCCAAACACATTATCATCAATTTTTTATTGTTATTTCAAATATAGATTTATATATGTATATTATGAATATTTTATAAGAAAAAAGAAGGTTTGAATATTCTATGTTTTTTAACCTGTACTTTATGGAGATGGTTAGCCTTCATAGTACACCCTCTACATTGCACATGTTTCCTACTATAAGAGATTACAAACTAAAAAAAAAACTATTTGTTTTAACCTATAGTTGATAATATACCCAATCCCTCTTGTTTTAAATTGTGTATATATAGATCTACAATTAAAATAACAACACCATTATTATTAAAAAAATAGTTACTAGTCTTCCAACAACTTGAGACCACTATTTAACAATATGATGATGTAGGCGACGATGAAAAAGGTGGGAGTAGGAGATTTCAAATCTACAGGTGAAGCAGATGAGGGAAGCGATGATGAGGGGGATCCAGATGGAGCTCGTTTGCCTCCTTGGTTTTGCCCTAGCGGTAGCTTTTTCGAGGTTGCTTGGGAAGCTGCTATGGTTGGAGTGGGAAAATTAAAGTGTGGTGGAAGGGTTTTCAAAGTTACAGAGGACGTTGATGGTGTTACTAGTGTTGAGGATGCTTTTTAGGGACCTTTGGAGGATCTTCTTCCTGCTTTGGAGTCTAGTGATGTGGCTCTTGTTGGGGGTGGAGATTGTTCTCCCCTCTTCAAGTATTGGCTGGGTTTTCCCTTTTTTCCTGCTTTCTTGTGTTGGCTACCTTCCATGTAGTTGGTATGGGTGTGTGTGAGGTTTTATCAGGTGGATTTGTGGTTGGATTGGCCTATCTTTGCTCCTATTCGGTGTAATAGGAAGGTGGGTGTGATTTTCTCGCTAGCTTGTTCTACTTCTTGGATCCTCCTAGTCTCCCCCTACCCCTTTCGACTATGTGTTTGTTGGTACTCTTTTGGGGATTTTGACTTTTGGAGAGTTTTGGATTGTGGGTTCACTCTTGTGGAGAGGTGGGGTCTTCTTTTGGTTGGATTTGTGGAGTTGTGGCTTATCTATGGCTCTAACTAACATGTTAAAGTAGTTGGATGGTTTTATTGTTTGGCCTTCTTCTGGTTTCCTTCCTGTTTGGGCTCTTTCCCTTTTGGGGCCTGTTTGCTTTAGTTCTCTTTGGTTTTGGATCTCTGGTGGTCTTTTGGCCTGGGCTTCTTTTTGCAGTTGAGTGTTTCCTCCTCTTGGCATTATGAGGAGTTGTTTTCTGGGTTCCTCCTTGTGTTGTTTTTGTTTATCAAGTTGAGGTTTTTGGTGCTTGGTGTCTTGGAGGCTTTTTGGAAGTTTTTTTGGTCCCCCTCAAGCATTGTTTGGGGGTGCAAATGTTTCGGTATGGCCTTTTGGTTGAGAAGCTCCCAGAGTTGGTGATGATTCTTTTTATGTTGGGAGTTTGTTTTTTAATGAAGGATGTTATGGGGTTCTGGTGGAAGAAGCCAATGGGGATTTCTATTCTTCTTAAGATGGTGATGGAGCTTGTTGATTTGAGCTTGAGGTTGTTTCTTTTCTTGGATGAGGTGCTTGCTTTGGGCTCTTTTGGCCTTGTTCTCATTTCTAGATGGTTCTCTAATCTTATTTATAGGCCCTAGATGGTTTGGCTTCTGGTGCAGGGCTTTCTGAAGGATGTTATGGTTGTTCGCTTTCCTACTATTTTGGTTGTCCCCTTAAGTCTTATGGAGGTGTACCTCCCTAACTTGATACTATTGAGGTGGGCATTCCTCCTATGGAAGTGGAGGTTGAGGTTGTTGGGGTTTACTGGTGGTGGTGGTTTAGCTAGTTGTTTCATCCTTTCCAATAGAGGAGATCTCACTCCTTTAGAGGTGGAGTTGGATTTGGTGTCCTATTTCCAGGTGAGATTGTGTTGTTAGGATGCTAATTTTTTGCAGGTGATTTACACCCCTGTGATCTCTATTATTGTGGACTCAAATTTGAATTATCTGAGAGGCTGGTTTGTTGATGTCTGGCTACTTTAAGTGATGTTTGAGTTTGGAAAAGGGGTTTCTGGTCTCAGATAAAACCAAGGTGTTTTTTGGGCTTTGGGCCCTTGCTTGTATGTCTTTTTTAGCCTATTTAGTCATGATAATCTCTTAGAGACTGTTGTTGGGCTGTTCTCTTTTTAAGCAACTTTTGTTGATGATGGGATGATTTATGCTTAGTATTGTTTTCTTTGGTTCAAGCTACCTTCTTTTGTACAGGGTTCTAGGCCCCTTCAAAAACCATATTTTACCTCTAATCAAAACAAGACCATTATTGTTGTTATTGAGAAAAATGGATATACTTCTCTGCAGATGAGGATACAAAGGTGTGTTTTTGGGTACCCTATGAAGTGCAAGCTACAAAACATGGTATATTTTGAAAGATATAATTTCTCATTCCCATACACATTGTCATCAAATGTTGATGTTATTCCAAATGTAGGTGTAGATAATTATAGTTATAAACAACATAAAAAATAATAGGTTTCAATACATTCTATTTTTTTTTAAACTTACACTTTATGGAATAGGGTAACCTTAATAGTAAATCCTTCACATTGCACATGCTTCTTGCTATCAGAAATTGTAGGCTATAAAAAATAGTGTGTGTTTTAACTTGTACTTCACAACATACCCAACCCCTCTATGAACTATGTATATCTAACTTTACAATTGAAATACTAACAACACCATTTTTCTATTATTGGAAAAATGAATATATGTATCCATAGTAGATGATACAAAATAAGGTGTGATTTGCATAATCTGTGAGGTGTAAGTTACAAAACATAACATGTTTTGGAACATATCAATTTATCATACCCAAACACACTTTTGTCATATTCTCTTGTTATTTCAAATGCAAATGTGGATAATTATATTTATAAATATCTTATGAAAATAGGAGGTTTCAAAACACTTGAAACAAAGAAAAATGGATGAAAGGGAGGATATTATGTTTAATACACAAAACCTAGGGTCAATTCCACTTTTCTAATGTTTCATTGATTATATGGTTGTGGGTGATGGAGATGAATGAATGAGGGATTTAACAAGGTATATGATTAACTTATGGCTTGAAAGGTGAGTCAATTAGTCCTTGACCAAATATTAAATGGACCTATGAATAAAATGTAATTCACTAACTAGGCTAAGAGTAATTAATAGCATAAGTTTCCACAGTTCATGATCATCAAGTGTTATATTGTTTATGGATTGAATCCGTGCAAATTTTTTATATCATAGTTTCAATCTAGAAACAATTTAGGCTAAGAGTGTAAATTATTGTTCTGATGCAAATAAAAAAGATACAAAAAGTCACAGTCAAATTTTAATAGAAAAAATAAGTAGAGCAGGACACTATGCACCTATGGTTAAAGTATGAGGCTAAAAATGGAGGACATAGGTGCCTAGGGAGTGAGTTTACTTGTTGATATTTTTTAGATCTATCTTCATAATCCTTTGATGTCAAATTAGGGTTTCCTATTCACACTAGTAGAATTGTCATATCTTTGATAGAAATTGTTTTAGGCGAGTTTTTGTGGATTGACAAGGTGTGTGACAACAATTACAACAAATGGAAAATGGATCTTCAAGCCTCTGTCAAACCTCTCCAAACCTAAAACCTTCACAATCAAAGACAGGGAAAAATTTGTGTCAATTAGGGGCTTGCCTCAGTGAAAGCTCGTGTAAGTGTTCCCACTTCCGCAATGGAAATGATAATGATAAATGGATAATTGAAAGGAAGGAATGATTAAATCACAAAGTGCTGCAACTCACCACCCTTCAATGGATTCCTTGATGGATTGAAGTCATACAAATAAATTCAAGTTCTTGAATCTTGCTCACTTTATTTTCTTGAATGCTTGAATTTTTTGGAGACCTACAAAGGGTTAGCCTTCACAAAAAGTATGACAACATAACATGAACAAAATTGCATAACAACATCATGAATGCTTGGATATTGAATTATTGTTTTGAATAACTGAAAATGCTACTCTTGAATGCTCTCGACTTCTCTTGACAATAGTATTTTCTCTTATGAATCATCGTAAAATTTCAAATGATGCAATAAATAGGTATTTATATGTAATTATTCAATTTCCCAAAAAATAAATATTGGTGGCCGACTTCGAACAATTGAAATGAAAATATCAAATTGTTGACACTAACATATTTGAATTTGGAGACAAAATAGGGGACACTTAAGCCTAGGGCATGAGTGTCTCAACCCTATTTTTTAGGATTTTAGGTGTCAGTGGCAAGGTCTTAGATAGATGTATTTGATTTCGGGTTGTAATTCTTTGGAAATTGTAAAAAATAGGCCATAGAATACATAATTTAGGAAATTAAATACTCAATTAGGTTTAATAATTGAAAGGGAGACAAAAGGTAGTGTAAAATTGTTAAGGGTGACAATTTTCCACACTACAACACTATGTTTTTTAAACTTTCACTTTATGGCATAGAGTAACCTTCATAATCACCCTTAAAATTACACTCACTACTTGTTATAAGAAAAATAGACTGAAAAGCACACTATGTTTTTACCTGCACTTCACAATGTACCTAACTCATGTAGTTTTGAACTGTATATATCCTTGTTTGCAATTGAACTAGCAACAACATAATTTTTGTTGTTATTAAGAAATTTGAATATAATTATCCACAATAGAGGATATAGAAAATAAGGTGTGTTTTGGGTACCCTAAGAAGTGTAGGTTACAAAACATGAAATGTATTGAAACATGCAATTTCTCATACCCAAACATTTTTATCGTCAAATGTTGTTATTTAAAATATAGAAATAGATCATTATAGTTATGAATATCTTATAATAGATTGAAGGTTTCAAAATATTCTATGCTTTTTAAACCCGCACTTTATGGCATCAAGTAACCTTCACAGTACACCCTCTCACATTACACATGCTACTTGTTATAATAAATCACAAGTTGTAAACACACTATGTTTTAACTTACACCTCACAATGTACCTAACCCATTTGGTTTTGAACTATGCATATCTAGGTCTACAATTAAAATAGAAACAACACCATTTTTTGTTATTGGGAAAAATGGATATATTTATCCATAGTGGAGAATATGTTTTTTTGGGTACCCTATGAAGTGCAGGTTACAAAACATGATATGTTTTAAAACGTGTTATTTCTTGTATGAAACACAATGTTGTTGAATGTTGTTTTTTATTTCAAATGTGAACATATATAAGTATAGTTATGAATATCTTATAAAAAATAAGAGATTTCAAACATTCTATATTTTTAAAGCCTAAACATTTTGCATATGATAACCTTGATAGTACACCCTTCACATTTCACATACATTGTGTAATATAAGAAATTGTAGGCTACAAAATACATCGTGTGTTTTTACCTACACTTCAAAATGTACCCAACCCCTCTAGATTTCAACTATTTATATCTAGGTTTTCAATTGAAATAGAAATAACACCATTTTTGTTGTTATTGGGATAAATGAATATATTTAACCACAATAGAGGATACAAAACAAGGTGTTTTTTGGGTACCCTATTATAAAGGAGAAAATTTGACAACCCCCTCCTCTAAGGGAAATCGATATCCCCCTCCTCTAAGGGTGAGTGTTTCTCAACTACCTCAAAAGGACAAAAGCTCAAGTGCCAAGGATGGAAGGAAAAATGAGTTTTTCTTATATTTTATGTTTTATAATTAATTAAGGAACGAGAATTTTAGGGACCAAAAGAGCAGACTTCAAAGGTCTAATGACAAAGCTAATAGGCTCTCGTCCAAGGATGACAGCACGATACATAGATGTCCCCATCGCACATTGTAGTCTTGTATGAACTAAAAATTGAATTCGCTCATAGAGATAAAAAAAAGAGCCAACTAGCTATTCGGTGACTAAAATCTTAAAGAAGTGCTAAATTAAAAGAATAAGATAAATAGTAGAAAAGGATATAACATGTATAGATTAAACAAAATGAAATGAAATGATAGAATAAAAAGGAAGCGAAGAACACACAAGAGGTCCACATAATGAAACCTCTTACAATGCTCCAACTTGACAACCTGTACACATGGAAACATGGAAAATGTTGGGGTTTTTTTAGGGGATTACATTAGTCAAATCCTTGTGTAGGTGTTCCCACCTCTACAAACAACTGGAAATAGATAGATAGATGAAATAGACAAGTAGATAGGCATGAAGAATATATAAATAGAAAAGTTAGAACAACATCATGCTATCAAAATAAATGATAATGCAATGAGAAAGGATGTAGTTACCCTCCTTTAGAAAGTTAGTGAAGCTGAAAGGAGAGTATGCAACACCCAAAATGATCCAAGAGAGAAAATGTTTTGGTGTAGAGAGCTAAGACATGAGAGATTTTACAATAAAATGGTGTAGAATGAGAATGAGAGTGAAAGAATGACCTCTATTGAATGAGAGATATAATGGAATGGATAAAATGAATGATAGATTTAATAGATTGAAATGATGAGATAGAGTGAATAAAATGGATAAAATTAGTGCTAGCATAGAGTGAAAAAATGAGAGGTTAGAATAGAAAAAACATATGCAAATGGATGTTTTTGTCACATATACAAGTCACAGAGGTGTTACACTTCATGGACAAGCAAGAAGTCTAATGTCCCAACAAAAATGTAGTCAGGAATGTTTTTCAATACGTTCGCATGGTGTGCAAACATTTGCATGTTGTGTTAGCGTCCATGAAAAAATTTCACTTAAACAACCAAAAATAAAGGGATTAGGGACAAAATTAAGATTGGGAAAAATGGGAACTATATTATTGACTTTAATTTTCTAAAGGGAAGGTAATGGAATGCAAAAGTACATGTTGGTATGTGGCAACTGATCATGCTATACTAATCATCACTGAAAAAGGGAAAAATCAATGAATTTTTTTTTTTTGGAAGCTTCTAAGCTTGTTAAAAAGGGGTTCGGATGGGTGTTATAGTATGATGAAAAACACGATTATTCGCAAGATTGTAATAGGTTTTTACACTGGATAATAAAAGTATTGGATGACTGCGGTTTGGTGGATGTAGCTCAGATTGGGTGAACCACATTAAATTCTCTATGTTATAATTTATTCTTTGTGTGTTTTAGTTTCTCTGTTTATTATTTAAATCTACATTTAATTGTTAGATATCTGCCATTTCTAATCCTAACTAGTGGTATCAGAGCGGGTTGTGTTTCGATTATCGTTTGTAGGAAAGGTCTCACGGTTGAGTGGGAGCAATGGCAGATGAGGGTAAGAAGGTTGAGAAGTTTAATGGGCAGAACTATCAGTTATGGAAGATGCAGATGGAGGACTATCTCTATCATAAGGATTTATGGCATCCATTGGAAGGGAAAACCAAGAAACCCGCAACAATGTCTGATGAGGACTTGGAGATTTTGGATAGAAAGGCTCTTGGTAATATTCGTTTGTGCTTGGCACAATCAATGGCATTCAATATTAAAACAACAAAGACAACTCAAGAGTTGATGGAAACCCTGGCAAAGTTATATGAAAAGCCTTCCATTTTGAATAGGGTATTTCTTATGAATCGTTTATTTAATATGAAAATGGTAGAAGGTGGGTTAGTTACTAATCATTTAAATGAGTTTAATACGGTCACCAGTCAATTAACTTCTGTAAAAGTAAACTTTGATGAAGAAGTTAGGGCTCTTTTGATTATGTGTTCTTTGCCTGAAAGCTGGAATAGCTTGGTAATGGGTTAGTAATTCTGTTTGGTTGAATACATTGAAATTTGATGATGTTTTTGGTGTTATTTTGAGTGAGAAAATTCATAAGAAAAGCTCAGGTGGAACATCCACATTAGGCAGTGTTTTGAATGTAGAAAGCAGGGGCAAAAAAGGAGAGGAAACAATTATGGAAATCATAGGAAGTCACAAAGAAAATCAAAGGACAGAAAGTCCCAATCTAGAGACAAGAGGGATTGTTGGTATTGTGGTAAGCTGGGTCATTTAAAGAAAGATTGTTGGTCTCAGAAAAATAAAGGAGACAAAAATGAAGGAAGTAAAGAGGAAAATGTGGTAAGTAATAAATCTGATGAGGATGCTTTGATTCTTTCCCTTGATAATGCTGATGATTCTTGGGTGTTAGATTTAGGGGCTTCATTTCATGCTACCCCACATAGAAGTTATTTTCTTGATTATGTCCAAGGCGATTTTGGGTTGGTTTATTTAGGAGATAACAAACCTTGTCAGATTTTTGGAATGGGAAGAATCAAGATTAAGTTGCAGAATGAGAATCATTGGCTACTACGTGAGGTAAGGCATGTTCCAAAGTTAAGCAGAAATTTAATTTCAGCAGGGCAACTAGATGATGAAGGTTGTGCTGTTACATTTAGTGATAAAAATTGAAAGGTCACAAAGGGTTCCTTAGTGGTAGAAAAAGGTGTGAAAGTAGGCACCTTATATCTTTGTACTGGTCATACTGTTCCTTCTACTTTAATTGTTACAGAAAAAGGTCAATATTCAGAAACAGTTGCTGCAGTTTAGCAGGTAAAAGATCATACAGTTGCTATGAATTCTGAATCAACACTGTGGCATAATATACTTGGGCATATGAGTGTAAAAGGTATGAAAATGCTTCATTCAAATAATGTTTTACTAGGTCTAAAATGTGTTAATATGGATTTTTGTGAAATTTGTGTGTATGGAAAACAAAAGAGAGTAAGTTTTCTCAAGGATGGGAAGCAAAAGGAATATGAGAAATTGGAGCTTGTGCATATAGATGTATGGAGACTAGCTCAGGTATCTTTTCTCAGTGGCTCTCTGTATTATGCTACATTCATTGATGATGCAACTAGGAAGGTATGGATTTATTTCCTTAGACAAAATCTGATGTATTTGAAACTTTTAAAAAATGGAGAAGCTTGGTTGAGAATGAGAAGGGTAAAAATATAAAATGTATTAGATTTAATAATGATGGTGAGTATTGCAGCAAATATTTTGAAGATTATTATTCCTCTAATGGTATTCGTAGGTAGAAAATAGTTCCAAGGACTCCACAGGAAAATGGATTGGCTGAGCGCATGAATAGAACAATAATGGAGCATGCACGGACTATGAGATTGCATGTTGGGTTGCCTTTAAAAATGTGGGAAGATATTGTAAACACTGTTGCTTATTTAATTAATAGAGGTCCCTCTAATCCTTTGGGTTGTGGTATTCCATAGGAAGCATGGAAAGGTAAGAAGGCGAGTTATTCTTTTCTCAAAACCTTCGACTATGAAGCATTTGCACATGTAGATTCTGAAAATAGAACCAAGATTGATGCAAAATAAAAAAAATATGTATTTGTTGGATATGGAATTGATGAATTTGGTTATAGGATTTAAGATTTTGAAAATCAGAAAATTGTGAGAAGCAGGGATGTCATATTCAATGAGAAAATGTTGTATAAAGATTTGTTGCTACAACATGAGAAGAAAGAAAATGATTATGCAGTGTTGGATGATACTCTAAACAATGATGTTTAAGTGGTTCCTCATGCTGAGCAACAACAACAACAACAAATACCACAAACACCTGTTAGATGATCTTCAAGGATAAGTAGACTTTCAGAAAGATTTTCTCCCTCTTTGTATACTATTTTGTTAATTGATGCTGGTGAACTAGAATATTATCATGAAGCTATGTAGGTGGATACCAAGGTTCAGTGGGAGCATGGAATGGAAGAAGAAATGGACTCCTTGCTAAAAAATTAGACTTGGGAACTATGCAAGTTGCCTGTAGGTAAAAAGGATTTACCAAAAAAATGGGTTTATAGGCTGAAAGAGGAGGATGGAGGTAAGAAGAGATTTAAAGCCAGAGTAGTTGTAAAGGGATTTGCACAGAAAAAGGGTATTGATTTTGATGATATTTTTTCTCCTATTGTTAAAATGACTTCTATTCGTATTGTTTTAAGTATTGTGGCTGCTGAAAATTTGCATTTAAAACAACTTGATGTTAAAACAACCTTTATCCATGATGATTTGGAAGAGGAAATAGTTATGGACCAGCCACAAGGATTTGAGGTCAAAGGTAAGGAGAAACTAGTGTGCATATTGAAGAAAATTTTATATGGCTTGAAGTAAGCACCTCGGCAATGGTACTTGAAATTTGATAGTTTTATGGCTGAGCAAGGCTACAATAGGTGTAATTTTGACCATTGTGTTTATTTTAAGAGGTTGGATAATGACAACTACATTATTTTATATCTATATGTCTATTCAACATGCTTGTAGAAGGGTCTAACATGGATCACATAAGTGAGCTAAAACAATAGTTAGCAAAATATTTTGCTATGAAGGATTTAGGGACAGCAATACAAATCTTTGGTATGAAAATTTGTAGAGATAGGAAAAATAGAAAATTGTTTTTATTTCAGGTTAATTATGTTGAAAATGTGTTGTAGATATTTCATATGGAGAATGCAAAAGCTATCAGCACACCTTTGCCCAGCCATATTAAATTGACTAAGGATATGTGTCTAAAGACACAAAAAGAGGAAGAAAAAATGTCCAAGGTACCATATGCTTCAGCTGCAGGTAGTTTAATGTATGCCATGGTATGCACGAGACCGGATATTGCACATGCTGTAGGAGTTGTTAGCAGGTATTTGAGTCATCCCAAAGTTGAGCATTGGAATGCGACAAAATGGATTCTCAGGTACTTGAGAGGTACACCCAATAATTTTTTATGTTTTGGGGGCTCTAATACTAATTTAAAAGGCTATGTTGACTCATATTTAGCAGGGGATATAGCTACCAGGTGGAGTACCACAGGTTATGTATTTATAGTTGGTGGGACAGTAGTGAGTTGGATTTCTCAATTGCAAAAGGTGGTTGCTTTATCCACCATAGAGGAAAAGTATGTTGCTGCAACATAGGTGACAAAGGAGATGATATGGTTGACACTTTTCATGGATGAGTTGGTAAAAAAATAGGCTAAAAATTACTTGTTTACAGATAGCCAGAGTGCTATACCTCTTGCAAAGAATTCAGCCTTGCATTCTAAAACAAAACACATACAGTTGAGATATCATTTCATTCGGTCGGTGTTGGAGGATGGATAGGTCAAGCTGGACAAGATACATACAAATATCAATCCAGTGGATATGTTTATGAAGGTAGTGACAAGGGAGAAGCTAAGCTCCTCTTTAGCTTCAGTTGGCCTTCAAGGTTGAATTCAAGTATAAAAGAGCAGCAGGGTCCAAGGTACTTATTTCTAGTGGGAGCTGTAATTGTAGCAGTGTCGTCTAAGATCAATCTCCAAGTGGGAGATTGTGTTGGTGTGGAGCCTGATCAGTCTCCAAGTGGGAGATTGTTGGTATGTGGTGATTGATAATGCTATAATGATCATCACTGAAAAAGGGAAAAATCAATGAAAAATAAATAAATCTGGAAGCTTCTAAGCTTGTTAAAAAGGGGTTCGGATGGGTGTTACAGTATGATGAAAAACATGATTATTCGCAAGATTGTAATAGGTTTTTACACTAGATAATAAAAGTATTGGATGGCTGCAGTTTGGTGGATGTACCCTAGATTGGGTGAACCACATTAAATTCTCTGTGTTATAATTTATTTTATGTGTGTTTTAGTTTCTCTGTTTATTATTTAAATCTGCATTTAATTGTTAGATATTTGCCATTTCTAACCCTAACATGATGAGGGCGCAGCCTAAGACATAGAAAATAACCCAAAAATAAGAGAATAATTTTATTATTCAAAAAATGGAGCTTCTTACATGCAGAAGATCCCAATCCCCAAGT
>VDFB02105785.1:44157911-44229475 GCA_007258455.2 Sequoia sempervirens
AAAATGTCAATCATCCATTTTTCTATGGTACAACTTGTATTATCACAAAGATAGATATAGGCTCATCATATACTACTCTGATATCCTTTAATGTCTATCTTGTAAAGAACCAGACTAATTTTTCCCAATTTTTTCAATATAGCAACTCAACAAACAAGAACCCGTTAGGGTTAGTTCAATCAAACCAGCAGTTACAAATAACTCGTTGCCAAGAATGCGCACTCAATCTCAACAAGAGAGAGGTTGTCATATGGCAAGAGGATCGTCAGTACCTTAAATCAAACTGCAACTGAAAGTAACTCAACACCAAGTATGTGCTACCCAATGCAGAATGGAAATGAGGCGACCATATGGCGGAGATATAAAGAAATACAAATGCACTTCAGAATGTAAAGTGGGCGGCAAACTAGCCTCTTCCACTTATCCAGTGGGAAATACAGTAAATGAAAGAGCAGAAGTTAGAATGCTGACAGTACTACTGTTCAGCTTACAATAATTAGAGAATGCCTGTCAACCACATAGGATAAGAAAGTCTATCACTGCTGTAATGAAGTATAATGTCTCCTAGATGCTCACAGTGACTTCTCACCACTACCCAACTCAAATGACCGATATTATGCAAACTGATATAACTGATCAAGGACTGAAATTACTTAACCAGCAATATGAAACCCCACCAATATGCTCACAACTTACACTAGACTCACTCAAAATGCAAGAGACGAAATGCAAAATACTCTTGAGATGGTGGCGACCAAGATGGAACCCCAAAGCCCTCCAAGAACCCTTGATTTTTTTTGCACGAATTTCAAGAAGGGCCAGAATGGTACGGCTACAAGAGAGGGGTGATTTCCTTTAATAAATTCAAGTTCTTCAATATAAAATCTGTAAATTGGCACAAAGGGGCGCCCACCCTAGACAAGAAGAAATACACAACACCCAAAACGAATACATTTTTATTTTCAAAGATATGAGTGAAAACTTCAATCTCCCATGATATCAGCAACTCCAGAAAATGACATGAAATGCAATAAACTGAAACTACAAAGGCAAAACTCAAGCTACAATGCAAACCTCACTACAAAATCTCTCACCAACAACCAAACTTCTCCACTAGATGCTATCTCTCAAGCACGAAGTCGAGCCAAGGCTAGGAGGCATTCATTCCTCGAAGCAATTCCAGCACCATTTCGGCAGCATAACAATATTCAAAACATAAGATGAGAAATGAAGTCCCAAAGCTCCCTTTTATAACTTTGAGAAGACCCTCCAGAAGCTTCCAGAAGGTGCGCCCTAACTTCAAGATGCTTTTAGGTTTTGACCATTGACCAAGCATAAAGTGGCGCCCCATTTCAAGTGAGATATAAAACATTTTTAAATAAAATATCAAGCTCTCCAAGGGTGGCGTACTTTTCTTTTTGAGCATTTTTTGACCCAAGAACATCAAATATTTCTTAATGAAATAAACACCCTCAAAAGTCCCCTTTTTAAAAACAACATAAAGTTGTCTCATTAGGCCAAGGGGTCCCAATATTAAATTATAACATTTTTTAATTAAAATACTTATCTCTCCAGAAATGCACCAAAATGCCAAAAACATCAATACCAACTGAACCGCCAGAAGGAGAGAATCAACTGAACTGAAACCAGCATGTCCACTGCCAAAAATAGAATTTACTAAAAATAGTAAATTCTAAAAGTTACCCAGATCGAAGCGCATGCGCCACCATTGCGAAGCTTTCTAAAAACCCATAAAGAATCCAATAACTGCGAATCCCAAACTCTAGGATGTAGCCATCGTAACTTACTAAAAATAGTAAGTCCGAAAAGGTTGCCCGACACAGTTGCAAGTCATACCTCTGCGAAGCTCTCTGAAAACCCAAAGGAATCCAGAATCCAAACAACCAAACTCCAACACCGCAGAAAACCCTAAATCTTCAAAGAACCCACCAAATGGGGCCAGTGAACCCTACTCGCCTCTAACTAGCCGACAACACATCCACAAGCGTCCGACAATACCAAAAGTGTCGAAAGCTAAAACGGGGACATTACATATCTCATCCACAAGACTTGTGTACAACATGATGTTAAGCGTAATATACTTACTTCAGAGAGTGGATAAAGAAATTGAATCTGCTTTTCACATTTAAGCATGACACCAATCTACATCCAAGAAAGAATGCACCACCACTTGTACTTTTCCTATCATCAACACAACCAACCCAATCTACATCTGTATAAGCACTTAATATGAAATCAATATCCTTAGGATACCACAAGCCATAATTCAGAGCACCTCTTAAATATTTGAATATCCTCTTTATTGCTACAACATGTGTTTCTTTAGGTTCTTCTTCAAATCTAACCACAAGGCAAACTACATGCATGATATTTAGTCTAGTAGTAGTTAGATATAGCATTCCACCAATCATAGATCTATATTTTCTCTTATCAACCTTAGGTGAATCATCATCTTTGCTCAATTTACAACCAATCACCATAGGAGTGCATACCGGTTTGGAGTCTTCCATTCCAAACTTCTTCAATATCTCTTTGACATACTTAGACCGTGAAATGAAAATCCCTTCTATTTGATTGATTTGTAACCCAAGGAAGAAATCCATCTCCCCTAACATTGAAATCTCAAACTCTTTTTGCATCTCTTCAAAAAAATTCTTACACATAGCTCCATTTCCACCAAAGATAATATCATCCACATATACAACCACTATCAAGATTATGTCTTCCTCAATTTTGAAGTAAAAATTACTATCTGCAGTGCCTTTACTGAATCCTGTTATATCAAATGTATGTCCAATCTTGCATACCAAGCTCCAAGAGCTTGCTTCAATCCATATAATACCTTCTTCAATCTACAGACCATATCTGGTTGATCTAACAACTAAAATCCTTTCGGTTGTTCCATGTAAACCTCTTCTTCCAATTCACCATTTAGAAAAGTAGACTTCACATCCATCTGATAAACTTTAAAGTCCTTATGTGTTGCAAATGTTAAAAACATTATGATAGCTTCCATCCTAGCCACATGAGAAAATGTCTCCTCAAAGTCTATTCCTTCCACTTGTGAGAAACCCTTACACACAAGTCTTGCCTTATTTCTCAATTACTCTCCATTCTCATTCAAATTTTGTTTCAATATCCACTTAGTTCCAATTATACTTGTTTTTCGGCCTAGGAACCACCTCAAGTCTGATTTTTCCGACCGCATTCCATCCACGTTCATCTGCACATGCCTCACCTAATTACTTTTAGCCGTACCCTGAAATTAAACACCATTTACCCCAACTTCAGTTTCTGTCAATACCCTTCTTGTCTCTAATGATCCAATCTTTGAATGATCTTTCCACATACCTCTAGCCCTTAGGACTTCTCGTTCTTCTTCATTTTGCACTTCTTTCAAATTTCTTCTTCTTGCAATCGTTCATTTGACATAAACCATTCATCGCACCATCTCTTGTGTTTCATCAACCTTACTGATTTTCACTTCAACAATCTTTCTCAACCTTTGTTGTAACATTTCTTTTTTAGAATATCCTCAGAAGGCCCCACCTTTAAGGAAACCCTCAGAACTACTCATGAATTCATAATAATCATGGTCATCCCTGGTACATAGGGGCATCAATAAATTGCATGTTATGATAATACTTGGTTTGTTTGGTCATCGTCTCAGTTGTTGTTATAACCTATTGTAATATAAGTAGATATTGCTAATTATCAGCTCAAGGAATGAGAAAGAATTTCTATTTTAAAGCCATGTGTTTTATTTATATGAATTATATTATTATAGTAAATGATAAAGAACATTCTACCTATCTATGTATATATAGACTATGTTGAAGTGCATATACTTATATCAAAAGTAGGGGGATGTAATGCCCCACCCTTTGTGTGATTCACTTTACCTTCTAATGCACATTCCATTAACCATGGGGATGGGTTTAGATAAATCAAAAGTTAAAATAAAGTGACTATTAGTTGCCATTTAATAGTTTTGGTTGGTATTACGATGTTACTATTACTTCTTGGATGAAACATTTAACCCTATTCAAGCATTTAATATGTTATCATAATAAATATTTCTTGAACTCAATTTTATAACTTCTTGGAAAGTTAAGAATCTAGTAGATTATAAAAAAAAAGTGATTTGTTGCTGCATTGTGTTAGTAAGAGATTGTAATTCATTTTAGAACCAATAAATAATATTAATTCCTTGTAACTTGAGTAGGTTTGTGAGGAAGTATGAGGTTCCTCACCCCATTTGACATTATGTTTCCTTAGTATAGCTCTTGGTTTTGAAATCTTACTTTATTATGTAGAGTTGGTATGACCTCGATGTTAGAGTAGGTGAATATTTTAGGTTCCTCTTTTTAATTATGTGAGGAAGGGGAGTATAAATAATCAATAAGGCTCATTGGAGAATTGGATGATTTTTTTTTTTAAACTATAACTAATTTATAACATTATTGTTTTAATGTTCAAATCTTGACTAAATAGTGACATTATTATTACGGTTAAAAAAATAAAAATAAATAAATAAATAATAATAATTACACCCTCTAGTACATACTCTTTTTGTATTAAGACAATTAAAATACATGGAGATTATATAGCTATAAATACTTCATATTAATAATAATACTTTGCCTAAAGAAAATGGATCTACACTTATATTGTCATGCCATAACCATAATTCTTTTGAATGAAGGAAAAGATGGTATCTAGTATTAGCATGGGTTTAATTTACAAAAAAGGTTAGCCGTAACAAATATATTGATAAAGCATTAAAAGTAAATTAAATTTCCTCAAGCAAAAAGAACTTCAAATAAAATCACCGTGAGGGGGTCTTAATGATAAGAAAGATAATTAAATAAATGCTCATCGTGAAATCCTTCAACACTCACATGGATTGAAGCTATTAGATTGTAGACCACCCTATGCTATAGGTATATATTTAGGAGTAATGGTTCGAGTAGAGGAGATAATCATTATGATCATAAACCAAAGACTTGGTTATTGGTGGGATGACGATTGGATATGGGAATAAGGAATGAATCAAACCCATAGGAGGATTTGAAAGCAGAAAAGAAGATTTGGAAAGAATTTATGCCAGAAGCAAGGACATGGAGTGGACTGTAGTTTAATGGTTGAAAATGACTTCACTATGGCATGCCTATCTTTATGGTGATGTTCAGTCCAACACATTAAATGAAGGCATCATTGGGATACTTGAAAAATGCAATTGACAGAAGCTTTATTCATCACTTTCATCGATAGGGACTAAAAGGGGTAAAACAACTCACATGCCTTATCCTTTCCTTACACATTTTAAGAACTGTGGGCGGCATAGATTCCTTGTTAGAACGAAAGCTCCTCATCTTTGATGCAACACTAGTAGCTGGGGATTTGTGTGGGGAAGGAGGAAGATGAGATAATAAGAAGAAAGGATTGTAGCCTTGAATGGGGGGCTTGGGGGAAAAATAGTGGAGTTCAAGGAGAGGTTAGGAGGGTCTAGACATGAAGGGAGCTTCTGTTTAGTGGTTGGAGATGCCTGGAATGCAAAGGCTATGACTTCACAGGCACTTCTACTCACTTGTAGCCAACAATGGACTCCCATCATTCTGAACTGTGCTCAACTATTTTATTGAACTGTACTCAACTATTTTTGTCTGGATGCCAGGAAGATTGATCAGCTCATGAGGTTTATGTAGCACAATCAAGTGACTGGATGTAAACGTGCAAGCAGGGAGCATGTTGTCCCTGAGGTCACATTTCTTGAGGTGCAATGTCAAAAAGAAAACGTGACTTGTCTATGCATCCACATTTGCATGCATATCTACCAGAGCAGTTGTAACTACAACATCTTACAAAATTGCTTCAGCCTATATGCTTGATTGATGTCCATACCGAGCTGCAAAGCTCCCATTTTGGCGCAGGAAGAGGATGCTATCAAAGGCATGGATTTTGAACCAACATGATACATTTTTTGTAGAATCTTGAGGTAACTCGATGGCCATGTCTACAGTGCTTTTGTTTTGTTTGAGAAATCTGTATGAGGCTAGACCATTTCTGTTGCAATTCATTTCATTATTAAGCAATCCTATTTATTTTTATCTATTAAATGGAAGCATTGGCTATAGTTTTATGTGTGACAGGATAGAGGTAACCTACTCACAACTTTTTACTGCTTTTATAGCTAATGTAGGAATATTTTACAATAATACACACTAAATAAAATAGTTGGATGTTTTTGTACGTTTGAGCATAGGACATATTTAAATCTCCCTCATATGTATTCTCTCACAACCTTGCCTCATGCCACTGAGACTATGGATTTCCTTATACCATGAGGGAAGTATGAGCTTGAGCCACTCAGTTTCATAAACTTTAAGAATAGATGATGTTTTTACTATGAAATAAATACAAATTAATTCGTGAATGACCAAAAGACCAATGGAAAATAAAGTAATATTTATTGTTTGTAATGAAGTGAAGTTAACCAATAGACATCATCTTGGGCAAAGAAAGTAGTCTGTCATTCTTATATATGTGTGTTGTATTAGATTTTAAGTATTACACTTTACACAATAATAGTTTCAACTACCCTTCAGTATACTCCACCATACCCAAAAGTAAAAGGAAGGATATTGGCCATAGCTGAATTTAAAGACCTTGACCTTGAAGCATCTGCCATGCTTTCACCTGTGAAAACTTTTTGAGCTACCACAATATCTCCCTTCTAACCCTTTTGATAACCACGATGGTGGGATTTACGATTACATTTTAATTTTATTTTCCTTAGAGGATTTTAGTTAGAGTATTTGTTTAGTATTATTATTAAATTAATAATCGTTATCATTGTCAATATCCATTGATTGTGCTTACAATAGTATTGAGTCTCTATTCAATCTTTAGGAGGATAAAGTGGGATTGTGATTTTGTTTGTTTTGATATTATTTTTTTTATGGTGAAGTTTTGCATATCACATATGCTATAGTATTGAGTTTTTTAGAAAGATATGGTAGCGTCAAATTATTGAAAGAAATAAGCATTCTCTAAAACTTTATAGTTGATCAATCTATAAATCCATAATCGAATATAGTTAACGTGAAAGCTACATTGTCATTAAAATTCTCATGCATGTATCTCTATAAAACCTCAAGTTTTATTGTTGCTCAACATTGAATAATTTGATGATTATCTTCGCACACCCAATATTTTCTAGTTGCCTTCATTATTAGGGGTAAATGTTCTAATGATATATCTAGTTTACTATCGATTGTAGCAGTATAAACCATATAATTAAATATGTCATTCAATAAAAGTAAATATGTTGACTCTATAGGAACTATTACCTCTTTTTGTTATACTTGAATTGTCTTTTTGTGCCTTTGTGCTTGGTGTTTTGGAATTCCTCTAGAACAAGTTGCTTACGAGCTATTGATTTCAACTTAATATGTAAGTTAGGATCTTCATTAAGTTTTTTTACTATCATTGAGAGTACCTTCTTTCCATGTGTTTCCTTCTTTAAGTTTAATTTAAATAAAATGTGTCATTGTGTCAGTGTAAGAGCATGATATAAGGTCCTTTATTTAAATTTTGGAAGTTAAAAGGGTGGGGTTGTTATTATCCATTCTTTGGTTAACAATAAAATAATTTCAAGTAGGATTTATTTTCGTGTATCATTATAATGCTCATATTTCTACTAATTTTGTCTTGAAACCGTATTGTTAAACTATGATTATATTCTATCATTTCACATAGAAACCAAGTTATTAGTTTGAGTTATAGTCGAGTTTCTATATTGTTATATGTAGAATCTATTCCATGAAGCTCAACTATGGTCTATCAAATTGATTTATAATTTCAAACAATGTTTAGCTCAATGACTAAACGTATCATAAAGACTATGATGGGTGTTACTTTTATTCTTATCATTCCTCTTAAGTGGGATTGTTGGCCTTGTAGAGAGGCGAATATTATGTCCTACCAATAAATTCCCATGTAAGCGTGATGTGTATTGTTCACGAACAAATTGTCTTTTGAAAATTGATCATACCCTTAGCAGGTTTTTTGATCCATGGCTTCACCTAAGTGGGTGGTAGCCGATCGTGGAACTGTCTGGGGAAGTGGACCCTAGAAAGGGTTGCATACCCACTCTTTAGTTTGTAATTTGTATGGAACACCTTAATTTTGATTACAAGATTGAACTGGCGTATATCTATGTATTGGGTTAGGATTGTGTTTGAGCTATGGTCATCTTTTTAACCTTGTGGATATTATCCCCTTGCTATCCAACCATGGGTGAGATGGTTGAAGTCCAGTTGTCGAACTACGGTGCCTCTGCGAATTATATACGTAGGCAAGGCCGTCTAAGACGAGCCCCCGAGGACTAGGTCTGGCCCCTAGGAATTGTTCTTTTATTATTTTTGTGATTACTACATATATATATATATGTATAGGTTATTGTTGACTTGCGACTTATATAACGTTTCAAATTCATTTTGGGTTGGTTGGACTATTTAAGTCTACCTTGGAGATGTGAATTTTGTGTCTCCTATTGAATTGGCCATGATGGTCTAAACAATTTAGCGATTTAACTAAAAGAAGTATAGTTTATGATTGGGCAAGAGTTGTATGCCTTCTGGTTGTGCCTGATTTGGTGGCAAACTTTGGGAGTCTTGTAAGCGTAAATGAACGAAATTTGAAATTTGTGTTTTGTCCTTGACTGTCTTTTCGAATGTTAAATTTAGGGCATTACATTTTGGTATCAGAGCCTAGGTTGCAACACTGGGTACTTTGGGAATGATATGGGTCATGGTTAAGTGTAGTATGTAACTAGAAAATAACTTGACCTACTTGGGAAAGTGTTGAACTTGAAAGAGTCAGTGTCCATAGTATTGTTTAATAAAATATTTTATGTTGAGATTGAGTAATTAATTTATGTGTGGTTTATGATAAATTAAGAGATAAAAATTTATAAAAAAAAAAAAAGATATTAACAAGGGACATTAAAATTGGCATGCAAAACCTTCCACTATTGTTGTGTGTTTTTATACCATTGACTAACACTCATTTAAGGAACAATATATACTTGTGAAAGTTATCACCTTAAAAGAAAATTGACTATTAGATTTGGAACAGGGAATGTTATAATGTAGCCCACCCTAAATAACTTATACGAAATTGTGTGTACTGGACCTTAGCTAACTACCACAAATTTGAATATGGTATGATATTAATTAGAAATTGTATTGATTAAGGTGAATGAAATTTTTGAAGCGCATTAGGACAATAACTTTTGAGTGGCTTGTAAGAATTTATTTATTTTATAATTGAAATATCTATTAGTGGCCTTGGTTTTTGTTTAATTATTTAAGGAGTTTCTATTTACCATTGAAACTTATGATACTACCCCATAATAAACTTATCAAAGATAACTAAGTGTAAAACACTATAATTCTTATTTATAAATCTAGGTGTCTTGGGGTGATTTGAAATTGCAATTCTTCCTTGTGTTTATAGAAATGAAGTATTTCCAAATAGGGCATGTTGCCTTGAAATCCATTGACTGCACCTTTTGTATAAATTTATATTGTGAATATAAAAGGAAGATGTTTGATTAAGATGAATTGTTGGGTGATAGACCTTAACCCCAAAAACTACACTCCTACCTTAGGATGTACGTGTGACCTTGTGCATAGAGTCAATTAATATTGAGGTAAAACAAGACAGTAGAATAATATGCATCTAGTAAATAGATGAAAATGGTAGCGAGGGAATGAATGATTTAGTAAACCTTGCATTGCTAAATTTTAAATATATGTTATTCTTCCATTTCATGATATGGCTAGGATTTAAGATGGCATGTGCATTATGATAGAAATATATTGATGAGATTTAAGGTTCTCAATTGTATTATTAGTTATAAGAAGCCATATAAATGTTAACTCATTATATCCTATTTAGACATGCAAACATTAAAAGCATGGACAAGTTAATTTTTTTAGTGAAAAGAATGTGGTGATGGTGGTGCTAATAAATTGGACTATGTTTCTTGTATCATTTTTGAGTCTTGGGTGTCCTTGTTTGAGAAGGTGTTTTAACATGAATGTGTATGTCACTTGGTAGAATAGAATATTTGGTGGTTTAAGTATGTGAAAGGAAAGGGTTTATTGCTTTAAAAAGATGAAAATTGGAAATGAAGACATTTTGTATTCTTTGTGGATGTTAATACCTTACCCCGGTGCTTATGTTGGGTGTTGTGGCATTTTTTATGGATAGACTAAGTGGTAAAAATGAGTGTATGTTGTGTATCTTTGGCTCATATGGAATGTAGTGATAGAATTCTTGAAAGTTATGTGATTTGTCATGTGGAAGCCAGTATATTTGTTGTGCTCCAAGTACAAGATACATGGTATCTAACTTGGGATAAGGGTGGTGGATGTCTAGTACGATCCCCTATTTGTACCCTTCGTGATTATTTTGTGTAGTCGATTTGTTGTGAAAAAGGAGTAAGCATGAAATGTGTTGATGATGATCCATTAAATGAAATGTGATGTATTCTTTTTTGTTAGTTTTATTTGTATGTTAAATGTGCACCCCTAGTGTGTGGTTACCCCCCTTATGGGAGTGCGATTCCAGCTAGTGTAAATAGGGGTTGAGAGGCACATGTTCTCCCATCGGGAAATTACAAGCTCAGGGCATTATCCCTAATCCTGACAAAGGGTCTATGTTGAGTCATTGTAATCTTCCCATGGACGTTGACCATGGCCTACTCCCCCACATATGAGAGCCACACTTGTTGGTTCATAGTGTAAACCTATTCCTTGATGTTATAACCGTTGGGTAAAGGATGGAATTTTATGGACCACCAATGATGTAGATTTATGTGGTTAGGGACCACCAGTTAGTCATATTTATGTGGTCAGGGACCACCAATTACTTATATTTATGTGGTCAGGGACCACCAATGATGTAGATTTATGTGGTCAGGGACGACCAGTTATTCACATTTATGTGGTCAGGGACCACTAGTTATGGCATGATATTATACTTATGTGGTTAGAGAACCACCATTCCCCTCCTCCCCTTAGGTGGCTTATCAAGTCACGTGGTGCTTGTAATGTGTAATTTTATTGTTGAAATATGAATTATTTGTAATTTTTGATTGATGTTTTATTTTTATTTTTTTTATGTGCCAGCAATGTGTAATTTTACATTTATGTACTTAGGCTATTTAGCCATTTGGAAGTTGTTATATAGTCCGATTTTCCTCAAGGACTTGTTTAATTTTTCCTTTGAATTAAGATTGGAAAGTTGCAATGTAGCTACAATTTATATTTATTTTGTTTCTCTTGAATTTATAAGTTCCCTCTTGGGAGTTTTATTGAAACTTTGGTTTATGATCTTGTGTTATTCAGTTTGAGGCTTTCTCCTTGGTTACAAATTTCCTGGCATGTGTGGTGTAATGTGGAATTTGTAAACTGCCATATCTGGAGGGGTTCCCTGGCAGGTCGTATAGGGGAGTGGATGTGTTGGGGAATTATTTTGAAAGGGGTTGTGGATGGGACCGGTATGGGACGGTCATTAATCCATATTTCCCCTCATTATATGATTGTTCTTATCTGCATGGAAGAATCCTTAGAGAAGGGCCTCAAGTGGTATGCAACAATATCCATCCTTGTAAACCCCATTGTGTGAGCCTTGTGTTGTATATGATGTGTTTGTATGAGGATAGGTGCACCCCTTTGGGAAGAGCATCCTTTCTATTGTTTTGTGTTCTTGTGAAATTGTGAATAAATTTTAAGCGTTATACCTGGGAAGTGTGGGAGAATACTAGTAATAAATGATGCAATTTAATACTCATTTAGACATGCTATGAGTGCCATGATCATAAGGTAAACTATTCTCTTAAGGGAATATTTGAAAAAAATGTGAAGTTAATAAATCTAAGACATGATTGGCCATTAAAACAAGAATATCACTAATATCATGAGTGAAGGATATGGTGCAAAACATTTTTTTTTGTATGTATCCAAAAATGCTAAACGTGTGTTGATATATGTTTTTGGTAAAGTTATTGAGTATGGTTACATGGTTAATAATTTATAAATATATGGATAGTTGTTAACATTGTTGTATTGAGAGTGTACCAGATAAAGGTTCTATTGTGAAAATTTTTCTTTCATAATTTGGATGAGTAATGCACAGAAATGATGTTCCTAATGTGTGCTTATAGTTGAATATTTTGATTAGTTCATTCAAAAAAAAAAAGAGATAAAGTAATTAGCATGATTAATAGATTTATGTGTGTTCTTTATTGAGACTAAAGTCTCAAACCTTCGAGGCTTCTTAGATTTATGTGTGAGCATCAATGCGATTTTTGTTTAAACTTGAGTAAATCTGGTTAGATTAACATGTTTGTTAATTTAAGAGTTAATTTAAAACTAGGATGTATTGGGTTTGAATGGGATCATGGCTTTGTGTGTATTACTCTATCTTAGTTGAGTCATGAGAGATATGGTGAAGGAGAATTGCTATAATATAATGGATTGTTTTTAATGTGTGATTTTGTATGGGGATTTAGTGCCATCCCTTAGTAACTTCTAGGAGGAAGTTAAAACTAAGGGGAGGGGGATGTAAGGCCCCACCATTAAGGAAACCCTCAGAACTACTCATGAATTCATAATAATCGTGGTCATCCCTGGTACATAGGCGCATCAATAAATTGCATGTTATGATAATACTTGGTTTGTTTGGTCATCATCTCAGTTTTGGTTATAACCTATTGTAATATACGTAGATATTGCTAATTATTAGCTCAAGGAATGAGAAAGAATTTCTATTTTAAAGCCATGTTTTTTATTTATATGAATTATATTATTATAGTAAATGATAAAGAACATTCTACCTATCTATGTATATATAGACTATGTTGACGTGCATATACTTATATCAAAAGTAGGGGGATGTAATGCCGCACCCTTTGTGTGATTCACTTTACCTTCTAATGCACATTCCATTAACCATGGGGATGGGTTTAGATAAATCAAAAGTTAAAATAAAGTGACTATTAGTTGCCATTTAATAGTTTTGGTTGGTATTACGATGTTACTATTACTTCTTGGATGAAACATTTAACCCTATTCAAGCATTTAATATGTTATCATAATAAATATTTCTTGAACTCAATTTTATAACTTCTTGGAAAGTTAAGAATCTAGTAGATTATAAAAAAAAAGTGATTTGTTGCTGCATTGTGTTAGTAAGAGATTGTAATTCATTTTAGAACCAATAAATAATATTAATTCCTTGTAACTTGAGTAGGTTTGTGAGGAAGTATGAGGTTCCTCGCCCCATTTGACATTATGTTTCCTTAGTATAGCTCTTGGTTTTGAAATCTTACTTTATTATGTAGAGTTGGTATGACCTCGATGTTAGAGTAGGTGAATATTTTAGGTTCCTCTTTTTAATTAGGCGAGGAAGGGGAGTATAAATAATCAATAAGGCTCATTGGAGAATTGGATAAAGTTTTTTAATTATAACTAATTTATAACATAATTGTTTTTAATGTTCAAGTCTTGACTAAATAGTGACATTATTATTAAGGTTAAAAAAATAATAATAATAATTACACCCTCTAGTACATACTCTTTTTGTATTAAGACAATTAAAATACATGGAGATTATATAGCCATAAATACTTCATATTAATAATAATACTTTGCCTAAAGAAAATGGAATTATACTTATATTGTCATGCCATAACCATAATTCTTTTGAATGAAGGAAAAGATGGTATCTAGTATTAGCATGGGTTTAATTTACAAAAAAAAGGTTAGCCATAACAAATATATTGATAAAGCATTAAAAGTAAATTAATTTTCCTCAAGAAAAAAGAACTTCAAATAAAATCATCGTGAGGGGATCTTAATGATAAGAAAGATAATTAAATAAATGCTCATCGTGAAATCCTTCAACACTCGCATGGATTGAAGCTATTAGATTGGAGACCACCCTATGCTATAGGTATATATTTAGGAGTAATGGTTCGAGTAGAGGAGATAATCATTATGATCATAAACCAAAGACTTGGTTATTGGTGGGATGAGGATTGGATATGGGAATAAGGAACGAATCGAACCCATAGGAGGATTTGAAAGTAGAAAAGAAGATTTGCAAAGAATTTATGCCAGAAGCAAGGACATGGAGTGGATAGTAGTTTAATGCTTGACAATGACTTCATTGTGGCATGCCTGTCTTTACGGTGTTGTTCAGTCCAATACATTAAATGAGGGCATCGTCGGGATACTTGAAAAATGCAATTCACAGAAGCTTTATTCATCTCTTTCATCAACACGGACTGAAAGGGGTAAAACAGCTCACACATTTTATCTTTTTCTTACACATTTTCAGAACTGTGGGTGGCAGAGACTCCTTGTCAGAAAGTAGCTTCTCATCTCTCAACACTGGGAGCTAGGGATTCGCGCGGGTGAAGTAGACAGATGAGTTAATGTAGCATTAAATTGGGGAGTTTAGGAGGAGGTGAGGGCAACAAATGGATAGGGAGGGAGCTTCTGTTCAATTGTTTTGGGGATGCCTGTAATGCAGAGGTTATGATTTCACAGGCATTTTTAGTGATTTTCCGCCAATAATGGACTCCCATTATTTTGAACTGTACTCCACCATTTTTGTGTGGCAACCGGGAAGATTGAATCAGCTCATGAAGTCTACATAGCACAATTAAGGGACTACATGTAAGCACGCAAGCAGGGAGTATTGTGTCCCTTAGATCACATTCTTTGGGGTGCAATGTCAAATAGAACACGTGATTTGTCTATGCATCCACATTTACATACATATCTACCAGAACAGTTGTAACTACAACATCTTACAAAATTGCTTCAGCCTATTTGCTTGATCGATGTCCACACCAAGCTGCAAAGCTCCCATTTTGGCGCAGGTAGAGGATGCTATCAAATGGTGTGGATTTTGATCCAACTTGATACAATTTTTGCAGAATCTTGAGGTAACTCGATGGCCATGTCTGCAGTGCTTTTGTTTTGTTTGAGAAATCTGTATGAGGCTAGACCGTTTCTGTTGCAATTCATTTCATTATTAAGCAATCCTATTTATTTTTATCTATTAAATGGAAGTATTGGTTATAGTTTTATGTGTGACAGGATAGAGGTAACCTACTCACAACTGTTTACTGCTTTAATAGCAAATGTAGGAATATTTTACAATAATACACACTAAATAAAATAGTTGGATGTTTATGTACGTTTGAACATAGGACATATTTAAATCTCTATCATATGTATTCTCTCACAACCTTGCCTCATGCCCACTGAGACTATGGATTTCCTTATACCATGAGGGAAGTATGAGCTTGAGCCACTCAGTTTCATGAACTCTAAGAATAGATGATGTTTTTACTATGAAATAAAATACAAATTAATTCGTGAACGACCAAAAGACCAATGGAAAATAAAGTAATATTTATTGTTTGTAATGAAGTGAAGTTAACCAATAGACATCATCTTGGGCAAAGAAAGTAGTCTGTCATTCCTATATATGTGTGTTGTATTAGATTTTATGTATTACACTTTACACAATAACAGTTTCAACTGCCCATCGGTATACTCCACCATACCCAAAAGTAAAAGGAAGGATATTGGCCATAGCTGAATTTAAAGCCCTTGACCTTGAAGCCTCTACCATGCTTTCACTGTGAAAACTTTTTGAGCTACCACAATATCTCCCTTCTAACCCTTTGATAACCACAATGGTGGGATTTACGATTACATTTTAATTTTATTTTCCTTAGAGGATATTAGATAGAGCATTTGTTTAGTATTATTATTAAATTAATAATCGTTATCAGTGTCAATAGTCATTGAGTATGCTTACAATAGTATTGAGTCTCTATTCAATCTTTACGAGGATAAAGTGGGATTGTGATTTTGTTTGTTTTGATATTATTTTTTTATGGTGAAGTTCTGCATATCATATATGCTATAGTATTGAGGTTTTTTTTTAGAAAGATATGGTAGCGTCAAATTATTGAAAGAAATAAGCATTCTCTAAAACTTTATAGTTGATCAATCTATAAATCCATAATCGAATATAGTTAACGTGAAAGTTACATTGTCATTAAAATTCTCATGCATGTATCTCTATAAAACCTCAAGTTTTATTGTTGCTCAACATTGAATAATTTGATGATTATCTTCGCACACCCAATATTTTCTAGTTGCCTTCATTATTAGGGGTAAATGTTCTAATGATATATCTAGTTTACTAATGATTGTAGCAGTAAAAACCATATAATTAAATATGTTATTTAATAAAAGTAAATATGTTGACTCTATAGGAACTATTACCTCTTTTTGTTATACTTGAATTGTCTTTTGTGCCTTTGTGCTTGGTGTTTTGGAATTCCTCCAGAACAAGTTGCTTATGAGCTATTGATTTCAACTTAATATGTAAGATAGGATTTTCATTAAGTTTTTACTGTCATTCAGAGTACTTTCTTTCCATGTGTTTCCTTCTTTAAGTTTAATTTAAATAAAATGTGCCATTGTGTCAATGTAAGAGCATGATATAAGGTCCTTTATTTAAATTTTGGAAGTTAAAAGAGTGGGGTTGTTATTATCCATTCTTTAGTTAACAATAAAGTTATTTCAAATAGGATTTATTTTCGTGTATCATTATAATGCTCATATTGCTACTAATTTTGTCTTGAAACCGTATTGTTAAACTATGATTATATTGTATCATTTCACATAGAAACCAAGTTGTTAGTTTGAGTTATAATCAAGTTTCTATATTGTTATATGTAGAATCTATTTCATGAAGCTCAACTATGGTCTATCAAATTGATATATAATTTCAAACAATGTTTAGTTCAATGACTAAACGTATCATAATGACTATGACGGTTGTTACTTTTATTCTTATCATTCCTCTTAATTGGGATTGTTGGCCTTGTAGAGAGGAAAATATTATGTCCTACCAATAAATTTCCATGTAAGCGTGATGTGTATTGTTCATGAACAAATTGTCTTTAAAAAAATTGTTCATACCCTTAGCAGGTTTTTGATCCATGGCTTCACCTAAGTGGGTGGCAGCCGATCGTGGAACTGTCTGGGGAAGTGGACCCTAGAAAGGGTTGCATACCCACTCTTTAGTTTTTAATTTGTATGGAACACATTAATTTTGATTACAAGATTGAACTGGCATATATCTGTGTATTGGGTTAGGATTGTGTTTGAGCTATGGTCATCTTTTTAACCTTGTGGATATTATCCCCTTGCTATCCAACCATGGGTGAGATGGTTGAAGTCTAGTTGTCGAACTACGGTGCCTCTGCGAATTATATACGTAGGCAAGGCCATCTAATGAGCCCCCGAGGACTAGGTCTGGCCCCTAGGATTTGTTCTTTTATTATTTTTGTGATTTCTACTTATATATATATGTTATTGTTGACTTGTGACTTATATAATGTTTCAAATTCATTTTGGGTTGGTTGGACTATTTAAGTCTACCTTGGAGATGTGAATTTTGTGTCTCGTATTGAATTGGCCATGATGGTCTAAACAATTTAGCTATCTAGCTAAAAGAAGTATAGTTTATGTTTGGTCAAGAGTTGTATGCCTTCTGGTTGTGCCTGCTTTGGTAGCAAACTTTGAGAGTCTTGTAAGCGTAAGTGAACGAAATTTAAAATTTGTGTTTTTCCCTTAACTTTTTTGCAGGTGTTAAATTTAGGGCATTACAGGATATTTTTTTTACGGAGGTGGTCCCCCTTGATTATTAAAATTTTTGACTTGATTTTTGGGTGGTTGTTGTGATACCATGTTAGCTTGAGTGTTGTTTCAATTATTGTTTTGTGGTTGTTGGTATGTTTGCATGTTTTGCTTTGGCGCACTGATTATGACCTTGGCATCCACCACACCATCATTTGTGACATTTTTGTTTTTTCCCATGTACGAGGATTTTTGTTATAGCTGGTGGATGGGAAATTGTCTTGATGTTTAGGATATGTGGGTGTCCCTCCTTATGTAATAAGGGATCATTCAATATTAAGCGCCTTGGAGATCAATTGATCATATGTGGTGATATCTTGCACTTTGAGATGGAATGCCAAGGTTTTCTCAAGATTGGATATGATGGTTCAAAATTGTTGTTCCTCTGGCATGACCCATTTGCTCCTATTTGCCTTGGATCACCATCATTGTAGGAAGGAAGCAAATGATTTACTCTTACCTTGTTTGAGCGCTGATAGTTCCTCTAGACTAACATCCATACCAATGTTGAAGGAGTAATTTTTTATGAATTCATCTAATATCTCTTAGAACTTTTTGATGCCAGGAGGAAGGCAAGAGAACCACTCCATGATGGGACCAACTAAACTTCTAGGAAATAGCCACATCAGATATGTATCATCATATGCGACCTCCATGCAATGTACTTGGAATTCCCTGATGTGATCTTCAGGGTTTCCCATCCATGGTATTTGTCAAATTTAGGTATTTCAAACAACTTTGGGAATGGTACCATTGCAAGGCTCCTATCAAAAGGATAGGGACACAAGTTGTTGGGTGTTTTTGTGGTTTTCCTAGACTAAAGATCAAGCACTTGCTGCGAGAGCAACTTGATTTATGTCGTCACATTGTTTTGCAGATCAGGGGGTGGAGTGAATGTGTTTTGAATTGGTGGATTTTTTTGGGGTGATAAGTGGAGTGTTGGGTGTGTTGGTGGGGTTTTGTTGCAAGCTTTGTTGTGTGATCAATCCATGTATTTTTTGTTGTGCCAAAAAAAATATTTTTGTTCTTGCCATTGTTGCACCAACAACGCTTGTTGTTGGTCATGTTGTTGTTCCAACAAGGCTTGTTGTTGGGCTAGTAATACCATTTGTTGTTGCACTTGGTATTGTTGCAAGACTTGTTGATATGCTTAGTATTGAGCTGCTTGTAGTTGTTCCTGGTATTGAGCTTGCACTTGCACTTGCACTTGCTAAGCTTGGTATTGGGCTTGTGCTTTAGCTTGAGCTTGCACTTGTTGGGAAACTTGTGCAGCCTATGTGGCTTGAGTGGCTTGAGCTGCTTGCATAGCTTGGGCTGCTTGGGAAGCTTATTGTTGCAACAAAGCTTGAGCTTGGGAAGCCTGTTATGCTTGGTGTGCTTGTTGTGCAACTTGAGCTGCTTGTGCTTGTTGAGTGGCTTGCAATTTTTGTGTAGCTTGTTGTGCAGCTTGAGTGTTTTAAGCTGCTTGTGCTTGAAATTTTTGATATGCCTTTTGATAGGCTTGTTGAGCTACTTGTAACACAACACTATATTGGTTCACTATGTTTGATTTTGGTGGTGGTGGCGGTGGTGGATTTAGAATGGTTTTTGTTGTTGTGATGAGGGGTGTTGTTGTGTTGATGATTAGGACTTAAGTAGTGGATGGTGTGATTGATATGCTTGGTCCTTGAGAGACCATGTTTTAAGGTATTTGGGGGATGGTAGATGATGTTTTCATTGCTTGTGTTATTGGGATGGTTTCCATTTGTTGTTGTGATATTGATGGCAAGGTGAGATGATTCAGTATGATGCTTTGATTAATGATTAGGGGGTTGTTTTGAATGAGTGGTGGTAATAGAGGCAGTCCCAAACTGAGAGGTTATGTGGATGTTAATGGCAAGGATGGAAGTGGTGGAAAAGTGAGTGGCATACTCCCTTGGGGAAATGACAATGATGAGGGTTCAAAGATGCTCCTCAGTCCAAATAGCCCACCTTCTCCTTGTGAAGTCATCAGAATAGAGGTTTGAGGTGTAGCGTGAAATGATGATGATGGGTCATTAGTGTCCTAAAAGGTGAGTGGAACATATGGGTGTAATGGATTTTTGGGTATAGATGAACCTAATATGGTGTTTACGTCCAAATATTGATTATTCACAAGAGCATGTGTCTTTAGTGCATTAATAAATGAGTTCCCCTTGTTAACAATGGGTTGAGTTGGAGCAATAGATGACGTGATTTGGGGGATTCATTGAGTGATTATTTGAAATGTAGGCGTGGATGATATTGGGGGCATGATACCAAGAGGTTGTTCCACAATGGGGTTCACATCGTAATCGTAAGGGAGCTTAGCCCCTTTTTTCACTAATTAAATTATAAATTGTGAGGTATGGAGCTTCATCATGACATTACAATTCTATGATTTTTGAGATTTTGGACCATTTCAATGATCTCATCTTGAGTCATCCCTAGCATGTTGTTGGTAACATCTTCCACTTGGCCTTCCTCTTGATGATCTTGAGGAAGTGGAATATTGATTGTGGTATTGCTTGATCCAATGGGGTTGATTTCAAAATTGGTTTGACTTACGTCACTCCAAGTTGGTGTTTCTTTGTTGGTCGTCATGTTCCTCTTGTGTTGCGATCTAGTTTGCACCATAAAATAGGCACCAATTTTCAAGAATGTAAGATATGAACCTCTAGCTCTTTAGATTGATCTAACTTTAGGCATAAAATAGGAAATATAGGATGATTAAGGATCAAAGGGTGATAGTGAAATATGTGAAAGATGGATGATTAGTGAATGATTGGAACTCTTTGAGAATCTTGAAGGAGATGTTAAACTTTAGGACCTAGATTGATGTTTGATTTGATTTGGATTTGGATAGTGAACTCATAAACTCTAAGAGGTTGGATGTTGTCCTAGAGTAAATTTTTCCACAAGATGTTTAATTTGACTAAATGTGTAAAGAAGGATCCATCTATACACACCTAGCCAAACAAGATGATTTTGGTTTGATTTGATTTTGGATAATGAACTCCTAAACCCCAAGATGTTGGATATTATCAAGGGATAGACTTGTTCACAAGGATTGATAATTTTACTATGTGGAGAATGATTCATCTACACACATCTAATCAAACAAGATGATTTTGATTTGTTTCAAATGATTTTCCCAAAGTTTAACATGAAGGATTTTTTCAAGATTTCCAAGAATTGTTGGTGAGATGATTTTTGGATTGATGTTTTGAAGGATCGATGAAAGTGATTGGTTTTATCCTAAGTGAACCTAAAAATACTCTTGTTTACAAGACCTTAGCGTTGAAGAACATGCAATACTTCCTATGTGAGATACTCAAACCTTTGAAAGAGACTTGGATTTTGAAAATAGTAAAATGAGTATAAATTTGGATTGTTCCTTGATGCACATTTGTAAAAGTTGAATGTGAATATTTCTTTGAATCTGTAAAGAATAGACAACCTTTTCTTGTGAGTATTTTGACTAAGACCTTTGTTCTTTGGCTTCTGGATTTTGATATTTTGGGAAATCATTTGGAAGAGCACATGTGTAGGGTCCAATTGTTTCTTAGCTTTGCTTAGTGACTTATTTTTACCACAAAAAATTCTTGATTAGGTTTTCAAAATAGATGTCTAATGTCTAAATTTCTTCTCATCCCACAAAATACATTATGTGGAAATCAAGGAAATTAAGGAAAAAGTTCCCTATTGTTGACTTTAGTGAGAAAATGGAGATATAGATTCAAATGTTTAGAAACCTCTAAGGATAGAATCCCTAGGGCAAGCAATAACACTCAAATTTTGTCAAAGGTATTTGCTCCTTTAAAGGGTTTGAAATTTTATTTTCATGTTGAATGCTTGTTTTCCCAATGTTTATGATCTAGCAAAGTGTTTTTGATTCCAAGAACATGCACAATCCTATGGATATGAAAGAAAATATTTGTTGAGTTTCGACTTGGATAAATCCATCTACGCCTACTCTTAGTGAATGATTAGATGCTTAACCACACAGGCTCCCCCTCACAGTGCACTCTCTTCTTGGGTTAACCAAGCATCAGTAACCATGAAAATCCCATGGAATACTTCTCATCTCTACTAAGAGCTGTAAAAACATGGGATGGTTTCAAAATGACCGTTCTTGCACCAACAAATAGATCAAGGATTTTGGCCTTTCTAAACAAGAGGTTCTAATAGGGGAATTTTGTTTGTGAGGGATCATCCATGTGGCAAGAGACCATTGTTTCCCTTCTTGTTAGAACAATCCTTATGATACTTTATTTTCCTCAAGTACCCACACTTATATACCAGCTGGAAGTTGCTTAGCTTTAGCATGTTCTTGGTTGGGTCGTTCCCTTGGGTGATTACTTTTTTCGACAAGGCAAGCCCTTTAAGATAAAACAAAAGCGAGCAAACATATCTGTAGTTCAATCAATATTCATTGAGAAGCAAAGAGAGAACACACACGATATGTTCCACTCACACTCACAAGATTTGTTTAATTTTAGAATCCAAATTGAAGTGTGGAGGCAATCACTTACACAACTTAATATCACAAAAAGCCTTTTGATTCTCAAGATTGCCGTGAGGTGCGAGAGAAGTGCATATGTCTTTTAGGGGATATTGATTTGGGTAAGTGATTACAAAACATAAAAGCACATGTTCATTTTATACCTTCAAAGAAATGATTGGATAATTTTTAAAGGACCAAAAGGAAAAGTGAAAGTTACTTGTTCAATTGTTAACCTTAAACAAAAGCTAGTAAGTTTTCCTAGGTTCTTTTTAAACCTTTTGTCTAGTTCTTTTTAGATCCCAAATGAAATTAGTAAGTCCTAAAGAGCTTGAAGAAATAAAATCCTTAGACTTTGAATTATAATTGTTTCAAAAAGTGTTTAAAAATAATTGATACAATAAAGAGATGATATCATGACTCAAAATTCTCTTTGCTCCTTCTTTGATTCCACCTACAAAAATGGATTAGTCCATGAAACATAGAGGTAAAAAATAGGTTAATAGCTCAAAATGATCCAAAGAAAAAAGGAATATGTCAAAATAACTTGAAATTCAACCTTTTATCCTACTCTAGTGGCACAAACTGCATATGCATCATAGTTTAAAAGGGCCAGCGATGCTATATAGCACCATTGGTCTGAAAAGCAATGCTCTATAGCAGAACAGAGAGTGCAATTGTGGAATTGTTTCGGTCAGTGGTGCAATTTAGAGTTTGGAAATCTAGCGACAAAAAAATAAACTAGCGTTGGAGTTTGGAAATTTGAATTTCTGGGTGGGAAGACCTCAACGACAAAGTTTGGAGTTTGCAACATCATTGTATTGTGCCGCTAGAAGACTAGTGTTGTTGTATGGCACCCCTAGATTGATAGAAACACAGTTTCTTGTAGACACAAAAAACCATAAAAAACCACAAAATTTTGTCAAAAAAACATGTTAATATCTTGATATTTTCCCTCCTAGCACGAAAATGTGAACCCCAATCCTAGACATGCATGAACATAACAAACAAACATGATGTTAGATCAATATGCAAGTTATAACTAAGATTCCCCATGAAATTCATCTACAATGCTAAAAATAGGAAATGAAATGAAGAACAAAACAAGAAAAGCTATTAAATCCTATTCAAGCATGAAAACTATTAATCCCATGGGGGAATTGGTGTCAATTTGATGTGGAAATTGGCCCTTTTCCAATCCCTTTGAAAGCTTGATGAAGATTGATCCACTTGATGATGAAGAACAATGAGCTCCTTGATGAAATCTGTAATAACCTAACTATGATGATAGAAAATGCAATGAAAATGGATGATTTTTCTCTAAGTATGAAGATAGTAACTTTGATTTTTTTTTTTGTGGCTCCAAATACAAAGGAAAAACTCTTATTTATAGATGAGAATGTTGAAGAATGAGGAAAAATAGATGAATATGGGATCATTCAACATCCAATGGCCAAGTGCCACTTGTCAAGATGTGAATGGAAGAAGGTTGAGCACATTTTGATGAATGTGCACAATAAATAATATTAGGTGGAATTTTAGATTTATGAAATGACATGTTGGAGGGAGAAAATAATGAATTAAATGCCACTTGGCTAAATTCACAAGGACATGTAAGAGGAGTTAAATGCTTTGTTGGAAGGAAAAATCCACTTGGAGGGATTTTCAAACTTGGAGTAATATTCCCTAAAGATTCCATGTTGAAGGAAATTAGAAAAAATAATAAATCAAAATAAAAGATTTATTGTGCAAGTTGCAAAAACTAGAGGATGTGATGGGTTGAGATTAATATTAATCATGATTTGATTAATTTAAAGGGAAGTTTGTTGATGTGACAACTTGATTTATATTTTTGGGCTGATTGAAAATCAAAGTTGAGAGGAATATTATTTAGATTTAATCAAATAAAGATTTTGATTTATTTGATTAAAGAGGGATGATGTTAGATTAAATTAAATAAAGGTTTAATTTATTTAATTTAACAGAAAGACTTTAGAGATTTAATTAAATAAAATTGGATTTTTAATTAAATAGAGACTAGAGGGTTAATTAAATAAGATTTATTTAATCAAGGGATGAAAGGTGATGAATTTAATCAAATACAAACTATTTTATTAAATGATTAGCAGAGGGGATGATTTAGGATGAAGTGGTGTTAGTAATCAGGATCAAGTGTGATTGGTACATTTTCCATGTCTACATATATATATGTATATATATATATATATACACATATGAAAGATTGGATTATTTTTCTTTCCAACATACATATTTTCAAGCATGGGTAGTTAAAGTAAAAATCATTAGTTTTTATCCTCCTCATGTAACTTAAAATTTGATTTTCAAGGTCCTCTTTATACATGTAAAAAGCAACTTGTAACATAAAGCAAATTCCTCTTTCTCCAAAAATAACACAATAAACATCATATGCAATTAAATAAGATTCAAATCTCTTACTTCAAATTTCTAAATAATATTGGACAAAAAATGAATCAATTAGCATACCAAATAACTTAGGCTTTCTCTTTCTATTCTTTCATTTTACAACAAAATACTAAATATTTCTTAATACAACCAACATTTGAGAATACAAGAACACACAAATAAGTTATACTTGCTCTCCACCCTATTGTAATGGCGTCATGGAGCCTTGTGGACTCTAGCCATACCCCTGAGCAAGGAATTTCTTTAGCTCCATGATGATGAATGAAGTATTTTCTCTCTCTTTTCTTTACAAAGGGATAAAACTATTACAACACAACTATCATGCATCTAGGTTCTCTACTTTCTTGCAAATTACCAATGCAATCATAAGAACAATCTCATATCATATTAAGTTGATAGCTAAACTAAGATTTAATTATACAACAATTCAATTTACAATTTTAATTCATATTCCCATTTACGATTCCATAACACCTTCACAACAGTGACAACGAAAAAAATATCAAGGAGAAATACAAGAATATGATCATCCACTCACTTTTTTTTTTTTGCAGTATAGGTTACCATCTATTTTTGGAAACATATAACAAATTAGGTTTAGCATTAATCATATTCAAGCGGAGGTCTTACAAGTTCAATGTCATTGATCTAGTAAAGATAGATGACAAAGTTGAGATATCATGCAATTATTCAAACATACAATTTTATGAAGTAAAGCTCTATGATTGAACTTGAGGAGGATGTGAAGCTAGAGAGTCATTGTTGACCTCCAAAAGAGGAGTAGTGACAAACTATAGGGAAGGAGGTGACATAATAGTCATGAGAATGATACAAGCCAAAGTAGAACAAGATGAAGAAGGTAAAGAAGACTTTTTGTGATCACCATTTGGAATGAGATCATACTCCAACTTGCACTTACAGAAAGGATTTACTATCCTCACATACGAAGTAGAAGAGGGATAAGGAAAAGGAGGCACAGTAGACACAACTAATGTGTGAAGCATTTCGATGGGCTCAAGCAAAGGAGGAAGATATGATAAAGATATTGTCAAGGGAGGCTTTAAAGAAGGAGAGATCAACACTTACACCCGCTTAGGGTAAGTTTCATCAAGATCCATCAAAGAAGCCAAAATAAAGATAGAGGCAATGGGAATAGAATTAGGAAGCAGAGATAGAAGCAGAAGAAAAGGTAGAAGGTGCACCCTCTATCTTCTATAAGGCCTCACATTCTTGGGCCACTACTTGTCCGTGAAATTTATGCTCATGTGCAAGTCAATTACGACAATTGTGAGTATCAAAAAGAGTAGCCTAAAAAGACTCTAGGGGATCTTGTTCATCCAGAGGAGTAGTATTTGTAGCCATTGTTGATAGAAGAGTAGGATCCTAAGGAGGGACAAATAGAGGAAAAGAGATAGAGAAAAGAGTCTTGGCCACAAGGCCATTTCATTTATTTTCTTTAGAGACAGGTGGAAGAACATGAGGAGGACATAAAGGCTAAGATGCAAGAATAACATAAGAAGAGATAGATCTTGATGCTTGCTTCCCCTTACCATAGAGGGTGGTTTGGGGGATAGTGGAAAAAATTGAGAGTTGGAAGACTTGCGGTTTAGAATTCCACAACATAGGAACCTTTGCTTTTCCTATGCCAAGCATAGTAGAATGAACTGAGGATGTTGTTGTGGGTTTTGAAGTCAGAGAAGAAGAGGAAGAAGGAGAAGGCCTATGGGTGATATTTTTCTTGTCCTTTAAAGGTACAAAGGACAAGGCACACTACTACGTACTCATGGAGGCCTTCATAGAAATTTCATGAGAAGGTAGGAAAACAATATTAGGGGTCAAGCCTCTAGTTTTATACCTAAAGTAGGACATGTAGAACAAGTCACCTTGAGGTGGTAAGGGTTTGATTGGAGTTGGCCAAAAATGATCTGAGGAAAAAAACCTACATGGCACGAGTGGTTTACATCCAGTCTCTTGGATAGTATGCATGGTATTGTCATGAGGAAATTAAAAACACTTGTGGACAACTGAGGTGGCTTCATTTATGGACACTAGCCATAGAATGCTTATTCTAACCCTAAACAGGCCAGATTCAAGTATCACAATAAATGTAACTTCAAGAGATTTAGGCCCAATAAGGACTAAAAAAGAGATAGAGGTAATAAGCAGGATAGAAAGACCATCATGATTATGGAGCATGGTCTTTGACTCATAATACTTCTTATGTAAATTATTTATAAATAAAGTCTCCTATGTGACGAAATTGAACCAACTAGTAGGGTTAACCATAATGTCAATCACGATGTTACTATTAACTTGAGTTGGTATGTATAGTGGGGAAGGTTCCTTGTTAAGAGACAAGTCATGTGGTGTGAAGGTTATGTCGGGTTTTCTTTTCCACATGAATCATAAGAGGAATATGAGTGAATGAGACCTTATTCACATAATTAAAAGGGATAGGATTAGTAGATAATGAAGAAGACATTATTAGATTAGTAGAATGAGAGGGGAAGGATCTTTGTATATCTGTAGTTAGCTATTAGGCTTGGCTACAATTTTATTTGAGTTTTTTTTCTTACCATCGAGTTAGATGGTATCACTATCTATGTGGTCTTGGATGAAATGCCTAAGATGCACATAATATTTTGTATCATGACTAGAGACTTAGTGGTATTGATAATTTTTTTGTGTATCATACTAGTTAGGATAAGGTTTGAACAACAGTCTTATTTTTGGGAGGGAAAATAAACTACCATTTAATGATTTTTGAAGAAAATTAGTGTAGGACTAAGAAAATTTTGTGAATATTCAATTATATTTTTTATATTTATTTTTAGTAGGAGTAGATACCATGTTTGCTACTACTTTGTTCTTTTTTTATTCTCGAAAATAGACATGGCTAGTCAATTATCAAGATGGGAGGATGAGGAGGAATCCCTATACTATGTCACCATCTAATAGTATTCTCTTAATACAACACACAAATGGGTGAAGGAAGGGTATTTATTTAGGAGGAATTTATCTCTTAACGACACCAAATTTTTTTCAATGAACACACATTGTACATAAGAATTTGGTAGGGCATAGGAGATTTGGGAGAATAGGGATTGGTATCATGCAATGAAATAAGTTACTTTCTCATGGGTTCCCTACTTACAATAGGTCGGAATAGTGAAAGTGATCTTTGGCCCGATGTTTTCATAAAACTATTGTAAGAATTGGTTAACCAATTGATCAAAGGAAAAGATGGAGTTATCAAAAAGTGACTAGAACCATTCCAATGCAAAATCCTTGAGGGATAATGTGAATAACTTTGCTAACAAAGCATCATGATGAAATAAATTAGTACACATAAAAATGATGGGGCATGTGTCTTTAGGTCACCCCTTCCACTATACTTATCAAACATAGGAATTTCTACCCCTTCGAGTATAGGAACATTAAGAATAGTGAGGGCTAGGGGACTACAATGATAATATGGTTGTAGTGTGTATTGATAAGTGAAGCTAGTCAGGTTGGCCAACTATGATTGCGTTTGTCCCATTTTTTGTAACAAAGCATTTACAATGGGATTAGTTGACGAAGCTTGACTAGTTGAGGTGTCAAAGGTTCATGCTCTAGATGTAGGGAATTTGAAACCCAAAGTGATGAAATGATTCTAGGACCATCCATGGGCATAATATTTGTATTATCAACAGTGGTAAGGGAGGGTACAAAAGGACCAGTTTCCATCATATGCATGAACACTCTTGGCATCATGAGATAAAACTAGTTACTATTGATCCCTGATTGAATGACTTGAGGGTTACCCAATATGGAAGTGTACGAGGGGACATTGGTCTCTACTATGTTGCCTATCCCTCAAAGTAACTCAAGGCATCTATAGTAAGAGATAAGTAGGTCCCTCATACCATTAATAAGAGGAGAAATTTGAGTGTACGTGTTTTCCTTTGTTAAAAAATATTCAAAACCTCTAAGTTTATCTTTCAAAGATTGGATCTGCTCAATGGGGACCTTGAGAGCAGATTCACAAGCTATGGGAGAGGAAGAGTTAGCAGTGCTTGGTGGAGAATTTTCTATCACTTCAGTTGATGGTTGGATATAAATGAGAGGAGGTTCAAAAACCAAGTGACAATCTTGTAGTGAACTTCACAAAATCAAGACCCTAGAAAGGAGGACTAAATTACCTCCCAGAACCCATATCTAGATGTTGGCCGCTTCTTTTAACTATGTGCTAGAAAGTAGTAGAATGGGTTGTGCTCATAAAAGTGTCACAAGACTTGGTCCAACAAATTTCCAAACAAGAGAAGAGAATTTTCAACAAAATATAAAGGTAAGGACAAGTTCATGTCGTGTTCACCAAAATGTAGAGGAAATTTGACACCCCCTCCTCTAAGGGTGAGTGTTCCTCAACCACCTCAAGGAAAAAATATCAAGTGAAAAGGATGGAAGGATAAAGGAGTTTTTCTTATATTTTATGTTTTATGATGAATTAAGGGATGGTAATCCCATAATAATGAGTCCCAATTTTTGGCCAAGATGGAAATTTATATCAACATTTTTAACAGAATCTTCACCTTCTGAGACCTATAGCAACTAAACGTTAAGAATTTGAAGATGATGCAAACTAGTGATTTGTGGAAATTTACGTGTAGATCCTAAACATATATTTTTTAAATTTTTTTTTTGAAAATTATGAATCTTTCAACATCTCCTTTAATAAGTAGTTTAAAATAATAAACAACATTTTTAGAAAGTAACATTTATGTCATCCAACATAACTTTTTTTTCTAGAAAGGATACAATTCTAATTTTCAAAATATAGATTCTTAAAATCAATATCTAGGGAAATGATATTTTTTCATAATTTTTGTTACATATTTTTTTAATTAATTTTTGAAGACACTGCAACTATAATTTGTATAGAGGTGTATGTTGTCTAGCATAACTTGTTGTGTATATGTCAATTTTTTTAATTTTTTTTGGTGAAACAAGGACATCAATTTAGTTAGTGGAAAGGTATCTTTTAATTTTTTTTTACAATGGTTTACTATTATTCCACCTTTGTATAATGAAGAACTTGATGTTCACTGAAAAACCTATGTTCAGTAAAAAATGAAAATTAAATACATGATAAAATGAATACATATCAAAACTATACTTTTTAGAAAGCTTATAATAAGAGCTACATACTTACAAAACACAATTCTAAATGACTATTTAATCCCTCAAAAGGTAAAGATTTTTTTTTTTTCCATCATTTTGATAGGTGTGTAGGAGACTCCATTGTGGGTATGATTTAAGACTAGAAGGGTTCTATCCAAGTGAATTTGATCTAAGGAGGTCTTATTTAACCCTCTTTAATTTTTTTTTTTTATATGGAATCCCTCAAGCCTTAAATTATTAGTTTTTCTAAAAATATTTAATTTTATGAAAAACTAAGGGTGTCCCAAGTTTGGGACCCATTATTGTGGGATCACCCTTGGACGAGATTTTTAGGGATCGAAAGTGTAGGCTTTAGAGGTATTCTGAGAAAACTAATAGGCTATCGACTAAGGATGACAGTGTGGTGTGTAGACATACCCATAGTGTGTTATAGTCTCATATGGACCAAAAATAAAATTTTCTAACAGAGACAACAAAGAGCCAACTGGCTATTCAGTGACTAAAACCTTAAATGCGTGCTAAATTGATAGAATAATGGAAATAACAGTAAAGGAAATAACATGTTAGATTAAACGAAATGAAATGAAATTATGAAATAAAAAGGAAGGGAAGAAATCAAAAGAGATCCACACAATGAAACCTCTTGCAATGCTCCAACTTGACAACCTACACACATGGAAATGGGGAAAATGTTGGAGCTATTTTAGGGGCTTTCCTTAGTCAAACCCCCACATAGGTGTTCCCACCTCTATGGACATATAGATGGATAGATGGACAAAATAAAATAGAAAAGTAGATATACATGACAAAGATATATATAGAAAAGTTAGAATAACAACATGCTATTAAAATACATGATAATGCAATGAGAAAGGATGTAGTTACCCTCCCTTTAGCAAGCTAGTGAACTTGAAAGGAGAGTATGCAACACCCAAAATGTATTAAGGGAACCAAGGTGTGGGTGTAGAGAGCTAAGACATGAGATACCTTGTAAGAAAATAATGTAGAATGAGAATGAGAGTGAAATAATGACCTAGAGTGAATGAGAGATTGAATGGAATGGATATACTGAATGACAACTTGAAGAGAGTGAAAGAAAGAGATAGAGTGAATAAAATGGCTAGAATGAGTGAGAGATTGAATAAAGTGAAAGAATGAGAGGTTAGAATTGAGAAAATGTATGCAAATGGACATTTTAAACATGTTTGTAAGCCACAAAGGCTTTACACTTTGTGGGTAGGTAGGAAGTGTAATGTCCCAATAGCCATGAAATTAGGAATATTTTCTAGATTTTTGCATGGTGCACATACATCTGCATATCACACTAGCATCCGCGATAAAATTTCACATAAAAAAAAAGTGATTAGGGACAAAATGAAGATTAGGCAAAAATGGAATTACATTATCAACTTCAATTTTTCTAAAGAGAAGGTTATGGAATGTGAAATTGCACAAGGTGCAATTTTTAACATCACACCTATAAAATATATGTTACAAAACATAAAACATTTTGAAACATGAAATTTCTCATACCCAAACACATTATCATCAAATTTTGTTGTTATTTCAAATGTAGATGTAGATAAGTATAGTTAGGAATATCTTATAATAAATAGGAGGTTTCAAAACATTTTATGTTCTTAAACCTACACTTTATGACATAGGGTAACCTTCAAATTGTACATGCTTTCTACTATAAAAAATCACCATCTTCAAAACAAACTTTTTGTTTTTACCTACACTTCACATGCAAGTAAACAATCAGATATAAAATGTTGTATTAGGTCCCTATACAAAAAATAATGCACCTTTATTTTGAAAGAAAGAAAAATTGAGTTATGAATATAAAAAATAGTAGAGAGTAGGAAGGAATCCAAATAACTAGCTCTAAAAACTACTTGTCTATCATGATGTTTAAAAATAATCAATGGGATTATCTACAATGCAATATTTATATATTGTGACCATGTTTTATTTTTCATCAAATGGATGTGAGATCCAAATTGATGTAATTACATATCATTTTGTACATTAATATTTTATTCTATATAAAACATTATAGGTTGAACTGCACATTGCATTTTTAACCTACATAATTTTAGTTCATGATTCATAAGATTTTTTTTTTCTCTGATCATTTGCGGTTACATTAAAGGAATTTTTGGATTTTAGAACCTTTATCTTTAGGAAAAAGAGGTATGTGCAACCAAAGAAAATGTGTTCTTCATTTTATGTTATTGTAGGGATGCCATTTTTCTTTCAAATTATACATCCACTTGTAGGTTGAAACACAGTTTTATTCAAACTACATAAGCTTACATCATGGTTCCTAGGAAGTGTTTCATATTTATACATCTCCTAGTTCACTCAAATATTGATTCAATATTTTATCAACATATTTAAACATGTTATTCATTTGAGGTTGTTGGTAGAAATAGAAGGATACAATTGATTATACTTTTTAGCCTTTCTTTTCATATAATAGATATATACATGCACCAAAACTAATGGGTGTTCCAACATTTAGAATTTTTCATGTTAGGATTTTAATCTATATATAAAGTTGTAGGTTGAACTACACATTGTTTTTTTCAACCTACACAAGTTTAGTTAATTTTTTCATAAGATGTGTTTTTCTACTCATTTTAAGTTACATCAAAGGAATGGTTAGAATTCACAACATCCCTCTTTAGGAAAAAGAGGTATGTGCACCCCAAAAAATTATATTATTCATTTTCTATACACTATAGGGATGCCATTTTTTTCATTGTATACTATTGGAATTGTTGTCATTTATGTCAAAATGTAATCATGTTGATCATTGATATATGTGGATTAGCTCGAAGAGTTTGTTTGAATTTTTAGTGTAAGTTGTTGCAAGAATGAAGGTGTTTTCATTGATGTTAATAGGCATCCTATTGATTGGTGTTGTCATTAATGTCAACTATGGGTTGAAGATGTTGAGGATATTGAGAAAATTGATAAAAAAAAGTAAACTATGTTATGTGAGTGTTGTGCTATGAGTTATTTTTGTGTTGATGCTATGCATGTGCAGATTTTACAGATTAATCAAAGTTATCAAAGGTTTCTATATTTAGAATTTGGTTTTATGGATTGTTGTGCAGTGCAAGATATTTTCACCAGTTGTTCAGTGATGTTTTTTTATGTCTTGGGAGAAATGTATTTGCTCCACATTTCTCCGTTGTTTGGCTTCAGGTTGTGTAGATTTGGGAAGTTGCTTATAATGCTTTTATCTTTTTGTATTCAAGTTTTTCCTTGATTTGGTGCAATACAAAGCGAGTTTCATTTATCAATATGCAAATAAGGGTTACCAGTTAGTCCGAGTTGAAGTACTTGTATGATGTGAAGTTGGATGAAGTGTTTGATGGATCTTAAGTAGTTCGTGGATTATTCTGGATTGAGTTCAATTGAATTATGTTGTCTAGAACTTTTTTCTTTTTGGATTAGTTTACAGAAGCATGTACTTAATGCTTATGGTGTTTGCATGGGTGTTGGTTGACCTTGTGTTTAACACTACATGCGAGGCTTGTGGAAGTGTGTTGAAGTGTTTTGGGATCTATTTGGGTCCTAATTAAGGCTTTAGGTATGTATCCTTTCATTCCGATCCATAGTGGGAATTTTTAGGTGCCAACCTATTTTGAATTTGTATGTATAATGGCTAGTTGTAGACATTGGATAATTTTTTTTGAGGTAGAACTTGATATAAATATGTATGTTATTGATGCAAGTTAGAAAAGAGAAAGATTAAGAAGTAAGATAGATGTGAGATTGATGTGGATGATGTATGTGATGTGAGTTTGACCAAAGTAGTGTGAAATTCATGTTAGGGTTCTTGAAGGCAGTGAACTAAAGGCATCCAAAATATTTCATGTGAGATTGTGAAAGTGTGTGAGAAATTGTGGTGGACTCATTTTTGCATTGAGAGTGTTCTCTTTGTAACATTCTTCTTCTATCTTCTTGTATTCTCTTTGTGGCAGTGAGCCCTACTCGTGAGCCTTTTGGATAGTGTGTCCTATTCTGGCAGTGAGCCCCTTTGTACCAATTTTTCTATTACTTATATTGTGAGCTAATCCCCACCATGGTTTTTCCCTCATTGGGTTTTCCACATAAATCTGGTGTTCTCTTGTGTATGTTGTGATTTCATTTCAAAACTTAGTATTAGAGTGAGGTTCCTTGAAAAAGAGCTTAACCACTTGAGGTAGATCCAGGATGGTGAACAAGATTGCTTTGGAATATCCTAGATTCGATGGCTCAGATTATGCATTTTTGAAGAAAAAGATGGAAGGATAGTTGTTTGCTTAGGGATATGAGATTGAGAAGGCTTATTAGAATACATATGCTCCACCTTTGAATGGTCTAAGTGCAAGTGCATAAATTAAGGCACATGAGATCAATGCTAAGGCAAGGTACATTACTGTAAATAGTCTTTCAAATACTAAATTAGTTAAAGTTATGAGTTTGAAAACTTCTAACGAAGTTTGGGATGAGCTAGAAAGAATTTATGAAGGAGATCCAAGGGTCAAATAAGAAAAATTATGGAACTTGAAGGCATAGTTTTAAATGATGCATATGTTTGAAGATGAAACAATTAAAGGCTACATACAAAGAGTTGATGAGTTGGTAAGTAATATGAGAGGTTTTGGTGCAACAGTTAAGAATCTAAAGAGGTGAAGAAAGTTATCAGATCACTTCTAGATTGTTACAGTGAAAAGGTGTCTGCTATAGAGGAAAATGTTGATTTTGACAATTATTCCAGAGATCAGTTGATTGGTACTCTAACTACATTTGAAATGAGAAAACTGAAGAAAGGTACAAAATTAGAGATTGCTTTCAAGGTTGGTAAATCAAAGAATGTTGAAGATTCATGTGAAGATGATCTTGATTATTTGGAAGTTAACTTTGTGAGGAAGATGAAAAAGGGCACCAGTAAGTACAAAGGTAAATTACCCTACAAATGTTTTAGCTATGGTGAGATAGGTTATTATGCTTCTAGATGCCCAAAAAGAACTCTAAATAATAGGAATAAGGAAAATAAAGGAAAGATGATAAAAAAGGCTTACTATGTGAGAGAATATGGTATTTTTGATGATTAATCTAATTATGGAGATTTTGATGATGATGATGAATGTCTATTTTTGGCTATAAAATAAGAATCTGGTTCTGCTAACCCTAAAAGTTGTGTGAAAGAAAGTATTTCAGAGATGAAGGATAAAGTTGAAGGTACTTTGGTATCTACTTTTCATGTCAAAGAGGATAAGAATTACTGGGTTGTTGACAGTGGCTACTCTAATCATATGACCGAAGATAAAAGTAAGTTTTTTAAACTTGAAAAGTATGATGAATGATTAGTTAAATTTGGAGATGATTCAAGAGCTAAGATTTGTGGAATAGGTTCAATCAATTTTGATGGAAACAATAATATTGATAATGTTTGATATGTTAAGGGATTAAGACATAATCTCTTGAATTTTGAACAAATGTGTAGCAAAGGGTATAATTTGGTGTTTAAGGATGAAGCTTGTGAGATCCAAAAAAGGTATGGAACTGTGATTGTTGTTGGTAAGAGAACAGATGGAAACATCTATTAGCTCAAGGGAACTAATGGTCATTACTTTATGTATTAGATTAATGATAGTTGGTCATGGTACCAAAGGACGTGTCACCTGAATTTTGATAATTTGGAAAGAATTAGTTTGGTTCATGCAATGAGAAATTTACCTAGAATCACAAAACCTATCAATGTCATTTGTGAGAGTTGTCAATTTGGAAAAAAAATAAGGAGTAGCTTTAAGGGAAAGGAATAATCTACTACCAGACTATTGGAATTAGTGTATACATATCTTTGTGGTCCTACAAGGGTGAGAAGTTTACAAGGTGACATCTACTTTATTCTTGAGGTCTGACAGAGGTGGTGAATTCACCTCCAATGATTTTAACATAATTGTGAAGTTCATGGAATAAAGAGGAAAATTCTACCCCTATAACTCCTCAGTAGAATGGAGTTGTTGAAAGGAATAATAGAACTATTCAAGAAGCTACAAGGACTATGATGAAAGAGGAAAATCTATCACAAGTCTATTGGAGAGAAGCTATTCATATTGATGTTTACATAACAGAGTTCAAGCTAAAGCTAACAACACACAAAATCCTTATGAGCTATGGTATGGAAGGATTCCTACTATGAAGTACTTTAGAGTGTTTGGAAGCAAATGTTACATCAAAAGAGAAGAAGAAAACTTAGGAAAGTTTGATACAAGGTCTGATGATGGTATCTTCCTTGGATATTATAGTAGAATTAAAGCTTACATATGTTACAACAAAAGGATGAGAAAGATAGTTGAAAGTGCAAATGTTAAAGTTGATGAAAACTTGTAGAATTCTATTGCAGTAGATGGATATGTGTCAGATGAATCTAATTACAGAGAAGTAGAAGAAAAAGCTAATGAACAAGAAGTGAACAATGTAGAGGAAGAAGCTTTGGAAAAGACCTCTAAGACCCGTAAGTATGTGAAAAAGAACCATTCAAAAGATCCTAAAGAAACAAATGTTGTAGTAGTGAAGAGGATATTCAAATATTTAAGAGGCACACTAGATTATGGCTTGTGGTATCCTAAGGATACTAATTTCATATTAAATGCTTATACAGATATAGATTGGGTTGGTTGTGTTGATGAAAAGAAAAGTACAAGTGGTGTATTCATTATTGGATGTAGATTGGTATCATGGTTGACTAAGAAATGAGATTCAGTTTCTTTATCCATTGTAGAGGCTGAGTATATTACAGTAGCATCATGCTGCACAAAGGTATTATGGATGAGACAAACATTGAAGGATATTAGAATTGTATATGATGAACCTATATCTATCTTTTGTGATAACACAATGCAATTAACATTTCAAAGAGTCCAGTGATGCATTCAAGGAAAAAGCATATATCTATTAGGTATCACCTTTTGAGAGAAAAAGGTTATGGAGAATGAGGTAAAGATTGAGTATATTCCTACAAAGGATCAAATTATTGATATATTTACTAAGACTCTTCCTAAGGATACTTTTTAGTATCTTCGGGAGAAGTTGGGGGTGATTTTCCCTCCTTTCTTGAACTAGATACATATGTATATGCATTGTTCTAGTGGATCTATGAATTTATCTCTTTTCTAGACTGATGTTGGTGGCTACCTCTTAGGGAGAGTAGGTAGTGTTATTTGTTGTAATTGAGTTGTTGATTTGTTTGGGTATATTCCTAAGGGGGGGTGTTTAGAGAAATTTTCTTGGTTCAGTGCCAAAGGAGGAGAATAATGCAAACCTTTTTCCTTTTCCATTCATGTCAAAGGGGGAAAGAGAATCATATGAAAGAAATTATTAAAGGGAGAGAGACTCTTGTAAGGGGGAGGGAGTTCAAAAATATTATGTAGGTTGTCTAATCATAAAAAAAGAGGAAGGTGTGTGCATGTGTTTGGTGGATTTTCACATCTTGTGTTGCCATCAATGACAAAGGGGGTGATTGTTGCAAGAATGAAGGTGTTGTAATTGATCTGTCAATAGGAATTCTACTGACTAGTGTTTTCATTGATGTCAACTGTGGGTTGAAGATGTTGAGGATATTTATAAATTGGATAAACAAATTAAACTATGTTGTGCGAGTGTTGTGCTCCATGTTCTTTTTGTTTTGATGCTATGCATGTGCAGATTTTAAAGATTAATCAAAGTTTTTAGAGGTTTCTATATTCAAATTTTGGGTTTTTGGATCGTTGTACGATGAGAGATATTTTCACTAGTGTGTGAACCAGTTGTTTAGTGATGTTTCCTATGGCTTGGGAGAAATGTATTTTCTCTATGTTTCTTCGTTGTTTAGCTTCAAGTTATGAAAGTTTGGGAAGTTTCTTATAATGCTTCTGTCTTTCTGTATTCAAGTTATTACTTGATTTGGTGTAGTACAAAGTGAGTTTCATTTTTCAGTATGCAAATAAGGGTTACTAGGTGTTCTAAGTTGAAGTACTTGTATGATGTGAGGTTCGGTGAAGTGTTTGATGAATATTAAGTATTTCGTGGATTATTCTAGATTGAGTTGAAGTGAATTATATTTTCTAGAACTTTTGGCTTTTCGGGGTTTAAGGAAGCATGTACTTAATGATTATGGTGTTTGCATGGGTGTTGGCAGACCTTGTGTTTAAAACTATATATGAGGCTTGTGGAAGCATGTTGAAGTGTGCTGAGATCTATTTGGGTCCTAATTAAGGATTTATGTATGTTTACTTTCATTCCTATCCACCACAGGAATGTTTAGGTGTCGTCCTATTTTGAATTTGTATGTATAATGACTAGTGGTCGACATTGGAGAATTTTTTTGAGGTAGAACTTGATATAAATATGTATGGTGTGATGCAAGTGAGAAAAGTGAAAGATTAAGAAGTAATATAGATGTGATATTGATGTAGATGATGCATTTGATGTGAGTTTGAGCAGAGCAGTGCGAACTTCATGTTAGGGTTCTTGAAGGCAATGACTTGAAGGCATTTGAAATCTTTCATGTGAGACTGTGAAAGTGTGCAAGCAATTGTGGTGGGATCCTTGTTGCATTGAGAAGTGTTCTCTATGTAACATTATTCTTCTATCCTCTTGTATTATTTTTGTGGCAGTGAGCCCTGATTGTGAGCCTTTTGGATAATGTGTCCTATTCTAGCAATGAGCCCCTTTGTACAAGTTTTGCTATTACTTATATTGTGAAATAATCCTCATTGTGGTTTTTCCCTCATTGGGTTTTCCACATAAATCTGGTGTTCTCTTGTGTATGGTGTTGTGATTTCAGTTTTTATTATTGCATTTCATGTTTAATCAAACTAACAAAATAAGGGTTTAATGAATTCTTGTGGATTTGATTACTATTGAGGGTTTTGAAGTTGTAATTTGCTACATCTGATTCACCCCCCTTTCAGTTGTCTTCTATTTTCAACATAAGTCTTGAAGAGTTGTCAAAGTTTTGACTTTGGAATCAAGCTTACCTTATACTACTTGCAGGAAGAAAGAAAAGAGTCAGATTTTTTGATCGAAGACCAATATTGTTTCAAAATTTAGGAGTCAGGCATCCCTTATACCGCATGCTGAAGAGTTGTAAAATTTTAGGCTTTGAACGTTTCATAGACTGCATGCAAGGAATGCTAAGTTTTTCTTTGAAATTTGAATGTTAGGCTTGTCTTATATTGCATGCTACATGAAGAGGAGTTAGTCTATGCAAATTCTGATCAAGTTTCAGTCTTTGGGCTCGAGGATTACATCATACTAAATGTTTTTGGACTTCAGTCATACTTTATACCGAATGCTCAAAGAAATGAAGTTTGTATGGTTAAATTTTTGTTGGTTTCATGCATCAAACTTTGATAGGAAGGCTTACGCCTTAACATAAAGTTAAGTAAGAGGTATGATAAAATCCTAAAGGCCTATACCCACAAGATTAAGACAACTAAATATTTCCAATCAGGCATTAGAGGTCGGTGTGTTAGCTTACATATTATCATAAAAGTAAGGAAAAGGGTATGATGATAGTCCAAAGGATAATATCCAAAGGGTTAAGTAAACCAATACTTAGCAAAGAATGATTTGAAGCTCACAACTTGGAAGAAGGGCTTAATACTTTATCAAGAAATGAGGAAAGAGGTAATAGTAATTGTGAAGCCTGATGACTGATGAATCAAGCCTTAGGAAGATCACATAAGTTCAAATATCAGAGTTCAGAAGGATAGCTTATGCCTTATCAAAAGGGAGGAATGAGGTAAGTAGTAAGAGCGAACCCCAACATCCGATATCTCAAAGGAAGCTTTCAGAATTTTGAAGATTAAAGTTATGATTTGTGGCTTAAGCTAAAGGATGGTAGATGGTAAAGGGTAAGGCTGATGGCCAAACCTTGAAAGTTGTGATTAAAATGATGTATTTCTGCCATTCCATGGAAAGGTTTGTGGTCCCATATTTTAGTGCTGCAGTAATGTGAGAAGGTGACATGTGTATTCTTGATGACGTCGATGATGTTGTAAGCCCATCCAAAGTAGAATAATTACCTATTATATGTGATAGTGATTGATGGCAAAGATTTAAAGTGTTTCTAATCTAAAAATTACGTTTTAAAGTTGAGGCAATTTAAATGAGAAAGGCTAGATCTTGGTGCGAAGAAAGAGATCGACAACCTACATTTGAAGTGAGCGAACAACTATTAAAATGGAAGCTGATTTAAGTATTTTCTTGACAAATAAATTAATGTGATGATTCTCAAAGGCTATTGATGTAATTAGGGTTCTTGTAATGGTGAAATGGTTATTGTTGCATCGAAAATGAGTGGGTGAGTGGGTGCCAAATACAAAATTTTGTCATTGTATGTGTATTATAGAGATATCAATGAAGTATTATTCGAATACATGCAAATTATTGAATTTAATGCTTTTTTAGTGGTGGTATAGGATATTTTGATATACAAAAATATATTAGAATGATGTATATGGAAGTGTTAGTAGAGAGAAGGAGAGTGTAGAGGAAGTAGTGTAATTTAATGATTTGAAAAGGTGCATTCTTAGGTTGATGAAGAACCGGTATCAACACACATGAAATTGTAATGTTGTAGAGGTTGGTCCCTTAGAAAGATTCAGTTGGTGCTCAATCTAGTGTGTAGTGTACTAGGAGGTTGGTGGCTCAAAACATTGTCTTGGGTGTCAATGTACTTGTAAGTGGGTTCTTACAAAACATATGTATTATTTTATATTATGAGGTTGGATTTTAGTAGTAGACTCAAGCAAATTTTCTTACTATGGTTTTTCCCTTCTAGGGATTTCCACGTATATCTGGTGTCTTCTTTATGTGTAATGTTTTGTGTGATCTTTAATCTTGTCTACTGACTTAATTTGGTAAAAAAATTCTTACACTGATTCACCCACCCTCTTAGTGTATTGGTGTTCTTTCAACATATACATCCACTTGGTGGTTTAACTACACAGTGTGTTTTTCCACCTACACAAGCTTATATCATGGTTCCTAAGAAGTGTTTCATATTTATGCCTCTCCCAATTTACTCAAATACTAATTAAAGTTTTTATGAATACATTTAAACATGTTATTCTTTTGAGGTTGTTGGACATAATGGAATGATATGGTTGTTCATTGAATGTTATCACTAAGGTTTTGGTGGACTTCTTAACCTTTCATTTCACATAAAAAATATACTTTAGCCTATGTAAAAAGTTGTAGGTTAAAATACACATTACGTTTTTTAACCTGCACAAGTTTAGTTTATTGGTTTGCAATATGTGTTTTTTCTTCTCATATGAGATTACATCAATTTTTTTTTTTGATTTAAAAACATTACCCTTCAGATAAAATAGGTATTTGCATCCAAAAAATATATATTCTTCAATTTATTTATCTTGTAGGGATTCCATTTTTCTTTCACTATATATGTCCAATTGCAGGTTGAACTACATAATGTGCTGTTCAAATTGCACAAATTATATCATGGTTCCTAGGCCTTTATTATTTGATTCACATATTGATTTATATTTTTCTCCAATTATGTAGGTAGTATGTGGGCTTGATTTGAATTTGGTGGCATCGATGCAAGGAATTGAGGTCATTTGAGTTTATGTTGAAGGCATGTGTTGGAGTTATGTGCAATGCACCTAACACTAATTAAAATGCACTAGGGCTTCTAATTACAACATAACTAATCATAAGAAAGAAAAATTAACTTTTGCAGACATGCTTTGCTACATTTTTCATTCAAATTTTAGTTAAAATGTTACAAATGCACATCACTCTTCATTTTGCATACTGTCTGAATGTGGAATCAAATGCAAATTTATCGATTATTTCAATAATATGAATAGATACAACTTGAATGATTGTTGGCATCGAGTGATGCCTCATATCACTGATTTCCAAACTTTTGTACCATTTTTTATTATGAATTTTGGTAAGGTGATTTATCTTTTGAATTTGGTCATCTAGTACTAAGCAATCCTGACGTGACTCCCAACAATAGTTTAGAGTGTCTATCCTTTTCCCTCTCGTAATTAGAACAAACATTAATCGATATATTATCTCAATCAATTTCCTTACTATCTACCTCTTGTGAATCAAGAGTAGAGTTATCATCAATTTGAAACACAAAAGATTAATATTCAGACTATGACATCGAATCCTGAATGAATTCCCTTTTTGAATGTATTTTCAAACTCGTTGGCTGTGTTATTGCATTCGAGGACTTGTGACGTTTTAGATGCTTGCTTCCCAATGAAATGAAAACTTGATTTATTTTTCACCATCTCCATAGGGTTTTCGCAATGTCATGAGCCTGTGTTCCTTCTCTTTCGGATTTTTCAAACCTTTGAAAAATAACTTCAAATCTATAAGCTCACCACATTGGAATTTAGTTTTTGCAACTCCATTAACTATAATTTTACTAGGCTTCTTCAAATTTTCCCCGACCATGGTAATCCTTCATTTCTTTCCTTACACACAAGGACTTTTTGGTTAAAGGAATTACTTTGTTAATAGCCAGGCTCACCCTAGTTAGAAATATTTTACAATTAATCTCACTATAATCCATCTTAATCTCACTATAATCCATCTGAAACTAAGAAAATTTTTAGGAATTTTTTATCTATCCATTTGAAATTAAGAAAAAATTTAGGATTTTTTTTTTTGTTAAGGATTTTCTAGATAGTCACAAAGTTCATGTCATAATAATCATTCCTAAGGCCTATTTCAATCCTAGGATTCTCATTGTTCAAGGTATAATTTGTAATTTTACCTCGTCCCTCCTTCTAGTGCTAATTTTGTTGACGTGGCTATTACACATACAAAAACATGCAGATAAATCTTTGCCACTTGAATAAATGAACCTATCTATCTTGAAAGAATCACTAGGATTTCCTAGTTAGAGGTAACCTTTGCTATCCCAAGGCTCAAGAATGTTAGGTCTTGATGCACTAGAGGTTTGCTTAAGGTTCGCTATGAATATTTTTGTTAATCATAAGGAGCCTATTGGTATGAAACTTTTAAACTCTCAAGAAAGTGAGTAATATAAAGATTTAACATGAAATGCATTACATCTCATTTTCCATGTTCCATATCATTCAAAAAACTAAGAGATAAACTATCAAAAGAAAGATTATATTAAGAGAGAAAAGGGCCTAAGAAATTAATGCCTCCTAGTTATTATCCATGCATTCACAAACAAATAATTAAATCAAAGTAATATCAATATGTATTTCACTAGATTTCTTCATAGCTACATACAAAACAGTGCAAGAGTTTGAAGAAAAGAACAGTTCACCACCAAAATAGTAGAAAAATGCACCCAAATCTGGTGCAACGAATTGACTCTTTCGATAGGAGAAAATAACATACAATTATGCAAGATTTACTATTTATAATAACCTTCAAATGTCCTTGATATTAAAAATTCTACTATAAACACAAGCTTTATGCTGGAATTGAACAAAAAAATGAAATAAATGTAAAATTGGTGGTATGCCAATTCTAAGCTTAATGAGTTTAACAAATTCTAATCCATTAAAAAGAATGACTCCTTACCTTTTATAGAATACATGGAAGTAGTTGGATTCAAAAGCACATGGCTCAACAAGAATGAGCTAATCAAAATGTAACACACATCAATAGAGCACAACTAACACGCTAGCATATATTTTTCACATTCTTGAAGCTATAGTCAAAGTTGACCCTTTGACTTTCGATATCGACCATTTGATGCAAGATATCATAGGTAAAATAAAGGGTTATTTTTATCTCCAAAACTTGCAAAGAAAATTATCCAGCTTCTTCACACAAAATTCTTGCCTTCGTTGATGAGTTTCACTTTCAAAAAAATTTAGGAGTGAAGGTCAAGAAAAAATCTATGTTCAGCCAGCATAAAAAAATCCCAGATCATAGTTTCATCTAGTTTCCTGCTATCTGCTTTTAGATGCACCTTTGGTTAATTCATATCAGGGTTTGTTTCAACTAGTCGAGTGCTAGTACCACTTTCAATTTTTGAAACTTCTTGCCAGCACTAGCCTTCATAGACAATAGCTTTCCTTTGATAATTACCATTTCATGTCCTGCATCATTTTAATAATACTCATCAAGTAAAATATTATGCCTTTAATTAATGCATTAAAAAAAACCATTATTAAATCTTACATTTAATCCATTTTAAACCATTCTCAAAACATATTCATAAGCATAGCCATAATTTCCCCTAGGTTTTTTTATTTTATTTTGGTTTTTACGAGTTTAAGAGCTTTTAAGATTTTTGGCTTTATAGGTTTATGAATCTCTGCAACTCACTACCAAGTTTCTCTTTTGACAAAATATTTCTCAAATCCTTACTTACCATTCTTCGAAGGATAACTTGTCCAACATTGACACTCGACACTATCCCAATTTTACTAGTTGACTATACCCAACTATAGTGTAGTAAAATGGATCCCTTGACATTTTCGCACTCATTTGGGCCCTCCTTGTGGATTTTTGCTTAATGTTCCCTTGATTTAGTGTTGTCATGTGGATAACACATTCACATTAGGTCTTGGACCCTTGTGAACTAATGGAATTTAATGGTGCCTTGCAAAAGTGTTGTGAAGTGTTGTAACACACTTTCACACTTTTCTAGGGTTTTATCAATTAACTAAGCATAATAAACATAATTTTAATCATAATCAACCTTAATCTTGCCTTATTTGGAGTGTTGTAAAGTATTGTAACACACTTTCACATTTCTCTAGGCTTATCATTAATAATTGGGCTTTCTTATGCTTTAATTGGCCCTATTTTGCATCCACAAGCCTCATTTATTGCATCTTTTCGAGGATAATCCTGAAACCAATTAGTAACCAATCATAATTTAGGTGGTGGCCCAAATTTAGTGTCTGGGACTCATTCACCACCTTGGGTGAATGAGTCCCACCTAGGTCTTTTTGGCCTTAATGTAGGTTTCACACATTTCTAAGCACTTTTCAATTTTGGTCGCATACATTATGTCTGATGGGACTCATTCACCGCCTTGGGCGAATGAGTCCCATCTGACCAAAATTCAAATTTAATTCAAATTTGTGGGGGATTTTATTCTCCTAGATCATATTAGCTCATAGTGTTGTAATTTCAAGAATTCTTGTATAGTTGCGTATAAATACAAGGTTATTTCACTCATTCATCCCAAGCATTCAAGTATTCTCACCTAGCATTCAAGAGAGTTCACAAGAGCATTCGAGCATTCACAAGTGCATTCAAAGGTAGATTATCAAGCATCCTAGAGCAGCATTCAAGTGTCAATCATCATGTCAAAGATTGCTTACATCATGTTGTTTTAGAGCTATCAGTTGTGATGTAGGGCTTGTGATTCAAGCAAGTGTTTCATTCAAATATCTATCAAAATCAAGAAATATTCTAAGTATACATCCATTGGAGCCATTACTTACATGTTTGCAACACCTTATTGCTAGGGTTTGGTGAGTTGCAACATTATTTTTTGTTCATTCATCATTCTCCTTTCATATTTGCTTTCATTTCAAGGTTTAATTACCAACAAGGGGTTTGACCAAGACACTATCCACTAACCCCCACAACATTTTTCCCTCTTATTGTGTGAGATTTGCAAGGCTAGGTTGCAAATTTATCAAGAAGCAAAGTTGGAGAAAAGTTTTCAAGTCATCAAAATCCCTAAAGTTGTCATCAAGCCTTGGGGAATCTTGGAGAAGGTCTATAGGTGGAAATTTGTAGTTTCGGATATGAAAACCATTTAAGAAGAGCATAGTAGACTCAAAGGAACAAAATCTAGTTCAAAACTTCCAAAAAAGCAGAAGTGGACTAATTCACCACTATTTGTGACTGAGTCCCACTGTATAGGACTGACTGAGATTTTTACAGATCTAGATACCCTTTTGGTTGAAATTTGTATTTGCACATTTTCCCAGAGATTGAATTGATTCGCCCGACTTGGTGAATGAGTCCCAGTCAGCATTAACAACAAAATTTCCAAAATTTCAGACCTCCATTTTTCCTTCTTTAGTCTCCCAGGTGCACACTTTCAGTTTCATAGCCTTCTATTACATTTTGTTCATATTTCTAGGTCATTTAGAGTTAGTTTGCATGCAATTAGGGTTTTTGTCTTATAACTTGCATTGCATTTTCTTTTCCAAGTCCAAACTTGGTGGTTAACCCCTCATTTGATATCATTCAGCCTTTAGGATAGTCCCTTTGCAAGATTTCAATCTCCTTTGCATTGAAATCTCAAGGGTTTGTTCTTGAGTGAAGAGTGAGAAGATTGACTCTCTCCTTTTAGGTCCAAAGCCCTAAAGGTGCAAGAGAGGACCCCCATTCACCAATTTTCTTCTTTTCACCTACCAAATATTCAACCCAACCGAGAAAATCCATAAGGTACCATGTAGCACCTAAGTCTTGAGAAAATATAACCCACAAGACCTAGTGTGATTATCTTTTCAAGACACTTGACTTGACCCCAATTTTATCTGATACCCACATCATGTAACCTCTTCCTAACTTTTACCTTGCACGAGGCACATTTATGGATTTTACACGCCAACTAGCCAATCAAGAAATTTAAAATTTTTGGCTCGCCAAGCTTCTAATGGAAACTTGGGGCATGTTGTGTAACTACACAACACCACATATGCGACAAGGATGTATATCCCAACACCTATCGATTGTATGTTATTTCATGTTACAACAAGAACACTGCACATATTAGGGTGGTGCTATAATAGTGTGTCTCACTTTTTGGGACATCCTGATTTTTGCCCGAACTACTTATTTTTATAAAAGTTAATGACTTAAGCCTTAAGGGGTTCCATATAACAGGTTTTAATTGAAGAGGCTTAGATAATACCCCCTTAGACCAAACCCTTTTGGATAGAACCCCTCTAGTATTAAGTCATACCCACAATGGAGTCTCCTTTGCACCTATCAAAATGTTGAAAAATAAAACTTTTTCTTTACCTTTTGAGGGATTAAATAAAGTCATTTAGAAATTATATTTTACAATATTGTAGCCCTCGAAAAAATCTTTCCAACAAGTATAATTTTGATATGTTTTTTATTTTATTATGTATTTAATTCTCAATCTTTATTGAACATAAGTTTTTCATTGAAAATCAAGTTCTTCATTTTACAGAGGTGGAAAAATAGTAAACCATTGTAAAAAAATTTAAAAAATATCTTTTCCCTAGGTATTGATGTCCATGTTTCACCAAAAGAAGAAAAAAATAATTTTAATATATACACAAGTTATGTTGGATGACATATACCTATGTCCAAATTATAGTTACAATGAATTCAAAGATTAATTAAAAAAATATGTAACAATATATATATATCCTTGCCCTAGATATTGATGTTAGCAATCTATATTTTAAAAATTAGATTTCTTTTTTTTGATATGTAAGAGATGAGTGTATTAAAGATACTGGAAAATGGCCTAGCCAACACTAGGTGAGATCACAAAAGAAGATCTCATCCCCACACATTTGGAATACATCTGTGTTATTTAACCAAATTTGTATTGTACTGACCAAGCTTCTCTCTATTTGATTCTAACACCAAAACTAGGGACCAACTCTACCTAAAATAATAGTTTAAATAAACATAAAATAGACTAGTTTGCCATCCCATCTACCCAAGTTCCCAACACACATATTTGAATTGCCTACCACAACAAACCATTTTATGAGACTAAACCTAGCGACTGTTACCTACTCAGTGTTGACACCATTTTTAGCATGAAGGCACAATTGTCTTCTAGCTTCCTCTAATTTTTGGATAATATTTTCCAATTTATGTGCTTTGTGATTTACTAATGCTCCCCCATTCTTTGGTTCCATTAAAGCCGAATTGCAACCATAGCCATTTTGACTGTTGTTCCTTTTCTTTTTCCTTACTATTTTCCATTCATTACCCCCATCCTTAACATTTGAATTCTTTAGATCATGTGGTGAAGCCAAAGAGAAGGAGAAATTACCTGTTATGGAGTTAGAACCCTCACCTATGGCTCTAGAACCTTGGGAGGTATCATCTTTGTCACCAACATGGGGCAATTCTTGATCCGCACCATGAGGAAATTCTTGATCCACATTCGACAAAGAAGAAAGGTCGACATTTTTCTTCACCAACTTGCAGGGGGAAGTATTTTGTTTGGGAGAGTTTACTACCGAATAATATTTGGGAGAAGAGTCCTTCCACCAGGAGGCATCCCTATTTGGTTGGGACTTAACAGTTTGACACTCTACAACAATGTTTCATGTTTGATAACATTTGAATTGCACATAAAAATTAACCCTTTGTAATCTAGAGGTTGTTTCCAGCATTGTCCATTAGCCCTCAAAATAATTTCTGTGGGTAGATCTTTGTAAGTTTCCAATTCCACCAAGATCTTGACAAAGGTTGTATGGATGAAATTTCTTGAGTTGTCATCAATGTACACAAACTTACCCAAAGAGTTCCCAATAGCCAAAAAACATGATTCAAACTAGTAGTGTAGGGAGAGATTTGGTAGACAGACCTAAATCAGCAAAACTATGAATGATTCAAAGGATAGATCAAATTTTAGGTGCCAAGATTTCAACTGCAACAAAATTCCTTCCCAAAACCATACATAGTTTAAAATAGTGTTTTTTTTCTTTCTTGCAATAAAAAACCACAGTAAAAAAACCTCTTGCTCTAGGGTATATTTTTAAATTGCTTTCCATAAAAGGAAGCGAGGATTTCGAAATCCAATCATGCAAATCTAGAAGGCTTGGCCAGAGATGGTTAAATCTACCAATTAGCCCGTTGTCTGTAAATAATTTTTCATTTTCAAGCAACTCCTTTGACATAGAGGCGTCAAAATCCAAAGATGGAATTTTTCTAGAGCATTGTATTGGTCATCTGTTACCTATGCATTTTAGAGGTTTCTACAAGGTTTCCAAAGGAGGGGAGGATATAGACTTGACTACCTTTGAAAATGAGGGTTTTCTTGCCATTAGCTTCTGCCCAGAAAGAACAACATTGCGCGCACAATCTGCAAATCCTTGATCCTTCAAGGAGGACAGAGTTGGCACATTAAAACCCTCAATCAACCCCCTATGCATGAATTGTAGAGGAGAATCAAGGGAGGAATGAGAGGAATTATTCCAAATCCAAAATACATCACTTGGAGTAGTATTGACAGTTATCTTAGAAGCTTTAGAGGAGGCCAAATCACCAAAGACAACACCCAAATTGCCTTGCAGCTCCACACAACCCAATGAATTTGTACCAAAGTCTACCATTTCTTTGAAATCTCCATCCATGGAAGCCATCTGGGAACCCTCGCCATTCGTCTCAAAAACCAGAGTGGAAACTTTAGGGTAGTGTGAATTCGGTAATATCATGATTTTTCGACATTTTCCGCAGAGCACTTAAAAATTAGAATTTTATTTTTTATAGAAAAAAGGTTACATTGGATGACATACACTACTTTCTAAAATGTTGAAATATTCATGATTTATTTAAAAAAAATTTAAAAATATATTTACAATCTACACATAATTACCAATCATCTTCAAATTCTTAACGGATTATCTGCTATAAGTCTTAGAAGGTGAAGATTTAGTTAAAAATGTTGATATAAATTCCCATCTTGGCCAAAAAATGAGACACAACATTGTGATTACCCCCATTGCATTCCTTGAACAATTTTTTTAGGACCTATAACACCTATAACATCATTCCCTTTACCTATGGCATAACCCAAAACTTCATACTTTAGCCTCCTAATTGATTCAATTGGCTCTATGATTCCTTGTGCATGTTTACCTAATCCTTGACATGTATATCCCATTCTTTGAATTATTTTGAAAACAATATTCTTCTCATTGCAACTAATAGGATTTTTAAATTCAAACATATGATCATTTTCATCTTTACACTCTTCATTAGAAACAACTTGAGTTATATTACACAAACCAACTAATTGATTAAAAGGCAAAAAAAATAAAAATCTTCTGTGCTACATGAAACATTACAAAATAATGGTTTTACTTTCAAACATTCATTTTCCTTTTGATAGGGTACAAGTAACTATTCTAATTGTTTGTTTTGCACCTTCAATCTAGATATCTCATTATTTTGTAATCTATTTTCCTCTTCTAACTTTTTTCAAATTTTTTTCCAAATCGCCATTCTTCTTTTGAACTTCTTCAAACAATTTAAATCTATCTTCTAATTCACCATTTTTGGTTTTTACATCCTCCAATTCATTCCTAAGATTAATGTTTTCAAAAAAAATATTCATATTTTTTCTTGTGAACTTCCTTAATACTTGCTATCAATTGAGAATTAGACTGTTTAACTTCAAATGGTTCTTCTAAAACATCTTATTCCTTCTTAGTTCATTTACCAAATTTCCCTATTTGCATACACCCTTATTTTCCTTATCATTCAAATGCATATAATACCAAAAATAACAAACCCCACAAAAAACAAAACTATAACTTTTAACATACAAAAAAATCTAAACTCTCATTCCCCTTATATCTCTTATTCCAAAACCAAATAGCATAAACTATAACCCTCCATATTTTAATTTTTTTATTAAGATATTTTATAAACCCTTTAATGAATCCCAAAAATAAACAAACCAACCAACATTATTATATTTTCATATATCCAAACTTCAAAAAATCAAATAAAATATATCGTTGCCTTTGTAAATTTGTGGATTTCTCTCAACACTTCCAAAACTATGTGTCACTCTTTAATCACGAACTCATAGAATAAAAAATATATCAAAGTGCCTTTGAATAGGGGAGAGGAGTCCATAGTGGAGCGGGGTTCAATAGTGGGGATAGAAGTAGGCCTTGGTAGGCCCCATAGTGGAGCACCTTAATATCCAATTGCAATTTTTTTTTAATCCATAAATTACATAAATTGACAAATCATGTGATGCCACATTAGCGCACCAATAAAACATGACTTAGTGCACCACTATCGGTCTCACTTTTTTTTTGGGCCTTTTGGGATACCTCAACAAAAAGCATGTTGATGTGGCATCATATTTGATGATGTGGCCCTAAAATGAAATATAGAAGCATGTGAGTTGCCAAATAAATGGTTGTACAAAATTGGGAGTGATTTGAAATTTTCACATAGGATTTTGAGCAATGTGAAGTTAGGGTGCTCCACTATGGGACCCTCTCCCCTAATGACATTCTAAATAATTCCTTATGCAAATATCTCGTGGCTTGTATTCTTTCACCCAAAGTCTTCTTTTTCACCATTAAACATAAATTCCATTAGAAACAATACTTTTGTGTTTATTATCGATGGCTCATTGAATCCCTAACCGGTTTCCACAACTCGCCACATCTATGCTAGGGATAGTAAGGTTTCCCTATCTGCAGAGACCTTTGTAAGGGGGACCAAACACTAGGCTAGCTCTGTAAATTTAAGGATTTGAAACTTGCCATACCTCACTTTGTCTATGTTGGCTACACCTTTCAAATGTCTATTCCTTATCAAAATTTCTTTATCATAACCAATTTCTTGGCTGGGCTTAATCAACACACTCTAAGCATTGACTTGCTTAGGTGGTCAGGCCCGTGGGCCCCATTAATCTGACTTTCTATTTTTAACATGTTTATGTTTCTATTATTTTTCAGATTCTGTAACCCTTCTCGTTCCTCCGTTTGAGCGTTAGATTTCCGTCGCTGTTCGTTTCCATCGTTAAGAGGTTTCTCTAGCAAGTGGACTAGTACGAGCTCATATATTCCATTTAAGATCCTTAGTTCACATCTTTTATTTTGAGAATTGTGACTAATTATTTAAGTAGAATTAGATTCTTGTTAGCTCATAGTTATGCACTATGGAAAAAATATTCTATTTATTTTCTTAAAAAAATGTTTATACATGTTTGTTTATATGTAAAAAGGCCTCGTGCATGTGGCTTGTATTTTTTCTTTTAAAAGACTAATTAATGATATTCAAAAAAAAAATTATAATTAAAATTAAAATATAATTTTATAATTAAAATTAAAATATAATTTTATAATTAAAATTAAAATATAATTTTATAATTAAAATTAAAATATAATTAATTTTTAATAATTTAATTTAAAATATTGTAATTCAATTTTTTAATTGTATAGATTAATATTATAATTAAATTTTTGTAATCTTACAAATTAAGAATTATTATTAGTGTCTTTGATTTATTTTAATAATATAAGATAAAATTTAATTAGATAAAATAAAGAATTATATTTGTAAAAGAGATTATTAATGTATATATTTGTAGTTAAAAATTTAGATTGTGATGGTCATCAAAACACATGTTATGCTTATTATATGAAAATATTTTTCAATTACAATAAATAATTGAAGGGGAAAAAGTATCTAATAGTAATGTGTACTATACAATACTAATAAATAAATAATGAGTGGCAAAATTCAAGGATTTGAAACAAGAGAAACAAAGTAGGGTAGAATTAGGTATTTTCTAGTCCATGTTCTTAGTGAGCTCAAACTTGCAAAGTTGTTTGTTAGAAAGATTGATGCCTTTTCTTCCTTTATTATACCTATTTTTTTATATTTAGGCTAAGATCATGACATGATTTTTATTTTATTTGTTTTTTTATTTTAGTCCCCTTTGACATTCAGTGACAACACTTAAAGTTGCTATCAAATGGTAGATATACACAAATATTTATATAATATTATTAACCAAATACTACACATTTAGGTTTTTGGTAGTTATTTTAAGTAGTACTTTGGTTGAGAAGATTATAAATATTTGTGTCTATTGGTCATTTGATAACATCTCTAGGCGCTATTACTACTTTTTAAGAATTTGACAATTGTGATACTTTAAGATATTTTTTTACAAATTTATAAAAATGAAACAATTATAAAGGTATTATTAATTTATCAAAATAAATGATCATTTCCAAAGATATGTAAGAGTGACACAAAAATTATTAACCAAACAAATTATGATTTCATAATTTTCTTTTAAGGTATGTAGCTCAAGATAGGATAAAGCTAGAGTAGATGTGAAGCATTCCAATAAAAACCTCATCATTGTAACCATTTTAAAAATATTTTAATACATAGCAAAAATCTACTAGATTTTGGTATGAATTTTCTTAAATATTTATTATTTTATGTTTATGATTACTTGCTAGGTTTTTCCATACACCTATATAGGTCTAGCTAAAGCTACTAGGAATCTCATGTGCCTTGAGAAAAAATTCTATTGATTTATATGTTGGTGTATAAGGGTGTCAAGTGATATTCATTTGGTCAATTACATTCATGAGGATTTTTTACAACAATCGATTTATTGATTTTTTAAAGCATATCTATTTACATTATTCTAAAAATAATTTTGTGGGCATGTTTAATGATAATTATAATAATTCTACATCTTCTTCTATAACAATTAGTGCTTTTTCAATTGATGAGATCCTTGTGAATGGTTATTATGGCCCTTTATATGATAGAGCCTAGTTCGCTACAAACCAATTAAGGTTGTTCTTATTGATCTTACTTGTCAATTTAACATATACTCAAAAAATATTTAATCATTATTTTTAGTAGCTATAATATGAATATTCAATTGTTTCACTTAAGATAACTATTGGAATGCCAATTGTGGCTACGAGTTTCTTTATTTACTTTTGGTAGTTTGTTTGAAAGAAGGTCAACTCTAAATATCATATATTTTTTAATTTGGATTAGTTTCATTTGTTACTTGGTTTTCCATAGATTCAACAATGTCAATAAGTTCTTTATATGCTACATTAGTATATTAAATAGGTTTAAATGGGTGAAGTTACTATTTCTAGAGAACCATATGTATCATTATCAAAATTAGGTAATTTTATTTTGGATACATTTATTTAGATGCTTAAGGAAACAAATTAGGTAATATGCATCAACCATCCATCTTCATTATTTTTGGTACTCCAACTTGATGGGGTCATATCTCCTAGATTTCTTATCAAAAATTGAAGTTGTGAGATACATTGGAAAGAACTCCAAAAAAATATTAGAAATACAAAGAGGATTAGTTAAAGGCAACACAACATTCAAGCGATATAATTTACTCTACTAATGAATGTTGGTGATACTTCTATGAAAATCCTTGGACTTTGTCACTCGTTATTTGTTTATTAGTATGTATAGTACATATTACTATTAGAAGTTTTTTTCTCCACAATAATTTGTTATTGGAAAAAAAAAAATTTAACAACCACAATCTAAATTTTTAAATTCAGATATTTGCATGTTAATCTCTCTTACAAATTTAATTATTTATTTTATCCAATTAAATTTTATCTTATATTTTTAAGATAGATCAACAAGACATTAATAGTAATTTCTAGTTTGTAAGATTAGTTTTTTTATTGTAATATTAATTATAAAACTTTTAAAAAATATTCTAAATTAAATTATTAAAAAAATTAATTATATTTTAATTTAAATTATAAAATTATTATTTTTAAAATATCATTGATTATTCCTTTAAAAAAAATAAAAATAAAAATGAACGGGGGCATATATATATATATATATATATGAGATGAGGGAAATCTAAATGAACCTAACGGTGAAAATGAATAGCTACAGAAAAGAAAAAAGGCCTAACGTTCAAACAAAGGAACTACCAGAACAAAATCCTTATACCTAAAACAAAAATGAGAAATAGAAATGTCGAGTTAATAGGGCCCACGGACTCGGTCATCTAAACATATAGTGTGTCAGTTAAGCCCAACCCAATTTCCTCAATGAAAAATGCAATTAATTAAAAAAAACTCCCTTTATCTTTGTCGACTTTTCTTGCTAACTGGACTCTCTCACGTTTAACACTAATCAACAACATACAACCATAGGTTGATGTTAAAGAATTTAAACTTCATTCCAAACCAAATTTACATGAAATTATGTGTTGACTGTTTAATGTGTAGTACCCCTCCATTTATGCTTATGTTTTTTGCTGATATGTTTTCATATTGTTAGACTATGGTACTTTGTTTGGATACTTTGATCGCTGGTTTTGAGCGATAGTGGATTTATTCTGTGACATGATGATACTTTGTACTGCGATGTTTGATTTCTGATATGCTTTGAGGTAGCATAGATGTTTATTTTCAGTTGATTATTGTTATGTATATGTTTATGATGGACTAATAGTTATTTTATTTTGTCAGTTTGATGTGACGTGTATTGGTGTGGAGAACGAAATTGCATCACTCGCTTGTGAGTGCCCTGTGATGTCCGCGATTTTCTCCGCACGGTGTGCTTGTACAATGGTTTATATATATATATATGCATGTTATTGCTTGGTTGTAGGATTGTAGGTACATGACACTGACTCCACCTGGTTACTTAGGTCTGAGCGTGTCAAGACTCAATGGAAATGTTGATTGGGAGGTAGTAGTCTGGTTCATCCTAGTCTAATTCTATAACCCGGTCATAGTACATCGTCTGTTTAGTTCAGAGTCATAGGTTGTCTTGCATTTTTCTATTTGATTTAATTGCTTGAAAAGGAAAAATGTTAATTGTTAATAATAGTTTATTATGTTTCACTTATTGTGATTTAAATTAATTTTTAATGTTGAATAAATTAGTTTTGCAAGTTATTTAATTAATTAATTAGTTTGTTTGGTTAAATGGTTTGGTCATAAAGATTAAATCTATTTAATTAAATTAAATTGTTTAAATGTGTGAATAGTTTTATTTGAAATTAAATATTAATTGGAAATGGCATGCTTTATTGTTAACTATATTTGCAATTGAAAAATTGTTAATTTTAAATAAATTAATTAAATGCATGCAATTTGAAAAGGGAAGTTATCCGAGAAGTGGTTGAGGATAATTTGTTTTCCTCGAGATGTGTGCAAGTTTCATTTATTGATTATGGTTGAGGAATTTGTTCACGGAGGTTAATTTGGATCTGGGTATACACAAAGGATATACAATTTTTTCTTCACGGGAAAATATTTTGTGCTCTGTAAAATTCTCTGTATATATTTTTTGGTATTTTGTTGCAAATTTGTGGAAATCTCTTGTTGCTATTTGGAATTGGTTCTCGGGAAGGATTTGGAAGCTGCAGGCAACAGAGGCAATAGAGGTTCTCATTACCAATTAGTTTACAGAAGCAAGGGAACACATGTATTTTTCTTGTGAATTTCATTTTGTTGTATTTGAAAAAAAATTGTCTGAGAAAAGAAAGTTCCAATTTTATTAAAATCTTTGTAAATCTCGGAAAATTAAATACTGTACATTTTCTGAAGAATTTGTAGATTTTCCTTAAATCTCTGTAGAATTATTTCTTTGTAGAATTTATAATTGGTGTAGAAAAATTATATGATTAGAAAAGGAATTTTTAAAATCTATGGGATAAATTAAATTTTAGATGTAACTTCTATACGAGTTATTCTTTGAAAATCTGGAAGAAGCTCGTTTATTTCCCCAATTTCACCGTTGTTACTTCTCTGTTTAAAAAGAAAACCCTCTTAAATTTTCTAGAAAACCCTGAGGATTTATATATATAAATATATATGTATATATATTTGTATATGTATCATATATTTTATATTGTTAAATTGAATTGTGAAAGACCTTAATTTGTTTTTGTTAAAATTGTTTTGAAAGATTCTTAATTTATTAAAGCCGAATTCCGTACGGCGATTTTCATATAGACGGATTAAAAATCCGTAGTGTTTATTTTAATTTTAATTTTTTTTTAAAAAAATGTACAGTGTTGGGGAGGGCCGAAACCCTCCCCATTACCCATGGAGGTGGGCGCAGCTTCCATGGCTACGCACAGCAGCCGTCAGCTGCTGGGTGCAGCCCTGGTAAGGGCCGCACCCTCTCCCCACAGGGAGCCGTGGCCGAGGCTGCGTTTTTTTTTAACTTTGTCTTGTTTAATATAAACAATGAAATTTTATAATATGTATTTGTTAGTTAAAAGTTTTTAAATACGATTTTATGTATTGTTTATTAATTTGGATTTTATTTAATATATATATATATATATGTGTATGTATGTATATGTATATGTATGTATTTGTAAATATGTGTAAATAAATATAATTAATTGTATATATATATAATTATATTTATTGAGGTAGGAAAAAAATAATTTTAATAATTTAAAGATTTATAAAATATTTTCTTTAAATTATATTGCATGTGAAATTCTAGATAAATTGAAAGTGAATTTTTAATTAAGTTGATTTAATTACATGCAAATTATAATGCTTGAAAGGATTTAGTATATATCCTAAAGTAGATGTGTTATTTTCTTTCAATTTGTTTTAAGTCTTGATTCTTTGTTGGGAAAATTGGGAAAGTTTCAAATGAACAAGTCTTCCAGACCAATTGTAAAAGTGGGGATTGTGATTGTTAAGTTAAATTCTTGTGTTAACTAAGGATGTGTACATGGATTTGCATGGTGTTTAACACCTATTTTATGAACAATGATTTGATGTCCATTATAACATGTTTGGTCTTTTATATTGATTTTGGTTATATGTACACCTTGTAAACCTTAGTCAGAGAACATAGATTCCTTTGTTATGTTTAGGGGAGTGGCTTTTTGTAAGGGCCGACACACAAAGTGGTGTTAGGGTAACTTACAAAAAGTTAGTAAGTCAGTGATAACTAAATGACACAATAGTTAGATTAAAATCTTTAACAAGATGCTTATGCCTCGCTTATGACTCTTGAGCTAGTTCAGTCTTGAGTATAAGATGAGAAGGCCTGGAATGGAAAATTGATGTCTTGTTTCTTTAAGAGACATTCGATTCTGCAATGGTTTGCAATGGGGCCGGGTTTCGTAAGAGGTTACCAGGGTAACCCAAGTTGGGGGTCGGAACCTAGGAAGAAACACTAGGGTAACCTTTGCAATATTGTGATGACACTCCACCTAAAATAATAGTTAACTTTATGTATGTAGTACATTCAATTGTCTAAAATCTGGAAGCAATGTAACCATCAGTCAGTTATGTACTTGTGTCTAGGGTTAGTAGATTAAGTCTAGGTAACCATATTACTATCTCCTAGCATAGGGGGTGGACCTACAGGACCACATGGTTGGGTGGAACGTGCACTTTATTCCATTGGGTCCCCAGTTTGATCATGGCATCGAGAGCTTCATGGATGGAGAGCTCGCTCTTGGAAAACTTATGTGTACTTCTTCATTACAATTTTGTAAATCTTGTATTTGAAAACATCCCTCAATTGTATATGAGGTGAACAATGTAAATGTAATTGTAATTATTATTGAACTACCTCATCAGATGGATGAGTATTGTATTATTTTATGAAATGCAATGTAAGAAACAAATTTGTACTTTATGTTATCTTGAATGGAGTTTCAAATGAAATACAATGTTTATCTTTATGTTAATTAATATGTGCAATGAAAAATACTAAAGTCGTCTATGGAAACTCAAAGTAGTGTAACGTCGCGTAACTTAACGAATGTATGCAACTAATTAACTTAATAATTATACTTTAAAATTTTTTTTATTACACTTTTATACACAATTGCAACATTCCTTAGGTTATTATGACGGGGCATTACATAATGCTTCATAATGCCTTTGGTTAATGTAGATTTCAACGATTTCTTTTAATTAACAACTCGCCTTGGAAAGGGAACAACACTTGATGGCATCCCACGATATAAGTGAAATGAACATCATACTCGCTATAGATCTTTCACGCCAAGAATTTTGAGTTCTTGATTGATGCTTTCTTTTCCTTGCTTCCAATTATTTTGCACAACAAATTCCACAACTTTGACAATAAATAGTTATTGTGTAACTACTTTAATAACATGCATTAGATCAATGTATTTTTCTCCATACATAGCCAATAAAATTATTCCATCAAACACTGTCGTAACAAACTTCCAAAAAACTTCATGTTAGGAATTCCTTCTTGAATTGGCTAGGATTGGCTATCATGCCTAGGAAAATATTTTTCACAAAAAACATTTTTTTGTGCGTACCATAAAATATTGGTTCAACACCTCTAAAACTTCCATTGCCATCACAGATATTTCTATAACAAATTCAAACTATGTAAATCACTCACAAAAAAGAATCATTGCACTCTCTGATACCAAATGATGGATTTTAAAATTATAAACAAAATAATATTTCACATAAAAAATATCGCACTTGATCATTGATTTAGATGAGGATTTAAATAGTCAAATATCAAACTGAATTACCTAACTACTGCCACAGTAGAACACAACTCCTTAGGATTAGTTAAGAAATATTTTAGTCATTACATACAGATGGACACATTACTTTTAACTTTTATGAATGGACTACGCTATTATAGACATTATTTACTTTATATTTTACTTGAAAATTTGTTTTAATAGTTTTCATTTACTCATTGTAGCTAGTCACATGTACAATCAAATCAAATTAAATGCAATTGATATTCTAGATGATGAAACATCATCAAATTATATACAATTATATCATGCATTAGATAGTCTCTATGAAATGGAATCAAATCAATCATATAAATATAATAAATGAAATCAAGTTTCTTCTCCACATTCATCACACCATATTAATTGGTTAAAATTTCTTATCAATAACACATAATACTTTCTCACGGATTTCTCTATATAGTCTACACCCATGATTTGCATGCAAGTGTGCAACAATATGAAGAGATGCATTCTTTGATCCAGGTGGATACTTGTCAAAAAATGAAGTGTTCTACATGCTCCAAATTTTAGTGTCATATTGAAGAGCTCAGAAAATGAAATCCAACACAACTTGAATGGGCGAAAAAGGAGCTCATACGCTCAAGTTATGCCCAGTCAAAGTTGGAGTCAAACTGGGTATAGAGGCCAGTTAGAAAGGTGGAAAATTTGATCATCTCAAAAATGGTCAAACACAACATCATGTCGAAGAGCTCGTTGCCATGATACTGATGCCATTCATTTCATCGAAAATGGAGTCTATATGCCAAAGTTACGCCAAGTCAAAGTTTTAGTCAAAAGGGTTGACTAGTCAAAATGATGATGTCAGCATGTGACGTGGCAATGGTGACGTCGAAGGTGGTGACATGGTAGATGGTGACATGGTAGAATAGTCAGTAGTCTGTACAGTGACAAGGTGGTGACAGGGCATTGACATGGTCCAGTAACAAGTTGACACGTGGCAATTTTCAGCCAATCTTAGATTGACACATGACACTCAGAAGAGTTATAATGTTGACACATGGCATATCCTAAATGAGTTGGGCGGTTGAACTATTTACTAAATTTTTTTTTGGAGATTCGACCCCTCAACCTCACCCCTCCTATTCATAATCTCCACCATTACACCACCCTAAATTCTCCGAATATGATATGGGTTAAAATTTCTTATCAATAACACATAATAATTTCTCATGGATTTCTGTATATAGTCTACACCCATATTAATTGGTTAAAATTTCTTATCAATAACACATAATACTTTCTCACAGATTTCTCTATATAGTCTACACCCATGATTTTCATGCAAGTGTGCAACAATATGAAGAGACGAATTCTTTGATCCAAGTGGATACTTGTCATAAAAAATTAAAGTGTTCCACATGCTCTAGATTTTAGTGTCATATTGAAGAGCTTAGAAAATGGAACCTAATGCAACTTGAACGAGCGAAAAAGGAGCTCATACGCTCAAGTTATGCCTAGTCAAAGTTGGGGTCAAACCGGGTACAAAGGCCAGTTAGAAAGGTGGAAAATTTGATCATCTAAAAAATGTTCAAAAACAACATCATGTTGAAGAGCTCATTTCCATGATTCTGATGCCATTCATTTCATTGAAAATGGAGTCCGTATGCCAAAGTTACACCAAGTCAAAGTTTTAGTCAAAAGGGTTGACTAGTCAAAATGATGATGTCAACATGTGACGTGGCAATGGTGACGTGGAAGGTGGTGACATGGAAGATGGTGACATGGCATCATAGTTAGTAGTCTGTACAGTGACAAGGCGGTGACAGGGCATTGACATGGTCCAGTGACAAGTTGACACGTGGCAATTTTAAGCTAATCTCAGATTGACATGTGGCACTCAGAAGAGTTATAATGTTGACACATGGCATCTCCTCAATGCGTTGGGTGGTTGAACTATTTACTAAAATATTGTTTGGAGATTCAACCCCACAACCTCACCCCTCCTATTCATAATCTCCACCATTACACCACCCTAAATTCTCCGAATATGATATGGGTTACCTCCTATCAATGCGCCAAGCACATGTTTCAAATGAATTTCAGCATAAAATTTATTTAAAATAGAAGTGAGCCACCCTCCCTATATAAATTATAAAATATTTTAAAATATGCCAATTTTAAAAGATTTTTAAAGGATCTTAAAAGATTTTTAGAGGATTTTAAGAGGCTTAAATGGATTTTAGGGATTTTATAAGATCTTAAGATATTTTTAAAGATATTAAAAGGTCTTTTAAAGATATTAAACATTATTTTTGTAAAGGCTCTAAAGTACAAGAGTCATGATTTTACAAGAAATTTCTAAGGGGATATATTTGAAGAATATCTTGTAAGCCCAAAATTAAAAGAGTTTTAAGGGGTTAAAGTTTTTCTCAAAAATTATGAGAGATATATTTTTGTAATTAGGGGGGATTATTTGAGATTTTTACTTGTAATGGGAGATATGCCATATTCTTGTAAATCATATAGTTTTGAACCATATTAAGCAAATTTTGTGTATAAAAGGGGGTAGTTTAAGACTTTGGGTAATGAAGTGGTGATTTTGGAGAGAATTTTCTTGGAGTCTTGTATGTTCAACTCTGTGCTTTGGAGTAGTGTTATTCTGCCGCACTTGAAATAGAAAAAAATTGTGACTCTTTGTAACCAGAAGACTCGACACTTTTTCATTTGAAGCCTTGTAATCCGTTTGGAGCATAATTGAGGATTGGTCACTCTTTGGAGATGGACCTAGAGATGTAGCCATATTGGTGAACTCCATTATCAACTTGTGTTTTGTCTTCTATCTCTTTTCTCTCTTCTATTATTTTTATCACTTTAATTTGGTTGTGTAATCATTGAATGTTTGTTTAAGCATTTTTAATTACAAAATTAAGTTTTAAAGACCTTCAGTTTAATTGTTGTAAAATTTATTATTCACATGCAACAGTCCTAGATCCTAACATCAGATCATTCTTTCCATGTTAGAAACAAGAAACTTCTATCATGAACAAGGTTGTAGTATGCAGACATGTAGCATACTCTTCATGAAAAAAATTATTTATGACTCTCCTTTGTTAGGATTGTGACTGTCCCTTGCACAATTGCCTTGTATTTTGCTTTCTTGGTGTTTGATTTCATGGGTATTTTTGTTTCTTCAACAAGGACCGTCCTTTGAAACATCTTGATATGAAAACTATCCTTACTTTGTTTGTATCTTTTACAACACACTTGACTATCATATTATTTAGCAACGTTCTCTTATGTTTGGACCATGTTCATCAATTAATATGGATGTCCACTTTTTATTCAAATTCATAGTCCTTTTGAATGAAATTTGAACCTAAGAAATTTGAGACTCATGCATACATGGTGATAAATATTCAACAATTATCTTGATCCAAATTTGAAGTTTTTAGATGAAATTTGATTATATGAGGTAATATTTTCATGTTTCTAGAAATCAAATGTTTATCACGGGTTTTTTTGTTTAAATTTAAAGTTTTGTGCTTGTCATATTCTCACATAGCTCAATTGCAATCATTTTTACTTGATTTTATTCTTTTTGTATTTTTGAAAATTACTTAATTTTGTTCTTTTTGTGTTTGTGAACACGTATAATTCATCACCATGCCAAGGAAATGAGAAAAGACTCTAACACTGGATGAGCATGAGGCCAAGAATACAAAGAAAAGAGAAAGAATGAGACAACTTTGTGAAGAAAAGAAATTGAACATCAAAAAAGAAGAAATGTCTATGAAATATAAGAGAGACGTGGAATTGGCATCACAAAGGAAACATATGCAAAACCTTCATGCAATGAGATAATTGAATCTTGAAGTTAGGGGCACATCATCTACCACAAGTGAAGTTGAAGGCACACCATCTACAACATATCATGTTGAAAGTACATCAACATTCACATCTCTAGTTGGAGACACTCCACCTACAACATCTCAAGCTGAAGGTACACCATCTTTTAAATCTTGATTTCAAGATATGTCATCCTTTTCATCTTTGGCTAAATGTATGTCATCTATCCCCCATGTTGTTGGCATTCCTAATATTGAGGCAAGTCTACCTTTGAGAACGCCTCCTACATTTTTGCATAAAAAATCCTAGAAGTATTTGATTGATATTGATGCTAATATTTTGAAACCAATGGTTGATAAGATTCCAAAGCATACTTATCAAAAGATATGCTAAGAGGATATGGAGATTATTTTTTGAGAATTTAAATGATATCGGAAGATGTCAAATACTTGTCGAACCAATGAGGCAACTAAAATTTAGGCCCATCATGAAGATTCTTGGGGTAAGAAAATTGGATGATTCAAGTGAGAAATCTATTGTACAGAATATAATGAGTGCATATGAGAGTGTGATTTCTACCTCATGCATGAAATATAGTAATGTCACTCGACATGTCATGAAATCAACAATGGTAAGAAATCAAACTAAAAATTCTTGCATCCTTACAAAGATAAGCAAAAAATTGAAAATAAGTAGATAATCTCTAACAAGAGCCATGGGAAGGCATCAAAGAGTGGAGGATCCAAATCACAATGAATTGTTGATATTCTCAGGTAGGCTACCACAGAAAGATAAATCTAATTGAGCATCTAGTGATTCCTTTTAATCTATGTAATCTATCCACAAGTTTAATGAGGCTAATGAATGAAGTATTACAACAAAGTTAATTGGTGTATACTATAAGTTGATTCATAATAACCCATCATTGCATAAATTTTTAACCCAAGTAGAGTATTACATTACATCAATTACATAATTTAAGGAAGTTTAAAGAATTGTTAATTTGTGTAACTTATGAAATTAGGGTTGTACCCATATGTTCATCAATTTATCATACGATCTATGTAACATATTAATCTTTCATGAGGTTTATGAATGAGGTATTACACTAGATTTTAGTGGTGCATGTAATAAGTTGATCCATGATACTGATGTAGGAGCATCTGGGGCAAAGAGCAATCTTGCATCACTCAAATTTTATTTTTTTTGATCAAATAAGGGCTGATATAGTCTATCGACAAGACCTTGACATATTGGGGTGACTTTCCTACAAGTCCCAATGACATACCGATGACAACAGTGAGTGAGTAGTGCATGGAGTTATATTGGCGGAAGGATTAGTTATTGCCAGGACAACATTCAATGTCCCAGCGATGGGTTGATATCCCTTGTAAGTGGCGGTATGTATATCAGCAGCAGGAGTGAGCTTCATCAAAAGGATGCTAACTTACATCTCCTTGATGGACCGATGGCCATCTATTGGCAGTACATTTGCGTATCGATAGGGGTCTAATGTGGGTCCCTTTGATAGCATGATGTTCATAAGGAAGTTAACAAATGACATCGAGAGGACTTGGGTGTATCGATGGGAAATGATAACGAGTATCAGTGATGGGGCGATGGAAGGTTGGATGACATGTGAGACTTGACATGACAGTGATGTGTACAGACCGATGGTGATTGACGAATGGTCGTGCGATTCACAACCTTGTTGTGAATTGTGTGGCAATAGGGTGGACTCATATCATGATAATGTGTTGATCAGTGTGGCAGACCTTCATCGGTAGGACTCTTGAGATGGTCCCAATGATATAATGATAAGGAGGCCCAATAATGGAGGATGACTGAATGATGAGCTGGAAAACCCAATGGTGACACATGGCATGCTAGTATTTGTTGATTCACATCGTTGTTGCTAATCGACTAGGGAAAAAAAGATTTACGAGCATGCAACAAATGACTGGAAGATGACTTACTGGGAACAAATGGGAACATAGTCACAGAACTAAGGTAACTTATTGGAGAATGCATATACTGCAACATCATCTGGAAAAGGGGGGAGGAAGTCGAGGTGAAGAAAAACAACAAAGGATAGGGAATGTCCAGAAGAGTACAAAGATTGAGGGTTGTAGTTTGACACCTTAGAATTCAGATCTACAATCAGCAAATGCATGTAAGAAGCCCATAAGGTGGCATGTAATTCTACAATTCCTTTCCAATGATAAAGATCATTTTTTCTATGCAAACCTAGTTGTTTATGTGATTCTAACTTGAAAGGGGAGTCCCCTTCACCAAGTGGTATCAAAGAAAGAGTTCTTGAGTTTGTAATAGAGCATCGAATGTGAGGTAGTTATAGCAGGACCTGTGAGTGTGGGATAAGAACATAATGCCTCCAAGAATGGCCCAGTGTGATATAGGTATAGGTAGAGGTGTTGGAGGAAGAGGTCCTCCCAGAGATGAACTTAGAGCCCTTAGAAGGGAAATGGAGAACCTGCGGGATGCGGTTCTAAGAAGAGATGTACATCGAGAAAGAGAAGATAGTGTAGATGAGACCGAAGAAGAAAAAAAGAAGAATAGGAACATATGGATCCTTGAGAGGTTAGATTGTTAAAGGAAATACCAAGCATTGGGAAGAGACTTAAGATGGAGGTTTCAACCTTCAACGAAAGTCTGAATCCTGAGGAATTGATCGATTGCATCAATGACATGGAGGAATTTTTTGAGTTTGAGGAGATTGAAGATCCACAAAGAGTGAAGTTCGCAAAGAGAAAACTAAAAGGTCATGCAAGTATATATGGTGGAAAGAGGTCCAGCTTGAAAGAGGTATATAAGGGAAAGATAAAATCTCCAGATGGGACAAAATGGTGGAAAAATTGAAGCAGTTCATTCCTGTTGACTACGAATTGGAGCTTCTAAAGAAAATGCAAAGCCTAAGACAAGGAATGAGGACGGTGAAAGAATACATAGAGGAATTTCAATAGGTTTTGATTTGAACAAGACACTCTGAGGTGAACAAGGAGAGGGTTTCTCAATATATCAACAAGTTAAAGCCTAGTAAATAGGAGGAATTGGCTCTAGTAAGGATGACTACTATTGAGGACGCTTATCAATTCTCCCTAAAAGGGGAAGAATGACTAAATAGGAGGTTTGAGAGTAAACAGAGAGGTGGAGGCCATGGTGGAAGAGATGGTAGACAAACATATGGAGGTCGAAGTGGTGACCAAAGGAAGGCCAAAGGAACTAGCACCAGCCAAGATCAAAAACATGAAGATTCATATCAACATTGTGATTAGAACAATGGAGATTGATGGGGTAGAGGACAGACGGACGCGGACCAGGAAAAGGAGGTTTTAGAGGAACATGTTTCCAATGCGGAGAAGGACATAGGGATTATGAATTCCCTCAACATCAAGGAAAGTCAAACAAGAGGCTTGATGAAAATGCTCAAGTGGCTCATGTAGATGAAGATGCACCATCCACTCATTTTGAAGACGCCGAATGGGGTGAGACCCTTGTCATTAGGAGAGCATTGTTGAATGAAGAGAAGGAACCTAATCAAAGGAAGAATCTATTCCACACACTTTGCAAGTGTGAAGGTAAGGTTTTTAGTGTTATAATTGATGGAGGTAGCATAAATAATTCAGTGTCTGAAGAAATGGTTAGTAAATTACAGTTGGAAAGAAAAAGGCATCCAAATCCATACCAAATTGTGTGGTTGTAGAAGGATCAAAGAGCATTGGTCAATAAGAAATGCCTGATAAAATTCAAAATTGGTAATTTCCATGATGAGGTCTGTGTGATGTCATACCTATGGATGTCTGTCAGATGTTGTTGGACAGACCCTGGTAGTTTGATCAGCGAGCAGTGCATGGTGGACATGCTAATACATATTCATTGAAAAAGAATGAAGTTCGACATAAGTTAAAACCCCTAGAAGATGCAGGAGAGAAGGTGTGCAACAATGCAAGGATTTTTTTGGTTGATGGAAGAAAATTCCTAGAAGGTATGAAACATGAGCACATGTGTTTTGCATTAATTCCAAGAATTGAAAAGGAAGTTAGTAGCGAAGTTCCTATAGAAGTGTGTGGTTTGTTGGATGAATTCTAGAGTATTATTTCTAATAATGTTCCTGAAGGACTACCATCGGTAAGGAAGATAGTCATTAGATGGATTTGATTCCTGGAGCCAGTTTTCCAAATAAGGCAGCCCATCAAATGACTCCAGCAAAGAATGAAGAGTTGAACATACAAGTGCAAGAGTTGTTGTGAAAGGGATTGATTCGGGAGAGTTTGAGCCCATGTGTAGTACCTAAAGTACTAGCACCTAAGAAGGATGGAGAATGGAGAATGTATACTAATTCTAGAGCCATCGATAAGATTACCATCAAGTATTGGTTTCCCTTGCCAAGGATGGACAACATTATGGATTGCCTGATTGGAGCTGAGTATTTCACAAAGATTGATCTGAAGAGTGGTTCTCACCATATTCAAATCAAAGAAGGAGATGAATCGAAGACCGCCTTCAAGACCAAGAAAGGCCTGTACAAGTGGTTAGTCATGCCTTTTGGGCTGACCAATGCACCCAACATATTTATGAGGCTCATGAATGAGGTATTAAAAGAATTTTTGGGTAAGTTTGTCATCGTTTACTTGGATGACATTTTGATTTTTAGTAAGACATTGGAGGAGCACTTAAGGCATATCTGAGAAGTTTTCGAGAAGCTAAGAGAGGAGAAGTTGTTGATCAACTTGAAGAAATACAGTTTTGCAAAACATGAGTTGGTGTACTTGGGATTTGTTATCTTAGTAGAGGGTCTGAAAATGGATCTAGAAAAGGTGAAAGCTATTGTGGAGTGGCCAACGCCAAGAAGTGCTATTGAGGTAAGATCTTTTCATGGTCTAGCTAGTTTTTACAAAAAATTCATTAAGGGATTCAGTAGTATTTGTGCACCCCTAATTGAAACAATGAGAGGGGATGGAAAATAATTGAAATGGAGTATAGGAGCAACAAAGAGTTTTGATTTGTTGAAGAAGAAGGTCATGGAGTAGCCTATTTTGGCACTCCTAGATTTCAATAAAGTGTTTTAGGTAGACTGTGATGCCAGTGGTAGCGCCATTGGAGTTGTTTTAAGTTAGGAAGGTAGACCCATTGCCTATTTTAGTGAGGATTTGAATGATGCAAAGAAGAAATATTTTGTTTATGATCAGGAATTCTATGCTATAGTTCAAGCTTTGAAAAAGTGGAGACATTATTTGTTACCAAAATAATTTGTTTTGTTTACTGATCATCAGGCTTTATAGTATTTGAACAATCAAGGAAAATTGAATCAAAGGCATTCAAAGTGGGTTGAATTTATGCAGAGTTATACATTTCTATTAAAGCATAGGAGTGGAAGGTCAAATAGAGTTATAGACACCTTGAGCAGAGGGAAAAATTTGTTAACAGAATTGCAGGTGGAAGTGGTTGGGTTTAATGAACTCAAAAGTCTGTATCTGGAAGATCCTGATTTTGCAGAGGCTTGGAAAACTTGCATGAAGCTTGGCACATTAGATAGGATAAGATGGTTGGATTTTATAGTCCAGGATGCTATGTTGTTTAGAAGGAATCCATTATGCATTCCCATAAGTTCCATGAGAGAGAATTTGATTAAAGAGAAGCATAGTGGTGGATTGGGAGGGCACTTTAGTCAGGGCAAGACCATTTCCATTGTTGGTGAACATTATTATTGGTCGCAGTTATAGTAGGACATGAATAATTTTGTACAAAACTACACAATATGTCAAATGGCAAAAGGAGCAGGTCAGAATACAAGATTATACCAGTCGTTACCTATACCAAAAAAGTTGTGGGAAGAAATTAGCATGGACTTTGTTCTTGGTTTTCCAAGGATGCAACATGGTCATGACTCCATATTTGTGGTGGTGGATAGATTCTCAAAGATGGCACACTTCATTTTGTGTCATAAGACTAGTGATGTTGTTCATGTTGCAAAATTACTCTTTAAGGGGGTGGTAAGACTACATGTTCTACTTAAGAGCATAGTTTCAAACTGAGATACCAAGTTTGTTGGGTATTTCTAGAGGACGTTGTGGAAGAAGTTAAAAACTAATTTGAAATTTAGCTCAGCACATCGTGTATAGACAAATGGACAAACAGAGGTAGTGAATAGGAGTTTGGGTAACTTGCTAAGGTGCTTAGTAGGAGACAAACCCAAAGGATGGGATATGATTTTACCCTAGGCGGAATTTTCTTACAACAATTCTATCAATAGGAGCATTGGTAGATCACCATTCCAAATTATGTATGGGAGTAGTCTGAGAACTACTACTGAATTGAGGAAGATGGATAAGGGAAGGGAAGCGTAGTGCTAAAGCTGAGGATTTCACTCAACATATGAAGAATGTACATAGAAAAGTCAAGGAACATATTACTAAGATGATTACACAGTACAAGGTAAAGGCAGATCATAAAAGAAGGCATAAGGATTTTTTTGTTGGAGATGAAGTCATGGTTCATTTGTAGAAGGAAATGTTTCCAGTTGGTACATACAATAAGCTGAAGATGAAGAAGTTCGAACCATGTAAGATTTTGAAGAAACATGACTTAGGAAACATGTGGGAGGTAGATTTTCCAAGTGGGATTCATGTCTCACCTGTATTTAACATTTTAGATGTGACTGAGTATCATGAAGGAGACAAGGAGCATGAGTTGGTAGAGGCACAGTGGAGTGTTCCAGTAGAAGCCATGGAGGAAGAAAAAATTGAAGATATCCTAGATAGTCATGTGGGAATGAGTACAAGGAATAGGAACTACAATGAATACCTAGAAAAGTGGAAAGGAAGGCCAATAGAAGATTCAACTTGGTTTTCCTAGTTAGAGGTTAGCCATCTTGGTTTTCCTCTAACTCCTAAGAAGTGACAAAGTCACTTTTCAAAACCACCCTAGGTGTCTGATGCAGGAGCATCTAGAGAAAAGAACACTCTGTTAGAGTAATAAGTTATTATGCTTAATTAATTACATCACATTGATTAATTAATTAAGTCACTTATTCCTCTTTATTACTTAAGCTAAACTTAGGCACATTAATAATTAATTATTAATTATTAAGTGTGCACACTAGGGTTTCATTTAGGGTTTCTTGATCTCCTTCATAAGGATTGATCATTTTGTAATAATAGATTCTCTTAATGCATTTTTACTGAGAGGTTTACAGAGAACATATTTTTCGGTTCTTCATATCTTTTGCATGTGACAGGTATCCATCTTGCATGCAGGTGATCTTGGATTCTAACATGGTATCAGAGCTCCAGACCTGCAGCTTCTTGTTCATGATATGAAGATATGGCCTCTTTGTGAGTTTCGGGTGCAAGGGTTTCCACAGGCATCTTTTTCTGCAAGATCTGGGGGTAGCCTATTTTTTGGCTCACAATGGGCTCAAACGGACGTCGCCATCGCGTTCGCAGCGTCCCAAAACCCTAGAAACGCCTGTCAAATCGTCCAATTTGGTGCAGTTGATCCGGGAGGCAAAAATGTTTTGTCTGAGGGGCCGTACGGCCTCCCCAACATGCCTTTCGATGCACGAAAATCGAAAATTTTTTAAAAAAATTGAGGTTTTTCGGTTTCTACGCCGGCGCCTCCAGTAGAAAGGGGGTCCACCGCTCAGCGGCCACCCATCCGCCGCCCGCCGCCAGCTCCTCCACTTAGGTCGCCCGCTAGGTCAGTAAATTGTGAACCCTTTCGGCCAGGCCACATGGCCGAACAAGGGCTCCGCCCACGCACCGACCACCTTGCTTGACCCTAGTCACCCATAGGACCGAGGGGCCAATTTTTCATTTTGCAGGGGGGCCAAATTTTTGCGATGACGGACAGATGTCCGTCAATTTTAACCTCATGAACGGGTGATGTCAGCATGATGTCATCGGCTGTACGGCCTCTTTGCCCCCTCCTAACCCTAGTTTTTCCTAAAAGAGCAGTTTTTTTTCTTTTGGCCATAACTTGGGCATACGGTATCAAAATCGGGCAAACGAAATATCGCCGGAAAGCTGGTTCCGAGCACTTTCTAGTAGTGCTATTTATTTTTTAGTATTTTACTATTTTCATGCATTTATTGCTGTTTGAAGTCAGATGTACTTTTTATGCTTCCAAGCTCATAACTTTTTGCCACGATCTTCATTTTTCGCCTCGTTTGAAGCGTCAAAAAGGTATTGAGGAGCTCTAGGTTGCTGTCCATACAATTTTTCTATATCTATCCCAGGTTTATCAATTAGTCTAGATTTGGCCCAATGGGTTGTTTGGCGATTACTTGGATGTTTTGGCAGTTGGGAGAGTGCATCTTGCATCTTTGCACTTCGTTTTCAGTAATACATCATTCAATAATTGCTTGCTGCTTCATAGATTCTAGAGTTGTTCTTGTTTGGAGATTTCGAGTGTTCCGTGGCATCGGGTTTTTTGTTGCTTTATCATGATTCCTTGAGTCAATCAGTGACTCTCATCCAGTTTCAGTAGTATACAAAAGAATATTTCCTTGCTTGCCTATATCAAGTTC
>VDFB02105785.1:44229575-44398062 GCA_007258455.2 Sequoia sempervirens
TATTAGGATTTTATTTGAGAATAACAAGCCAGATAAGGACACAGACTAACACATCCTATAGACCTAGGGGCCAATTAGAGATTAGCCTTGCCTACGTGAAAGCGCAGAGCCCTCGTAGTTTATGAAAAGACTATGGATAAAGTAGAAAGAGGACAATGAAGACAGATGATAGATGACCAACATGTGATTGTCAGAATACCCCAGGGGCAGATCAAATGATCAGCCTTGCCTATGTGACAGCGCAGGGGCAACATAGTTCGACAAGTGATGCGATAGGATGAGATCTAGATGGAGACCAACACAATGGATGATCCTATGTGATGACACAAACTGACTGACAAGGGGGATGAACGACATAAGATCAAAGTGGGCTATTGAAAAACTCAGGATGGGGGATAGGCTAGATGGGTCGTCCAATGCTCAATCAATATATACCAAGCGGCCAAGGATGGGATGGGTGAGGACGATAGTGCGGATGAAAGCATAAAATAACTAGGATGCCAGGTACATAATGATTAAGCCTTCTACAGATGACACCTATTACCAGGTTTTCACCATCCATACTTATCCAAGGCACCACCAAGAGGCGGTTTTCACCACATGATAGATTTATTTCTCTTTACTATTTTTGGATTTTTCTAATTTTTTTTTTTTTGATTTTACAATTAGGTGGGGTTACTGAGTGGATTTAGGTGTAGAACTTCTTCAGATGCATGATATTGATGGGCTCTTCGAGAGGCTCTCCATCCAGAGTAGTCAACCTATATACCCCAGAGCCATATTTGGTAGCTATGATATAAGGCCCCAACTAGTTTGCCTCAAATTTTCCCTTTTTATCACTATCTTGTTGAGTGCGTTGGTTCTCCTTAAGAACAAGATCACCAACCTAGAATTGTTGAGGATGAATCTTTTTATTGTAATTACGTTTGAGGCAGTTTTGGTATGCTTGTAGATGATCATAGGCTTTTATTCTTCATTCATCTAGTAATTCTAGCTGTGCAAGCCGTGCAACACGAACATCTTCTTCGCTGATAAGATTCTTCAAAGAAATCCTCAATGATGGGAGCTTGACTTCAATTGGCAAGACGGCTAAGGCACCATATACTAAAGAATAAGGGGTGGCGCCTGTCGGGGTGCAGATGGATGTGTGATATGCCTAAAGGATGGGATGAATATGGAGGTGCCAATCTCGACTAGTGTTATTGACAACCTTTTTGAGGATGTGGATAAGGGTTTTGTTGGTTGCTTCTGCTTGACCATTACCCTGGGGGTAATAAGGCATTGACCAACGATGATGGATATGAAAGGTTTTGCAGAGGTGTGTCATGGCTTGGTTTTTGAAGGGTTTTCCGTTATCAGAGAGGATGGTGGATGGGATATCATATCTGTAGAGAATATTGTAAAGGATGAATTTTGAGATTTGGATACTGGTGATTTGTGAGAGTGGTATTGCTTCCATCTAGTTAGTGAAGTATTTAGTGGTGGTAATTATGAATGTATGGCCGTCAGATGATGGTGGGTAAATCTTGCCAATTAAGTCAAAACCCCATTGAGAGAATGGCCATGGTGCTAGGCGGGGCTGAAGATCTTGTGCCGGAGCATGAATTAAATCTACATGTTGTTGGCAGGGAAGAAATTTGTTCACAAATTCACAGGTATCATGCTCTAATGTAGGCCAATAATATCTAGCTCGGAGAATTCATTTGGCCAAAGCCATACCATTTGAATGAGCTCCACAAACACCACTATGTACTTCCATTAGTGCAGTGTGGGCTTCAATCTCATTCAGACATCTAAGGAGGATTATATCATACCCGCGATGATAAAGCATATCACCGATGATAATGTATCGAGAAGAGCGATGGACGAAGGATTTACATTGATTGCGTGTAAGATCTGGGGGTATAATATTATCATGGAGGTAGGTGTATATGTCCTAGTACCATGGGGAAGTGGGACCCACAATGTCATACACCATGTTAGTCTCAGGGATATCATATGTTGGGAATAAAAGTTGTTCCACAAGGAATTCAAATTCCGTCCGATCTTTAGGCATGTCAATCAGGGAGCCAATAGTGGCCATTGCATCAGCTGCTTTATTTCATACCCTAGGAATTTGTTCAAATTGTATAGAGGTGAAATATTTCTTGAAATCATCCACCATGCACTTGTAGGGTAATATCTTATCATCTTTGGTTAGGAACTCATCATTAACCTATCTAATGACTAGCAAAGAATCACTAAAGACTTTCAAATGAGTTATGTGCCACTACTTTGCAATTCAGAGGCCAGTGAGGAGAGCTTCATATTCTACCATATTGTTGGTACACGGGAATGTTATCCTGAATGATTTTGGAATGTAGTCACCTTGAGGGGTAACTAATAAAATTCCTACACCTGATCCATTATGAGTATAGGAACTGTCAAAATACAGTGTCCAAGCTGGTGCTTCCATAACTGTGTAAACTTCTTCGTCTAGGAATTCAGTGTCTAGAGGGTAAGCATCTACTAATGGTGCCTCAGCCAACTGATCAACTATGACCTGTCCCTTTATGGCTTTTTTCTCACATACTCTATGTCAAATTCGCTTAGGAGCATGACCCACTTGGCCATGCGGCCAGTCAGAGTGGTTCTAGATAGCAAATAGTTCAATGGATCAATTTTAGCAATTAATTTGACTGGATGGTTGAGCATGTAATGTCAGAATTTCTGTGTGCTGAAGACTAGCGCGAGGCATGCTTTTTCCATGGGGGAGTAGTTTAATTTGTAGCTGACCAACATCTAACTAATGTAGTAGATCGCCCTCTTTCAATGATTCATCATGTTGTGCCAACAATGCCCCCAGTGCGACTGAAGTGGCAGAGATATACAGTAGGAGAGGTTTCCCTGGAATTGGTGGCATCAAGATCAGAGGATGAGGTAAATATTCTTTGATTTTATCGTAACCTGTTTGACATTGTTAGTTCCATCGGAAGGTGGAGTCTTTCTTCAAGAGATGAGTGAATGGTTGACACTTATCCGTGAGCTGGGCTATGAACCGATGGATGGATTGCATCTTCCCTTGGAGACTTCTTAACTGTTTCAGATTGCATGGGGGTGGCATGTCTAGGATAGCCTTCACCTTGGCAAGATCCACTTCAATACCCCTTTGGGAGAGGATAAAACCTAACAGTTTTCCTGATGTAACCCCGAAGACACTTTTTTGGATTTAGCTGCAACTTGTACTGCTCTAATTGTTCAAAGATCTTTTTCAGGACAATAGGATGTTCTGCTCATGTTCTAGATTTTCCTAGAAAGTCGTTGACATAATCCTCCATGATGATATGGATGAGGTCATGGAAGATGACTATCATTTCCATTTGATATGTTTCCCCCATATTTTTGAGACCAAAGGGCATAAAATTGTAATAGAAAGTACCCCAAGGTGTTGTGAAGGCAGTCTTATGTTGGTCCTCAGGTGCAATTCGAATCTGATTATAACCAAAGAAGCCATCCATAAGGGATAGCATCTCATGTCTTGCTGTGAGGTCGACCAACATGTCAATGTTAGGCAGAGGGAAATCATCTTTTGGACATGCCTTGTTAAGATCCCTGAAGTCTGTGCAGATCCGAATATCTCCATTTGGTTTGGCAACTGGTACTATATTGGAGATCCACTCAGAGTAGTCAATTGGTCTGATAAAACCTGCATCTAGTAACTTTTCCAATTCCTTCTTGACTAACAAGCTACCTATGGGTGCATCTTGTAGAGCTTCTATTTGATAGGCTTGGCATCAGGGTGAACATCTAGATGGTGGACCACTAAAGTAGGATCCAAGCCTGGCATGTCTGAATATGACCAGGAAAAGTTAACAACACCCTCTTGGAGTAACTGGACAATGACTGCATATTTTGGATCTGAGAGTGATTTAGCTACATAGGTGATTTTAGGATTTTTAGCAGTACCCAGATTAACTTCTTGAGTCTCTTCAATTAGGATGGATGATCATGTAGAAAAATGAGTTCCCACAAGGGGAAGATGAACATCTCCATCCTCCAGCGCCTTTTTGAGGTTTTTTCCATTATATGCGTCCTTTATTTTTACTTTTTCAAGGTCAAGGAGTGCCTCGGGGAGGTTTTCACTAGCTATTCATTTTTTGTTTTTCTTGTTCTTATTTTTGCGACTATAGTGTTCATCCTTCCCCAATCCCATGAGGTTGACATATGTATCAACAGACATATTGACAGGTATGATTTCATGTAGGTCCCAATCAATAAGCTCAGGGTGGCAAAGGGATAGTTTAATGGTACAGATGGATAAGCATTCGAACATGGATGACAGGTCAGTGTGATCGACGTCATCGTATACACGTATGATGGATTCCTCCTCGGGCATGTCTTCCAATGAAGCATCATTCATGGCAACACTATTGGAAGTATTAGATGATGTTGCAGGGCTTTTCTGTTTTCTGTCATACCCAATGCCTATGTTCTTTGGCAGCTTTGACATATCAATAGGTTGCAACCACCCTTGTTCTTCTTTACCTAGGCCCCTACCTTGGTAGTTATACTTTTCTGCAAACTTAGCTAACCGTGGATATGCTTCCTGAAAATATTCCTTTAGAGGAGGATCTGGTTGGGGTTCTTCTCGGTAGACCCATTGGCTTATATCCTCTTCTGGTGCATCTATCTTGACACTAGGGGATCTGAAAGTGGTGGTAGGGATGTTTTTACCACTGAAGGTGACGGTCTTGTCTTCCTTTGGAGTAGCCTGTGAAGGTTGACCATACTCGTGTGGTGAGGGTGGCATGGTTGCTACATTGAGAGTAGTATGCATTTCGTATTCACCACACCCTTTGTCAATGATATGAACTTTTGTGACTGTAGGATCAGTGGTGGAGGATGGAGTGGTTATCATGGTGGAGGGTGGATTAGCGGATGATGATTGGGATGCCCCCATTTCAACCCCAGGACAATAATGTAAATGGGGAAATGATGCTTCTAAAGCATGACAATATTCAAATGGTTGGGAGTCAGCATAGATGGTGACTTCTTATCCGTTGACCAGGAATTTTAGGCACTGATGGTACGTGGAGGGACGGCTTGCATAGCATGGAGCCATGGGCGGCCAAGGAGGAGATTATATGCAAGTCCAGATCAAGGACATGATAGGTAATGTACTGAACCATAGGTCCCACTTGGAGAGGAAGACTGATAATTCCTTTTGAATTCCTTTTTGCATTATCATAGGCCTTGATTGTGATGATCTGATTACTTAAATATGCTTGAGTATACCCCACCTATTTTATGAATTTCAGAGTACACAAATTGAGGGCAGAGCCATTATCTACCAAGACCCTTTTTATTTTATGACAAGCAACCACAGCTTCGATATGCAAGGGGAGATTATGATTGACATCGATGTTTGGCATGTCCTTTTGGCTGAAGTGGAGTTGATGAGATAAAGCCAGGTGTCCTACCAAAGCTTGGAATCGTGTAGGATCAATGTCATTAGGTACATGGGTTTCCTGTAGGGCTCTGTTGAGGATTTCTTGATGTACAAGGGAAGACTTAAGTAAATCCAAAATGGAGATATGAGCAGGGGTCTTTCCTAAGTGATCAAGGATGTTGTACTGAGAGCTTACATGAGTTGATTGGGCGAGTGCAGAGGCTGTAGGGATAGTGATGTGGGCTTGTTGTGTAGTAACAAAACACAAAGGGTCTTTGGCTTTGACATGTATCATGGATACATGAGGTTCTACCTACTCAATGTAATGAATAATGTCCTCGTAATTAAGGGGTACATTCTTATAGTTCACATTATTTGTGCTGTTGTCTTGAGGATTACTGTTGGAGGTGCTCGGGCCTTGATTATGGTGTGGAAAGGCATTTTGATATATCTGCAATTGAGCATTGGACGATGAGGCCTGGCTGGTGTCAACCTAGATATCTCCTCAATCAATGAGATCTTGGACATAGTTTTTCAGACCTTGACACTTATTCAAAGAGTTTCCTTTGATTTTATGGAACTCACAATATTCATTTTCCCTAAACCATGCAAGCTTGGGCTTAGATTCGTCAAGTGGCTTGGTGACAGGATACGTGATTGGATAATTGACCTGTAAAAATTTATTGAAGACAACACTTAGGGGTTCCCCTAATTGAGCATACTGGCACTTAGTGTTCCCTTGGCTGTTTTGATTTGATTGTTGAGGAAGACGGGGTGTCCCCTGCAGTACAAATATGGTGTTAGGTATGGAGGGTTGTTGTCTAAGGGATGTGCTAGCCACTTGGATGTGTTTAGTATCAATTACGCCATCATTCACCGCATTCTTGTTCTTGTTCCAAAAATGTGGCTTGTCTCCAAATGACCTTTCTTTATCATGGCTATGTATTTTAATGTGCCCTTTGGCAACAAGGGAACATTCAAGGATAGGTCCCTTTTCCACTATTTCCGTAAAAGTGGTGACACAATGTAACCCAAAGTTATGAGTCATGTCGGGATGAGAGTTCTCCATGAAGAGAGTGACCATGTCCTCTTTTAGAGGGGTTTTCATTTGGCTTGCTAGCGCACGCCACCTTTGGAGGTAGCTAGTAAAGGTTTCCCCTTCACATTGTTTCTCTTTGAGGAGATCTAAGGTGTCAGTGTCTTCCAAATTGAAGGAGAAGTAGGAGACAAACTTTTCTGATAGGTCCACAAAAGATTTTATGGATCCTTTTTCGAGGGTCATAAACCACTCTAGGTCATTGCTTGCTAGGCTTCGTGGGAATAGGCGCAAGAGATAGTTGTCATTATACGTAACCTCTTTACACTGGGAGTAAAACTCCTACAAGTGGGTCTTAGGATCTTTGTTCCCCCTGTATTTGTCAAACTTTGGCATTTCAAAATGTTTAAGGAAGGTGATCAATGAGATGGAGGGATCGAATGGATACGGGCATATGTCTTCAAATTTGAACGATTTTTTTCCAGCCCCAGCTTGAAGATCCTTCAGAGCGGCTTTGATTTCCAACAGATCCGAGTTAACCAGTGGCGGGTTGGGGGGATATTAATGATAGGATGATAAAGGATCTTGCTGAGTGAGCATCAGATTGTTGAAGTACGGATTTTGATAGTTGGATGATAACATGCCTTGTTGGTAAGCCAGAGGATTTTGTTGATATGGGGGCTGTTGTTGTGGGGTATAGTACAAATTTGTTTGATAAAAGTGTGGGGTAAACTGTTGAGGAGTTTGGATGGGATGTTGCGGAGTGGTTTGTTGGTGTTGAAGATATTGTTGTGATTGTTGGGAGGCCACATAAGGTGGTTGTAGATGAAATTGCTACTGATTATGATAGTAGTAGTGTTGAGGGGGTTGTTGTTGTGATGTCAACTGTTGTGTTGTGATTGAACCTGCGAATGTAAAATGGATGCGAGAAAGGGGGATATGGTCTGAGCGATAGGTCGGGATGGATTGCCTTGTGGTTGGTAGGGTGGCTGTTGTGAAGAGACCAAAGTGTTATGCATGGGTTGTTACTGATGAGATGGCTGAGATAGCATAGAAGAATTTTGTAAAGGGGGTTGTTGGGTACCACCTGGAACATTCAGTTGGAATGTGCCTTGTGGAGGTAATTGAGGTGGAAGATTGGATTGATGAAGCTGTTGAGATGTATATGAAGGTGATGGTAGAGTTGCAGCCATAGGAGGTGGAAGCAATGTGGTAAAGGGGGTGCCCCTGGTGTTGACGATAGGCTGATTCGAAAGAGGTGGTGCTATTAGCGTTAATGGCGCAAGTTGTGGAACATTTTGTGGCATACCATAGATGAAAGGACTATTGGGATCAGGCACTTGAGGACCCCCCATAACTGAGATTGGAGCATGTAGGGGATGGTTAACATGATAAAGAACAACATTGCCAAATTCAGGTTGATGCCAACCCTCAACCGGAGGAACATGGGGGATGCACAAACCCTCTGGTGTATTTTGTGAATGTTGGGGTACGTTAGATGTGGAGCTCCTATATTTGGATAAGTCAACACCTGAGGGAGTTTTGACACCCTTCTCAATTAGGTGGGCCAAAATTTCTTCCCCATGCTTTTCAAATAGACGGTCAATCATTTGTACATTGGCGGGATTACTAAAATGTTCCTCAAGCGTGAGTTCAGGTTGATTAGCCATACTCTCTTCACTGTGTGGTGAGTTGTTCTGATTTTTAGTGTTGGAGTGTGATGAAGTACCATTATGAGGATCTTGGGGGATGTTGTTAGGATCTTGAGCAATATTTGTACCATTGGTGGGATTTGTATTGTTATTAAGGTCTTGAGACATGTTCGCTTGGGAATTTTGACCTTGTTGTTGTGCCATTTGTTTCTTAACTTGTGACCTAGTTTGAACGGGCATGCAAATGTGCTATGGGTGGATTATAAAGATGTTTTTGATGAATGATTTGATTGTGATTGGATTTAGATAAGATTTTGTTGGATTGGATTGGATTTTGATTGGATAGATTGGATTGGATTGGATTTTGACTAGATTCAATTAGATTTTGATTGGATTAGATTGGATTTTGATTGGATTGGATTGGCTAGATTGGATTGGATTTGCTAGATTGAATTGGATTGGATTTTGATTTTGATTGGATAGATTGAATTGGATTGGATTATTAAGATTGATAGGATTGTGTTGGTTGAATGGACGTGATTTGATTGATTGGATAATTGGGTCAAATGATTGGGTTTGATAGATTTGGATGATTGAATGGGTATGATTGGATGATGAAATATGTGAGAGACCCTGAGTTTAATTAAAGAAAGTTACCCTTAGTGACCTAGAGCATTGATTGATTAAGTGGATGATCACAGCACCGAATCCACCTCAAGATAGAAATGGATTGATTTTAGTGGAGGATGATAACTTATGACACTAAATTCACCTCAAGATGGAAGTAAATTTATTTGGGTCAAAGTTAATGACTAATAATCAAATTCAAGTGCTAAGGTCAATTTGGGTAACCACTTTGTAACACAAGGTTAAGGCGGTTTGATTATGGGTGGTGTTTATGAGATACGGGTTTGGTGATGTAAATGGTAAAATTTTGATGTTCACTAGGTAATGATATAGGCTTTCAAATGGATTATGGGAAAATTTAAAATGAGCGAATGGATTGAGGACGTTTGCGGAGAATAAATGGGGATTTAGAATGGTTAAACGAAGGTTTGTAATTATAAAGTGGAAGTTTGGGATGATGAAATGGAGGTTTAGAATGATAAAATGGAGGTTTTGGGATGATGAGAAAAAGGTTGGGAATGATTAAATGATGGTTTAGAGGCTAAATGGATCCAAACGGGGCGATTTCAGCTGTTCAGGAGGGAAAATTCACCCTTCTACAGTAAATCAGGGGACACAGTCACCCTTTTGCAGTAAAACAGGGGCGCAATCGCCCTTCTGCAAAAAATCAGGGGCGCAGTCACCCTTCTGTGGTAAAACAGGGGTGCAGTCACCCTTCTACGGTAAATTAGAGACTTGGTTTGATGAAAATGACTATGGAAAGGACTTTAAAATGATAATAATAAGGCCAATTTTTCAAAAAGTTTATTGGTTTCTCACAAGAAAACACTTTCAAGAAAATACAATCCTATGATTAGTGTTAAGGGTATGGCCAATGTGGTCTTAATCTAGGATGCACAAGGTGTCTAGGGAGTCCTCGATATACTCTCGATACATGAGGCACAACCGTGAACACCAGACCATCACAAGCATGAGTCAGGAACCCCAGCGAGATATTGAAGGGCTCGGACCAACTCTTCACATCTATCTAGGTATCACCCTAGCTTCGACGCTCTGCCAATTACGACGCGACTGGATTGGGGTACAACTTTCGCTCTCCCCCCTTTGTATACCCTGCCGGTACTCATGGTTGGAATCATCCCTTGGGGTGATGAAATCCCCAAGCAGGTCCCACTATAAAGAAAGCACTAACCATCTCCAACTACTCCCCAGGCTCACACAAAGTGCAAGGGGAAAGTGAAAACAAACTAATGCCCCCTTTGGGCAACACAAAAGGATAAACACAACAAGCAATGAATATTACTTCCCCTAATTAAACCATATTCTCATATTAACGAAAAAAGCAAGGATAGCTTTAAAAATCTGAGCAAATGGATAGCCCCTCAAGCAAATGTTAATTGTTTCATCCCGCTTTCTTCATCAATTTCATAAGAATATGCTGCAAAAAGTTACCAAAAACACTAATATCCTTGCAAGAAATAGTGTTAGGGGGTTAGTACCTGAAACAACAAAAACTAAATCTAAAATGACAATTTTACCTTCCAAAATGTGTTGCTTTGCTGTGACAAGAGGGCGCAGTTTCCCTTCTGTAGTAAATCAGGGGGCACAGTTGCCCTTCTGTAGTGAATCAGGGGGCGCAGTTTCCCTTCTACGGTAAATCAGGGGCATAGTCGCCCTTCTGCGGTAAATTAGGGGGTGCAGTCACCCTTTTGTAGAAAATCAGGGGTGCAATCACCCTTCTGCAGTAAATTGTTAGCACAAAAAGTTTAACTAAGGGGGCATAGTCGCCCTTCTGTAGAAAAGTGTTAGCACATAAATTTTAGCCAAGGGGGTGTAGTCACCCTTTCTGCAAAAAAAGTGTTAGCACAAAAATTTTAGTCAAGGGGGCGTAGTCGCCCTTCTGCAGTAAATCAGGGGCGCAGTCACCCTTCTATAGTAAATCAGGGGGCACAGTCGCCCTTCTATAGAAAATCAAGGGTGTAGTCACCCTTCTGCAGTAAATCAGAGGCGCAGTCGCCCTTCTGCAGTAACCAAGAGGGCGTAGTCACCCTTCTGCAACGTATTCCTGTAAAAAAATTAACAACAAATGTGAAATTGAGGAACCCACTTGTGGGTCCCATCGGGCGTGCCAAAAATGTGATATCAAAATGTCTAACCTATTCCAAGCAACTAAAATGCCATGGAAAAACATAAAAAACACCTCAAGATTAGCCTAAGAAATTTGTAAATGCAAAGAGGAAAGTGTAAAATGATGCTAAATAGATATACCTCCCTTTTGCAGCTGAAACTCCTTGGTTGGCCCTTGATTTTGATTTGGTTTGTATGCTCCTTGATGGCTCTTGAAAATGACTAAATGCAAGACTTAACTATATGCTTGAATGTAGATGCAAATGGATGAAATTGATGGCTAGATGAGTGCACAAAATGACATCATTTAGTTGCAAATGACTAAGTGTGTTGAAAATGCATTAGAGGATGGGGTATTTATAGAGACACTTGAATTCTCTAGAGAATTCAATGGTTGGGATTTATCCAACAAGGCCACGATGAAGGGCTAAGGTGAGTTGAGGACTCACAAGCCCTCACATTTTGACATGTGAAATGTGAGATGGCTAAGGGTGAGATGATGTGTAGGTGATGTGGAAGGGAGGTACATGATGTGGAGGAAGGAAAAGTACCTTCCAAGTACCTTGGGGAGTGAGAAGATTTCCTCAAAAAGGAACTTTTTGTCCCCAAGTGGGAGTGAAAATGATATTTGAAGAATTTTAGAATTTCTCAAAAATCTCCATGGGAAAAGAGAAAGTGGTTAGAGAAATAATAAGAGAATCTAATGGATAAGAGAGGGTCTCCAAAAAGGTGGGAATTGGTCACATGTGCATGAGGTGACAAGTAAAATATTCTAGAAGCCTTGGAAAGATAAAATGTGAATTAAAAATTCACATGGGGAGGAGAGAGACCTAAGATGAATAAAAGTGAATTAAAAATTCAAATAGGAAAGAGGGTCAATGCCCAGAAAGGAAAATGGAAAGATTGACTAAAAAGTGGTGCTAAAAGTGGCTAATGACTTTGATTAAAGTTATGCAAATACTTGATTATGATAATTAATGATAGATTAGAGAGAAGTGGAAAATATAGGAGGATGTGACATTAATCCTTGATTAAGAGGATGCACACCCTAATTATGAATTAATTAAATTAATTCAAATTAGAGATGGATTATGGAGGATGTGACAAGGAGAGAGAAAAGAAGAATTTTAAATTGATTTTAATTCAAAAGATTAGAATGACTAAATTAAATAAATTGGTGTATTTATTTAATTTAGAGAGGAGAAAGGTACCAGATAAAGTGTTTAATTATTAAATTAAATAATTTAAGAGTCTTATGTGGGAAGTGTAATATTAATTAAATAAATTAATATTGACAGAATTGATGAATAAAGAGGTAAATTTGATCATATGGGAGTGATCAAATTTGGGTGTCTACAGTACCAAATCTTTCTCTTAAGAGTCCTAAGTGCCAAAAAGTGGAAAAAATTGATGAGTTATTTCTTGAAAGCCATGGTGCTTAGAAAATTTCATCTAAAGGTACAAGGTCATGTAAGGTCCCTCTATTGTAACTTCTCTCATTTTTTCATATCTTCAACCCATTTGGCTATGGTGTCAAGTTTTTGCACATCGAAAAAAGTGTCAAATGCATTGAAGAGAAAGTTGCAACATGGAATAATTTTTGTTCTATTTGTTGTGTGGCAAAATTGATAGTTCCAAAATGCTTAAGTGGGTGGGTTTATGTTAGGAAAAGTTATGTTTCATACCCCAACATGTTGGATTGTTCCAAGCTACATTGTATCAAGACTTTCTCTTAAGCCAAAAACTAAGAAAATTTGCAAGATATTTATCAAAAAATGTGGCACTTAGAAACATTTTGTTTGAAGTTATAGGGTCATATAGGGTCCCTCTACAATTACCTCTCTCAATTTTTCATATCTCCAATCCATTTGGCCATGCTAACAAGTTTTCACATGTTGAAAAAACTTCAAATGCATTGAAGAGAAAGTTAGAATGTGGCATAATTTTCATTCTATTCACCATGAGGACAAATCTAAAATTCCAACATGTCTAGGTGGGTAGGTTTATGCTAGGAAAGGTCCTATTTTTCACCCTAGCATGCCGAATCATTCTAGGCTACATTGTATTGGTGTTTTCTCTTAAGACCCCTAAGTGCCAAAAGTGACAAACTTTGATGAGATATTTCTTAGAAACTATGGAGCTTAGAAATATTTCATCTAAATTTATAGGGTTGTGTAGGGTCCCTCTACAATAACCTCTTTTTTATTTTCATATCTCCAATCTATTTGGTTGTGGTGAAAAGTTTTCACATGTTGGAAAAAGTGTCAAATACATTGAAGAGAAAGTTGCAAGGTGGCATAATTTTTGTTCTATTTGTTGTGTGGCCAAACCGACAGTTCCAACATGACTGGGTGAACTGTTTTATAATAGAAAAGGCCATGTTTTGTACCCCAATATGTCATATCATTTCAAGCTACATTATACTGTTGCTTTGTCTTAAGAGCCCTAAATGCCAAAATGTGGAAAAATTTGATGAGATGTTTCTTGAAAACCGTTTCATTTAGAAACATTCCATCTAAAGGTACAAGTTTGTGTAGAGTCCCTCTACAATAACCTCTCTCATTTTTCATATCTCCAAGTCATTTGGCCATGGTGAAAGTTTTTGTATTGCTCCAAAAATCGTCAAATGGATGCAATGTGAAGTTGCAAGGTAGCCTAATTTTTTTTCTATTCTTCATGGGGACAAACATTCAGTACCAAAAAATCTAGAGGTGGGGATGTGTATGCTAGGCATGGTCTTATTTTGTACCCCAAATCTCCCATACATTTCGGGCTACACTATGCCAACACTTTCTCTTAAGATCCCTAAGTGCAAAAAATTATCAAAATTTGATGCATTGTATCTTAGAGTTAGTGGAACATACAAAAAATTTGTCTAAAAGTATAGGTGCATGTGAGGCCCCCTACAACAACCTCTCTCTAATTTGGTATACTCAAAACCATTTTACTATGGTGGAAGTCTCTCTACTATCCCAAAAATTGTCAGATGCATGTAATGTCAAGTTACAAGGCAACCTAATTTTTATTATGTGTGTCATGGGGTTGAAACATCAACCCCAAAAAATTTGGGTGGGAATGTCTATGCTAAGAATGGTCCTATTTTACACCCCAACTCTCCTGAACGTTTTGAGCTATGTTGTGTCAGTGCTTTCTCTAGGGGTGGAGATAACACAAGGGCAGGGAAAGGGTACATGAGATGTCTATGTGGTTCTTACATATAATAGTTACAATCAGAACATGGACATGACTAGCTAGTCCAAGCCTACACCATTGTATTTCATGATCTCTATGCAAGTTTTATGATTATTTGAGTTAGAGGAACATCAAGTCCTTGAGTACCATAGCAACCTATGAACATACAATTAGTCTAAGATGGATCTAGTTAAAGTCAAGAAGATATGAGAAGCCTATCACTATGTGAGAACCATTAAGGAAGAGTTCAAGTAGAAGAGAAAGTGGGAAAAAATCACCACACCAAAGAAGACATTTCTTTTGAAAAAGAGAAAATTGTCCTGCCAAGTAAATGGTACAACAAACAAAAAAGTAGAAGTGATCCAATGTTGATTTTAATGCTTGAATTCTAGAAATAAAACCAAAAAATTCATAATGGTCAAGAGTGCACCATTGTAAATAAAAAATGATTGATTTCAATTTGGGATAGGGATATAGAATCCACCCTACCAATTGAAATATCAAAAACTTATCTTACGTAGCACAACGTAGAGGGTTATGATATCAAGCCCTCAAAAGGAATCATTAAAAAAAATCCTAGCATTCTAGTCAAAGCCACACAAAAAACCATTCCAAAATTTTAACCAAGGTGATTATTCCATGAACATAGATGTGGGTGCAAGGGTAGACACTTGAATTTTTTTATCAATGGTAGTAGCATGAAGAACCTCATTTATTTAGCAACCACTAACTGACAAAAAATGCCAACCATGCTTCATCTATAGTAGTACAAATTGACATGGTTTAGCTCCTATAATACCCAAGGTATATGTGTTACTCTCCATTTTTGCTTTGCATATGCTCTTTTTTCCTTTTTAGAAAGAGTGATTTTGTGATGCAGTGCTAGCGAAAATTTGTAATGTACTCCTTGGACATCAATACATGCATAGTCACAAGTGTATATATAGTGTCGATCCTCATAGTATAGTTTTGTTAGTGGGTAATAAGAGACCCTATATTCATAAAATTATTTCATGCTCAATTCATTTTTCAACTAGATGAAGAAGATAATGTCATACAACTATACATAATTGGATTTCCTTAATTCACTATCACTTGAAAAAAAAATTGTAAAGGAAAAGATAGATTATATTTTGGAATCCATCTTTAAATAAAATTATTCTATGCCTAAGTAGAGTATACTTAAGTGATCTATCTCCAAAAACAAGCTGAATGGTTCACTAAGTAACAACTATAGATCCAGGTTTTGCACCTACTTTATAGATAATACAAGAGACTATTTCTTTACAAGGAGAGGGAGTTGATTTTTATAGTAATTCCAAGACCATTCTCATAGCTTGTGATTGTTGTGGTAAAATTATGGTCTATTATACACCAAAGAAAATACCAAATGCTCACAATTGTGCTAAGATCACCATTCTATCTCCAAAAAATGTTAAATACCCTAGTATTGGTGTAAATTACTATATACAAGATAGGACTTGGCAATAAATATACTTTTTACAACCTTTTACAGTTTCTAACATGGCTTTAGCAAAGTCAAACATGCCTCTGATGCAAACTACAAAGATGAATTTGCATCACACATCATTGCATTGTTTCAAGTGTTATAATTCAAACATCACACAATGAATCATCATGATAACCCAAGTGACAACCATGAAATGATACACTTGAAAATAGTTCAACTATTATAATGACCTTTATCCTTCATGGCATGCAATTTATAAATACATGTAACATTAACAAATAAAATAAAATAAAGAACAATATATAAATAGATGACATTATTAAATAATATCCATACATGTTCCTCAAGAGTATGTCGTGTAAGGTTGAGAAAATAAATAAAACATATTTACTATTTTTAATTCTATAGCAATCTCAAACTTTGTAATGGTCAGTATCATTAAACTTTCACACATAAATTTATCTAGATCCTCATCCTGATAATAGTGGTAAAAATGATTTGTATTATCCAAAAATCCATAAGGCCATACAATGTTTATGTCAATAAAAATATAAATATATCCAATAAAGTCATACAGGATTACAAAAAAATTGTATGGACATAAAATGTCACATATCCATAATACAAAACATATGTTCTAAAATGCCATGTAGGCATACAACAAATGATCCTAATAAATAGCCATTTCCATCTAGGGGAAGGAAATAAATCATGAGTTGCCTTTCATTGTTGGCTAGATGGAGATGCATGTGATGTTGGTGTCTTTTGAGTGTGCTCACTTGTCCTCCTCTCTAGACTTCTCTGGAAGTCCAACTAATATAATAAAAAGTATAGATGTTAATATATAGAAATTGAATTGTGAAATGACATATAATAGAATAATCACTTACAGCATACAAATAATCAACATTTCTCATCCACAATAGGGTCACATTCATGATCTAGAGTGACAAGCCCCTCTAGTAAGCATCAAGATAGCAATTAAACTACATACAAGTATCATTAAAATTTTCAATAATAGATCAATAAAAGAATAAAGATAATGTGAAATTTACTAATTTGTCGCATACCTCTATCAAAGGATCAAACCTTGCTAGCAATTAAACAAATAGGGGTTTGGGGGAATAGTGCAAGTATTGTCAATATTCCAACCTTGAATTTTTATCATAATCATTCTACTAATTTTGTTATTCTTACATTTCAGAATAAAATATAATAAACATAATTTAATAAACTTGCTAAAATTTTCCTAGGTATCAATACTAAATGTTTCATTCAACAAGGCATCTGCCATAGCCATTTTTTGTGCAATTGATGTATCCCACATAGCTACATCTTGAGTACTCTCATGATCATATGTGCAAACAACACCACAAGAGTGAAAAAAGTGGACTAGAACTCTGTGCCTAGAAGAATCACCCACAATAGGCTCTACTAGAGGCCTCACTTAGTGGACAAGGCTCTGAGTGAATGAGCTAATGGAGTCTAATGTGTCCATCTTAACATTGTCCTTCATAATGGAGGAATAGTCACATTCTACGGTATGGTTTTAGCCAAGGGTCTCAATGCTAGATGTGGATTACTCGTGTCCCCACTCTATCATGTGTGGAGCCCACACCTCTACCCTAGAAATCTAGATAGTCAAAATAATTTAGAATCTTATTGAGGAAAAATTCACAAGATAGTTTCCTCAAAAGATACTATTGCACCTTGTAGTTATTGCATGGAGGATGGTCAAAAACCATCCACAACCTATCCCAAAAATGATTCTTCATCCCTTCATGGTAGCACCAATGGATGGGGAACCTCCTACAAGCAGTTGATAATGGTTGGTTGGTTCATGGTTCCGTGAAGAGGGCACACCAGTCATATTTGCTAATTTTCTCTATCTTCAATTGCTCATACGAAAGTTTATTTGCATAAAATTCTTTTTCTTCATCCCTCTTATTAGAATAAAAGTTAAATTGTGCACTCATTGATCCTACATAAGATACAATAGACTTGTAGGGATTCAACAAGACCTATTCTATGAGGGTTTTTTACAACAATACATATATATATTTGATGAATAGGTAGCTATCTATATTAATTCAAATATAAAGATACATATTCAAAAAAAAAGGGTGGGTGGTAAAAAGGCACACCCCGAGAGTCAAATGGGTAGCACCTAGAAAAAGAAACAGATCACATGGGCTAAGCCCAAAAGTCCAAAATTAAAAAGTAAATAAAAAGGCCATTAAGTGGCCAGAGTAGTGCCAGTAGAGCCAGGAGGGTCTTTGTCATCCAATCTTTTCCCCCATACATCAGTGGGGTCTAGAGTGACATCAAGAGGAGGACCCCAACCATCATCAACATCTTTTTTCTCTTTATCTTCTTCCTCACATTGGGGTGAGATTGTAAGTGTCAGACGCAGAAACGTTTTACCAGTGGCTGGCCAACCAGAGCTAGAAGTAGTTTAAAAAAAATAAGGGAGGAGTTTTACATTGTTCTTATTGATGAGGGTCTTCATGGGGAGGTGATTGAGAATTTTCAATAATTGGAGGTGGAAATTCATTTTCTAGAATTTAAAAAAAAATGATTAAAAAACCTAATTCAATCTATAATTAATTAAAATTTGAAACTAAAAAACTAGAAATACTTACCTCTTTCACCTTCATAGAGTCTTGTTGAGATCTCGATGAATATTCACAATATCCAAGTGAAAAATTACTTTCTATTTGGAGAGAATGGGTTGGGACTTGGGGAAAATACATAGGAAAGTCACGAATGAACAACAAAATGAAGAAATGAGGGTTTCTTTTTTATTGCAACTTTTGCATTTAGCGAGCGCCAAATTTGGCACTTGCCAAATTGGCTTGGTATGACCAAGCATTAGGATCAGTCATTTGAGCTATTTGGCGAGTGCCAAATTTGGCGCTTGCCAAATATGCAAGTTTGGTAAAAAAATTTAAAGGGGCATCTAAAGTGACTCACAACTTTGGTCACTCACTTGTAGGGGATCTTTCAAACCACAAAAGAAAATTATCACAATTTCAGGAGGCTCATCATCTCCTTCTTGCTGCAACTTTTGATCCACATTCCTTTCAAGAAGTTTTTGGTGTCCCTGAGTGGGATGTAGTGATGTAGGAAGAGTTTAGTTCCTTGGAGAGGAACCACACTTAGGATCTTGTCCCACTTCCTAAGGGAAGGAAACTTGCTTGATGCAAGTGGTTCTATTGAACAAAATTTGTAGCAAATGGTTCGATTGACAAGCATAAGAATCACTTGGTTGACAAAGGAATCCCAAGTTCTAGGGATTGACCACTCTGAGACTTTTGTACCAGTCACCAAAATGAATTCCATCTAACTTTTCCTTGTTATTGCTGCAACACATAGATGGGACGTTCATCAGATGGATGTGAAGAGTGTTTTTTTATGGTAATCTTCAAGAGGATATATACATGGAGCATCCATAGGGGTTCCTTCAAGATCCTTCACTTGTGTGTCATCTTTGAAAGTCTCTCTATGGCCTCAAACATGACCCCTGGGCTCAAGGTATGCCAAGATGAACTTTATTTTGAAAGTGGGGTTCACTCAATTCCATTTTTATCCCAATATCTATATTTTGCAGCATGATGGTCATACTCACACCTTCCTAGTTCTCTACATCGATGACTTGTTGACTAAAGTAAGTCACTCATTCACCATTAAAATAGTGAAAACTACCCTTCATTGTTAGTTTTTGATTTCTAACCTTGTCTTGTTGCACTAATTCTTGGGAATTGAGATCACTCAGTCTTGCTTAGGTATTTTTCTTGCATATTCTTAGTATGCACTTGATATTATCCTAAGGTTTTGCATGGCTTACTATAAGCCTATGTCGACTCCATTTCTGTTAGGGGTCAAACTTGAGGTTGTGTTCTTCACCCTTGGTTGATGGAACTTTGTATTGACAACTTGTTGGTAGCATTGTCTATCTAACTCATATAAGACCCAACATTTCATATGCGTTAGGAATGGTCTCTCAATTCATGCAAAATCCACATGATTTGCATTATAAATCAACTAAGTGGATTCTTCACTATAGAAAGGGTAATGATAGTTATGGGATTCACTATGCATCATGCATGGATTTTGACTTGGTGGGACATATAGATTCATATTGGGTGGGTTATTCTCAGGATCACAAGTCTAATTCAATATTTTTCTTCTCCCTTGGTTCTAGTTTAGTTTGTTGGTCAAGCAAGAAGAAGTTTTTCATTACTCTTTCATCTATGTAGGTTGAGTATCGAGGAGTATTTAATGCTACTACTGAGGCCATCTGGATTCAAAACATTCTCACTAAGTTTAGAATTCCCTTCTAGAAGCCCACAATCATCTTTTGTGAAAACTAGAGTGTGATTCAGACTTCTCACAATTCAGCCCATCATCAGTGGACCAACCACTTTGAGATCCACATACACTACATTTAAGAGTTGATTCATGAACAAATCATTGATCTTAGGTACTATTAGCTATTGGATTATACTAAAAACATTTGTTGGAATCAAGGAACACTGAGAAGGGGGGTGAATTAGTGTTTTGCAAAATTTAACTTTATTAACTTGATCTTTAAACCACTTATAGCATTGAACCAAAAGAATGATGCAAGAACACAAAGCAATCAAGCACAACACCATAACACTAGGATTTTTATGTGGAAACCTTGTTAGGGGAAAAACCACAATGGAGGTCAATCCACAATATGAGTATACTCAAAATAAGTGTTTACAAATGGGGAATGCACATGCATTTAGGCACACTACCTAGAGCTCACTACTCAAATACAAAAAGGATTACTACCCAAGAGAAGACTCACTATCTTATAGTCATATTCAAATGAAAATTGGAGTGGATGAACTATGAGATAGCATCTGTTAATGCTTGAGTATAGTTCTGGTTAATCACATTAATTACATTCTTCACACTCTATCTGATTCTGCTCTTGAGACTCTGTTTGCTTTAATCCAAATCACAAATATTTGTTCTACACAAGTGAAACTACACACAATCGATCTATATTCCTTCTGAATTTCTCTTCACATCACATCACACCTTGAAATTATATGAATAATCGACTATATATATCCACGACTAGATATTACATCAACTGCATGTCGGCTTTAACAAAATATAAAACATGTACAAATTGTCGACTCAATCCATAAAAAATTATAAATATGAACCAACCAATGTCGAAAAAAATATTGTGAGGACCAAAAAAAACATGTCTCAAACATGAAACACCTTAAACAATTATGCCTCAAATATCCGCAACACGCTACATTCATCAAGTAGGCCTTTCAACACTGTTGAACTCAAAATCAATAAACTGGATCTTCTAACTTGCACACCAATCAATACGAGACCCAATGAATCAAAGATAAGATAGTTCATATATCAAAAAATATTCCTTGAGATCCACATTTCAAAATGATAACATGAAATTACATACGAATAAATGTACAAAACTCTGTTGTATGCCCTATTTTAGCTTTGGCAGTTAACACATATCTTCAATTAGACTTCCGATATAAGCAATTACTGAAGTGCGGATAGGATTATTGACTAGGGTTTCCATCAATGAAAACAATAGATGACTTGTGTAGTGACTCTTTCCAACAACATCTTCACCAAACCCTTCACTAATAGCAAGTTCCTTCATTAATGAGCTTTTCTTGGGGTACAGTTATTGTCCTCTTTGGAGGGGGCTACTTAGTCCTCTTCTTCTCTCTCTATTCTAGGGGGTGTTCTCTCTCTATTTGTGGGGGGATTCTTCTTATTTGGAGGTAATTTGATATGTACATGGGTATCTAACATGGCGTCATTTGTTAGGACCCATCATATTTTACATCCTCCTAAGCTACATGCTTAAGGGGGTGTTAGTGCAAGTTTTTATTTTCTCTAGTGGGATAAGTTATTTTCCCTTGGTCCTAGGTTTTTCCTACACTTATATTAAGATTTTTTAGGATAATAAAGTGTTATTATTTAATATCTAGGATATGAGTAATGTGGTGTCCCTTCCTTAAAGGGTGGAACACTTTCAACTTTTGATGGCATCCTCAACTTTTTGTGGCTGATTTCTATTGGTTCAATTTTCCACCTCCATCCTTTTCTTAGTTATATACATAAAATCATTATCTATCTTGTATTTGCATATTATTGTATATTCTTTCATCTTGGAAAATATTAATGCAATTCTATCATATCGACATTGCATAATCTCTTGGAGTTCTAGTTTGCATTATTTATGTATTTCTAGTTTATGTAACTTTGATTTTCTCTTAAAAAAGTTCTTTGGGTTATTCAGTTTGTTTCATATTTATAATAATACTAGGGTTATACTTGATCCAAAAGGCTTAAAAAATGTCACTACCTTTTGGATTTAGTAGGCACCTCACAACTCAAATCTTGTAAATATGGGTTCACATGTCCAATTTGGATAAATCAAAAGGCTAAACTAACTTTCTTAGACACTTTAAACTCAATGGTAATTGCACAAATATGCTCCAAAATGAACATGTAATATGAATTAATAAAGAGGAACCCCCCAAAATATTGTATTTCCATCACTTTTTCCTTATTATCGAGGTCATCATTTGATGTAAAATAATATCAAATTCAAAATTTAAGATTCACCAATATTTACAACTAATATCTTTTAATAAAGACTAAGAAGAAGAAACCCCACAAAATTCAATACCATGTAAGAGCTTGTCTAGAATGCTCCATACCATGAAAGAGTTGGTACAATATACAACCATAAAAGATCTAAGAGCTTCAATGAAAGAATAAGAGAAATCAAATATGAGAGAATAATGCTATTCTATCAAAGGATATAAGTATATAGTAATGAATAAATTGGGATTATTGGAATGAATGAGAGTACAAGGGGAAACCCTAATTTATATAGAAAAAGGTGAGACATAGGATCACATAAGATTATGAAAGGTTCCTTAATTCTATGACTTGACATATAAAGTGATAAGTATCCTATTATACCCTAAATAAGCTTAAGTAACTAGTGTTAATAGGACCTAGGTGATGAACCAGTTAGGTAAAATATTTAATTCTCGATTTGTCTTACTCTCTCTCATCTTTCTCCTTCTTATCTATTTCTCTTATGTCTCTCTTCTATTTATTTATATTCTATGTTTCCTCGCATTCTTTATTTTTATCTCCTACCTCTCTTTATATCTCTTTTTCTCCCTCTATCTCTCTATTTATCTTTATATCTTTCTTTTTCTCTCTCTCTACCTCTCTCTGCACCTCTCTCTATCCCTCTCTCTCTCTCTCCCCTCTTCTCTCTTCCTCTTTATCTCTTCACCTTCATCTCTCTCTTGCTACATCTCCCCATTTCTCTCTTGTCTCTCCCTCTTTATCTCTCTCTATTTTCCATATATCTCTATATATGCTTCCTCTCTCTCTCTCTCTCTCTCTCTCTCTCTCTCTCTCTCTCTCTCTCTCTTCCTATATGTATTTCTCTATATATATCTTTAACTTATTCTCTATTTTATATAGAATTTTCAAAAATATTTAACCAAATATAAAAAAATATAAATTTCAAATTCTCTCCTAGATGTATATACAAGAAGAATAGAAAGCATGTGATATCCACTACATCTATATTCCTATGGTTTATATTTAGTTAGGTGCTATATTATATATTTTTTAATTAAGTTAAAACTTGAAAACCTTGCATTCTCTAAGTGAAATAAAACTTTTCCTATGTTTGAAGTTTATTTATTACACAAACATTATAATTATAATTAAAATGCATGTACAATTATTTACAAGGATGGAATAGGGTATGAAAGGAGCCTACATAGGTTTTAGAATGGAACTTATAGTGTTTGTAATGACACCTAGTGGAAATGTGACTCTAGTGTGAAATATAAGCCAACATATGCAAACATATATCCAATAAAGTATATAGTTTGGTAGCTCAAAGCTCAAATGAAGATGTAACATATATGTGTGGAGGTTATAATAAATGTCTAATTAATTAAATATAAGTATGTAAACAAATATTTTGGCTTCCAAGGGATTTCTTGCACTTCTAGGGTTTTTCACCTAAAAGGAGAAAGATGGGCCAAAATACAATGTAAAAAATCAAAATTAATGTAAGGATGGGTGCAATATGCCTAAATCCTATGTCTAAATGCATTAAACTGAAAAGGAAAGATGAGTATTATTGCAAAACCTAAGATGTGCAAGTTGTTTGAAACATAGTGATGTATGCAAAAACACCTAATAAATGCAAGTAAATAATAACATAATTAAACAAGACTGGAGAGGTGCACCTAGAATCTGAAGTGTGATGTGAAGAGGCTCTGGAATCCTACAAAGTTGACTGGAAATGTTGACTGGGACACTTATGCCAAGCTGGGCGACTTAGTCCAGTTTCAGGGAAAATCTACCAAAATAGGAATCTGCCAAATAGGTAATCAGAAATGTAAAAATCACTTTTTCAGGCTTGGCAGTGGGACTAATTCACCAAATTGTCCACTTGTGAATCTCATAAAATCTAGGATAGGATTCTGTAGCTTTCGATCTGCACTTCCCTTCCTGATAGGTGTCTGGTTCTGATTCTGTAGAAAATAGGCTGAAAGGGGTCTCCAAGCTTCAATTAGGGATTTGCTGACTTTGATGAATTTGATGGATTTTGACCATTTTTTGACACCAAAATCTTTGACAAATCTGCATACACGACCTGCAAACACACATGCAAAGAGGGGGAAAAGGGTTAAGGGTTAGAGAATAGGGGTTTTCCTTGGTCAAACCTCGATTTGGTAATCAATCCCTAGATAATGAAATGAAATAGAAAGAGAATGATGAATAAACATGTAATGTCAAAAACTCACCAAACCCTTGATGTTGAAATCTGAAGATATGTAATGAAGTGCTCCAATGGATGCTTGAAAGTGCTTGATAATTGCTTGAATAAATAAATTAGGTGCTTGAAAATGAATGGGGAGGTAGGAGATGAAAAATGACAAGAAAACCCTTTATTTATACTTGATTTTCTAATATTTCCTAAAAATAACACATCACAGGCCGACCTCAAGGGTAAGAGAATAAAATCCTACCAAAAAATTAAAATAATTTTTATTTTTGTGCCCAGCAGGACTAAGTCACCCCAGATGGTGACTTGGTCCCACAGGGAAATTTTACTGGGTGTCATGGATTGAAGTGTATTAAATGTTGTTTAACAAGACTATTATTAAAAATACACTTAATTATGGCTAGAAAGTGCATTAAGGGCTCATTTAAACATAAGAAAGGGTTGAACTAGTGATGACAAGTCTAGAAAAGCATGAGAGTTTGTTACAACTCTTTACAACACTTTGAAATAAGACTTGGTAAGTGATAAAAGGGGTTATTTAAGTGAATTATAATGAAAGGGTCCTAGAAAAGTGTGAAAGTGGGTTACCACACTTCACAACACTTTTACAAGACATCCTAGAAGTCTTAATGATTCACAAGGGTCCAAGACCTAATGTGAATGTGTTGACCACAAATGTTACAAAATTAAATCTAGCCAAAATCAAGCCAAAATCCACTAAGAGGGCCTAAACATGAGAAAAATTAGAAGGGTTACTTTTTCCGTGTCCACAAAGTATAATTAATATTTTGATGCCAAATGAATATTAAAATTTGACAATTGAAGCTTCCATTACATGAAAAATAGATGTACTAGTGATGAAGGACTTGTGCATGAGTAAAGATCCCAAGCCAACAATGAATGGTGTAGCCTAGAATATTATGCTATGTTGAAAAATGTGTATATAGACGTTTGGTAGCCCTATAGGGAGTAATAACCTATGTCACAACATAAATAAGTTTTAAATTATGTAATATAATATACAAGAAAACTTAGTATTTGAAAGCAACATTTCACTTTTTATTGGGTTTCTGTCTTCCTAGGGTTTGTTCTCTTCAAGAATAGCTTTTGTTGCCCACAATAGTGCGTTACAATTTTTCACATGAATAAAAATTAAAAATTCCCATCAAAAAAATTAAAATGGCTTACCCCTTCCAATGAAGGGGGTTCAAATGAACCCCCCTTCTAATGAACCCCCACTTACACCATATAGGGGGGTTAGAATGAACCCCCCTTCTAATGAACCGCCCTTTTTTAAATTTTCTCCTTTAATTGCAAAATTAATGCATTTTTTGAATTTTGAAGCTCTATTTGGAGGTGAAAATTGAGTCAAATAGATAAACCAAGTTGGAGAATCGTAGTCCTTGAATTGAGCTTCCCAAAAACTATAAATTTGATATATTTTTCTTTTATTTTTTATTTTATTTTTTAGTTTTACTGAATGTAGGTTTTTCATCAAACTTGATGTTCGATAAAACCCATTGTGGAAAAAAAATAAATTAGTGAACTTTAAAAAAAAAAAAATGTATGCTCTAGGTATTTATGTCCTCATTAAAACAAAAAAAATAAAAAATTCAATACATACAAAAAAAGTTATGTGATTGAAAGTGCACCTATGTCTAAATTGTAATTGATTTGAATTCAAACTTAATTAAAATAAAAATATTCAACAAAACATTATGAAACAAAAAGGAACCACTAGATATTAGTGCTACCAACCTAAATTCGAAAGAACTGAAATTTTATCCTTTGTAGAAAAAAAGTTACGCGATTGAAAGTACACAACACTTATTAAAAATGTTGTTTACTATTAAAAACTAGTTATCAAAGGAGATGCAAAAAATCTAATAATTTAATTTTAATTTTTTTTTTAAATACATTGAAAATCTACATACAAAATCTCACAAATCACTAGTTTGGATCATCTTCAAATTCCTAACATTTTGCCTACTATAGGTGTCAGAAGGTGAAGATTTTGTTGAAAATGTTGCTTTCAATGTCAAGTTTGGCCAAAAAGTGTAACCCACTATTGTGCTTGAACTGCTCTTTCCTCGAGTTTCTTTCTGAAGTCTTCTATTGAGGTGCAATTTTCTCCTTTTAAGGTGGAGTTTTTTTTGGGAAAGGCTAGGGTTTTTCTTCTACTTTAATTTTGTGGTGGTGCCTTCGAAGTTTCGGCTCAAACCTCCTTGATTTTTTTTTGTTGGTTTTGGGTCATTCTAAAACTTGTATCCTGTCCCTCACTTTGGTCACAAGTTGTGTTGGTCTCATTCTTCTCCTTGCTATTTGGGAGACTTGTCTTGTTCACTATTTTTCATTGTCTCACCACTAGTGAGATTTGTTTTATCATTTGCCTTTATGGCTGATTTGTAACGGGTATGGGCCCTTCCTGCCTTTACCATTGTAGACATGTAAAATATACTGATTGATCTCGTACACCTGATCCTGATTTACTAACACCATTTCACCCTGAATCATCTCCTTTACTAATCATTTAATTAAATAATCTTTATTTAATTAAATTCATCATATTTCATCTCTTAATTAAATAAATCAATTTTATCTGATTAAGTCATTATCTCCTATTAATTAAATAAATCATTTTGTTTAATTAATCCTATAGTCCCTCTTTTAATTAAATAATTCATTTTATTTAATTAAGCTCTAAAGTCACCTCCTTTAAATTAAATAAATTAATCTTTATTTGATTTAAGTCTAACACCATCCTCTTTAATTAAATAAACCAAACATTATTTAATTAAGTCTAAATTCATTATTTCCTCTCATTTTGATTTATTTAAATCCTAAAATCTAAGTCAAAGTGTCGAATTAGCTAATTTCCAGTAAAGTTAATCAAATCTTGATTATTCCTAACACTAATCCCTCAAATCCTCTATATTTTGCAACTTACACATGAAAATCCATTTAATTGATTTATTAAATCTCCATCTTCATTCGAAAAGGCATCAAAGATGGAATATTCCTCAAATTTGAAAATATCCCCCAAAAAGACTTGTCCATCCAACAAGGCATTAAAGGCCTCTTACATGTCCTTTTCTTGAGCCAAGTGGCATTTATTTCATATTTCATCTCCCTCCAACATGTCACTTCTCCAATTTTGAATTTCCACCTAATTGCATTAATGTGCACATTCATCAAAATGTTCTCCACCTTTGTCCACTCATATGTTGACAAGTGGCATTGTGCTATTGGTTGGTGTTTGATCCCACATTCATCCATTTTTCCTATTCTTCCATCATTCTCTTCTATGAATAGAAGGCTCTCATATTGATTTTGGATCCACAACTTCATGTAACATTATTATCTTCATGTTTTGAGAAAAGTTCATCCACTTTCATCCATTTTCATAGTTTTCATCATTTCATAGCTAGGTTATGGCAAAATTTCATCAAGGAGCATCAATCTTCATCCATTGATCATCTTCAAGCATGCAAGGAATTGGGAAAGGGCTATTTTCCACATCAAAATAGCACCAATTCCCCCATGGGATTAAGAGTTTGAGCATTGAAGAGGATTTGATAGCTTTTATTTGTGTTCTTCATGTTATTTCTTATTCTTTGCATTTCAAATGAATCTTATGGGGAATGATGTTCCTAACTTGCATAATGGACTAATATTGTGTTTGTTGTTTGTGTTTGTGTAGGTCTAGGATCACCATTCACATTTTGGTGCTACAAGGAGGGAGAATTTGAAGAAATTAACATGTTTTTTTCACTCAAATTTCATTTTTTTTAAATTTTTTGTGTGTCTACAGGAAAGTGCACCGCTAACAGAGTCAAACTCTACTGCTATCAGTCCAACAATGCTATTTAGTGATGCTTTCAAACTACAAATTGTGTTGCTCAAGTCATTCTCCACTCAGCCCAGCCAACTCAAACTCCAAAGTATGCCTATGGGTAAAATAACATTGCAATCACACTCACTATCCCTCCACAGTCCGCCGCTGGTCTCACTAGAGCATCGCTAATATCTTCCAAACTGCACCGTCATCATAGACTGTGCCATTGGGATGGGGAAAAAGGAAAATTTCAAATTTTTTTCAACATGTGCTTTTTTTCATTTTGATCACCTTAACTTCTAACTAGTTTTTTGGCCTCTATTTTCTATAGTTTTAATCAATTTTTGTAGGTGAACCGTAGATTTTTAGGTCACTATGGACAACTCTAGCTCTTCTAGGGTTTTTCACCTAAAAGGAGAGAGATAAGACCCAAAAATGCATGGGGTTCATTCAATTAATGTTATGTGATGTTTTTATGCCTAAATTAACTAAAATAAATGCAATTGACTAATTAAAATAAACTAAAATGAATGCAAGAGTGCAATTTAAGCTATGTTTGAAAACACATTATGATATGCAATAATGAATTAAATGAATGAAATATGTAGAACATAAAGAGAAGGGATGAATCTGAGTGCACCTAGAGACTTGATGAAGAATTTGGAATGTTTTGAATGCTAATGAAAATTATTGGTTTTTCATAGTGGGACTCATTCACCCAGGGTGGCGAATCAGTCCACCTATAGATGAAAAATTGTCAGAAGCTGGTTTCTACTATCGGGATCTAAAATCTGACAAAACTCAAGTTTCCAGTCCTAAGGTGGGACTCATTCATCATAGGTGGTGAATAATTCCTCTCCCAAATTTTTAAAAAACTTGGATACAACTCTGCAACACCAGATCTGGAAATGTCTGCTTGTCGAGTTGCCAAAGTCAAATCTGTAGAAAACAGATAAATAACCTTCTCTAAGCTTGAAATTGACTTATGTTGACTTGAAACACCTTGTTGACTTTTCTTTCCACTTTTCAACACATAAATGCTTGATAATCTGCATACCTAAGTTTGCAAATACACATGCAAGAGGGAAAAATGGTTGAGGGTTAGCAAATAGGGGTTTGCCTTGGTCAAACCCCACTTGTAGTAATCAAACCCTTAATAGAATAATAAAATGTAAAGGAAATATAAAATAACAACATGAAAATACTATTAACTCACCAAATCCTTAATAATGCAAGTTTTAAATAATTTCAATGGATGCTTCAAAGTGCTTTGAATGTTACTTGAAATTTTTTTGTGAGATGCTTGAATGCTTGTATGAGAAAATATTGCTTGGGAGATGCAAAATAAGATGAAAAATTCCTATTTATAAAATCTTGTCTTGTAGTTTACCATTCACACCTCATCACAGGCCAACATCAAGTTATTTTTAATAAAATCCTAAAAATAAATTTAAAATATTTTGAATTTGGGGCCAAGGGGGACTCATTTGCCACCCATGGCGAATGGGTCCCACCTAGGACATAAAACCAAGTGTCGGGAAATATATTTCATTTAATGTTGTTTGTTGAGATAATATCCAAAAATTCACTTAATTAAAGCATATGAGGGCATAAAGGGTCTAATTAAGTCATAAGAAGAGATAAATAGTGAAGTTGTGCCTAGGAAAGTGTGAAATCTTGTTACAAGACTTTACAACACTTCAAAATAGGACTTGATGATCTGTAAAAAGGTTATTTTTATGTAAATTGTAATGAACAGAGTCTAGAAGAATGTAGAAATGTCTTACAACACTTCACAACACCTTCACAAGACATCATTATTTGAATTTTAGTACCTAAATAAGAATTTTCAAGCCATGTTGCAAGATAAAATCAAAGAAAAACATATCAAATACCATGAAACAAGACCTAAAAGGCCATGAAAATGACAAGGGGCCATTTTTCTATGACACATTTATCCCCCACTTTAGTGAGAGAATGAACCTGCTTCAAACTCACACTAAAGTAGCCATGAACATCAAGGGGAGGGTTCAAATGCACTTATGTTAGCAAGATGGAATACAAAAATCAAGATAGATGATCAAACCCCCAGGATGAAGATACCATGGCAAACTAAACATAAGAAAAAAGAACACACAAGTGTTGAAATAAATTAGATGAAGCTTCGATCACTAATCCAACTAGTTGTGGATAAGATCTAGGATAAAAGAGAATGTGTATACTCACTTTGGGGTGATAGAACATAGGATGGTCCGTTGGGTGAGAAATCCAAAATTCACTCACTCTAGGGCCACAAAACTAGTTGTCCGCCAGGTGAGAAGGCCCAAAAAAGTAAGATACATACACTAGTTCATATGCACTCACAAAACAAAAAAGTGGCTAGGGGAAAATTCATGGTGCTAGGTGGGCTTCCCACTCAACCATGTTAAAGTTATGCCCATTGATAACTTTAACAAGGTGTCACAAAGAAAAATGCTTATGAATGAAAAGACAAGGGTACCACAATCATGAAAGTTGTGTTATGCAAGGTGGAAAAACACAAAATGAAATGTAAAAATTTGTTCAAAGGAGTCTTGTTAAGTTTATGCAAGGTCAATCACTTAGGGAAAATTGTGTCTAAAGTCTCCAATAGAGGAACAACCAAATAATAGTATGTTCACAAATTAGGGGATGCAGTGCGTCACATCAAACCACCAAGAGGAATGCAATATGCTAAGATAGATCACACTTATGAAAGATATCACACCCAATATCATCCACAAAGTGACAAATGCATCACACAAAAATGACAAGGATACACTAGGAACCAAGAATACAAATGAATTATGGTAATGTATGCCCCCCACTTTAAAGGAATTGCTACACATTGTTCTATGAGCAATTACTTGAAAGTAGAGAAGAAAAAGAAAGCAATAAGACACAAGAGCCAACTCGGAAAACCCTATTCCAAGTCATATGTTTCGAAGTTAGGCTGTGTCATGTCAAGGAAAATAAAAGACAAAGAAAGAAAGGGAGTTTCCCCCCAAAAAACAAAGCACACCAAACACATAAGGGATCCATGGATTTGGGGTCAGTATGTTCATTTCTGCAATGTTTTTATGAAAGAGATCAGAACTGTCATCATTCCCCAAATACACATAGAACTAGAAGAATGACACAAAGAGAGAAAAAACAAAGGAAAGAGAAAGTCCATTTTGAGTCAACATGGAAGAGACATTGTGGTCTTAATGCTTTGCATCATCCTCAAAAGGAAAACAAAAGCGACAAGGAAACAAAAAGGAAAAATATTTTGATTCAACATGAAGGAGAAATTTTGGTCTCAATGCTTTGCATCATCCTCAAAAGGAAACATAAAAAAAAAGTGAAAAAGATAAAAAAATTGGGTCAACATGGAAGAGACATAGGGTGTCTCTATGCTTTGCATCATGCCCAAACATAAAACACAAAAGAAAAGAAAAGAAAAGGACCTTTTGGGTCAACATGGAAGAGACATAGGGCATCTCTATGCTTTGCGTCATCCCTGAACGAAAAAACACAAAACCAAAGAAAAGACAAGGACATTTTGGGTCAACATGGAAGAGACATAGGGTGTCTCTACGCTTTGCATCATCACCAAACATAAAACACAAAACAAAAGAAAAGACAAGGAAACAAAGAAGGACAATTAGAAGAATAGAGGTACGAATAGAAGAAGTGTACAAAGAGAGGGAACATCAAACACACGTCACGGGGGAACATGATATGCACATGAAAGAAAAATAAAAGAAACAAGTAATGCAAGTGTAAGTCAACCATTAAATAAGTTATTGGTTTCTCAATCTTAAAAGGTAAGTAGAAAATTAATAACATGGTTAAGAGATAAAGACAAGTGCACTACAAGGAGAAAGGCTAACAACTACGTGTATCCACGAAGGGGAAATCAAGTATGAGCCAAAGGTGATGATGGAGAGGATCATGCAATAGCGAGAATGAAAAATACTTCAACTATGGCATGGTAAGGAAATGGTGCTTTAAGGGATGATAGGAAAGCAGTTGGTATCAATGAAGTGATACTTATCCAGTATCTCATTTAATGTTCAACATGCTTCTGTTTGATGTCCAATAATGCGATGATATTTGCAATATGGTATGTGGGAATCGTAAGGAAAAATGACCAACCTATTGGAAGGTGGTAAGAGTATAAGACCTTTGTTTAAAAGCAGTTGAAGTCTCATTTCACATTCAGGTGGAGGATGTGTAGGAAACTTTAGCTTCTTCAATTTGTATGGTCATTTTCATTTTCTAGGTTCTCATTTTTCATGAATAGAAGGAGGAGAGGGACCCATAGGGATCCTAACATCCTTATCATTAGAAGGAGAAAATGGTTGTTCACATGGAAGGAGGATTCAAGATCATTGTACTAGCATCCTGAAGTCTCTGAGGTTGCAAAGGATGTCTATTAGGATGAGAAGGATCTTGATATCCTAGTCCTATTGTATTTTATTCGGTTAGGTTTTGTTCCATAAACTGATGAATGTCATGTTTATGTTTCATGTCACAACCTTCTTTAATCAAGATAGTGAAACCATTTCCATATGTTTCTTCAAGGTTTATGCAAGTGTTTGTGACTTTATGATCATAAAATGGGTTGGAGTGTGTGGGGTTAAAGGAACTAGATCCTCTTGAGGAAGGAACCGTAGGTCCATGGTTGATTTCAGGATGTAAATATGCAAAGTGATCAGGAGGTGCAAGAGGAGGAAGATCTTGTAACTTCATAGAGGAATAAAAGGATGCACTGGCTTCTAAGTTATCAAGGTAGTCATTGTAGAACTTGTTCATGCTAACATCATCTTCTCCAATGATGTCTACATCATGAGGAGGATAATCATGAGGAGTTGAAAGAGCATGAGGTAGCCCAACGTCATTAGGGTCACAACCAAAGGTACAATTGGACATGTCTACCAATGATTGTAATGAATTCAAAAAATTATTGAAAGAAAATTCCATGATTCAAATAAACTAATATGCAATGAATGAGTAATAACAAAGAGTCTAGAAATTAAAATAGAATGTAGGAACAGTAAACCAGAATGTAGAAAAATGCCAAAAAAAAAGTTTGAAATGCTGTCTAAAAAGTGCAGAGGGATTGATTTTCCCTAGGTGGCGTATGAGTCCCAGGATGCAATTTTTTTAGATGCTTTAGAATTTTAACAATGATTTAAATTCTCTACAAAATGTAATTTTTTTTGTTTTTTTTCAATGAGATGCAATGAAAAAATGAAATCTAAATGAAGTTTTCACTAATGCAATATGAAAGTCCTAGAATGCAAAAACAAAACAATGATATAATTGAATGCTAATGCAAATGTAAACTAGGATGAAATATAGAAATGAAATCAGAAATATAAAGTGTTCAAAAGTTGGGTTCACCAAATTGAACCGTAGATTTTTAGGTCACTATGGACAACTCTAGCTCTTCTAGAGTTTTTCACCTAAAAGGAGAGAGATCGGACCCAAAAATGCATGGGGTTCATTCAATTAATGTTATGTGTGATTTTTTTATTCCTAAATGAACTAAACTAAATGCAAATGATTGATTAAAATAAACTAAAATGAATGCAAGAGTGTAATTTAAGCTATGTTTGAAAACACATTGTGATATGAAATAATGAATTAAATGAATGAAATATGCAGAACAAAAAGAGAAGGGATGAATTTGAGTGCACTTGGAGACTTAATGAATAATATGGAATGTTTTGAATGTTGATGAAAATTATTGGTTTTTCACAGTGGGATTCATTCGCCCAAGGTGGTGAATCAGTCCACCTACTAGTGAAAAACTGTTGGAAGGTGGTTTCTGTTTGTCAGGATCTGGAATCTGACAAAACTCAAGTTTCTAGTCCTAAGGTGGGACTCATTTGCCACAAGTGGAAAATTAGTCCTCTCCCAATTTTTTGAAAAACCAAGAGACAAATCTGCAACACCAGATCTAGAAATGTCTGCTTGTTGGGTTGTTGAAGTCAAATCTATAGAAAATGGATAAATAATCTTCTCCAAGCTTGAAATTGACTTATGTTGACTTGAAACACCTATTTGACTTTTCTTTCCACTTTTCAACACATAAATGCTTGATAAATCTGGATACCTAAGTCTTTAAATACATATGCAAGAGGGAAAAATGGTTGAGGGTTAGCAAATAGGGGTTTTCCTTGGTCAAACCCCACTTGTAGTAGTCAAACCCTTAATACAATAATGAAATGTAAAGGAAAGATAAACTAACAACATGAAAATGCTATTAACTCACCAAATATTTAATAATGCAAGTATGAAGTAATGCCAATGGATGCTTCAAAGTGCTTTAAATGTTGCTTGAAAAGATGTGAGATGCTTGAATGATTGTATGAGAAAATATTGCTTGGGAGATGTAAAATAAGATGAAAAATGCCTATTTATACAATCTTATATCATAGTTTACCGTTCATACCTCATCATAGGCTGACATCAAGTGATTTTTAATAAAATCCTAAAAATAAATTTAAAATATTTTGAATTTGGGGCCAAGGGGGACTCATTCGCCACCCATGGTGAATGGGTCCCACCTAGGACCTAAAAACAAGTGTCGAGAAATATGTTTCATTTAATGTTGTTTGTTGGGATAATATCCAAAAATACACTTAATTAAAGCATACAAGGGCATAAAGGGGTCAATTAAGTCATAAGAAGAGATAAATAGTGAAGTTGTGCCTAGGAAAGTGTGAAATCTTGTTACAAGACTTTACAACACTTCAAAATAGGTCTTGATGATGTGTAAAAAGGTGATTTTCAGGTGAATTGTGATGAATAGAGTTTAGAAGAATGTAGAAATGTCTTACAACACTTCACAACACCTTCAAAAGACATCATTATTTGAATTTTAGTACCTAAATAAGCATGTTCAAGCCATGTTGCAACATAAAATCAAAGAAAAACATATCAAATACCATGAAACAAGACCTAAAAGGCCATGAAAATGACAAGGGACCATTTTTCTATTGCACAGTAGGTTGGAGTGATTCAAAAGGAAGGAGGAAATGAAAGAAAGACTTCTTATGGCATCTTCATTCTATTGTATCAAGTGTTTTTAAACACTTTGGGGAGCAATTATAATCCCATTTCTAAAGGACTTTGTCATATTCAAGCTTTTTAGGACTCATAAATTTTATTTGGGCTTAAAAAGAATAATCAAAGGGATTAAAATGAACTTTAGGAACTTACTAGAGTTTGTTTTGGGATTCTAAAATTGAACAATTAAATTTCACACTTCATTTTGGTGCTTAAAAAGAATCCATTCTTGCTTTGTAGGTTAAAATGAACATGTGCTTTCGTGTTTTGCAATCTCTTATACAAAGTAATATCATTTAAAAGGTGTATGCACTTCTCTCATGCTTCACGATGATCTTGAGAATCAAAAGCCTTTTGGTGATATTAAGTTGTATAAAAGATTGCCTCCATATTTCAATTTGAGCACTTAAATTGAAAAAAGTTTGTGAGTGTGAGTTGAGTATATTGTGTGTGTTCACTTTTTTTTCATGTAGACAAAGATTGATTGAACTACAGGTGTGCTTGCACACTTTTTTTTACCCTTAGATGGGCCTACCTAAGATCAATTCAAAGGTGACTCCAACCAATTTTTCACTTGGGCCGGTATATAAAAGGATAAGACTAAATCGTCAAGTTCAATGGTATGTAGGCCTTAGTCGCACAATGTCTTTCAAAATGGGGTACTGCCTTAAAAAGTATAAGATCCCCTAGTAGGATTGATTAAAGCATTTAGTGGCTTGGTCAACACTCACAAGGTGTTGTGTCCCTGATTACCCTCACTAAGAACCAATTTCTTTAGAATCCCAAGTCCTTATCTATTTGTTGGTGCAAGAACGGTCATTCTGAATCCACCCCATATTCTTGTAGTTCTTGGTAGAGATGAGAAGTATGCCATGGGAGTTTCATGGGTGCTAAAGCTTGGCTGACCCGTATAAGTGAGTGTCGTGGAGGGGAGCCAGTGTGGTCAAGCTTTTAATCATCCGCCAAGAATAAGTGCAGCTAGATTTATCCAAGTGGGAATTCAAAAAATATTGTCTCATTCTATCCTTGGGATTGTGCAATCTTTGAGTTAGTTACACACTTTTCTTGGATCTAAAACATTGGAAAACAAACATTCAACATGATCATCAAATTTCAAACCCTTTAGAGGAAGCAAATACCTTTGAAAAAATCCAAGTGCTATTGCTTGCTCTAGGGATTCTATCCTTAGAGGCTTCTAAGTATTTGGATTTACATCTCAATTTTCTCCCACTAAAGTCAACATTAGGAAACTGGTGCCTTGATTTCCTTGATTTCCACATAATGGACTTTGTGGGATGAAATTAAATTAGGACATTAGACATTTAGTTTGAAAATATAATCAAGAGAGTGTTTGTGGTAAAAAGGACTCATTAAGAAAAGATAAGAAACAATTGGACCCCACACATGTGCTATTCCAAATGATTTCCTGAAAGATCAAAATCTAAAAACCAAGGTCCAAAGGTCTTAGTCAAAAAGCTTGCAAGAAATGTTTGTCCATGCTTTACGAATTTAGAGAAAAATTGACCTTCAATTTTTACAAATGTGCATCAAGGAACAATACAAATTTGTATTCATTTTATTATTGTCAAAATGCAAGTCTCTTTCAAAGGTTTGAGTATCTCACATAGAAGTATTAGCATGTTCTTCAACACCTAGGTCTAGTTAAAAAAAGTTTCTCTAAGTCTCTTAGGATCAAAATAAAAACCTTCACCCATCCTCAAACATCAATCCAAAATCCATCTCACAAACAACTCTTTTAAATATTGAAAAAATCCTTCATGCTAAACTTTGGGCAAATCCTTTGAACCAAATCAAAATCATTTTGTTTGACTAGGTGTGTGTAGATGAATCCTTCTTTACACACTTAGTCAAATTATCATCTTATGGACAAGTTTATTCTAGGAAAACATCCAACTTCTTAGATTTTATGAGTTCATTATCCAAACCAAATCCAAATCAAATCAAACCAAATCAAAAATAAAAATAAATCCAAAGTCCTAAAGTTTAGTATCCACTTCAAGGTTTCCTAAGAGTTCCAATCATTCACCAATCATCCATATTTCACATATCTTATCACCATCCTTTGATCCTTAGTATCTTAGATTTTCTTTTGTGAACCTAAGGTTTAGATCAATCCAAGGAATTAAAGGTTCACCTCCCATTCCTAAATATTGATCCTCATTTTATGGTTCAAACTAGATCTCAACACAAGAACATAGAAACCAACAAAGAAACATCAACTTCAAGTGAATTGAGTCAAACCACTCTCGAAATAAATCCAATTGGGTCTAGAAATCCCACACTCAATCTTCCTCCACTTCCACAAGATCATCAAGAGGAAGGTGGCCAAGTGGAGGACATCACCAACAATGTTTTAGGGATGACTCAAGATGAAATCATTGAAATGGTCCAAAATCTTGAGACTCACAAAATTGTCAATGTCATGATGAAACTCAATCCCTCACAATAAATGCTAGAATTGGAAAAAGAAGGGGCTAAACTCCCTTCCAACTATGATGTGAACACTCTTGGGGAGAAACCTCTTGGCATCATGCCCCCAGTCTCATTCACACCATCCTTTCAAAGAATCACTCAAACCATCCCACAAATCACATCATCCATTGATCCAACTCAACAAATTGTCAACAAGGGGAGCTCATTACTTCATGCTCTTCAAACACACCCCCTTGTGAACAACCAGTATTTGGATGCAAAAACTATCTTGGGTTAATCTACTGCACCCATTCATTCCGCTCACCTTTCATGATCCTAATGACCCATCTTCTTTTCATTCAACACTGGCATATCCTCTTAGCACACAAACCTCTCTCTCCATGACCTCAGAAGGAGAAGGTGGATTATTTGGATAAGGGGGAATCTTTGACCCCTCATCATCATTATTTACTCAAGGGAACATACCACCTCTCTTCCCACCATTTCCACCTTTACCATTAACATCCACACCACTTCTTAGTTTGGGGAAACCCCCTTTACCAACCATCAATCAACAAAGTCAAAACAACCCCCCAATCATAAATCAAAACATCATACCAAATCCTCTTATTTTTAAAATTAATATAGCAACAACAGGTGGTAACCATCCAAGGTATCAAACCAATCACTACACCATCCATAAATGTGCTCTCTCAAGGACCAAGCATATCAATCACACCATCCACTACAAAAATCCCTATCATCAATACAACAGTACCTCTCATCACAACCAAAAACACCATTTTGAATCTACCACAACTTCCACCAAGACCAAATGTGGCCAACCAATATAGCATCATGCTGCAAGAAGCTCAACAAGCCTATCAAAAGGAACTTTAGCAGTTCCAAGCTCAATAAGCATAAAACACGCAAACCGCTTATCAAGCTACTCAACAAGCACAAGTAGCTCAAGCTATGCAACAAGCACAACAAGCATAGTAGGCTTCCCAAGCTCAAGCTTTGTTGCAACAAAAACAAGCTGCCCAAGCTACCCAAGCTACACAAGTAGCTCAAGAAACTCAAGTCACACAATTTGCATAGGCTACCGAGGCTCAACAAGCATACCAACAAGCATAGGCTCAAGCTCAAGCCCAATATCAAGCTCAACAAGCACAAGAACAAGATCAATACCAGACACAACAACAAGCATCTCAACAACAAGCCTATCAAAAAGCCTTGTAGTAGTGCTGAACATAGTAGGAAGTGACCTAATTACTAGCCCAACAACAAGCATTGTTGGCACAACAATAGTAGGACCAACAATAAGCGTTGTTGGCACAACAACAAATGTAGGCCTATCAACAAGCCTCGATTGCAAAATAGAGCTTGCAAAAAACTCCCATCAACATACCCAACACTCTACCCATCACTTGAATGAATCCTCCAATTCAAAACACATTCACTCCACCTCCCAACCTACAAAACGATGTGACAACACAAATCAAGTTGTTCTCATAGAAAATGCTTGATCTCCAATCAGGGAAAATAATGAAAACATCAAGAAATTTGTGCCCCTATCCATTCGACAAGAGCCTTGTGATGGGATCATTCCCAAAGGGGTTTGAAATCCCTAAATTCAATAAATACTATTGGACAGGAAACCCTAAAGATCACATCAGCTAATTCCAGGTACATTACATGGAAGTCACATATGACGATACATATCTAATGCAGCTATTCCCTTGAAGTTTGGTTGGTCCTACCATGGAATGGCTCTCTCGCCTTCCTCCTAGAATCAAAAAGTTCCAAGAAATCATAGACACATTCACAAAGAATTATGCATTCAACATAGGAATGGATGTGAGTCTAGAGGAACTATCTGCTCTTAAACAAGCTAAGGGGGAATCATTCACTTCCTTGGTACAACAATGGCAATCCAAGGCCAACAAGAGCAAGTGGGCCATGCTAGAGGAGAAAAAAATTTGTACCATCATTTCCAATCTCAAGAAAATATTATCATTCCACCTAAATATGCAATGTATCACCACATATGCCATTTGATACCCAAGGAGCTCAACATCGAATGAGCCCTTATTACATAAGGGGATACACCCACATATCCCAAACAACAAGAAAAATTCCCTTCCACTAGTTATAATGAAAAACCTCGCATGTGGGCGAAAAAAAAAATTTCACTAATGATGGTGTGGTGGATGCCAAGGTCATAATCACTGCTCTAAAACAAAACATGTAATCATACCAACAACCGCAAAACAATAATCAAAACAATACAAAAGCCAATGCGGTATCACAACAACCACCCAAAAATCAAGTCAACAATCTAAATAATCAAGGGGGACCACCCCCATGAAACAAATATCCCCCAAGCGAAAATACACCACCTTTGGGGGGTGAATTGAATCCATTATGAAGAACTGGTAAATGAGAATCTCATCAAGATTCCCACTTATGAGAATTATCAAGAACCCCAAGTGAAACCACCATGGTACAATGAAAATCACATTTGTGACTTCATAAAATCAAGGGGCACACAACAACCAGTTGCATGAGGCTAAAAAATCTGATCCAAGACCTCATTGATGACAAGATCATACATGTTGAACAACTAGTTGGAAATCAAGACCTTAAAATATACACGAATCTGATGCTAGACCATAACAAAGGGAACAATCATGGAAAGACCAAGTATGCCAATGTGAACCATGTGTATGATCATTTTTTTGCATCCCTAGACAAATGGGTCACTGTTGTTAGCATCAAGGGAGCCAAAGCTGCTTGTGGAGTCACCACACGTGGCAGAAAAGTTACTATTGTTGGGTCATCACAGCCACCTAGGGCATCCAACTCCAACCCGAAATCTATACCTAATGGCTACAATGTCTTAGACCAGCTGTAAAGAACCCCCACTCAGATCTCCATCATGGATTTGCTGAATATTTCTCCTGCACATAGAAAAATCTTTGAGGAAGCATTGGCTTCATCTACCATTTCTGCACATCTTGATGCTGACGAGTTCCAAGCTATGGTCAGACACATCACCACCCCAAATCTCCTAACATTGTTTGATCAAGACTTTCCCACCTAACCATCTCACAATCATGCACTCCATCTCAAAGTATTGGTCCATAAAAACAAAGTCAAAAGGGTCTTGGTGGAAGGGGTTGTAGGTCTAAATATCTGTTCGCTCAAACTAATAAAGAATCTAGGATTATTCGAGGATTCCATTGAAAAGGGTAAGGGTATCACAATCAGAGCTTATGATGATCAAGAAAGATTGTCTTAGGACACTATCCAACTCCCTATTCAAGTAGGGCCAACCATTATGGAAACCACATGCCAGGTCCTTGACCTTGATTTTCCTTATAACCTCCTAGGGCATCCATGGATCCACGGGATGCAAGCTATCACATCCACCTTCCATCAGTGCATAAAATTCCCATATCAAAATCAAGAGGTCATGGTCCATGGTGATCTCGAGCCCTTTTATTACTGGAAGAATGTGGAAGCAAAATACTATAAAATCCCCCAAGTGTCAAAGAATGATGAAGTCCCTTCAACCCCATATGTAGACCCAACTACTTTAGCCTCCACTTCTAAGACAAAGACACCTGCCATTCTTGATATCTCCAAAATCAAGGTCATTATCCAAGACAATGGGTGTGGGGATTACAAAATGAAGAAAAGTGCTTTCGTGATAGGAGAGTTACCTCAATCTCCTAGGTCTCATGGGCAGCCCCAACCAGATGAAACATCATCCCAAACCTTTAGAGCAGACCCTTCTAGATTTAGATGTTGGGGGATCTAAGTTAGGAAGTGGTAGATGAAAGAGACATATCAAGCTTGTTGTACCAAGATGAAAGGCTCGTGCCTACTCTTCCCGTGGATGAGAGCAGAAAAGGACTACAAATGATGCTTGGTATGGGATATGATAGAAACAAGAAACATGGGAAAAATGACAATGGTATTCTAGTACCTATCATTCCAGAGAAGCATATGAGAAATCTCAGCCTTGGATGTACCCCTCCAAGGGTAACCATACTCGGAAGGGGTACCCCAGTTAAAATAGTCAAAACTCCCCCTTAGCTATTGGCATCTACCCTTTAGTTACCAATATACACTGGTCGAGTCATAGATAACTTTACCTTTGACATAACTGACGTATGTAGTAGTGATGATGAGGACCCTATAACTCACTTAACTATGCTATTTGAGGATTCCACCTTTCTCATGATTAGTACCTTGTCTTTTGAGTCAAACAACCAAACCCATGAGATAAACTTAGTCTATCCCCAACACATCAATTATGACCAACAAGGACCACCAATTTTGGACACATTCAAAAATGATGAGGTGCTCTCAGAATTCATGGGATTACAAGATACTATACCATGTGGAGATCACAAGGCTGGGTTTGACATCATACTGGACACACATGCCTATTATGGGGAAATGATTGAATGCTTCAGTTGCAAAAGTGAAAATCTGAGAATAATCTCTAGGTCTTTGAGTGAAAACCACACCGTGGTACTCTTTGACCTGAAAACAATAAAAATAAAGGATTCAACCAATGATGAAAACCTCTCTGAGGCACCGAAGGATGAAGGATTCATTCTTCCCCTTAGTGCTATTCATTAGGAGAAGTCAACAGTCTTAGTAGAGACGTGCAATATGGTCAACCTGGGAATAGAGGAAACACCGAACATAACATTCTATGTAGAATCTCTCTTGATAGAAGAACAAGAACTCTTGGCTACTTTCCTAAGGGAAAGAAACAAAAAATTTGCATGGACCTATGACAACATGCCTGGGCTTGATCCAGAAGTCATGGTTCACCACCTAGCTATGTATCTTGAAGTGAAGACAATAAGACAAAAGCTAAGGAAAATGCATCCCGATATAGCATTATTGGTCAAAATGGAATTACAAAAGCTCCTAAATGCATGGTTCATATGACTAATAGATTATCTAGAGTGGGTCTCAAATCTTGTACCTGTTTCAAAGCCCACTAGGGGCATCCGCATCTGCATGGATTTTAGAGATTTGAACAAAGCATGTGCCAAGGATGACTTCCCTTTTTCAAACATTGACATGATTGTATATATTACGAGAAGACATGAGATGCTATTGCTAATGGATGGATTCCTAGGTTACAACCAGATCATGATAGCTAAAGAAGACCAACACAAAATGACCTTCACTTGTCCATGGGGGACATATTGCTAGAATATGATGCCATTTAGGCTAAAGAATGCAGGAGCTACTTATCAAAGGACCATGACACTAATCTTCCATGATATGATTCAAAAAATTGTTGAAGATTATGTGGATTACATATCGGCTAAGTCAAAGAAACGTCAGGATCACATAACAGCTCTGAGCTCTATCTTTGATAGGCTAGAAAAGTGCAAGGTCTGACTAAATCCAAAAAAGTGTGTTTTTGGGGTACAATCAAGCAAGCTCCTAGGGTACATTTTATCCATAAGAGGAATTGAGGTAGACCCCACCAAAGTCAAAGCAATCCTCAAGATGGACGCACCAAAAACATTGAAGCAGCTAAGGGGTTTACAACGAAGACTTCATCCATTGATTCATATCACAACTGGCAGAAAAGGCTATCCCCTATTCTCATCTACTTTACAAGGGGGTAGCATACAAATGGGATGATAAATGTGATCAAGCATTCAACAAGATCAAAGAATACTTGCTCACACCACCAATCCTCATGCTGCCAATTCTAGGCAAACCCTTGATCTTATATATATCAGCAATAGTAGTGGGCCTTGGTGCTCTCCTAGCATAGCACGATGAAAATGGGAAGGAGAGAGCCATTTATTACATCAAAAAAACTATGGTGGGGCATGAATTGAGTTACACACCCATTGAGAAAGCTTGCTTGGTAGTTGTGTTTGCAACAAAAAAATTCAGACATTACATGCTAGCACATCAAATAAAACTCACTGCAAAGATAGACCCCCTCAAATATATGTTTTCTAAAGAAATGCTCACAGGGAAAATAGCTAAATGGGTTATGATCCTGATAGAGCATGACATTGATTATGTGGAACACAAGACCATTAAAGAAAAAGCAATTGCAGATCAATAGGGGGAGGAATCGATATATGCAGAGAATCCACTTATATCAGAATTCCCTGATGAATAAATCTTTAACCTAAGTGTAGCGGATCACTGGAAAATGTACTTTGATGGATCCTACACACAACATAGGTCAGGAGTAGGAATATTCTTTATCACTCTTCAAGGGGACTGCATACCTAAATCATGCAAGCTATCATTCCCTTGCACAAATAACATTGCAGAATATGAGGCTCTTGTCATAGGTTGAGAATTGCAGTGCAGTGGCAGATCATGACACTCAAGGTTTATGGATACTCACAACTCATAATCAACCAAGTAAATGATGAATATCAAATGAAGGATGACAAATTGACTCCATATAAGGAACTGGTAGAAATCCTCAAGGAGTTCTTCATTGATGTCACATTTGAGCAGATACCAAGAGAAAATAATAGAGTAGTAGATGCTATGGATACAATTGGATCACTAATGGAGGTCCCACATAATGTCCCTAAGCAAAAATTCCTTGTAGAGTAGGTTCTCATACTAGCATTCAAGGTACCATATTATGAATTTGTGTGCAAAATCATTGGTCCCGATGATCCCTGGTATCATGATATATACACCTACTTGAGAATAGGAGTCTACCCCACTGATATAACCCTGAATCTTAAAAGAGCCTTTGTCAAAAATTTATCCTTTTTTTCATCCTAGGAGATACCCTATACTGTAGAAGCATTGAAGGAACCCTTTTACAATGCCTAAATGCTGAGGAAGCTTTGAATGCTTTAACTGAGGTACATAACAACATTTGTGGTTCACATTCAAGTGGTATGACCTTGGCTAAGAAATTGCTAAGGACTGGGTACTATTGGCTTACAATGGAAAGGGAAGTTCATGATTATGTCAAAAGGTGTTTACAATGTTAGCAACATGGGGATCTCATCCATGCACCAGCTCAGGAGCTCCACCCAATTGTTACACCTTGGCCCTTTTCACAATGGGGGCTCGATCTAGTTGGAAAAATTACCCCCACCTCATCTAGTGGACATAAGCTCATCACCACCACCATTGAGTACTTCACGAAGTGAGTAGAGGCCATTCCCATGACCTATATCATAGGAAAATAGATATCCATGTTCATCCTGAACTACCTAATATGCTACTATGGTGTCCCTCAAGCCATTATCTTAGATAATAGGACACCTTTCAAAAATTAGGATGTTTGAGACCTATGCCAAAAGTTCAAAATCCAACATCACTTTTCCACTTCATACTATCCCTAAGGAAATGGCCAAGTTGAGGCTACAAATAAGACCATCCTAAAAATCCTTAAGAAAATAGTCAATGACACTGGTCGTGACTGGAATTTGCAGCTGAATCATGCCTTATGGGCCTACCAAACAATTATCTACACACAAATAGGTGCATCCCCATTCTCCTTGGTCTACGGATTAGAATCCATCCTCCCCATTGAGATCGAGATTCCATCCTTGAGAATATCATTGCAAAATATCATCACAAATGAAGAATATCGGGTGTCTCGACTAAATGAGCTTGAACTACTTGATGAACGGCATATGGATGCCTTAAACCATTTGCAATTCTACCAAAACTGACTCAAGCAAAGCTACAACAAGAAGATCAGGAGTTACACCTTTCAATTCAGAGAGCTTGTGCTGAAGGAGAATTAGAAGAATGTTCCAAATCTAGATAGCAAGGGAAAGTTTGAACCCAATTGGTTGGGACCTTTCATCATCACAACAAGATACAAGTCAAGGGAATATCAATTATCAACACCAGAAGGTGAGCCTCTGCAGGATCCCATGAATAGCTCCCATCTCAAAAAAAATTATGGCTAATCTTCTAAGGTATAAAACTAAAAAACCAAAAAAATCATAAAATATAAAAATCCAAAAAAATAAAAATGGATTGAAAATAGTAAAGAGAAAAAAATCGTCCTCTAGTGAAAACCACTTCGATGGCACTATGGGAAAGTACCTTGGTGAAAACCTAGCAAACATGTGCCTTGTGTAAACAACACTTTCCATCCACAAGATCTCCACAACTTTTTCTGCATCATCCACCCATCACACTTCCATCACATTCCATATCTCCATCCATCACCCATCCACTTCCACATCATAGCTTGATCTTGTGTTTGCATCATGATCCCTCCTAGTACTAATCAACCCATTCTTCAGGTCAGTTTTTCCTACCTATATTGGAGTAGTCTATTGCATCAAGCTGGGGGAATTTTCTCATTGGATTGGATTTTTGTATATTCTTGAATTCTTCCCAAACATCAGAAAATCTAAAAACATTCAGAAAATCAAAGAATCCAAAAATATTCAGAACATATAAAAAAAACAAAAATAGGTCAAAAGGTCAAAAAGTAAAAAATAGAGTTGTCTTGTCAAACTACAGGTCTTTGAGCTCTAAACGTAGGCAAGGTTGATCTTTGATCTTCCCCTGAGACACTTAGGTCAGTCCTTTAGGAGTTCATCGCAATAAAATGGCAATCCATTTATCATCAATAAATTGAGTCTATGTCAATCGAACTACGTGGTATCTATGTGTATAACGTATGCAAGGCTAATCTTTGATCAACCCCCAAGGCTCCTAGGATAGGTCTTTAGGTTAGTCTCTTGGTCAAAATCTTAGAAAACACCTAAAACAGTGGAAAATTTAAAAAATCAAAACATTTGTAAAATAATCTTGAAAATACCCAAAACAAGCTTAAAACATTTCAAAACATCAAAAACATTCAAAAAACCCAAAAAATCCATCCATCCCCATCTCGCTTTCACTCGCAATAAACATTCACTCATAATAAATCATCATCACCCTCAACATTTGGTGAAACAATCAGAAACAACTCTAGCAGGTTAAAAGAGAAAACTCGAGCATCAAGGTCTCAAGTCTAGGTTAGTAAGTAAACAAGTTGGTCAACTCTTGGTACTAATAGCTCATCATCCAGTTTGTCCCAAATCATCTGATAACATCATGTCCTAGATGCATCCTTCCTACAATGGACATCAACATCAAGTATCAACGTAGTTTAGTCTTGTCTAGTAGTATGAAGAACATTATCTTGCTTGTTTACTTTATCTTTGTCTTTTGATTTATCGTATTGTGCTCATTCCAATGACCTCTCGATGATGTCCAAACAAAGGGATTTAGAGAGAAAGTAATGGGGAAACCATCATTATCTTTTTTATCTATTGTGCTTGTTGGATATTCTTGTAATATAGCCTTGGTCATGCATGCTTTTTTTGGTTTGTAGGGAGGGTGTTTTAGGCATCATGTTGACCACATAGGGAGGCTTTCCTTTCTATGTTTTGGTCTAAGATGTTTGGAATATCTAAACTACATTATGAATGAGGTTCTATATGTTATGTGTGAATAGGAATACTCCTATCTGATTGTCGAGTCAAGGTCCATCACACTAGGTGCAACGCCATCCTAGTCCTTTATACCTTGATGCATCATGCCTATGTGTGTTATCAAACATAAGGTAAGTAGTCCTTTTAAAATCCCAATTCCTGATAAGAAAATCATCATCATATCTAATAAAGTATCATATATCATGGGCTTGTTGGATCCTCTTTTCATCATCTTATTTCTTCTATGTTCTCTCCATGCTAACATGGTACCATGATAGTTAATCAAAAACATCACTTTTGCATCCATCCTGCATCCACAAACCATCAACATACTGCATATCATATCATATAGGAAACATTAATCATCTCACATGCATTGCATTCCATCATTTAGATTGGTTATTCTAAGCATCTCATAAACCATACATTTGCACCCATTGCATAATCATGAAGGTATTATCATATCATCCACATAGGCATCATATCATCCATATAAACATCATCATATCATCCATTTGCATCATCACATGTGCATCATCATATCATATCATGTGCATCATCATATCATATCATGTGCATCATCATGTCATCCATACATGCATCATTATATCATACATATTGAAAAGGATATTGAAAAATAAAAGGAATATCCCATAACATCTCATACATACATCATCATCCATTAGGTGCATAAGATAGATCTGTTAGTCTAAAGCATTTTAAAATCATTTGCATATCATAACATTTTCATCCACATCATCATAAAAGTGTATAGAAAAGATATTGAAAAGGAAATGCATCCACCCATCCATAAGCATAATCATACATTTCATAATATAGAATCATACATCTCATTACATCACATAAAATAAATTAATATCATATCATTACAATGCATATAAAAAATTAAATACATCCATGCATCATGCATAAATAAAATAGGACACATCATTTATCGAATCGATCATATCATATATATCAATAATGTAACTGTCATGGTACAAATCAGGATCAAATGCATGTATCAATCAAATGTGTACAATGCCCATGGGGCTATAAAAAATCGAGCCCGTGGATCTCAAAAAGAATAGTGTCACTAATAAAAAAATGTGAGCTAGACTTGATGGCTACTCCCCTCACCCGCCTGTCTACTATGAAAAATTTGATACTCGAGCTACTCGAGGAACTACCTAATAATAATGTACCCAATTATACTCAGACTCTCTAATAGCATCATGGTACAACCGTGTGGGTATTGTTCGGCCCTGTGTCACAGCTACCATACTCTCTAGTTGCTGCAGTCGACCCACCTACTATGCTAACTATAGATCGGTGGCTTGTCTCTGCTGCATAGCCTGATCTAGCTTCAATGTGAGGGTTTGGATCTACTATCAGGCCTAGTCCCTCTCTGCTATCAGTGTTGCAACCTATGCCTATATTTTTTGTATCAAAACATCCCTTTGATTTGGCTGAGGTAGCCATAGCGGTGGTGGCACTGGCTGGTCCCTCTAGGGTGACTGCTATGGGTCCCTAGGGACATCTCTCTGTTGATGCCTGTGCCCCTGATATCTCTAGCCCCACTAGTCTGGAGGTGGTTTTCCTCCTCCTCCATCTCTGTATCCTCATCCTCCTCACCCTTGCCCTCCCCTGTTGTCCGACCTTGAGGTCCCTATTGTAGTAAAACTGTCCCTGGCACTGTCAATCTGATGGGTGGCCTGAACCAGTCAATGTATGCTTGTGTGGTACCAGTGTCTGCTTGCCCCTGATCATATGCCCAAGGCCTCGCTACTAGCTGTCTAAAGCTATCCACTGCATCCTTTGGTGGGATTGGCCAACCCCATGTGGTCTCCCTATTGGTGCGAGCAAAAATGACCACATATTGGTCATCTGGCCTGTCTTGAGTGTCTCAAAATTGTCTCGCTACTCGATTTGGTAGGTAGAACTTGATCATAGTATGCTCTCTACCCTACATCAACCTGCCCTACCTCACAAAGAAAAGCTAATGTACATCCTCGTACTATGCAAGCATCCTAAGCCAAGGCCTCCAAGTGAATGACATCATCTCATTAATCACCCTCCTCTAGTGAGGGATGCCAACTCGTCCTGTATGTGTGAATGTCAGTGCACCCTTGTATCATCAAACTGCTAGGTCATCTAGTTCCACATCAACAACTATAACCCACGGGTGAAGCATGACAATATGCTCCTAGTCCCAAATGTGTAGAAGTATCACCCCAACTCTGATGGCTCTACTCTTGCAATATGAAAACTCATGCAAATCATGGTAAAGTGAGGCCATCATCACTAGTCCCCATGCAAAGCAACATCTCCTAAAGAACATTCGCTCCCAAGCCAGACCCCATCCTGGGCTGAACTATCTACCCTATCGATCTGGAGCTACAAGTCTTAAAATGATAGTGGCCACAATTAATCAGAAGGTGGACACTCGTCCTCTATATCGCTCAAGCACAATCTGTCCCTCAAAAAATACAATCTCATCCAGCCCCATAACCTCATAATAGGCATCGGTCTCGACATCCATGTCATAAATCACCCTCTCACTGTGTTTGGGAAATCAAAGAATATGCTAGATGTCATCTAGTGTGATAGTCACCTCGCTGGTGGGAAGATGAAAAGATGATGTCTCACTATTCCATCTCTCTACCAACATGGTCATCATGCCCAAGTGTGTCCTAATAGAAGGTGCGTATGTGGCATACCATAGCCTGATCGCCCTAAGGTACTCCTGAAGCAACTCATGAAATCTAGTCAATCTGCTAAGTATTGGGGATCAGTGCTCGTGAGAGTGAATGGGCTCCATGTCCTCCTACACCAATAAAGTCACAACATCAAGTTTCATAAAAAATCAAGATCTCGTTTGAAGTTTTTGCAACCTAAATAGAAAAGGCATCGTTGTTTGCAAATGCGTCGCTGTTTGGAAGCTCCAAACTTTGTCACTGGAGTCCCCAAACTATAAAATTTTCTGTGGCATCACAGTTTCACCGCAAACCCTTTTGACTCAAAACTCTAAATGTAATTCTCTCACTGGGGTAGCAATGGGGCATCCAAAAAATTTGAAAAAAATTGAATTTTGTTCTCTACAATGTTATTCTTTGAACCAATGTAGCAGGTACATTGCTCCAAAGAGGGGAAAAATGTAGACATGTAAAATATATCGATTGATCTTGTACACCTGATCTTGATTTACTAACACTAGTTCATCTTGAATCATCTCCTTTAATAATCATTTAATTAAATAATCTTTATTTAGTTAAATTCATCATATTGCATCTCTTAGTTAAATAAATCAATTTTATCTGATTAAGTCATTATCTCCTATTAATTAAATAAATCATTTTCTTTAATTAATCCTATAGTCCCTCTTTTAATTAAATAATTCATTTTATTTAATTAAGCTCTAAAGTCACCTCCTTTAAATTAAATAAATTAATCTTTATTTGATTTAAGTCTAACACCATCCTCTTTAATTAAATAAACCAAACTTTATTTAATTAAGTCTAAATTCATTATTTCCTCTCATTTTGATTTATTTAAATCCTAAAATCTAAGTCAAAGTGTCAAATCAGCTAATTTCCATTAAAGTTAATCAAATCATGATTAATCTTAACACTAATCCCTCAAATCCTCTATATTTTGCAACTTACACATGAAAATCCCTTTAATTGATTTATTAAATCTCTATCTTCATTCAAAAAGGAATCAAAGATGGAATATTCCTCAAATTTGAAAATCTCCCCCCAAAAAGACTTGTCCATCCAACAAGGCATTAAAGGCCTCTTACATGTACTTTTCTTGAGCCAAGTGGCATTTATTTCATCTTTCATCTTCCTCCAACATGTCACTTCTCCAATTTTGAATTTCCACCTAATTGAATTAATGTGCACATTCATCAAAATGTGCACCACCTTTGTCCACTCATATGTTGACAAGTGGCATTGTGCTATTGGTTGGTGTTTGATCCCACATTCATCCATTTTACCTATTCTTGCATCATTCTCTTCTATAAATAGAAGGCTCTCATATTGATTTTGGATCCACAACTTCATGCAACATTATTATCTTCATGTTTTGAGAAAAGTTCATCCACTTTCATCCATTTTCATAGTTTTCATCATTTCATAGCTAGGTTATAGCAAAATTTCATCAAGGAGCATCAATCTTCATCCATTGATCATCTTCAAGCATGCAAGGAATTGGGAAAGGGCTATTTTCCACATAAAAATAGCACCAATTCCCCCATGGGATTAAGAGTTTGAGTATTGAATAGGATTTGATAGCTTTTATTTGTATTCTTCATGTTATTTCTTGTTCTTTACATTTCAAATAAATCTTATGGGGAATGATGTTTCTAACTTGCATAATGGACTAATATTGTGTTTGTTGTTTATGTTTGTGCAGGTCTATGATCACCATTCGCAACCATAATCAAAACATAAGGTATATTTCAAATTGAACATATAGGTATAAAGGGTTGTGATATTATGTGAAGTTAGAAACTTAAAGGGAAAACCAATAAATATAATAAGTAGTGCAACATAGTTGAAAGTATGACATGCCATAGTATATTCAAAAGGCTTTGTAAGGTTGAAATAAAACATACATATAATTCTTACATTTTTTCTATGTCTAGATTTGATTGTGTTTAAATTTTTTGCATCAATGTTTCGGATCACACTCTGTGATCCATCATCAGGATGAAAGAGAAGCATGAGGAGATGAGTAATGTTTAATTGCAGACCTAAATTGCTTAAAAGGAGGTAAGAAAAGAAGAAAAGGACACACAACATGAGGAAAAAGAGAGAAAAAGGCTGAAAGGAACATGCGAAAAATACCTTAATGAGAGGAAACAAAACACGGAGAAAGGAAATATATGCAAATTACAAATTAAAATAAATGAGATACAAAAAATATAGAATGCTAACTAATGAACATGAAGAAAAAACACAACAAAAAGGAAAATATTAAAGAAATAAGAGAGAGAAAACTAATATGTTAAAAAACATGCAACTTAATACTAAAAATTAAGGCAATTAGCAAATATAATAATACACCATAGTAGAAAAATCAAATTAATTGATAAGCATGTGTGCGCTTGCACACACACACATATTGTGCATTTGTTAGTATACATATTTTAGGTTCTACAATTAGTATATATACATGTGCATAAACACACACATGTAGAAACACATATTCTTTTAATATGTAATTCATTGTGTATATATTGAAAGATTTTCTTTGAGTCAGTAATTGACCAAGGTATAAATACAATTTTTGATGAAAATATACACAATTTTTTTCTTTCTAAGTATAGGAAAATTAATTTACAGGTTTATTAACACACACACAGACACATATATTTGTGCTTATTAATTAATTTAATTTTTCTATTGTGCTGTATTATTATATTTGCTAATTGCTTTTTTTTTTAGTATTTAGTTGCTAAGATTTTTAGCATATCAGTTTCACCTCTCTTATTTCTTTAATATTTTCCCTTTTGGTGTGTTTCTTCATGTTCATTAGTTAGCATCTTGTATTTATTTTTATCTCATTTATTTTAATTTGTAATTTTCATATCTTTCTTTTCTCCATGTTTTGTTTCCTATCATTAAGGTATTTTTCACATTTTTCTTTCTACCTTTTTCTCTCTATTTCTCCTCGTGTTATGTGTCCTTTTCCTCTTTTCTTTCCTCCTTTTAAGAAATTTGGGTGTGCAACTAAACATTATTCATCTCCTTATGCTTCTCTTTCATCCTGATGATGCATCATAGAGTGTGATCTGAAACATTGATGCAAAATTTTTAAACACAATCAAATCCAGAAATAGGAAAATTGTAAGCATTATGGATTGTGGAAATCTTATAGCATTAATGCATATAATTTTTTACATGTATGCAAATTTAAATTCCAACATGGATGATCCTTAGAATAACCACCACAACATGAAATGATATAATGGAATTGAGAAAATACCATGCAATGGGTAAATGCAATCAACATTTAGAACAATACCTCAAAGAGAATTTGAAATTTGTTGTAAACGGAGGTGCACCAATTGTACAATCATATATCTCAAATCTATTCATTAGATCCAACAACACTAAAAATACACTAGAACAAATTTCTCCATTTTAATACCACTTTGTGTATAAAATTTTTATAGAAAATTTGATGACACAACATTTTTATCATCTTACATTGTATTCAGATAATTTTAATTGTCACTAACCAAAATTAACTTGCTCCCCCTTGATGAGGTAAAAATAACCTCATCAATATAATGGACTCAATACTTAATGTTACACCTTTCAACCAACCTTACCCTACCAATTAATTATGTTTGGATAAGTAATTGCTTTATTTTTATGAATAAGTGTGCAAACTTTATTTCTTGAAATTAGTCAAAATAAGCTAATTTGTGCTAACTTAATGGTTTAGTTTTTGAGTATTCCACAGGTCAACTTCCACCATCCGTTACCATTTTAGGCAAAGAATTTTTAACATATATTTCAACACCATTGAAGGCGAGTGAATGGGTGTTGGAACTTTAGGAGAATACATTATGGACCAAGTTTTCATAGTTTCTATTATTTTCAGTTCTAAAGACTTTATGGCTCATGTCGAGCTTCTTTAATATTTCATGTCATGGGATTTAAAGTCTATTAGTTGTTTAAAATTAGTTGAAGACTTGATCAACTAAGAAGTAGGATTTTGCTAGCCTCTTTCATATAAATATGTAACTGTTGAAAATGATGAATACAAAAGAATATCGTTATGCTGCCACAATGTTTTCTAAGTTATACTTTCATATGAATAAAATGAGTTTTCCCACCACTTTTGGAGTTACTGAATAATGTGAATGGAGTTCTTTGAATGAAGTAATTTAGAGTTACTAGTGTATGTGATCTGAGATAGGCGTAGAAGCACTCGAGAGCTGGACACTTGAGGGTTATAGATTAGATGGATAAGTATTTTACTTCTAATTCTGTACTTTATTTTAGTAGATAATAATAGAAATTGGAATTTATTCTCATATGTATAATTTTGTTAAGATCAATCCTGTAGGTTGTAGTTAAGTCCGTAGTCTTTGAATTTAGTGTCTGAATTTCCGGAGCACCTTCTTTCAGTTGTTTCTGATTATTAAATCATTTTCTGCTAACTATTTTAGATTGTTGTCTTTTGATTAGATCAATGTTTCCTAGTTTCTTTACAAGTTTTACTTCTTCAAAAATCTATACATTTCTTAGTTTAATCATTTCCATGATTTCTAGTTTAGTGGTTATGCTTTTCAGATTCATAGTTTTCTACTTTTCAGTTTAGTTATTTCAATCTTTCTAGATAGATGATTTCTTGCTTTCTAAGCTTAGTGGTTTTTTTAGTTTAGAGTTTTATTTAGTTGTTCGGTATTTAGGAAACCTGAGAGAGATAGTAGAAATGTATTCTATTGCATATAGCCATTGGACACTACCCAGTCGATATATTAATGTGTTTATCAACTAAAGTGTTGGGACCTAATGACAACCTATCACTTTTTGGTGCCATTGCTGAGGACCCTTCTTTTTCTAGTGTTAGTAGGAGATACCTTGAATACCTCTTTTAGGAATAGAAATAGTCCTTTGGCTTCTTTTTTGCATGGTCAGGAAATGAGGCCCCAATGAAAGATTCATAAGAAAACCCCCCCAATCGACATACCAACAACAAGTAGGGAGGAAGGAAAATAAGATCAAGAACTTACCGAGGAATTGTCCGAATAGGGTCAACTTGAGACCTTCCCACATACCCCAAAAAGAGAACACAGTTGTCGAGAAGCGTATTCCTTTACAAACTCCAGAACCTTGCCCAACTGAGCGAATTTTGGAAGAGGATCACATTCTCTTCAACATCATGGGTGACCATAGAAATGATGCCAACAACAATAATAACCCTCCACCATCATGCACATTCACTTATCCTATTTCTATTGACATGGATGATGATACAAAAATGAAAAATATGTCACCAACCTTCTTTCCAACCTTTCAAGGTTTCTCTACTGAGGACCCTGATAAGTTTCTATTTGAGTTTAAAGTCTTGTGTCAGACATATGCCTACAAGAATGATAATTAGAAACTCAATCTTTTCCCTTCCACTTTGAAAGACTCAACCATGCGCTGGTTTATGGGATTAGCTTCTCAGTCGATACCCTCATGGTATGAAATGGAGTCTGCCTTTTTTGAAAAATACCAAAGTTATTGTAGGTTCAACGATAGGAAAGAAGAACTATTCAAAATAAGGAAAAATGAGGATGAAAGTTTAGATGATTACCTAGATAGGTTTATCTTCTTATCTAAATGATATGGTGGAGAAGTTATAAGTCTTGATATTCTAAAGACCCTATTCCTCAAAGGTTTCAATGAAAAATCTCAAAGGAGCTTGGATTTAATGGGAAAAGGAGACGTGTCCCAATTAGGGTTGGATGATATTATGGAATTGTGTCAGAATTTCTCTCGTACTTGAGGAGGTATCTAAAAGTCCACCCTCTTTAAAGGTTCCAATGAAATAGGAAAACTATGTGAAGAGCTAGCCAACTTCAAGACCAACATTCTTGTTTAGTTAAACACCACATTAGATGGCATATAGGCTAAAACACGAAATCCTATGACTTTTTCCATTTATTGCCCCAGGTGCCAAAACCAACACTTGCTAAGGGAATTCCCTTTGGACAAAGTTGAAAAAATTGCTGTTTGTCAAGTATGTGACAAAAATCACCCCAAAAATCAGTGTGAGCTTGTGAATTCCATCAAGAATTTCAAGAAAAGAAGAACCCCAATTGAGGAAGAAGTGAAAATTTTAATCAAAGAAATGGAGGGAATTTTTCCTATGACCAGAATTCAAACCCCAACTGGAGACCTCAACCCAATTGGAACAATAATCAATGGGAAACACCCTAGCCTCGGGCACCACCTCCAGTACCACCTAATTGAGGAACTTATCCTTGGGGACCACCTAAATCGGCCAATCAATCTTGGGGTAATCCTTAGTGGCCTAACTAGCCTCAACAACAGTGGTATCCTCAAAATACCATTCCTCAATGGAATCAACCTCAACATTTGTTTTATACTGGTCCTAGAAGGATGCCTACTCAACAACAAAATATTTTACCACCTTGCTAGAATACTCAACCAAATGAACAAGTTAACCAGCCACCACTTTCGGTGCAATCCGTTCTGAACCCAAAGAACAATCACCCAAATAATCTAGTGTATGCCACTGAACATGACAATATCACTAGACTTAACACAATACACTGCGGAAACTTGCAATTAAGGTATGGAAAAACACTCTCATAGCTAACTATTGAAGAAATTCCAAATTAACCTATTAAGAAGTCTACTGAGAAAACCACAACAATGCTCACATCTGTAGAAAAATTCCCACAAACCACTCAACACAAGCCTAACTTGCCATCTTCTGCCAGAGCTTTCAAACTACCTCAGGAGGAGGGGGGTCAGTCTCCAATTGAACTTCCGAAGGATTCTAGTCCTAAGGGAAAAATAAAAGTACCTTTTCCAGAGTGCCTGAAACCAATTATTGTGAAAGATACTCCGGAAATGACCAAACCCACCAAAACTGCATTGATACAAGAAATTAAATAGTTGCAACTTGAAGTCCCTTTGCTACAAATGATTAAGGAGATTCCTGAGTTAAACCAGTTGATCAAACAGTTGTGTATCAAAACTCTGGGGAGAAAAACAAAATGAATAAATATTGTCCACATAAATGGGTATCTAGCTAACTTGTTGGCTAGAATGACCATTGCTCTGAAACATGACTATCTAGGTAGTCCAATTATAATAGTAACAGTTAATGAGGTAGAAATAATTAATGCTTTGGTGGACCTTGGAGCAGCCATTAACGTAATGACTGTTGATGTGACGAGAAAGCTAAGACTTACTTATTTTCATCCCACAACTATAGTCTTGCAGATGGAAAATCAATCCATAGCTATTACCAAGGGCATCATTGAAAATGTTCTTGTTAAGGTGGATGGATGGGAATATCTAGTAGATTTTTAGGTAATTGAGTCCCTTACACCTAAAGACAATTATCCAATAATTCTTAGATGACCATGGCTGGATACTATTGTAGCCAAAATTTTCTATAGAGAGGGAGGAATGACCATTTCACATGGATCTAATAGCAAAAAATTATTTTTGTATCCTCTTGCCAAGGCCGCGAACACAATAAATTATGGGTTGATGAACTAGAAAGTCCCAACAAATAGGAGAATTTGGCTTCACTGGCCATGGTAGTCATCAAACAACATGGTGAAGAATTAGAGGATGAATTGGAAAACAATGTGGAGAGTCTTACTATGGATTCAAGTGGTGAGGAGATGATGGATGTAGAAGAAATCCTGGGACACCCAATCAACATAGATCACGTATAATTTGATGATGCCAATTTCATGGGATTTCCTTGTCCTTTGATAAACTTAGTTCCAAAAATGCACCATTTCTTTGCAAATTTTGTCAGGCTTCATAAAACCATACCTCATAGCTATCCTCTTAACACATTGATAAGGCCTATGTATACTATCACATCCAACCATCCAGGAGTTAAGACCATTATGTTTCTACTAGGAAAAACTTTGAACATTAACAGTTGGTTGACTAATCCAGAAGAACACAATTTTTTTGACACACTAGTGAATAGATCTAAAGCTTTCCCTTGGGACTATACAATCATGAGAGGAATACACCCAAATGTGTGTACTCATCATATCTATATTGAGGATGTTCGACCTATTCACCAACCACAATGAAGACTCAATCCTGCTCTAAAAGACATCATTAAAACTAAAATTGAGAAACTCCTACAAGTAGGGTTTATCTACCCAATTTATGACAGCAAATGGGTGTCACCTTTGGTTGTGGTTCTGAAGAAGAATGGGAAGTGGAGAGTGTGTTTAGACTATAGGGAACCTAACAAAGCAACATGTAGATATTATTTCCCTCTACCATTTGTGGACCAGGTGCTAGATAACTTGGCTGGGAGGAAATATTTTTCATTTTTGGACGTATTTAGTGGGTACAACCTGATACAGGTAGTAGTAGAAGACTAGGATAAGATGACCTTTACTTTTCCTTTGGGGACATTTTCATATTAGTTCGTTCCCTTTGGGCTATGCAATTCTCCTGCAACGTTCCAGAGAGCTATCCTAGCAATATTTGTTGAGTTGGTAAATGAGTGTGTAGAAATTTATATGGATGACTTCACTGTATATGGTTCAACCTTTGATGAGGACCTCAAAAATATGGATAAGGTGTTGAGGTGATGTGAGGATCATCGATTGTCCCTAAGCCATGAAAAATGTCTAATAGTGGTGGAACAAGGAATAGTGCTGGGACATCATGTTTCAACTGAAGGGATTAAGGTTGATGCTAAGAAAATTGAAGTAATACAACAACTTGAAATCCCAAAAACCCAGACCGATGTTAGAAGTTTCTTAGGGCATGCTAGATACTATCAAATATTCATAGAAAAATTCAACAAAATTGTAGCCCCTATGTTTTCCCTCCTTTATAAGAATGTAGAGTTTATCTGGATGCCTAAGTGTTAGTGATCATTTGAAATCTTCAAGGAGAAACTCATCTCTTCTCCTGTCCTTCGTGGACCTAATTGGAACCTTTCATTCCATATCTATGCTGACACATCTGATGATGCCATTGAAGCAGTTCTAGGACAAGAAGATGAGAATGGGGGAAAATATGTCATATATTTCATCAGTAAAAATTTGATGCCAACATAAAGGAATTATACCACAACGAAAAAGAATTATTCGTTGTAGTTCATGCAATCAAGCAATTTTGAAATTATATCATAGGATACAAAGTCACAATCTACACATATCACTCAGTGATCAAGTATCTCATGAATAAACCTATAGTAAATGCAAGGATAATTAGGTGGTTGCTTCTTCTTTAGGAATTCAACACAACAATTATTGAAAAACCAAGGAAGTCCAATGTAGTTGCGGATTTCTTATCTCAGATTAAACATGATGGTGACTGTGCTCTAGTACATGATGAGTTTCCAAATGAAAATATGTTCGCCATCTCTACTAAAACCCCTTGGTTTTCCGACATTGCAAACTACTTGGCCACTATAGAAGTACCACCTCATTTTTCATCAAAACAAAAGAAATGCCTTGTTAGAGAAAGTGCCCCTTTCAAATGGATTAAAGGGATCCTACTTCGATGTGGACCTAATATGGTTCTATGATGTTGTTTTAGGGTAGATGAGAACTATAGTATCCTCAGATCCTATCATGATTATCCTTCTGGAGGGCATTATTCCGCTAAAAGAACAACTCACAAGATTTTGGGAGCAGGATACTACTGGCATTCTATGCATAAGGACATCAAGAAATATGTTCACAGATGTGATGAATGTCAAAGGGTAGGAAGACCAACTACATCTAATGAAATTCCCCTATAGCCCTAGGTAGTCCTTGAACCATTTGAAAAAAGGGGATTGGATTTTATCGGCCCTATAGACCATCCTTCACAAGGAAAAGAGTATATTTTGGTCTATACTAGCTACTTGACTAAGTGGGCGAAAGTGCAAGCGCTACGTGTTTCTAGGGAGGAACAATTGTAGCTAATTTCCTTTACAATAGAATTTTCCTCAGATTCAAAACTCCTAGAACAATTGTTATAGATTAGGGACCCCAGTTTATGTATAAATTTCTGTTAGCCTTCATAGATCATTTCCAGGTGAGTCACAAGAAGTCCTCACCCTACCACCCTCAAGCAAACAGATAGGTCAAAGTCACTAACAGGGAACTGGAAAACATTTTAACAAAAACAATTTCATCAAGAAGAAAAGAATGGGCTAGGAAACTACCTGAAGCTATTTGGGCTTACAACACCACTTGGAAATCAACTAATGGCTATAGTCCATACGAGTTAGTTTTTGGGAAGAAACCCCTATTGCCCATTGAATTTGAACTCCAAAACCTTAGAAAAACCATGGAGTTGGGTATAGATCTTAAATGAGCCCAAATTGAGAGAGTTTTATAGCTTAGTGAATAGGAAAAACTCCGTTTGGACGTTGTCCATCAAACTGAGCTAGTCCAACAACAACACAAGGTCTGGCATGATAAACATACCAAGGAGAAAGAATTCCACAATGTGGATTGGGCATTATTGTTTGATTCTAGGTACAAGAATCATTAGGGGAAACTCACAACGCATTGGTTTTGACCATATGAAATTTTTTGAGGTATTTTCCAATCCAACTGAAACCCATTGATGGTGATACTTGAACTCTCCTAGTCAATGGACACTGATTATACATCTACCATAAGCCTGTTAATAAAGAAGAATTTACAAAAATGGTAGAAATGCAGGAAGAAATCTAGTGCACTAACTCTGTTGTGGTAGAGTAAATATAGTTTTTCCCATAATAAGCTGTAAAAAAAAAGTGTGTGTGAATTTATTTCATTTCAGAATGATTCTTTCAATTTCTTCATCAACTTCATCATTTGGATTTGGCTAAATTTTGCCTATATTTTGCAAGACTTCATTTCTTTGGTAAACACAAAAATCAATGCACTCTGTTGCAATGCTCTGGAACTTGTTGTCTCAGTTGCTACGATGCTCTGGAGCTTGTAGGCTCGGTTGTTGTGATGCTCTGAAACTTGTTGCTGCTATGCTCTGGAACCTTTACAACTGACTTTTCCCACTCCTCACTCTAATCCTGCATTCTGATGCATCACTCAACGATGCTTCAGGAAGCCAAAGGAAAAAATGTTACATCCTTCTTCCTTCTGGTGACATCTTTCAGTGATGCTCCAAGATTTGCTTGGATGCTTCAAAAAATTGTTCAGTTACTCCAAAAATTTCTGGTTGCTGCTCCGGTTGCATCTTTCTGCGATGCTCTAGAAATTTTTGGTTGCTGCTCTAGCTGCATCTTTCAACGATGCTCTAGAAATTTTTGGTTGCTACTCTGGCTGCATCTTTTGATGATGCTCGAGAAATTTTTGGTTGCTGCTCTGACTGCATCTTTCGACAATGCTCTAGAAATTTTCGGTTGCTACTCTGGCTGTATCTTTTGATGATGCTCAAGAAATTTTTGGTTGCTGCTCTAGCTACATCTTTTGACAATGCTCTGAAAAGTTTTGGTTACTGTTCTGGCTACATCTTTTGATGATTGTCCAAAAATTTTTGGTTGTTGCTCTGACTGCATCTTTTGACGATGCTCCATAAATTTTTGGTCACTACTCTGGTTGCATTTTTTGGAAATGCTCCAGAATCTTCAATCTTGTTGCTGTGTCCCGATGAAATCCCTCCATGATGCTCTGAAACTTTCTCTTCTTCCACTCTGGCTGCATTTTTCAGCAATTCCCTATATTTTTGTAAGCTTTTCCTTTTTTTAGTATTTTTGATTTTTTCTAAGTTCTGCGCATTCTCATCATTTGATTTTCTTCTTCCTCGAGATCTGCTCCCTAATAGTCATTCTGCCATATCATATCAAATCTTCCTGTAATACATGAAATTATTATGACACCCCTTTTTTTCATAATATTTTTTTCCGCCATTTAAAACCATCCCATCGATGTCATTATTATCTGCTGCCACCCTTTCCAAATCATGTAACTATCCAATTACGTCAACATAGGAGAGTGATGTTCGATTTAGTGACAAGACATAAGGTGCGTACAAATTTATTTATTTAAAGTTAGTAATTATTTTGAATAAAGATTAATTAATTGGCATGAAATGTTCCCTCTCACAATTTTGAAACTTGTGCCATTGCACGATTGCTAGAAGTACATCAATGGTTGTGTAATTCCCCATCAAAAATTGTCATAATTATTCAATAAGGTGACAAGAAAGGTGATTAATTCCTCTTTCATTGGGTATATCGAAATTGAGTCCCTTTTTCATCTGCAATTTAGCAAGAGAAGTATTACATAGCTCCACAAAATTCGACAGAGTGGTAAGGAAAGAAAAAAAAATGGGAGGAGCCAAGAAAAAGTATGAACCAACTTCAACAACTCAATTGTTGGCATTGAGCAATATTGCGGCTCTATTTTAAAGAGTTGAGTGGCTAGAATTCATGAAATTTTTTGAGGGGTATACAAAGTAGCTGCTAAAAGATCTTGTCAATAATTTTGTAGACAAACAGACCATGGTGCATGGCAAGCGATTCCGGGTAAATCTAAAAATCATTGCTCATGTTTCTAGTCTTGAAAATAGAGTAATTGATTTGAATGAAACTGCTAATGTTACCTATCAAATATTGGTAGAATTATTTCACAAGGAGGGGGAGCCTCAACCCATAATTACCATAAGTACTAGGGGACAAAACAAAGGTTTCCATAGAATTTCTATTCCAGAACCCTGGAGAATTTTCATAGCCTGGATAATCAAATATTTCACTTGTGAAGGACAAGTAACTACTATAGTGGGACCCCTTTTCACTTGCTAATTCATTTGCGCCATTGAATTGAGGACCCTTCTCTTAGGGTTAATTTACCAGCCTTTTTGTGTCATTCATTCATCTCCATGATGGAAAAATAAAAATTTAGGATAGGGTCTCTCAAACATCATGACCTTATACAGTTGATATGAAAATATCATTTTCGCAAAAAGCCAGAAAAGAAGTGGCAAAAGTTTTTGCGAAAATTTGAAAAAGTGGGCTCTGAAAGATCACTTGAGGAGGGTGAGTTCTCTAAACAAAAAGAACAAGATTTGGAACAACCCTCCTCTGAGGCCTTAGGTGCTCCTGAATCCCAATAGACCTCAACAACTCTTAGCAGCGATGTGTGAGAAACCTTGTCGGATGAGCTAGGAACCCCAGGACAGTCAGGGGATATGGAAATTGTACACTCTGGAGAGGAAGAAGATCCTCCTCATAAGAAGAAGAGGTAGAATAAAGTTAATTTTCAAATAACCCCTCCTCTACGAAGAAGTAAGAGGTTGTTTGCAGGATCCAGTGAAACTGGACCCCATGACATAGGAAGTACTTCCAAAAAGAAAAAGGCTAGGACTCAAACAAGGGTGGTGGAAACTAAAATTCATCCTAGTAGTGAGGAAATAAGCGAAATAGAAAAGAAAGTTGATTAATCCCCTAAGGAAGAGGAAAAGAAAACACCATCACCGAAGGAGTAGGAGGAGGAGAAATTATAGTCACCACATTCTGTGGAGATTGAAGATGAACTTGTGGGGGGATTTTCTCCTTTTCTTGAAAGAATTGGAAGTGTACCTAATACCAAGGAGAATGTACCTCATACTGACATGGTAATTCCTAATCCATCTTTCTCTATGGACATAGGGGATGCAAAATCTAGTCAAAAAGAGGAGGAATTGGAGAAATTGAAAATATAAATTGTTGAATTAAAATCTAGGATAGAGAGTAACAAAGAATAGATCACCTAGCAACAAGAAGAAATTGAGTCACAAATTGCAATTGTAGATAAAAGGGATCAAGAATTTACAAAACTGACAATGCAGATGGAGCAAAAAGATAGACTCATTGAGAATTTGTAGTACTAGATCCAACAATAGAATCAACAAAACAAGAAGGAAATGGTTGATCTGTCTGAGAAGGATAAGAATATTCAAGGTTTGAAATTTTTTTATGCAATTATTTAATTTTTTTGAAGAAAGAAATAGGTAGGAAATTGAACTGAATGCTTCTATGAGTAAGATTATGGAATTAGAGCAAGATTTACAAGAGAATGACACAGCCAATAATGCAATTCAAGGAGACACAAACTGAACCTATTGTTTTATAATGGTTCTAGGTACACATCCCTCCATTATTAATGAAATGGATAGAGCAATGCTATCTTCTAAGGGATGTGGAATTTGAAAATAATAGGCTGAAAAAGGAGTTAGTACTACTAAAAGAATCATTTCACAAAGCATATAAAGGTAAATAGGATGCTTGTGAAATTGGTGAATTATTATTATCTTGTAGAAGACCATTTAGGTTGTACTCTATGTTCCTTAATGAACAACTTATAAGATGGAAGTTACAGAGAATTCACCATAATTAGCCACATGACCTTGATGATAAATAATTTTTGAAGATATTTGTCGAGTCAATTCTTGAACAACAAGATTTATTATGTGAATTATTTTTTCATAATTTGCTTATGGAAGAATATAAAGATTTCTTTGATTTCTTTGTGGGAGAATTTCAATTGAGATCATTCATGTCCACAATGCATAATCAACTTCACTGGAAAGATCGGTCAAGGGAGTATGCACATGTAGAGAAAACTGTTGGGTTGCAAATGAGATAACCCCATAGGAAGCCTTTCATTTTCAAGGCACAATTTTTGGGCATTTGACTTAGAGAGGAGGTACAAGGAAAGTACAATAATAATCTTTGGCTGTGTTATGATCACTTTCAAGATCAAGGACCAAAGTTGATAGGGAAAGCTTGGCATGCATGTGAAGAACAGTATACCCCTCTTCCTATGTATCTCAGGAAAAGAGAGCTAATCTCACCCCTTAATATTAGATGGTTCTATAGAAGGGCAGTAACCTTGGCCAAAATCATTGAAGAACTAAATGTTAATTGGATTGGTATGAGGTATAGACCTCCTCTACTTCTTTCACCACCTCCTTCAACATATACCAATATAGACTAGAGTGATGATAGTTTTGCAAGATGGGTACAAAGGGTTACTTTTCATCAGGGATTTCAGAGGGAGCTAGAGGAACTAGATACAGAGGTAGATGACTTGTATGATCTCAGTACTAATTATGAGGAGATGAATAAGGGAAATAAAGGACAGGGAACACACTAGAGAGCAAGAGGACCTACTCAGGCTTAGGAAGGGGAGCAAATGATGAGGTAAAAATAACCTCATTAATATAATGGACTCAATACTTAACCTTACACCTTTCAACCAACCTTACCCTGCCAATTAATTATCTTTAGGATAAGTAATTTCTTTTTGTGTGGTCAATTTTAGAGTGTGATAAATGTAAATTAAAACAAATAAATCAAACACACCGATAGAAAATTATATTAAAAACAAAATTTAAATGAAAATAAATTTAAACTCTTTCTTCTGTCTTTGATGTCGTCCTATCGTCCTCTATCTCTAGCATTTTTGTTGATTCTAGCTGGCTCTCAGATCTTGGGCTAGGCTCAACAAACGGTCTTCCTAGAGAACAAGATTAAATATGAATGCATACAATACTATGCTAAGATGTGATTATGTTGATACTAGATATGATTGCTAAAATGAAAGACTATGAAATTGATAAGAACTTAAAGATGATAAAAAAATGTTAAAGATGCTTGAATGCTAGAATGCAAGTAATCTATAATATGTATGCATTATATGCTGTAGGTGTAACCAATGCTTGGATTCACAGGGATATTTATAGGGTTTTCAAAGAATTCTGATTGGCTAAGGTGATCAACGACTGTGAAAATTCCTGGCAGATCGAATGGTTGAAGATGGATAAGATTGGAGAGAAAAATAGAAGAAATCAAAAAGTAAGCTTTGTTTCCTTTTACGAAAAAGAGATAAGATGAGATGATAAAGATGAATTGTAAACATCATCTTTTTATGAGATTTTGGAAAGATTTTGAAGAAGATAAATAATGAATTATTAAATTCAATTATTCATTTATGGGTGACATGGAGATTTTTCTTAAAATAAAATATTTACCCTAGATTTGAAGAATAATGGAGGATTTCATAATTAAATAAAATATTTAATTATGATTTGAAAAGATATGGAAGATTTTTAATTAAATAAAGATATTTAATTGAACTTTTTAAGAAATGACATGTACATGGAATTAATTAAATAATATATTTAATTAATTAGAAGAAGAATTTGCAAAGAAATATTTAAATTTAATTAAATAAAGAAGACTTAATTAAATTCAGAAAGTGATAATTAATTAAAATAAATAAAGTGTATTTATTTAATTAATCAAGTGGACATATGAATGCGAAATAATTAAATAAAAATTGATTTATTTAATCATGACAAAAGAATAAATTGAATGAACAATATAATTAAATTAATTAAATTTAATCATACGTAGAGGACTTTAGAGAAATTAATTAAATAATAAATATTTAATTAAATGCCAGGATTAATTAGACATGACCAATTTTATGCATATACATTTTGCCCCTTTTTGAAGTGATGTGTAAAACACATTGCTTCAAAGAAAATATTTTTGCTTTCGAAATTTGCTGTGTTTGATTTTTCCCCTAATTGAAAAATTTAACTGATATGCCCCTGATCTGACTCTGATATGTTTCTGATATTGATGATGCCCCCTCAGGAGGTAAATCACTGATGAAGAGAAAATTTTGATGATAAAAGTCAGATGATGAAAGGGATGCAGTGGTTTAGCTCCCGATAAATGATGAAAAGAAAATGCCCCAGTTAAAAAAAATGCCACCAAAAACCCACTTGGTTTGACCCTTAAAAGGTAAAAAGAAAATTCATTTGCACTTTTTGACTTTTAAGGAACCTTTTGCTCTGATAACGATGTGGCGCGATGGAGATCCTGTATCACTGACATAGATTCAAGTGGTCTTGCCGATATCAACGACCAGCAGTGTACAGACCACTTGTGAGTCAATTCAAACCTTCTTATGATGATTTTTTTGTTTTTAGTCAATTTTTGATGCATTTTAGTGCGGTTTTAGGTTTAAATTTTCCATTTTAGCACTTTTAGAAAATAGTTTAGCACATTCAAATATTTTTGTAGCACTTATAGGTGATAAAATAACACTTACATGATTTTAGTAGTTTAGCACATTCGATAAATAAAGTAGCTCTTATAGGAGGCTAGGGTTGAATTGGGTACATTAGCACATTTAGGTAGCAAATTAGCGCTTACAGGGTTTTAGCACATCCAGGGGTGAAATAACGCATTTGAGAAATGAAGTAGCACATTTGGGGAAATAACACTTTTAGGAAATGATGTAGCGCATTCAAGGCACAAAACCGCACATATGGAGTTTTAGCGCATATGAGGAAAACTGTAGCGCATTTAGGGTTTTAGCGCTTTTAGGTGACAGAGTAGCACTTTTAGGAAAATTTAGACAGAATGTTTTTTTGATGAAAATGATGATGAATTATTGCTTCCTTGGTCAATAGATAGTAAAATTGTCATGTCATCATGTTTGATAAACTGATAACTTTGCTTCCCGAAATAGAAAACAAAGAGTAGATAGCTAATAACTTTGTTTCCAAAAGAATGAAAAACAAAGAGTAGATGATTGATATGAATTCTGATAAATTTGCTTTTAGTGATAGAAAACAAATAGTAGATTGATTTAAGTGAAAACATATTTGCATTCATGATTGAAGTACAAATAGGATTATGATTGTGTTTGTTGATAAATTTGATTCTTGCGATAGAAAACAAATGGTAAATGATGATAGAGTAGATTGATTTTATGTGCAGATAGATAGATGTTTGTATTGATGGCCTGGTATGATTTCCTGAGATAGAACACTTGATATTGGTCTTTTGATATGAATCTGATATGTGTCATTTGATTGATATGGATCCTTTGATATGAATTTGATTGAGGTAGATATATTGCTTTGATATGAATTGATGATATGAGTTTGATTGATTGTCCTTGTGATGACCAAAAAAAAAAAGGAGGTTTTCAAAAACCTCCAGATAAGAGAGTGCTTCCCGACGGGTTGGGATAGGATCCGAGATTTGACACCTACCGATGTGTAGTTGATAGTGAGTTTTTGGTTGGGATCCTTATTATCGATGCCTCCTATTTGGGTCAACAGGGGACTATTGACTGCATTAGTAGAGAGATGACATTCTGAGCATAACACATTTCATTTGCTGACTGGTGAGTTGACGATGACCCCAGAGGATGTGTATAGGATTTTGGGGATCCTAGTGCTAGGTGCCCTTGTGTTCTATGATCACAAGGAGCTAGGTGGGACAGATGCATTGAGGAGGGTGTATGGCAATGCACAGATAGTAGGGTACTCGGTGTCGTGGGAAGACTTCAAAGGTTACCTGGCCTTACCTACAGTGGTAGGTGTTTTCATTGGAAGCTTCCTTTGTACAGATCACTGGTCAAAGGGGCTATCAGTTGGATGGGGGAGGATCATTGAGCAGATGATGGCACAGTTGAGGAGATATGCATGGGGGAGCTGAATGCTAGCTCATCTATATCATGACTTGCACCAGGTCACATATAGAGGATCATCGAGTTTTTCTTATGGTGTCACTTTGCTCCAAATCTAGGCATGGGAGCATATTGTCGTTACTAGATCACTATATCTAAGGGCTAAACCGCCAGGTAGGCCATATGTATATGCTTATTCGTTTGCACTTATCCAGCCCAAGCTGGGCAAGGTGGAGCATTGGAGACGGACGTTGGATGACATGGATGCGGTGATATGGAGGCCTTATATTGATTGTGATGTTTGGGATACAAATCATTACCTAGAGATGTCATTTATAGGTGTACCTCAATTTTTGATAGGTCATACACCATTCATCATAGAGAGATTATTGGCCCTACGAGTACATAGACAATTTGGTTTCACACAGGGTATGCCACAGGGTGTTGCGCACTATGGACGGTGCAAGGATGAGCCTGGATGGGGTCCTTGCATTGCTTACCAGGTCGCTTATACAGAGTATATGGCATTGTAGCCTGAGGTATGGGGTCCTACACCAGATATTGTTGATGCTGGTATGTCAGAGGAGTATTTAGTTTATTATCATACACACCCATTTTCGTGGTTTACATATCTAGATGAGTCGACACCCATTTTGGTGGCACCTCAACCAGGAGTTGGGAGACAGGAGGATGTGGTGGGTGGTGAGAAAGAAGCTGTCAGAGGAGAGGAGGATAGTGGAGATGAGGAGGAGAGTGGAGAGGAGGAGAGTTCAGATGATGATGATGGGGATGATGGTGGAGATGGTGGACGAGAGGAGCAGAGAGCAGTGAGACAGAGGACTGATATTGCGAGTAGTTCTCAAGGTGTACAAAGGTCAAGGAGTGATACCGGCTGACATACAATGATCAGGTTCACCTCTTTAATGTAGCAGGTGTAGATAGACACATTATAGGCCTAGGTTCAGACATTGCAGGGATAGCAGGTCCAGTTATAGAGCCAGTTGGCTCAGGCTTAGGGTTTGGTAGCACAACTCCAGACACAGTTGGTATAGACACAGGCCCAAGCACAGGCATAGGTATAGGCACAGGAGTCTCCTCTTGCCCCAAACCCATAGGTAGCCCAGTTGATTGCAGAGAGAGACTCATTCAGACGGTGGGCAATAGAGGCAGAGGGTGTCGCACAGAGACTTATGGACATTGTTGAGAGTGCATCATTACAAGAGGCCATTGTAGAGGGGTTTGAGATGGCTCGGGAGGCTGAGTACTATCAAGTTTGATATGAGGAGTTGTGTCCTCCTAAGCACATAGAGCCTTTCCCATGGTCCCATAGTACGACCAGGAGAAGATCACAGATAGCTACATAGAGCAGAGGGGTTATAGGGCCTCGATGGGATCCTGATGCTGGGATGAGTGGCAAGCTATCATCCTCGAGACCAGCTCCATCAGGGGGGTCCACCAGCCAACCTTGAGCCATTGATACATGTATCCGATTTTGTGGGGATATGTGTATTGTTTTTTATCATATCTCATGTATCTCTCTATATTGTTGAGTTTCATTGGACATTTGAATTTTTTTTGATGAGTGATGATATGTAGCGGTGATGAGTTTTGATGATGTGTTGTCTTGATGTGATGATGATATGGATGTGCATTTATTTCTGCATGATGTGATATGGATTTTTGATATGTATGTAAATGATTTGATGATATTTTATGATATGCTTATGATGATGATTTTATGATGCGTACTAATGATGTCATGCAAGTGGATGACCTTTGTTGTGATTAATGAAAATATGCAATGGGATTTTTGAAATGCTTGTAATGTGTTGGAAAATGATGTGGAAATGTAATGTATGTATGAAATTTGTGTTTTTGGATTTTTCTAATGCAATAAATAATGATGATGTGATGGAAAATGGATGCTTATGTTTATGAGATGATTTCGTGGATTCAGTTATGGAAAATGATATAAAAATGATAGATAAGTGCAATAATGAGATGAAATGTACATTTGTAATGAAATGTAATGACATGGTGATAATAATGATACGAAATGATGATAATGATGATAAAAAGGATAATGAAATGTTATGAAATGATGATAACGATGATAAAAAGGATAATGAAATGTTATGAAATGGTAAATGATAAATGATAAGGATGTGATAAAAAAGATAATGATAATGAAATGAAATGATATGATAAAATGAAATGATAAAATGATAATGTAGCGAGATGTAATGAAATGTTAATGCAATGAAATGATAATGTAATGAAATGCTACTGTAATGATAATGATAGTCTAATGAAATGTAATATAATGAAATGATAGTGTAATGAAATGATAGTGTAATGAAAATGATAGTGTAATGAAATGTAATATAATGAAATGATAGTGTAATGAAAAACTGATGAGGAAATGATAATGAAATGATAGTGAAATGAAACGAAATGTCAAAATGAAGTGAAATGATAAAAGTTAATGATATGAATATAATAAGAAGAAAATAGAAATGATGTGAAATGGAGAAAATGAATGATAAATGAAAGGATCTAAATGACATGCAAATGAATGATATGAGAATGATCAATGGCATGCAATGAAACTATGTGATATGAAAAATTCCAAATGCATAATGATGGATAACTAAATGATAAAGGACTTGAAATGATATAAAAATGAATGATAAATGATGAACCAAAGGATATGTACAGGACCTAGATGAAATGATAATGATTAATGAAATGAGGATGAAAAATGATGATGAAACAAATGTCCAAATGTCCTCCACAAATAGTCCAAAGAGACATGACAGTCGTTGATGTTTTTTTTCAGCCTTTCAAAACTCTAATAAAAATCTAGTATGCAAATATATACATTGATCTAAATGAAATGCAACTAAATGAAACCAACTATTTGTTGAGCCTTTCGTTAGCTTTCTTGAATCATCATTAAGCGTTTTAAAATGTTGGAAGTATGTACAAGCATCAGAGGGGAAATTAGCACCAATGATGACCTGAGTGCAACTTTCATGATTTTTGATATAGCAAGTGATCACAAGCATCTAGGTATAATTGAATCGAGATGACCTGAGCATTGCTTTCATAGACAGACAAAGACTAACCACTTTCTGATGCAAATTTAGAACTATCATCAATCATGTCTTGTGACATATTTGCACCAAATCGATAGTTAACCTCTAGACAACAGACAAAGAAAAATCACCCTCTTTCCTCACCACTCTAGTGCACTATATCATTGAGTGTGCTCCAGAAGGATGATATCGAAAAATCAAACAACCATTGTTCAAAATATAATGCTACTATTCCAAAAACTATTTAGATTTTAGATCATCTAGATATGAGTCATGATATGGTACTTAGCTGAAAATTGTTGTGCTATGGATCAATGATTGGATAGTTATTCATAGGATTTGATTGTTTAGTTGCATGAGTGGATTCTATGTCATTTTCTAGTTGTTTTAGTAAACTCTAAAAGTTGATTTTCCCCAGTATGTCAACGTTTGCCCCCAGTATTGATACAACTTGCTGAAATAGATATGTACAATGATCAAGCCATGGTAAGACATTATCACTTTAGGAAAATGATGATAGTATTGTGCTGGTATGGCCCTAAGATGAAGGTTGAGAAGTTAAGTGCAAAACATGAACTAATAGATGGAGAGCTACAAATAGCATATGTTTTCCAAATTTTCACTATTTGTTTTTATTGCATTTTTTTCTGATTTCTTTTTTATTTTTTATTTTTGTATTTTTCTTGTTAATAGACTGCCTGTTGCCAGGTTTTCACCTTATGACAATTTTTTTTAGGATATTTTCTGATGTTTTTGTATTTGTTCAAGATGTTTTCTGTTGTTTTTGTATTTCTTCAGGATGTTTTCTGCTATTTTTGTATTCCTTTAGGACATTTTCTGATGATGATGACTTCCTCAGACACAATACTTTTTAAGGTGCATGTTGTTGATAGGTTCATCAAACAGGTCCCCTTCTGGCATTGACAACTTGTATTCTCCTAAACCGTATACAACGAGGACCACGTAAGGACCCAACCAATTTGGTTCAAACTTACCTTTCTTTTCTCTGTCTTGCTAGTTGCATGGGTTCTCCTTTAGAACAAGATCACCAACCTGAAAGGAACATGGCTTGAATCTGTGATTATAGCTACGAGACATCATCTATTGATATGCTTTCAAATTATTAGTTGCTCATTGTCTCTTCTCATCAAGGAGTTCCAACTCTTGCAGTTGAGAAACTTGGTATTCATCATCTGTTGTGAGACCTTTAAGTGATACTCTAAGTGAGGGAATCTCAACTTCTAGAGGAAGTATAGGCTCTGCTCCATAGACAAGAGCAGACAGTGTTTCTCTCGTTGGCGTGCAGATGCTAGTTATGTAGGCCCATAATGAAAGATTTAGTTGAACATTCCAATCTTTCCCTACATCATTCACAATATTTTTCAAGATTTTTAGTATCGTTTTGTTCAAGGCCTCTACTTGGCCATTCCCTTGTGGATAATAAGATGTTGAATATCTATTTTGTATATGGAATCATTCACAAAGTTCATCAACATCCTGATTCTTGAATGGTCTTCCATTATCTGTGATAATGGAGTTGGGAATGCCATACCGACAAATGAGATAGTTGGGTATGAACAATGATATTTGTTTTTCGATAACCTTAGTGAGATGTACTTCCTCAATCCACTTGGTAAAGTACTCTATTGTTGTGATGATGAACTTGTGTCTGTTCGATGATGAAGGATGAATCTTTCCAACTAGATCTAACCCCCATTGAGAGAATGGCCAGGTCGACATAAACGGTTATAGTTCCTATGTTGGTGCATGGATGAGATTTCCATGTATTTGACATTTAGAGCACTTCTTTACAAAAGTGAATGATTCCCTTTCCATAGTCGGCCAGTAGTAACCCATTCTAATCAATTTCTTGGATAGGGTCAGTCCACTTGAATGAGTACCACAAATGCCACCATGAACTTCTTGTAAATCCTTGTCGAATTCGTCATGTTCAAGACATTGAAGTAAAGTACCATCAAGACTGCGGCAATAGAGAGTGTCAGCAATAAGGGTATAGTGAGAGGATTGGTGGATAAAGTTGCACTTTTGGTTATGGGATAAGTCAATTGGTAAGATGTCATCTTTTAGGTAGGCATAAATCTTGCCATACCAAGGTGAATCAGATCCTACTGAGTGGCAAATGATTTGTATTTTAGGTGTGTCATAGGCAGGTATAAATGATTGTTCCACTAGAAATTCATAGAGAGCCTGAGTTTCTAGGAGTTGTAGCAATGATGCGTTCATGGCCATGGTGTCAGCTGCTTTGTTATCAAGTCTTGGAATTTGTATGAACTTGATATCTATGGATTACTTCTTGAAATTGTCAACCATCTTCTTATATGGCAATAGTTTGTCATATTTAGTTTGATAATCATCGATGATCTAATTTATGATAACTGTGAGTCACCATAAACTTGTAGTTCTGTAATCGTTCATTCCAATGCTATTTTGAGTCCAATGATTAAAGATTCATATTCGGTTATGTTATTAGTACATGGAAACATTAGCCGATATGACCGAGGAATGGTATTTCCTTGAGGGGTGACAAAGAGTATGCCTGCCCCCAATTTGTGTTGAGTGAAAGAACCATCAAAGTATAAAAACCAAGGTTTCTTTGATTCTGCAGTGAAGACATCAACATTTGGAAAGTCAATGTGTATGGGATGCTCTGCTTGTAGTGGTGCTTCAACTAGTTGATCAGTGATAACTTTCCCTTTGATTGCTTTGCAATCAACATAATGAATGTCAAACTCACTTAAGATCATAACCCATTTTGCTAGTCGTCCTGTCAATGTAGCTTTGCTTAACAAATACTTGAGTGGATCAATCTTTGCAACAAGATTAATTGTATGATTTAACATGTAGTGTCAAAATTTTTGTGATGCAAAGACTACTTTGAGGCAAGCCTTTTCAATAAAAGTGTAGTTGAGTTCATGACCTGTAAGTGTTTGGATTATGTAATAAATTGCACGTTCTTTTCCTATAGAGTCCTCTTATGCTAATAATGCCCCTAAAGATATCTCTGTTGTAGAAATACATAAAATTAGAGGTTTGTCTAGATTTGGTGGTACTAGAACTGGTGGGTTCATTAGGTACTGCTTGATATGTTGAAAGGACAATTCACACTTATTGTCCCATTTGAAAGGAAAATTATTATGTAATAGATGTGTGAAAGGTAGGCTTTTATCGGCCAACTATGCAATGAACCTTTGTATAGATTGAAGTTGTCCTTGTAGTGACCTCAACTGACTAATATTCTTTGCTAGAGGCATTTCTATGATTGCTTGCACCTTGGCAGGATCTACTTCAATTCCTTTTGCTAATACTATGTATCCCAAAAACTTTCCAGATGTGACTCCAAAAACACATTTCTTGGGGTTGAGGTGAACTTTTAACTTTTCCAACCTCACAAAGATTTTGGATAACAATTCAAGATGTCCTTCTCTTGTGTATGATTTTTCCAATATGTCATCTACATAATCTTCCATGAATGTGTGCATCATGTCATGAAAAATTGTAGTCATAGCTCTTTGGTAAGTATCCCCGACATTCTTTAGACCAAAAGGCACGATGTTCCAACAGTAACTCCCCCATGGACATGTGAAAGCTATTTTGTCTTGGTCTTCAGGTGCAATCTCGATTTGGTTATAACTAGAAAAAACATCCATTAGTGAATACATGGAATGGCTAGCTGTCAGATCTACTATAGTATCAATGCTTGGAAGAGGGAATCCATCCTTAGGACATGCCTTATTAAGATCTCTACAATCTATGCACACTCTGACACTTTTGTTGGGCTTGGACACTGGAACGATGTTGGAGATCCATTCTGCATAGTCGGTTGATCTTATAAATCCCACATCAAGGAGTTTTCAAAGTTCTTCTTTAACCAGTAGTGCAACATGAGGATGCATCTTTTTGAGTTTTTGTTTCACTGGTTTAACTCTTGGTTTGATGGACAAGTGATGCATTATAAGATCAAGATCAAGACCTAGCATTTCTGTGTAAGACCAAGCAAATTTGACTTGATTTTCTTTGAGAAATTCCATGAACTTTAACACTTCTTTATCTATCATTGATGTAGCTAACTGTAGAATCTTTGGTTTTTCTGAATTTTCAAGATTAACTACTTTTGTAGGCTCAATCAAGATAGGTGATTGTTCATGATAATTCTTCGGGAGAGTATCAAATCTCCCATCATCAGGTGCCTTAAAAAGGTTTTCACCATCTGATACGCTCTTTGTTTTATCTTTTGTTTGATCGAACACTACCAGATTTTGGTTTTCACCATTAGATCTTTCTTTTTGACTTTTATTTTTGCAGCTAGGAGACTTGACACTCTCCTAATTAAAGAATCTATGCTGAAAATCGCTAGTGGAGCAATCATTTGTATCATCTGTGGAAAGGAAGTTCACGATAGATTCATCACTTGGGACATAGGTAGATCAATAGGTCCAGATGAATCCTAGTCAATGAGATCAGGATAGATCAAAGGTAATAGATCATCGGGTTGTGTGAGATCGGCTATGGTTAAGGTCATAACAGAGTTGTCTATAGGATCTGAGGTATGAGGAAAATCAATGATGGTACTGTTATCATGATAATCTTGTTCGATTAAATCTGACTTGGTATCACTAGAATCATAGTCACCTTGTAGTCCAAATTCTTGCGGTTGGGACCCTGACCCTTCTCCTTCAATTAGATTTGGAGTGTACTTGTGTACCACATCAACCTTTTTGTCCCTCTAGAACTTATCATTGTAGATGTTGTCCCATTCATATTCACCAGAATTTGTGTCAGAGTTATTATCCATGAAATTTTGAATTGCTGTCAAACAGACTTCCCTTATATTAGACCCTTCTTGTAATGTGAGAACAATATCATGCAACTATTTAGGTGGTATTTCTTTTGAGTTAGTATCATAGCCTAGTCCTACTTTATCCTTTGCAGCAAGTCCTGGAAGGTGAATAGGCTCAACTACTTATTTTCTCATTCCGATAGGACCATTACCATCATAGCCCATCTTTTCCATGATTGAATATCCTTTACCATATTGATCCATTGGTAATTTTATATTAAGAACCATTTAATCTTCATCCTTATAGAGACAAATTAAAATGTCTCCATCCTTAGAATCTTCCATAGGGAATTGTTCTTTGATAAATCATCCATTAAACTTTGTATTTGGCTCTGTTGGCAGTTGCGTTGACGTGGATGCTACAGATATTTGTTGTTGTGCAATAGAGGGTTATGCATGTGACTGAGGTGATATAGGTAGATTTGCGAGGTAGAGAGAGTACTCTCCTACTCCATTGTCCTTGAACCGTAGTTGTTTATCGAAGCTTTTTGTTAACTGACTGATTTGTGTATCAACTTTGAGAGAAGTATTAGTAGGAGCTTCTCGATTGTTGGGAACCAAAGTATCTTGAATAGATTTGATGTTGGCACAAGTTCGATTGTTTGAATTATTAGCTAGTATTGTGATCTCATGTCCATCATAAGGAAACTTAAGACATTGATGATATGTGGACAGGACAAATTGCATCTCGTGGATCCAAGGATGACCCAACAAGATGTTGTATGCAAGATCATGATCTAACACTTGATAGAAAGTATTTTTGGTAATAGGTCCCACTTTGACTGGTAGCATGATTAAACCCTTGGATGCTCTTTCCTCATCATCATAGGATTTAATAGTAATATTTATTTTGGGATCAATGGAGTCCTCAGAAAATCCTAAAGCCCGAACTAACTTCATAGTACATATATTCAAACCAGCACCTCCATCTATTAGGATGCATCTGACATGAAACTTGTGGATCATGGCTTCTAAGTATAGAGATGAATTATGGGGATGTGTCATGGAAACTTCATCTTTTTCAGAGAAGGAGAGACATGTGGGCGAGGACAAGTGTCCCACCATGGCTTGATTTCAGTCTACATCTAGATTGGTGGATATAGTTGTTTCAACAAGGTCCTTTTCTAAACTTTCCTTGTGTGCTGGGGAAATCTTCAGGAGTTCTAAGATAGAAATCTAAGTAGGATTTTTTCCAAGTTGATTGACTAAGTCATATTGATGTTGAGGTAGGGGCACATTGGTTTTTGAAGAAGCACCCTTTAAGACAACTTTAGCTTGTGCTCTTGTTGTTGCATTGACTTCTCTATATTCCATCTTTCCTTTAACTTTAATAACATTGACCCGTTCATCATCAGTGTAGATATGATTGATTATATGATCATTGATATGATTCACACTTTTTCCCAAAAACTCACCCTTTTGATAATTGGTCAAAGGGTTGCGAAATGATTGGTGGTCTTCGTTTGATTGTTGGTGTCCTACTTTGATGGTGTCATTTTCTATCAAATCTTGGATCACATTTTTCAAGGCTTGACAATTATTCATGTGATGGCCATTGCACCGATGATACTCACAATATTATGCATCATTCCATGATGGAGGCTTCACATTATGTTCAAAATTTTGTTGAGGTGGTAGGGTGATAACGTTCTTTGCCATCAACTCTTTAAGGGCAGATTCTAGAGATTGACCCTGTGGAGTAAAAGTTCTTCTGCTAGATAAGAATGAAGATCGTTGTGGATTTGTGTTCGAGGTACTTCCTAAGACATTGTTTTTGTTATTTTTTCCACAGTAACCTTGATTTTTGGCATTCCCTTGGTTGGGAGTAAAATTTTGACTCATGTTATTCCTCGGAGGAGGAGGATTGTTTCCTTGATTTGTGACCGAGTTGATGTTGTTATAGTTATTGTTGTGAGGAGCACTTGGAGCACTAAGAACAAATGGCTTATTCGAGATATGATTTGCATGTACAACACCATCATTTACCATGTTTTTGTTGTGAGTCCAAAACTTAGATCTGTCGTTGTGATGATTTGAAGAGCTAGGATTGTCCTTGCCAAGTTTTATTGTCCCTCTCTAGACCAAGGAAATTTCAATGGTGATGGAATTTTCAATCAATTTTTGAAAAGAGGGAGGACAATGAAGATTAAGATGATAGCTCATCTCTTGATCTAATATTTTTATGAAAGTGGTGATCTTTTCCTTTTCAGGAACGTGGCACAGATATCTAGTGAACAATCTTCTCCATCTTTGAAGAAATGTAATGAATGGTTCACCAGGTTTCTATTTAGCCTTGCAAAGATCGATCATGGTTATTTGATGTATGTTGTAGGAATATTGTGATATGAACTCATTAATCAATTCCTTTAAATGTCTTGACAGGCGGTGTGATTTTTGATAGGGGTATGTGTAGGATCATGATGGGCCAAAAAGTGGTGATATGATGGGTATTTGTAGGGTATGTGTCTAACGACTTTTTTTTTTACCCAAAATTGATGAAATGAAAATGGTTTTTAAAGGAAATTCTCAACTTTCCACCAATATAAATTATGCTTTACTTTGAATTTAATAAATAATTATTATTCATTTTCTATTTGAATTACGACTAAAGTCCTAATTGATAGGCTGATTGAAAAACATCTATAGCTTTCAAACATTGTCACATTTTTGAATCCAAAAATGCATCACATTCTATGTTTGATACTATAGGATTAAAAATAAAATTGAATTTCATGAAGTTTTGACCAAGTTAAGGTGGTCAAACATACGAAGTTTTTATATTTTTAAAAGTTGTAAAAAAATCATAATTAATTATTTACTTGGAAAAAATTTCAAAAAATATGCATCACATCCGACATGAGTCCACTACTTATTTCTAAAATATTGTAAAAAAATATTATCATTTTGTTGTGGTTAGGGTAGTTAGACAGACACCTACTTATTTTTTCCCCGAAATTTTAGTACTACTGGATTGAAATTTCAAATTTTCACCAAATAGATTTAAAAACCTAGTAGTTTAGAAACTACATTCAATTTTCTACAAATTCTATTCTTACATATTTTTGAAATAATATAGATAACCTATTCAAATTTTTACGTCAAGTTGCCTAACTCTATTTTTTTTGAATTTTTTGCCATTTAAGGGCCTATTTTTTCCATGATGATCTTGCACATACCCATAGCCATTACATAGATTGGCCTCCAAGACTTCTAGGAAACAAACACATCAAGTATGTGTCCTCATGAGAAAATTCTAAAGTCATATTTTAGAAGTCTCTAATATGATCGATTGGATCCGATTTGTTATTGTAACGATCAAACTTTGGGATTTCACAATGTTTGGGAAATGGGATCATGTTGAGACGTTGGTCAAAAAGATAAGGACAGATGTCATCAAGAGCATATGTCTTTGTTGTGGCTCCCCCTTTTAGATCTTTAGTTTGTCCTTGCAGTGCCTTAACTTGTTGAGTCAAGGCACTAAGATCAGACAAGGGTGTTTCATCAAGATTACTCTCTATGTTCTCAATATCAAAATCATAGGGAAATTTAGCTCCTTAGTCAGCTAGATACAAGAAATATTTTTATTTATTGTGCTCCAAAAAATTTCTAAGGCTTTGTGAAATTTGGGATCTTGCTCAGCCTCTCTAAGACGTTCTTCATCCCATTCATCATCACTCTCCATAGGAGTTTTGCTCCCATCCCTATTGAAAGGGAATGGATTTTTTTCTCTTTCACCCATGTTATCTTTAAAAAGGGGATTATGACTCACACTATAAAGGGTATTACTAGTCTCACCCTCTTCTTGAGTTCTTTGGGTATGATCTTGTTGAATATCCTCTTTCAGCTTATTATATTGAGATCTTGTAAAAATAGGCATACGATTTTGAAACGTTCTTCTAGACTTAGATCACAATGTGATAAATGCACAAATGATGATATTTTGATCTAATAAGATGAAAATATTATGATATGGTCAAAAGATGTCCCTAATTCTTGATTGTGGCTTCCAATGATAAAGGATATCAGAAATTTGTTTGAAAGGTGCACTTTTAAGATTTGATCCTTGTTTTCGAAGAATGATAAGTATATCAAAGTAGCCTAATCAAGATCATTGAAAGATTTGACTGGGATGTGTTGAATATTCAATAGAAGGTTGTGGTATATAATTGAACTCAAGAGGCTAATTGTGATTGTGTCATTGTGATAGAGCTCATCTCTAAAAATAAGCTCGTGAATCTAAAGGGTCTACAACGTATTCGTCAGTAAATCCCCTAAAAAAATTTTGGTACCTATGGAGAAATTTTCGGTAATGGAGCAAGACATTTCGACTCTTGTATAAAAAATTCCTTCTTTGTAAGGTTTTCTTGTAACCTAGAGGTTTCTTGGGTTTCTTGATTCTATTAGCAATTGACTTCTTGACAGATTTGGTAGATTTCCACTCCCTAAGCATGAGAAAAATGTCGATATGCTATTGGACCAAGGATGCTATAAACTCAAATATGTCAAAAATAATGATTCAAGAAAAGTGACAGATGCGCTACTCTGTCCCCTATATGCGCTACAAAAACAAGCATATACGCTAGAGAAATAGTCAAATGCACTACAATATGTCTCAGATGCACTACTTTGTGTCCTATATGCACTATAGAAAAGATGTGACAATGACTGAAAAACTATTTTTAGAATATCCAGCGTATGTGCTAAAACACTCAATGCGCTAAAACAGACTCTAAAAGTGTTGGACTAACCAACAAATGTGCTAGAACAGACCTCATATGCGCTAGAATATACCTTATATGTGCTAAAACAATTTTCCAAGATAATGTTTCGAATAGTTTGTGAGCAGTTTTAGCTAAAATTTGACATGTTCATTTTGGATGATCTTATATCTGAATTAGTGTGATTGAAAACACAACAAACACTCTGAAAACAGTTGTTCTTAAGCCCTATACTAAACATCAAGTGTATGCTCAAAAATATTTTTCAAAAAGTTTTTTCATGGGTTTGGCACATAAAATAAAATTCAGACAGACTCTCTCTTAGTACTCAAGTAGGTCACCATAATAATCAACAACCCACATCTTAAAATTGCATCGACTCACACAACTATCACCCTCGAAGCAGTGCCCGTGTTTTTGTCTTTTCCAGGCGCGTACTCAGAGTGACGAAAGTGGATACCGGATCCCCTGAGCAAATGGTCCTTGGTAATTATATGGTGAGTATCTTGGGGGCAAATTCTTCCCTCCCCTTGCACTATGATTATTATGATGTTCGAAAACTGACACGGTGAGATACTACACTAGGTTCGTAGTAAGGGTTTCCGTTCGGTGTGACAATAATAAACTCCCTCAAGATACCTCCCAACCGTTATAACAAAGGCTTTGGGGATGGTTATCTTGCACACTACCGTCAAATTGCAGACTTTCCCTAAATTTGCTTTTGATTATAGTGGGTTGGAAAACTTGGCTTTAGTTGTTCCCACTTAGGTCGTTCCTCTTGGGTGAGTACTTTTTCCCACAAGAGCAGGCCTTCCAAAGGATGTAATAAAGCATTGAAATTGCATGAATGTAAAAGGAAAGTTTGGTATTTTGGTCACCTAGTTAAGGGGAGAGCATAGACCTATTGCTACAAACACAATAGACAATGTTCTTTTTAAAACCCAAATCACAATGATCTAATCTATATGAAGATGTTGCTTCACAAAAACAAGTTGTTCAATTTTAACTACAAAAATCATTGTGTGGTGACTATCCTATATTGCTTCATTTTAAATTCATGTCTACCCTAGCATTGCTTCATTTTCAAAAACTAGATGTGACTATCCTAGTTTGGTTCTTTTTAAATCAGAAAAAGGTTCTTTCTGTGGAAGGCATCAGACTCAAAACCCTGTTTAGTTACAACCTTCATGTGCTAAGAGATCACCTATATGCGCCACAAAAATAAGTAAATGCGCTAAAATAGATCCTATAAGTGCTATAGAAAGTCCTAAATGCGCTAGAAGAGAATGCAACAAAATTTTTACAAATTTTTTAGTAAATTGAGCTGAGTATATGAGCCATTCTATTCCTTATAAGCATCGTTATGTTCCCTAAATGCGCCGAAACAATTCCTGGATGCACCAGAAGACCTGCAAAAGCACCAAAGGAAACCCTATATGCGTTGCAAAAACCCCAAATGCACTAAAATGGAAATTTTTTCTGAAAATCCGAATTCCAGAATGCAAAATCCTATCAAAAAACCTACAAATAGATGTTAAAAATGGGGCAAAGCCCCACAGTGGGCGCCAAAAATGTGTGGTCGATTTTAGAGTGTGATAAATGTAAATTAAAACAAATAAATCAAACACATCGATAAAACATTATATTAAAAACAAAATTTAAATGAAAATAAATCTAAACTCTTTCTTTTGTCTTTGATGTCATCCTATCATCCTCTATCTCCAGTGCTTTTGTTGATTCTAGCTGGCTCTCAAATCTTGGGCTAAGCTCAACAAACGGTCTTCCTAGAAAACGAGATTAAATATGAATGCATACAATACTATGCTAAGATGTGATTATGATGATACTAGACATGATTGATAAAATGAAAGACTACGAAATTGATAAAAAATTAAAGATGATAAAACAATGTTAAAGATGCTAGAATGCTAGAATGCAAGTAATCTATAATCTGTATTCATTATATGTTGTAGGTATAACCAATGCTTGGATTCATAGGGATATTTATAGAGTTTTCAAAGAATTCTGATTGGCTAAGGTGATCAATGACTGTGAAAATTCCTGGTAGATTGAATGGTTGAAGATGGATAAGACTGGAGAGAAAAATAGAAGAAATCAGAAAGCAAGCTTTGTTTCTTTTTTCGAAAAAGAGATGAGATGATAAAGATGAATTGTAAAAATCATCTTTTTATGAGATTTTGGAAAGATTTTGAAGAAGATAAATAATGAATTATTAAATTCAATTATTCATTTATGGGTGACATGGAGATTTTCCTTAAAATAAAATATTTACCCTAGGGGAGGATTTCATAATTTAATTATGATTTGAAAAGATATGGAAGATTTTTAATTAGATAAAGATATTTAATTAAACTTTTTAAGAAATGACATGTAAATGGAATTAATTAAATAAAATTAGAAGAAGAATTTGAAAAGAAATATTTAAATTTAATTAAATAAAAAAGACAATTAAATTCAAAAAGTGATAATTAATTAAAATAAATAAAGTGTATTTATTTAATTAATCAAGTGGACATATGAATGTGAAATAATTAAATAAAAATTGATTTATTTAATCATGACAGAAGAATAAATTGAATGAACAATATAATTAAATTAATTAAATTTAATCATACAAAGAGGAATTTAGAGAAATTAATTAAATAATAAATATTTAATTAAATACCAGGATTAATTAGACATGACCAATTTTATGCATATACACTTTCTTTTTATGAATAAGCGTGCAATCTTTATTTCTTGAAATTAGTTGAAATAAGCTAATTTGTGCTGACTCAAAGGTTTAGTTTTTGAGTATTTCATAGGTCAACTTCCACGATCAGTTACCATTCTAGTCAAAGAATTTTTAATGCAAATTTCAACACCATTGAAGGCAAGTGAATGGGCGTCAAAACTTTAGAAGCATACATTATGGATTGAGTTTTCATAGTTTATGTTATTTTCAGTTCTAAAGACTTTATGGCTTGTGTCGAGCTTCTTAATATTTCATGTCATGGGATTTAAAGTCTATTAGTTGTTGGCAATCAGTTGAAGACTTGATCAACTAAGAAGAAGGATTTTGTTAGCCGCTTTCATATAAATATGTAACTGTAGACACCAAAATTTGGTTTAAGCCCGCAACTTCCATATTCTTCATAATTCCTATTTCTCATGGTCATGATTGAATAATGTCAATTATTTAATTAATTCATCTTAACATTAATTCTTCTATTTGATTAAATAATGTCAATTATTTAATTATTCTCTATAGTCTTCATTTCTTCTATTAATTAAATAATCTTAATTATTTGATTAATTCACACTTTTCTTTATTCTATCTCATTAATTAAATAAATGCTTTTTATTTAATTATGTTACTAATTAACTTTATCCTTCTTGTCAAATTAAATAAATTCTTATTTAATTTACTCTTTATCATATTTCAACTATAATTAAATAAATTCTTTATTTATTTAATTATTCATTTGAATCCCTTCATCATTTAATTAAATAAATCTTATTTATTTAATTATTCTTCAAATATCAAATATTGAATTAAATGAATTATTTAATTCATGAATTCTATTTTAACGCATTCCTCTATATTTAGATAAATTGCGTGAGTTATCTAAATATTCACTTTTACTCGACTCAAAGATCTATTTTAATCGCTCAGTTAACTCTTGCTTTAATGTCTGAGTGGCGTTCTTGAGTAATCTCTTCATCAAATCATTCAGTCATCTAGTTCTAACTCAATTGCGTGTACATGTGTATTAATTAAATATTCTTATTTAATTAATTAAACCTTGTGTGTGCATTCAAACATGAGTTGCTTTAAATCAATCTTTATCTTTGTCATGCAAAGATAATTCTTCTGTTTTTGAATACCAAAATTGAAGATTAAATCATTTATTTAATCTTTAATTCTATTTCTAATTTGTATCACTCATGTCACTACTGACAGGTATCATAATGCATGACTAATCAGTCAATCTCAACCGTTCGTTGATCTTTCAATCCTGGCCTGTCGTTCAAATAATCAATTTTCTATAAATTAATCTGTCATTTTTCATTTCAATCTCTCACGAAATCTTATGACTTTTGAGAACACTTAATCTTGAATCATCGATGTTTTTCTAATCACTATCATAGGCTATACTTGCATGAATTACAAAAAATCTAAGGGCAATTATACTACAATAGCAAAATAGAGAAGAGCAATCGAGATGAATCATGGAAATACGTTTGAAATTGGTGAGATTGTTTCAATTTGTTTATGTTATTAATTTCCTTTATTCTTTGTTGCTTAACATTAGATTGCATTTAGAGATCTTAGATTTGTATTGAATGTTTTCTCTACTCATTTCTTTGTGCACTTTCTTGGCGTTACATTTGGTGAACCCGACGTGAAGACACCATCTTTGTGTGTCCGTAGACTTTTATTTTGATTTTTGCAAGTTTTTCGTACGGAATGACGCATCAACTTGACGCAATGCCGCAATTGAAATTCATAGACACATCAGTTTGACGAAGCGACACAATTGATTTCCTAAACCGCATCTGACACTCGAAACGCCACGTCTGAAAAACCACGACGCATCTGAAGAATCCTGAATCACAATTGATTGGTGAATACCAAGATGCAATTGAAGAGAATATCGACGCATATGACTGGTAACCTTTATTTCTATTTTCGGAAATCTAAAATTTTCAATTAATTTTTGTGTTACTAATATCTCATTTTCAGCGTGTGGCCTTTTGGAAGTTAACAAGTTTTTGTAGGATGATTGACGAAGACGATATTGAAAACTACTAATGAGTTTTTCTGCAGGACGCTTGTCGAAGACCTTAGTTAATTTTTGAAATAGATTGTTTGGTAGCATAGCAAATCTTTCGTTTGGTGTAAAATTAACAAGTGTACTGTGTTTGGTGCAAAAGAACATATGTGTAATTACCCTTACGATTTGGTACATCGAAGTATACTCTCCCCTTGTGCATTCGTGCGATCCTGGGTGTAAGAGAAATAGTTACCAACTCTAGAACTTGGGCCTGTTCTGGTGGGAAAAAGTACTCACCCTAGGATGACTCAGACTGGTAGCACCCTAAACCTAAAGGACTTCCAACCGGTATATAAAAGTGGGTTCTTGGGGAAAACCCAAGAATCACGAGTGTGGTTCTGACAAGATGGATCCAAAAGGGGACTCATGCCGTATGGATCATGCCCCACGAACGGAATGCCTGTACTAAACACCTTTTGTTTTAGAGACCAATCGTTCTATTGGCCATTGCTTGGTATAGTGTAGGGTACAGTATCATGCCCGAAGATACTCACTATTGATCCCCTTGAGTAGAGATAGCAGTTCTTGGGAGGTCATTGCCCAAAGAATTTGAAAATTAGTGTGCTCGAAAGACGTTAATGAGCCGCGGAGGGGAGCCAATGCCACCAAATTTCTAAGCTATCTGCTCTCAAGAAGGAAAGGTGTTTATCACCAATCCAGGGTATTTGCGTGGGCTATACCAAGTATACAAACCCTAGGCCTTTTGTCCTATTAGGATGTACTTGTCTGTTGTCAACTTAAACATTCTTTGAGTCTAAAATCAAATTGAAAACACTTTGTCTTATGATTGTTCTTGTTTGCAAAAATTTGATCATGAAAAATAGAGTCAATTTTAAATCTTAGGTCACTGAAAATACACAGAGAGTCACAACTGTTCACTAGAAGGTTGCAATTTATTTTTAGAGTTGCATTCGTTTAACTTTGAGTCGCATCTATTATTACAAGTCGCATCTGTTAAACTTTGAGTCGCATTTGTTATTACGAGTCACATCTATTAAACTCCGAGTCACATCTGTCAGTTAGAGTCACATCTATTAGAAGTTTAACCGCATCTGTCAGAGTCACACATTGAACTTTACCAGAGAAACACAATTGATCACTGGAAAACCGCAACTGCTAAACTTGACCGCATATGTGAGATCCTGAGATGCATTTGTCTGATTATCAGAAAACCAGAATTCACTGTCACTGTCCAGTCAACACGATTATACCAGTTTCAATTGTCTTTACACGAACAATCCTTGAATAGAAACTTGAAATGATTTGCTCAATTTTGCATCTTTTAGGTTCATTTGGTCATTACCATAGTTGTCTTAATTCAGAGTTTAGTTTCATCTTAGAGTACATATTACCTTGCATTAAACTTCTAGAAAGGTCACTTTTACAAACTTTAGGATTAGTCCACCATCTACACTCTAGAAAAGTCATAGTGTCAACGAAATCTATCATTGAACCTAGTTTTATCAGTTTATCCTTTGTCCTACAGAGAGTCCTCCTAGCTCATCAGTCTAGTTACGAAACTCAACTTGTCTTTGATCCTCGTCCTACATTGGTTCCTTGACTTAAACTGAATTGACACCTTGATTAGACTTTAGGTAGTTGGTCCCTTCATCCTGGGTTTATAGAATTGATTATTTTAGAACCTTGATTAGGCTTTGCATCTTTAGAGTTTAGACTAGTGTCATCCTAGAACATTCTTTATTTTGCATACGAAAATCCCAAAAACATAGACTAGAGTCATACTGTTCATAGATATAGTTTTGCATTTCTCGCATATTGAGCTTGTCTTACATGGTTGAAACTAGGTCTAAGAGAAGAGAGAGAGAAAACATGTCAAACCCAAACGAATTCATCAATCCATTTTCTTCAAGACCTCATAAGACTCTATTAGACAAATTCACCACTAGAAACACAAGGACATATTGCAGTAGAGGACATAGAGGCTGCCGCATAGGACCCTGAATTTGCCTCTTTTGTAGATGAATGCTTAGCAAACGATCGTCAACGATTTTTAGCCAAATTTCTAGCTGAAGGCTCTACCTTACCTACAAGATTTGATATTAGCACCTTACAAAATCAATCTACACAAGGGATAAACACAACAACTACTAGTACTACTGTACCTTAGATAAGCACAACTATGCCATCTGGCACATCTACATAGAGTACGACAGTCCATACGTCTCCATTTGGTACATCCGGCATGACATCGGGATTTAATTTCACTGTAGGGGCTTCATCATCAACTCCCTTCAGTCCTCTTGTTGGGAGTAAAAGGCCTAAAACCTTAGCCTCTACACCTTATGTTGGTGTCACAAGTTCATAATCAACAACCATACCTACTGCTAGTATCACGAGTACCATACCACAGTTGATGGCCATACCTAGTGCTCAAGTCACTAGTACTATACCAATGATTACACAAACAGGAGGCATTCCCTCCTTCCAATATGGTAATCAAAATCCATTCTCCTAGACTGGCAGTTAGAATCCATTCACCTCGATTCTGAATCAGAATCCCTTTTCCCAAAGTGGTACTCAGAATCTATCCACACAGATTCCAAGTCAAAACCAATTTACATCAATTCCGAATCAGAATCCCTTTGCCCAGGCAGGCAATCAAAATCCATTTACACAGATGCAGAATCAAAATCCTTTCTCCTAGATTGGTAGTCAAAATCCGATCCTAGGTCAATACCAATTTATGCAGATTCCAGACCAGAACACATTTACCAACATTTCAAATCCAAATCCACCTCAGATGCCAATGTTCAATCGAAACCCATCATGAGACTTTGGATTTTAGAACACATACATGGATCCGTACAATCCCCCTAACACATCTTTGACCCAAGTTGACGTCTTACAAACACAAATGCATGCATTACAAACACAAATGGATAACATGTCGGTGTCAACTAAGAAATCATTTTCAACAAAGGACATATGCCCATTTCCCTTCGATAGATCATTGTACATGACCCCTTTCCCTCATGGATATGTCATACCGAATCTCCCTAAGTACAATGGAAAATGAAATCCAATAGAACATATAAGGGAATTTTCTACCATATGCATAGATGTCGCTTATGACCCCACATATCTTATGAGGCTATTTCCAAGAAGTCTTATAGGAATTGCACTAGAATGGTTTTTGGGTCTAGATTCTGGCATTAGATCTTGGGGTGAACTGGTTGAGAAATTTGTGGAGCAATTCTCCTTCAACATAGACCACGAGATAAATATAGCAACCTTGTGCCACATGAAGCAAGACGAAGGGGAAACATTCATTGCTTTCTTCTAGAGATGGAGAACTATAGCTAGTAGGTGTCCTATCGAGATACCCAAAAAATAAAAAGTTACAATGTTTCAAGAAAACCTTCATGCAAAACTCAGGAGTAACTTAAGGGTACATTGTTGTACATCTTTTTCAGAACTAGTGGAAAAGGGGGTTATAATAGAGAATGATCTCATTGAAAAGGGTGAACTCAAGACATCAACATCCAATAGAAACCTGATCGTACAAAACACCCCCACTAACATAAATAGATTTTGGTCTCGTAACAAAAATGTCACCAATGATGGGGTGGTTGATGCTAAAATGCTACAAGCAAGACCCCTCCTCACATTACAAGGACCTCATACTTTTGCCAACACACTTAATGCTATCAATCAACCTCCTAACATGGTCCAAAATACTCAACGTCCACAACAAAGGAGATTTCAAAAACATGAATTCACTCCCTTAGGGGAACCCATTGAGTCAGTGTTCAAACAACTGTTACAACATAATCTTATATAGCTGCAGGAACCAAGACAATACGATCTAGGACAGTTTAAACCAGCTTGGTGGGATGACAATTCCTTTTGTGATTATCATAGGACTAAGAGACATAACCTACAAAACTGTCGACAACTGAAGAATATCATACAGGATCTTGTCGAAAGGAGAATTATTGAAGTTAGTGGACAAAAACAAAAGTCATCAAACACTGATCATCAAGTCTTTTCTGACCCACTACATGACCATGGGAAAGGAACTGTCCCCAGTTTGAGTACTAAGACCAATATGTCAGCCAACTATGCGAGTATCAAGCATGATTATGATAGTGGCAAAATCATTCATTGCCTTTGTGCCACTGATGAGAATATCAATACCATTACTATCAATACTAATCCTGAGTGTGCGGTCAATACTCATCGTACTAAGTTCACTATCCAAGGCCCTCCATTGCAGAAAACACCCTAAACTTCCAAGTTATAATATAACCTACTTGACCAATTGGGGAAGACCCCGACCCAAATTTCAATCTTGGAATTGTTGCGTATTTCCCCTGAGCATCGATCTATCCTTGATAAGGCTTTACAGAACACTACGGTCCCTAATGACCTTGATGTTAATCATTTCCAGTAAATGGTGGGCTACTTGACCAATAATCACCATGCCACTTTTTTTGAACAAGACTATGCAACTAAAAAGACAAACCACAACGACCCTTTACATCTAGAAGTCCTTGTTGATGACACCAAAGTTAGACGAGTTTTGGTAGACGGAGGAGCAGGGTTAAATCTATGCGCTTTAAAACTAATTAAGGCATTAGGTATCTTAGAAGCATGCGTAGACACAACCAAAAGTATTGCCATAAAAGCCTATGATGATGAAGAACGAAAATCAAAGGGGGTGGTAACACTTCCTATCAGAATTGGTCCTGCGGTGATGGAGACAAAGTTCCAGGTCTTGGATCTCACCCTCCCTTATAACCTTCTACTCGGTAGACCATGGATTCATGCCATGAAGGTGGTCCCTTCCATGTATCATCAGTGTTTTAATTTCCCTTACAATGGCACATAAATAACTATAGATGGTGATCCTGATCCATTTCAATATTGCACCAATCTAAAAGAGATCCCCCAACGTCAAGTGCCAGTGAACTAGGAGGCTTCATCGTCCAATCCATCTTCCTATGTTGATCCATCCACACTCACTCGAACATCTGTTTCACCCTCAATTCCTTCCACTCCTAGGGTTGAGATCCAAGAAAAGGGTTGTGGAGAGTATTACATGAAGACTTCTTATTGTGTTAGCCATTTGATCCCTCCTAAGACATATGGTTTACCTACATCAGATTGGGAAAAGTCCATGGTCACTATACATGTTCCTCCTACAACAACTTTCACTAAATGGGGTGAATTAAGCAAAGAGGCCGTAAATACAGAAGATGTTACTTCCTGGTTGTATAGGGAAGATGATGAGGAACCCATCTTACTTGCTCATATTCCTACAAGTCTATATGGAAAGGGTTTCAAAATTATGCAAAGCAAAGGATATGATGGACAAAGTGGTTTAGGCTTAAACCAAGATGGGAGGGTTGAATCAATATTTGTTTCTTAGTGGCCAAAAGGAGTAGGGCTAGGGTTTCAACCGATTCAGATTGGTGTTCCTAGTACCCCATTACCCTTACTTGAGGATGTAAGTGCTTCAAAAGATATTAAGACATCTCATGAACCAGTGGACCAATATCATTGTGACTCCCCCGACTCTAACGATTATGAGTGGGATTCCCTATCCTCTACTTCTTCCATGGACCTTGACAAATTATTTGGAGAACTTGAGTTGATGTTAAGTTCCTCACCAAATCCCTTGAATTCTTGTCCACCAAAGAAAATGACAAAAGAGGAATGGTTTAAACACTACTATTGGGAATCACTTGATCCTACCTCTTGGCAACCTAAGCCACCTATTTCCAATAGTCAAACCTTGGAATTAGGCCCACCTATCCATCCACCTCAACTCAAACCTAAGAGCAAAAAGGACCTGGTACAAGACTTTTGTAATCAAATGAATAATTCAATCTTTACCTTGACCCCATTAGACTTTGATAACTCCGACGATGCCATGCCCTTAGTCTATCCCCAAATCATTGATTGGGATCAACAAGACACACCCATCTTAGACACTTTTGAGAACGACAAAGCAATTACTGAGTTCTTGGGATTATGAGAAGGCATACCTAATGGGGATCATAAGGCTAGTTTTACCATTGACTTAAACAACAAAGCATATTTTGGGGAATCTGTTCAACCCTCCAGTCGCAAAAATGAGAAAAAGAATAAACAAAATAAAAAGGATGAGTCTCTAGGTGAAAACTCAAAGGAACCTTTAGACAATGAAAAAGTAAAAAGAAAGGACGCATTCGAAGGCAAAAACCTTGTTGAGGCACCTAAGGATGGAGGTTTGAACATTCTCCCCATTGCACAGGAAAAGTCACCCATGTTGGTAGAAGAATCTGTAGAAGTCAACATAGGGACAAAAGAGAATCCTCGACTGGTTTATTTTGTAGTGTCATTGACAACAGAAGAGAAGCCAGAGGTCCACGACTTCTTTGCACAGAGACAGATAAATTTTGCTTGGTCATATGCCGACATGCCAGGGTTGGATCCTAAACTTGTTCTGCATCATTTTCTCTTACAACCAGGTGCCAAACCAGTGAAACAAAAATTGAGAAAAATGCACCCATAGATTGCTTTGTTAGTCAAGGCAGAACTCAAGAAACTCTTAGACATTGGTTTCATCAGATCTATCGACTATGCAGATTGGATCTCCAATCTTGTACTAGTCACTAAACCAACTAGGGGCATTCGCATCTACACTGATTTCAGAGATATCAACAAGGCTTGTCCTAAGGATGACTTCCCTCTCCCCAACATAGATATGATCATTGACATGACAGTAGGATATGAGATGTTGTCCCTTATGGACAGATTTTTAGGATATAACCAGATCAGAATTGCAACTGAAGACCAACCTAAGACAACTTTCACTTGTCCTTGGGGAACGTATTGCTAGAATGTTATGCCCTTTGGACTCAAAAATGCTAGAGCAACCTATCAACATGCCATGACTACTATCTTTCATGATCTAGTACACACTAATCTCAGTCAACTAAGAACATTACATGGAAGACTGCAATTCATCAGAAGATTTATTATGCAGTTAGCAGATAAGACACATCCTTTTCAACATCTACTTAAGAAAGGAGTACCCTTTGCATGGACAACTAGGTGTGAAGAGGCTTTTCAACTGATTAAAGAATATTTACTCACACCACTTGTCTTAATGCCACCTGTTGAAGGAAGACCATTGATTCTTTATATTACGACAACCCATTCATCACTCGGAGCATTGCTTGCACAAAATGATGATGAAGGTCATGAAAAGGCAGTTTATTATATCAGTCAGACTTTGGTAGGTTATGAGCTCAACTATAGTACCATTGAACATGCCTATCTTGCAGTAGTATTTGCTACCCAAAAATTGAGGCACTACATGCTAAACCATCAAACAATGCTGATTGCTAAAATAGACCCTCTGAAATATCTTCTCAGCAAGGCAGCATTAATAGGGTGACTGGCCAAATGGGTTATGATACTTAGTGAGTATGATATCTAGTATGTAGAAAGAAAGGCTATTAAAGGACAGGTCATTGCTGATTAGTTAGTTGACACACCCATACAGGCAGATCACCCATTAGTTGCAGACTTTCCTGATGAGTTCATATTCACAATTGACACAAACATAACATGGAAACTATACTTTGATGGCTCACATACAAATCAAGGTTCAGGGGCTGGGATATTGTTTATCACACCACAGGGTGATTCCATCCCTAAGTCATTCAAGATTGCATTTCCATGCACTAACAACATGGCAGAATATGAAGCTCTAGTCACAGGGTTACACATGGCAGTCAAGTGGAAAATTAAGAACCTACAGGTATATGGCAATTCTCAACTAGTAATTAGACAAGTAAATGATGATTATGAGACTAAGGACAAGAAGCTTGCTCCGTACAAGCACATGGCTAATAGCTTTAAAGAGTACTTTGATAAAGTTGAATTTCATCAAATACCTCATGTTTTAAATAGGGCAGTAGACGCTATGGCTACAATTGCATCACTTCTTGACATTCCTAACAACGTGCCTAAGTTTGAGTTCTTGGTAGAATAGCTTTTGGTCCCAGCCTATGATATCCTAGATTCTGAAATGGTGTGTGACATTGTTGGTCCTGATTCCCCATGGTACAAAGAAATCTATGATTACCTTCATGCCGAAGTCATGCTCACTGGCCTATCAAATAACCAACATAGGACATTCCTCCACAAGTCAACCAAATACACCATCGTTGGAGACACCCTATATAGACACACCTTAGATAATACCCTACTGAGATGTCTTGATTCTATTGAAGCACAAGCAACCTTGCGTGGGGTGCATGAGGGTATATGTGGTTCCCATTCTAGCGGTCCTACCTTAGCCAAATAGATTATGAGACTGGGTTATTATTGGCCTACTATGGAAAAAGACTCATATGTCTTTGTAACAAAATGCCGCCAAGGCCAAGTTCATGGAGACTTGATACATGCCCCAGCACAGGAGCTTCGTCCTATAACGTCACCATGGCCCTTTTCCCAATGGGGACTCGACCTCATAGGTAAGATCCACCCCACATCATCTAATGGACACAAATTCATTATCACTGCCACTGAATATTTTACGAAGTGGATTGAAGCCATTCCTATGACATACATTACCAGCACATAGATTTCTAGATTTATCTTGAACTATATCATTTGTCGATATGGTATCCCTGAGTCCATAATCACTGATAATGGCTGCCCATTTAAGAACCAAGAATTTCACCATCTATGTGATGAATTTCATATCCAACATCACTTCTCCACTCCATACTACCCACAAGGTAATGGCCAAGCAGAGGCATCTAACAAGACCATCATTAAATCCTCAAGAATACTGTCAATGATGTTGGTCGTGACTGGCATTTACAGCTTAACCCTGCCTTATGGGCTTATCATACAAGTATCTGTACTCCCACTGGTGCTACTCCATATTCACTTGTATTTGGTTCTGAAGCTATTCTTCCTATTGAGGTCGAGATTCCTTCCCTAAGGGTATCCTTGAAAGGCCACATTGATGATGAAGAGTACCGAGTATCGAGACTCCATGAGCTAGAATTCCTGGATGAGCGAAGACAAAAGGCACTAGACCATCTTCAAGCATATCAGAATCGCCTTCATTGTAGCTATAACAAGAAGGTATTGAATAGAAAATTTGATAATTGTGACTTGGTTTTAATGGAGAACCCAAAGAATCAAGCAGAAAGAGACAAACTAGGAAAGTTTGAACCTAATTAGTTAGGACCTTATGTTGTTACATAAGCTTTTGGATTAGGAGCATACCAACTCTCTACTCCTAAAGGGGAACCATTGTCCTCACCAATCAATAGTATGCATTTGAAGAAGTTCTACGCATAGCTTCTGGGAGCCTTTGTCTTAATTAGCAAAAATACAAAAAAATCAGAAAATCACAAAAATCATTATCAAGGTGAAAACCTGGAAAACAGGAATCTTGGTAACACCAAAAAAATTAGATAATCTAGAAAATAATAAAGACAAATCATTCATCCAATAGTGAAAACCACTTCGGTGGCGCTTTGGATAGGTACCATGGTGAAAACTTGGCAAACAGGCACCATGTGTACTCGACTCTACTCCTTTGTCTACTATTACTCTAATCTACCATATCCCTGTACATAGTCCTTATCCCTGTATATACTTTCTATTCCTTGTACATATCCCTTATTTCTCATACCCATCGCTTGTATATACCATTAGTAATAAGTGGTCATCTTTCCCATAACCTGGAAGGATTGACATCGAGTGCATTTCATATCCCCCATTTTACCCTATCCATAGTCAATTGGTCTTATACTCGACTAGGGGCAAACACTTGACGTGCATCATATTGGTTTTTAAATTAGCTGTGTTGAAAATGTAAAACCATAGAAAAATATTAAAACATCACAAGATGACCCGAGAAAATACAAAAACATCAAAAAACTTCAAAAAGACAAAAAATCAAAACATTTCAAAAATCCAAAAATAGAGTCAGAGTTAGTTGCACTTGTCAGTCTTTGTCATTTGTCGAACTACATTGCCTCTATGACTGGACATAGGCAAGGCCATATGCTGATGTGCCCCCGAGGCATTAGGTCAGTCTGTGTATGTTTGTCTGTATAAAATCATGATTCAATCCATATGTCTATACGACAAGGTCATTGGTCGTGTCGAACTACAAGGTCTCTGCATGTATAACGTAGGCAAGGCCATCAATCGATGAGCCCCTAAGGCCACACTAGGTCAGTCCATTAGGGTTCGTCACATTCATTTTCACACACATCTTCTATTTGTAGTCAGTCTTGTCAGTCAAAGTCAAGTCAAACTATGAGGTCTTTGCGTGTATAATGTAGGCAAGGCCATCACATCGATGGGCCCCCGAGGCCGCACTAGGTTAGTCCTGTAGGGTTTGTTGTCATACACAATCAATTGTCAACACATCGTATCAAGTCATGTATTAATTTGGTGAATAAGTCAGCAATGTCTCCGAGTCAAATCAAACAAATTTCTAAACAAAACAACCAAAACAGATCAACTAATGTCTACTACAGGATGTGTCCTTCTTGGAAATAGACATCATCATAGCAATCAATCTGGTATCTTATTCAGAATGAGCCCTTCCTGAATACTAATATCAGCAATGCAATCTATGTCTTATACAGGATGAGTCCTTCCTGCATAATCGACAAGGTCAAACATAGCCTTACACAGGTTATCACATTAACTACATCTGACTCATAGTCTTATACGATACATGTCTTTCTGAAACCAGGCTTTGTCATGCCTTATATAGATAGTCATAAAATCGAGACCAGACTCACAGTCTTATCTGCTATGTGTATCTCCTGACATCAGGCTCTATCAATCAATTATTCTATCAATCAAAACAAATCAAACAAACAAATCAAGTTTTGGCAAATATTTTACTGGCTTTTTGACTTTATGGCTTATTTATCTTATCATTTATCTTCTCATTTGACTTTATGATGGGAATTATGTTACTAGCTTTCTCAAGGATGTCCCATGAGGGATTTAGAGAAGCAACGATGTATCAAAATTCTATTTTCTTTGACTGCTGTCTGTCAACTGTCTTTTAACTTTGATTTTTGAGTCATGTTACTAGTTTCCTTAAGGATGTCCCATGAAGGATTTAGAGGAGCAATGACGTCTCATGACCCGTCTTTTACTTTGTTTGTTGTCTGTGGTTTGTCTTGACAACAAGACTGGGGCAACTTATGCCCTTAGTATGAGTTAATGACAATCCTTGTCTACGACTGTCTATTATTGGAAAGTGGATGACTTTGCACACCTTGATCTATGTCATATCATGGTGTTTTTCTCCATTTGTATTAGTCCTTCCCAATGATGATAAAGTGCAATACCTTTTGTGATACATCGAAACATCAAAGATTGCTAATACTAACATCTATCTCCTATCTTTTTTTCTTTCTCAATCTTTCTTTCCGCACTAACAGTTCTTCTTTCTTCCATTATGATGGAGTCCTGTGACACAAAACAATATACATTATCCTGCATCAACGTACATGTTAGAAAAATACATACATATAGGCATATTTCATATCTAGATCATCATGGCATAATAGACATTCATCATCAAACAATACATATCATAAGCATTCCATGTACAAAGCAACTGTAAATATATGCATCATATTACATTTGTATAAGCATCACATGTAGTCAGCATTATACATATAACACCATATTGCATCTCATAATTTATAAACTGCATACATCATATAGAATCAACAGTATATCATTAGCTGCATATACACACCATCAAATAGATATCATCATCCATCACATAAGCATGTCATATAAACATCACATGTACAAAAAAATGACATAATTAATATATAGAAATGCATATCATGAGAATCACCGCCAAAATCATATTTATATATCTCACTCAAAAGTGTCACATCACAATGTCATAATGTATCAACAATACACGGAAGCCCGTAGGCTATAGGATCAAAATACAATGTCTCGATGTATCTCAAGAAGAATCCCTATCCTGAACTGCCACTGCTATCATTCCTAGATTGTGTGGAGGAATGATGATGGGAACCTGATGACCTGTGAGCTGAGGGAGGTCTGTCATATGGACCTGCTCTGTGTGGCTGAATACCCCCTCTGTGCTAACTGTCTTAGTGTGGGTCATGGTCTGGGACCTACTACTATGTGCCTCTGAGAAACTGGGAGCCCATCTCTCTAGCAGAACCTCTACCTCATAAAGATCCTAGTAGTATCTCTCTCTCTCCCCGGCTCTTACTAGCTCTCTGGCAAAGGCAACTGATGGCCCAGTACATAGGGCCCTGAGCTCTGAGAATTTTTGCTCTGTCTCCTGTCACTGAGCTATAGCCTAATCTCTATCCATGATGGCTCTATCCCTCTCTATCTGGTACGCATCCCTCTCAGACATCAACACTCTCATATGCTTTTCCAAGGATGCTAGCTACGCACGCAATGTGGCTGTGTCAGGATCCACTGCCCCTGTGTCCTCCTATCTGGCCCTCACTCCCCCATCATCCTCCTCATCTAGCTCCTCTAGGATTTGATCCTGAATCTCTCTCTCATGATCATCATCCTCCTCATCATCCTCCTAGTAGGTGCCCAACAAACCCAAGGCATCAATCTCTGCCTCCTCTCTGTCCACCTCCTTGACACCTACCTCCTCCTCTGCTGGGATGTCTGGAATAGCTGCCTCCATAGGCTATACCTCCTCTCCCCCTATCGCAACATCCGCCTCCTCTCCTCCTCTATCAATGTCTGGTATGGCCACATCCTCATCTCCTCGTCCCTCCTCATGGATCGGTGAAAATGGTGGCCCTCGTCCCCTCCGACCATGTATCCCTCTCCTGCCTCCTCGCCATCCACCTTGGCCATTGTCTCCTCCATCACCATGACCTCCTCTATCTCCTCGACCTCTACCTTTACCATGCCTACCTCGTGGACCTGTCCCTCACTGCTCTATCAGCGCTGGCTTCTCTGGATTTGTCAAAGGGATCGGCCTGTGTACTTCCCACCATTGATCATACTCCTCTGTGGTCCCTGGATCTGCTGGACCATCCCTCCATCCCCATGGAACTACCTGTAGTGCATCGATGTCGACCTCTGCTGTGGCAACAAGAATCTTTGGACCCCATAGGGGGACCTCTCGCAATGATCTCGCAAACTCTACCCGACCTCTCGGCACATCCTGTACCTCTCCAAATTGCTGTAGGACCCGATCTGGCAACTGACGCTCTATAATGTGGACATGTGCCATTGTCTGCCCAACCAAAAACTGTACCTGTTGACAAAATGGAAAATGCTCATCCTCGTCTAACCACTCAGCACAACCCAAGTATGGTCTCCATGTAAACTGCACCATAGTGTCTATAGCATGTCTGAAATAACCTATATCTCCTATGTGGTGCTAAGTGTTTGCCCCCGCATAGCGGAAGACTTAAGGAGCTCCATGTGGAAGATCAACTGTCATTGGTGGCCAGAAAATGGCGATGTGTTCCCATGCCCATACCATCAGGAGCGTGGTACCACAACTCATAGACTGTGCCTCTCGGTAGGCAATATCATGCAAATGAAAGTATAACATCCTGAGTAGACATGAACCCCAAGCATACACCACTCGACACTCTAGCATGCCTACTAGCATCTCCCCCCACCCCACGGGAAAACCATGACCTCAGCGGTCAGGAAGTACTATGCCGCCTATCAATGTACACAATAGATAGTCTAGCTATCTATACCTCTGAGCCAACACCCGCCACCTAATCTCATAGTCATCAAATCCTAATTGCCTAATGTTCGCATGTGGGTAGTATCTGCACATCTTGGTTGCACCCCTTTGGGTATCATACATCACCCATGTGCCTCTAATAGGAAGTCTGAGGATCCTATAGACATCCTCTAGGGTAACAGTGGCCTCTCCAGTCGGTAGGTGAAAAGATGATGTCTCCGAGTGCCACCGCTCACACAAAGCTGTCAATAATCCACGATTCCCCCAAATCTGGGGCATGTCTGTCACGTGAAGTAGACCAAGGTGCCAGAGGAAACATCGCTCTACACTCCACAAGCTGTCCCTAAACCGAAAAGTCATCGGCCTTGACTCTTGGGTATATACTATATCCAACACAACCTACAATGGCATTATACATGCCTCATGTTAGCATTAATCATCTATTCTAGTGAAAATTGACTATGCTAAGTACAATTCAAATGCGTCATTATTTTACACATGCGTCACTATTTTTCACTTGCGTCACTCTTTAACATATGCGGTACATAAAATACACATGCATCATTTTATTATTTACACGCGTCATTATTTTTCACATGCGGCTAATTATATCACAATTGTGTTGCACTAAAACAACTGTGTTGAAATAAATAACATTGTGTTGAGGCATATTCAAAAGCGTTTAAACTAATCAAGTGTGATGCAAAATTTCAACTGTGTTTCAAAATAAACAAATGTGGCTATTCTAAATGCAAATGCGATGTAAAATTTCAAATGCGATTCATAAATCTACACATGGGGTGAACCACACACAAACTATGAAAAACGGTTAACGTAAAATTGTAAATGCATTGTTCCACAGATAGATGCGTCGTTCATGCGATCATATGCGGTTATTTAACAAAATGACGCATAACAAAAACTTGATTTACATACATAAATTTGTGTGCAAATGAAAAATTTCAAAAGCCAAGTTTGAGGTACATATCGGGGGGTCCGCGTCAGCTGGTCTCTGGAAGGTCCAGATCCTATATGCGCGATGGTGAGTGGTCGGAATGGGTGACATCCTTGCTATGGGTGCAGAGCAAAATCTCAATTCTAAGGCTAGGTGGGTGAAAATGAATTGGTTTTTACCCCAATTTCTATATACCCCTAGGGTTTTGGTGGCATTTCTTTTCTACTAGCCACGTTAACTTTCAATTTCGATCAACCCGCACCCATCCCTAACGTTCCCAAACTCAATTCCGTCGACTCCACTACATTTCTGGCTATCCAATGGACTAATCGAGATCATTTCCAAATTTTTCTGAACTTTTTTGACAATTTTTCAATTTTCCCGAGGGGGCATACCTTCACCTATTTTACACTGGGGCATTATTGGGGCATATTTCTTATCGATTTTCTTTGACACAATGTCGAAATGACATTGTATCAAAGAGGGGCAAATGTAGACACCAAAATTTGGTTTAAGCCTGCGACTTCCATATTCTTCATAATTCCTATTTCTCATGGTCATGATTGAATAATGTCAATTATTTAATTAATTCATCTTAACATTAATTCTTCTATTTCATTAAATAATGTCAATTATTTAATTATTCTCTATAGTCTTCATTTTTTCTATTAATTAAATAATCTTAATTATTTGATTAATTCACACTTTTCTTTATTCTATCTCATTAATTAAATAAACACTTTTTATTTAATTATGTTACTAATTAACTTTATCTTTCTTGTCAAATTAAATAAATTCTTATTTAATTTACTCTTTATCATATTTCAACTATAATTAAATAAATTCTTTATTTATTCAATTATTCATTTGAATCCCTTCATCATTTAATTAAATAAATCTTATTTATTTAATTATTCTTCAAATATCAAATATTGAATTAAATAAATTATTTAATTCATGAATTCTATTTTAACGCATTCCTCTATATTTAGATAAATTGTGTGAGTTATCTAAATATTCACTTCTACTCGACTCAAAGATCTATTTTAATCGCTCAGTTAACTCTTGCTTTAATGTCTGAGTGGCGTTCTCGAGTAATCTCTTTGTCAAATCATTCAGTCATCTAGTTCTAACTCAATTGCGTGTACATGCGTATTAATTAAATATTCTTATTTAATTAATTAAACCTTGTGCATGCATTCAAACATGAGTTGCTTTAAATCAATCTTTATCTTTGTCATGCAAAGATAATTCTTCTATTTTCGAATACCAAAATTGAAGATTAAATCATTTATTTAATCTTTAATTCTATTTCTAATTTGTATCACTCATGTCACTACTAACAGTTATCATAATGCATGACTAATCAGTCAATCTCAACCGTCCGTTGATCTTTCAATCCTGACCTGTCGTTCGAATAATCAATTTTCTATAAATTGATCTGTCATTTTTCATTTCAATCTCTCGCGAAATATTATGACTTTTGAGAGCACTTAATCTTGAATCGTTGATGTTTTTCTAATCACTATCATAGGCTATACTTGTATGAATTACGAAAAATCTGAGGGCAATTATACTACAATAGCAAAATGGAGAAGGGCAATCGAGATGAATCATGGAAATATGTTTGAAATTGGTGAGATTGTTTCAATTTGTTTATGTTATTACTTTCCTTTGTTCTTTGTTGCTTGACATTAGATTGCATTTAGAGATCTTAGATTTGTATTGAATGTTTGCTCTACTCTTTTCTTTGTGCACTTTCTTGGCGTTACAGTAACTATTGAAAATGATGAATACAAAAGAATATTGTTATGTTGCCACTATGTTTTCTAACTTATAGTTTCATATGAATAAAATATTTTTTTCCTGCCACTTTTGGAGTTACTGAATAATGTGAATGGAGTTCTTTGAATGAAGTAGTTTGGAGTTACTAGTGCATGCGATTTGAGATAGGTGTAGAAGCATCCAAGAGCTGGCCACTCAAGGGTTATAGATTAGATAGATAAGTATTTTACTTCTAATTCTATACTTTATTTTAGTAGATAATAACCAAAATTGGAATTTATTCTCATATGTGTAATTTTGTTAAGATCAATCCTATAGGTTGTAGTTAAGTCTGTAGTCTTTGAATTTAGTGTCTGAAGTTCTGGAGCACCTTCTTTTAAATTTTTAAATCATTTTCTGCTAGTTTTTTTAGATTGTTTTCTTTTGATTAGATCAATGTTTCCTAATTTCTTTACAAGTTTTACTTCTTCATCAATATATACATTTCTTAGTTTAATCATTTCCATGCTTTCTAGTTTAGTGGTTATGCTTTTCAGATTCATAGTTTTCTATTTTTTAGTTTAGTTATTTCAAACTTTCTAGATAGATGATTTCCTACTTTCTAATCTTAGTGGATTTTTTTAGTTTAGAGTTTTATTCAGGTGTTTGGTATTTAGGAAACCTAAGAGAGATATTCAAGATGTCTTTTATTGCATATAGCCTTTGGACACTACCCAATCGATATATTAATGTGTTTATCAACTAAAGTGTTAGGACCTAACGACAACGTATCACCCCTCATAGAAGTAATATCTTTAGCTTAAGATGTCCAAATAATATGAATTAAAATGGTTAGTCTTGATTCCAAATATTTTCATTGTATTCCGCATAAAAAGAGAAGAAAGTTGTGAAAAAATGTATTCACACTAAAGATGGTATTCAAAATTATTCACCTTATCATGAGCATTAAGTGTAACCTTTTTCTACATCCACAACCCATACCCATTTCCATAATACTCACTATAGAACTTATGAAATAAAAGTCCAAAGTAAGGCCCACTTTTCTATTTCAACTTTATTAACTATTATCAAATAGAAAACTGAGTGATATCTTCCTTATTTATATTTACTTTTGGTAAAATATCAAATATAATTATCTAATTATCCATTCCAACTATCATCAATTAATTTAAATTAATTTATATTTTAGCAATATAAATTAACTCTGGTAAGATTCGACAGGTAATTGTAGATTGTAGATGAACTTTTGTATCGAACATATTTCCATCCCGTGAATGAGTACGAGATTTGACATGTTCCATTGTTAGATTGAAAAACCTCATCAAAGATTTGAATAATGAATAAGCACTTTATAGGCATATGGGATTCCAATTCGCACGAAACATCCTTGATATTGTTTTGATATTGTGTGAAGTTCTTCCCATTACATTATACTTGAATTATTTTGTCTTCTCTTGGCTTCATTATTCACACCTGCAAATTTTTAAAATAGCAAAGCGATTTTTCTTTTTCATGGTATACTAGTTCAGTTCTAAGATGAGGTTATTAGACTTTGGTTCTAACAACACTTTTACAATATATTTGTGACAATGGTGAAACTTTCGGTTGCATTATCAATAGCATCTTCATTTTCCAGATACTTGCATTTGGGTGTCTTCCAATTATAGTGATAGCAGCATATGTGTGGAGCACATTCAGGAAAAGGAAGCATTGGATTCCAGAAGAGTCTCTAGTTCTAGCTTCTCTTGATCTTCAATTCGTCGCACTCCTTAAAGACTCTTTTGACATTTCTGACAGTATCGATCCATGTGAACTGTTACATGCTTTTGATGGTGATGTGCCCCATGTTCTAAGTGGGAGAGTGAGCGTTTGTGTGTTAATGGGGTGTTTATTACCAGGAGTTGCACACCCTCTTTCCACATCTTTGTGGTTTGACATGGTTGCGCTTATCATAAGCTCTTAAATATTTCTATTCCAGATTTCATATGAAACCCTAATGCTGCAGTTGGAATTTCACCATATAGACCATTGTAAAATAGGTATGCCCCAACTTTATTTCATGTAATTGGAAAATTCCGTAATAATAATGTCAATTATATTTTTAGTTCTTATTTTGGGTTTTGCTGCTCTGGCTTCTGTGACTATTCCTCAAATTATCTCTCCTAAAATAGCCACAATTTTTTCTCTGAATTATCATACACAATTTAGATGGGAAAAGGTCGAAGAACAAGTAACCAAATCATGGATTGTGGGTTTCACATCTGATCCTCAATATATAATAACTAGATCAAGTTTTAGTTCATCCATAGTGCCACTCATTAGTGCTTACAATGGAGTTTTGGTCTGTCAAATATTGGTCTTTGGAAATCAATTCGATATTTTCACTTGTATTGAGACACTCCTCCATTGGGTGGTGAATGTGATGGGTTCCCTTGTAATATACTGGAGATGGATCACACAAGTGGTTTACTCCCCAAAAGGTTTGGAATGGAGGTGTTCGAGTCTCTTACAATATTTTGAAATTGAGGAATTTTGGAAAAAGCCATTTGTTGGGGTTGATGCGTAGCTCCAGAGGCCATGGATAGCTTCGTAGAAGTTTTCTACTAAAAATTATTTTAAAGCTATGCAGGGTCATGAGATTGCATAGGTTATTACATGTGATTTATTGGGTTAAGATGTTTTCCATCCTATTTATCAAATTTTGTTGTTAGTTATCACAGTTGTTGCTTTCCAACAAATATTTTGGCAAACTTGTCATGGCTTCAGCATATGGAGAATTTTCCACTTTATATAGATCAAAAAGTCCATTAGGAGAATCCTCTAGCTATAGTAGATACTTTAGGGCATTGGTAAATATGCAGGGAAAAAATTCTACTGGATTGTGGATAGCCAATAGAAAATCCATTGGGAAGATACATAAGCTGATACAAAAGGGGGAAGAAGAGGGGAAACAATGTGGTGACTTGATATCTTTCCTTCAGGAAAATTCTTCACATGATTTTTGTGGTGAAAAATTTGTGAAGCCCCAAAATGATTTTCTCAATAGGTTAGAGGTGGAAAGAGAATTGGATGTTTGCAAGTGCTCTTGGAAAATGACAACAATCTTAATAATTGTTGTTATCATCAAACTTTCTGCATTTACCCATGACGAGGCCAAGGAAAAAATTATGTTGAAGAGAAGTATTGAAGCTTGCTCTCAAGCATGGAATATCATGGAGGTGGTGGAAAATAATGCCAATGAAATAGTTGAACTTGGAAAACAGCTGATGAAATCTTTCAAAACCTTCGAAAAAGGAAAAAATGGATTGAATAGAGTCTTCCACTCACCAGATCAGTTGACAGGTCCCCTGTAGCCACAAAAGCAATGATCTAGAATCTTGTTGAGAAGGGAAAAGAAATAGCCAATCAATACTATTCAAGCAAACCTAGTGAAGCAATTGTAAGTTATAACTTGTATAGGGTCGGAAAGGTAAGCATGAATCAACATCATCAGTTTAATTGTGTGGAGGAGATTTGTGATAAAATGTGTAGAATGTTGGTTGATGTGATGGGATCCTACTTTGTAAAGGTAGTTGGTGCAATAATGGTGGATTGCAAGAAACTGGAAACTATGTCCAATGAAGAAAGCATTTTTAAAAATGCAAGTGTAGTGGGAAAAGTGAAGGGAGTGACTAAAAGTGTTGGTTGGAATTTAAAATGGAGCTCAGATGGAGAAATCCCCTCGATCAATACCTCACTGGAAACATACGAAACTCTTGCACTTGGAAAGTATCCCACTTTTTAGATCCGGTAGATAGTGAGTTTTTTTTCTCCATGGTCGAACATATGAGTAGATTTATAAGTTTTTTTTTCCATGGTCGAACATACGAGTGGATTTATGAGTTTTTTTTCCATGGTCGAACATATGAGTAGATTTATGAGGTTTTTTTTCCATGGTCGAACATATGAGTGGATTTATGAGTTTTTTTCCATGGTCGAACATATGAGTGGATTTATCACATTTATAAGCTGCATAAAGATTATGCCTAGAATTGAACGTATTGCTTGCTCATTGCGTATCCATTATTACATTTGAAGAAGTTTCTCTTTATTAAAGCGTCCTTATGTTGGAAAGTTAGATTGAGCATATCAATTAAAACAATGCAAGTTTTAAAATTATTAGATTTTGATTGTTTTTTTGAAATTGGAGATTTTTAATAGATTTTTTTCTTATTAATTGAGAGTTTCAAAGATTTTTGAAATAGGTAAAATATATGGATAGATGTATTCTTACATGATATATGTGTTTTTATGTAACAAATGTTTAGATATTGTGATGAAATAAAGTTTATATTTCCAACATTCCATCATAAAGATTTGTTTGGTTTATTTTATTTTTATTTATGTAATTTATTACTTTGATCGAGGTGTTAGCTATATTTGAAGTAAGATTTAGTTTTTAAAATTTTAATCTACATTTTAGTTTTATTTCTTGTTGTACACAAGTTTCTTACTCAAGCATGCCTTTTCTACAGATATTATTTCAAAAAAATTAGCCAAACTTGAATTGATTAAATAAGCCACTATATAAATTGCTTCTCCCTATAATTTATTTTAGTTTTATTTCTTGTTGTACACAGGTTTCTTACTCAAGCATGTATTTTCTACAGATATTGTTTCCACAATTTTTGTCAAACTTGAATTGATTAAATAAGCCACTATATAAATTGCTTCTTCCTATAATTTATTTTCAAGCTTACAATATTTGAGCACTTATTTAGATTTTTCTTGAAGTGTCTTATTCATTATTTTGGCTACTCCAATTTGTTGTGGATAATATGGAGTTGGGAGTTTCCTCTTAATTCTTTTGTGATTGCAATAGATGAAAAAAATATTTGAGATACAATCACCTAAAATTTGATCTTAGTATTTTATTATTTTTATTATATTGATTGTCAACTTGGTGTATAATCATCTTGAAAACATCAAATGCTTCAAACTTACTCTTCAAAATATAAATATATACTTTTAGGGTAAAGTCATCAATGAATGCATAAAATATTGAGATTTTATGTCATAGAAAAATGGCCCCTTGTCATTTTCATGACCTTTTAGGTCTTGTTTCATGGTGTTGGAACTATGGTGCTTTGATTTTATGTTGTAACATGGATTGGACACGCTTATTTAGGTATTAAAACTCAAAGAACAACGTCTTGTGAAGGTGCTATGAATTTTTGTAAGACATTTCTACATTCTTCTAGACTTTATTTAATACTATTTACCTAAAAATCACCTTTTTTTCTCATCAAAAAGTCCTATATTGAAGTGTTCTAAAGTCTTGTAATAAGCCTTCACACTTTTCTAGGCACATATCCACTATTTATCCCCTTGTTATGACTTATTTGATCCCTTTATGCCCTCATATGACTTAATTAAGTGTATTTTTGAATGTTATCCTGACAAATAACATTAAATACAACATTATTCCCAACACATTTTTTTAGGTCCTAGGTAGGACCCATTCGCCATGGGTGAAGAATGAGTCCCCCTTGGCCCCAAATTCAAAATATTTTAATTTTTCTTTCAGGATTTTATTCAAAAGAACTTGATGTCGGCCTGTGATGAGGTGTGAATGGATAGTAAGGCACAAGAATTGTATAAATAAGTGATTTTCACCTCATTTTACATCTCCTCATTCAAGTATTCAATTTCTTAATACATTCAAGCATTTAAGCAATTTACATCATCAATTAAAGCACTTTTCAAGCACTTTGAAGCTGCCATTGACATTACTTCAGAATTACAAGATCAAGAGTTAGGTGAGTTGATATCATTTGCATGTTATTACTTTATCTTTCTCTTGTATTTCATTACCTTTTCAAGGGTTTAATTACCAAAAGTGGGGTTTGACCAAGGCAAACCCCTATTCACTAACCCTAATCATTTTCCCCTTTTCCTTGTGTATGTGCAACCTTTTGTTTGTAGACTTCACAGGTTATTAGGTGTTGAAGATTGTTTTTTATGTCAACTAGGTGCTTCAATTCAACATAAGTCAATTTCAAGCTTGGAGAGAGTTATCTTTCTGTTTTCTATAGATTTGACTTTGACAACCCGACAAGTAGACATTTCCAGATCTGGTGTTACAAAGTTCTCTCCTAGTTTTTCAAAAAATTAGGAGAGGACTGATTCACCACCTGTGGAAAATGAGTCCCACCTTAGGACTGGAAACTTGAGTTTTGTTAGATTTTAGATCCCCCGATAGACATAAATTAGCTCCTGACAGTTTTTCATCAATAGGTGGACTGATTCACCACCCTAGGTGAATGAGTCCCACTATGAAAAATTAGTGAATTTAATTAGCATCTAAAACACTCCAGAATCTTCACAATTTCTCCAGGTGCACTCAGATTTACCTCTGTACTTTTTGTTTTGCATAATTTCTTCATTTACATAATTGTTTTCATATCATAATGTGTTTTCAAACATAGCTTAAATTGCACTTTTGCATTCATTTTAATCAGTCAATTTCATTTAGTTAAGTTCATTTACATCATATCACATTGCACACATCCTAATTTGAGTGTTACATAAGCATTTTTGGACCTAAGTCTCTCCTTTTATGTGAAAAACCCTAGAAGTGCAAGAGTAGCATCTTAGGTTCCCAAAAATCTATGTTTCATTTTGGTGAACTTGAATTTTGAGCACTTTAAATTTTTGATTGTATTCACATATTGCATCCTAGTTTTCATTTGCATTAGCATTCAATTAGGACATTGATTTGTTATTGCATTCTAGGAATTTTCATTTTGCATTAGTGAAACCTTCATTTAGTTTTCATTTTGGCATTCAATTTCATTGAAAAAGTAAAAATTTGCATTCTACATCTGTAATTTCATTCTATAGAACATTTAATTCATCCTTAAAATTTTGAAAAAAACAAAAAAATTGCATCGTGGGACTCATTTGCCACTTAGGGCGAATAAGTCCCTTTGCACTTTTTAGATAGTATTTATGCATTTCTTTTGACATTTTTCTACATTCTTGTTCCTTGTTCCTGCATTTTGTTTTTTAGTTAGCGGATTTTCTATTATTTGCATTTCAATTTCTTAGATTAGCTTGCATTTCCATCCACCCCTCCTTTGTGGTACTTGCATGAGTGTTTGGTGCCCTGTTGATAATACTTTGGTGGAAAGAAGTTCTAGACTCATTGCATCCCATGATAGAACTCCCGTTGTGGACCTGGGGATCTCACGAGCTCCCACTCCTAGTATGGAAAATGGTACATTAGGCCTTGACAATACCACTTCCATTCCTCCACCTTTCCATCCTATGCATGTTGAACCCAAAACAATTCTCTCCCGCATGGAAAGGTCATTAATATTCATGAGGATTTTTCACATTTACAACAAGATTTGTCACTTGAAAACATTTCCACCACTGCTATACCTACTATTGAGAACCTTCATCACTTAATTGAGAGTGATGATGGCTTGCAAGTGCTCAAAAAAATTGATGAGATTTACAATAAACATGCCTCTTCAACTACCCAATCTGCAAACATTCTTGTAAGCCAAGGAGGACCTCAAGTTCCTCCCCCTTCAAATATAGCTTCCATAACAACTTACACCAATTTGCAAGTCCACACAACTGTGCATCAACCTAATTATGTGGCTACTTATTTCCCGATTTCCACTAGCATTCCTACTTCTTTTGTGGCATCACAAGTTCCTTCCACCACATTCACACCCCTTAGCATTCCTTTCACCTCCCCTAACATCACTTACACTCCATCACCATTTTCCCTTCCACCTCAACCCAATTATCCTAATCCTCTTCTTACACAACTCCTTAACACTATTTCATCCATGCAACACCAACTTTCCACCATTAGTCAAGGTCAAACTACTCCACCCACATATCTTTTCCGCAACAGCCCCTTATCATTAGAAATCTTAAGTACCTCGATGCCACAAGGGATAGAAATGTTGAGGTTTGAGAAATATAGAGGAAAAGGAGATCCTATTAACCATTTCAATGCTTATACTACTTTGTGTAGTGACTTTGTCCTTGACGATAAACTTTTAGCAAAAATTTTTCCAAGGACCTTGAAAGATACCGCTTTAGAATGGTTTTCCAACTCGCCCAATCATTCCATCTATTCATTTAATGAATTGGTGGAAGCTTTCATTTGTCACTTTCAAGTGCACATGACACCTAAAAAGACAATGGCTGACCTTATGAGATGTAGAAAAAATAGAGATGAAAAAGTGACAGATTTCATCTCCTGTTACCAATCCTTATACGGTCAAGTTGATGTCAAAATTCCAGATGCACATCTGCAGAAGATGTTTATTGAGAATTTGCACACCAACCTTCAAGATTAACTTACCATGATGAAATTCCCTTCATTCATGCATTTATGTACAACCTTATGTGATTATCAAAATTCGGTTTCAAGTCATGAATCAAAATCCACTTCCAACCAAGTTGACAAACCTAAACACAACAATCAAAACCAAAATAACATGCAAAAATTCTATAAACCTAATAGAGATACCCTATGTCTCTTCCACGTTGACCCAAATGGTCCTTGTATTTCTCATTTTTTTTGTGTTCTCCTTTTGGGGATGATGCAAAGTGTAGAGATGCCCTATGTCTCTTCCATGTTGACCCAAATGGTCCTTTTTTCTTTTTCCTTTTCCTTTTCTTGTTTTTTTCCTTTTGGGGATGATGCAAGGCATTGAGACCAAAATGTCTCTTTCATGTTTACCCAAAATCTTTTTCATTTTCTTTCACCTTTTTGGTTTCATTTTGCTTGTGTTTTCCTTTTGGGGATGATGCAAGGCATCAAGACCACAATGTCTCTTCCATGTTGACCCAAAACAAACTTTCTTTTTTCTTTTGTTTTCACTCTCTTTGTGTCATTCTTCTAGTTCTATGTGTATTTGGGGAATGATGACAGTTCTGAGCTCTTTCATAAAAACATTGCAACAATGAACATATCGACCCCAAATCCATAGATCCCTTATGTGTTTGGTGTATTTTCTTTTCTGGGGGGAACTCCCTTTCTTTGTTTTTCATTTTTTTCCTTGACATGATGCAACCTAACTTCAAAACATATGACTTGGCATAGGGCTTTCCAAGTTGGCTCTCATGTCTTGTTTTCATTTTGCATTTTCTTTCTCTTTCTACTTTAAAGTAATTTCTCACATAATTATGTGTAGCAATTCCTTTAAAGTGGGGGGCATACATTACCATTATTTCATTTTCATTCATGCTTCCTAGTGTAACCTTGTCATTTGTGTGATGTGTTCGTCACTTTGTGGATGGCATTGGGTGTGATGTACTTCATAAATGTGATCTATCTCAACATATTACATTCCTCTTGATGGTTTGATGTGACACACTACATCCCCTAAGTTGTGAATATACTATTCTTTGATTGGTCCTCTCTTGGAGATATTAAACACAATGTTCCCAAAGTGGCCGACCTTACATAAACTGAGCAAGACTCCTTTGAACATCCTTTACATTGTTTACATTTTACATTTTTGCATTTTTTCCATCTTGCATAACACAACTTGCATGATTGTGGTATCTTTACTTTACATTTATGGAATTTTCTTTGTGGCACCTTATTAAATTTATCAAGTAGTATAGCTTTAACATGGTTGAGTGGGAAGCCCAACTAGTGGCATAAATTTTCCCCATAGCCACTTTTGTGTTTTGTGAGTGCATACCAACTAGCATATGTATCTTACTTTTTGGGATTTCTCACCCCGCGGACAACTAGTTCTGTGGCCCCAGAGTGAGTATACAGTTGGGCCTTCTCAACCTATTGACAACTAGTTTTGTGGCCCCAGAGTGAGTACACATTCTCTTTTTCAAACAATCAGCCTAGATCTCTTTTCACAACTAGTTGGATTCATGATAGAAGCTTCATCTAATTCTTTTCAACACTTGTGTGTTCCTTTGTCCTTAAGTTTAGTTTTCCATGGGATCTTCATCCTGGGGCTTGATCATCCCTCTTGATCGTTGTATTCTATCTTGCTAACATAAGTGCATTCAAACCCTCCCCTCGATGTTCATGGCTACTTTAGTGTGAGCTTGAAGTAGGTTCATCCTCTCACTAAAGTGGGGGCTAAATGTGTCATAGGAAAATGGCCCCTTGTCATTTTCATGGCCTTTTAAGTCTTGTTTCATGGTGTTGGAACTATGTTGCTTTGATTTTATGTTGTAACATGGATTGAACATGCATATTTAGGTACTAAAACTCAAAGAACGACATCTTGTGAAGGTGTTGTAAAACATTTCTACATTCTTCTAGACTTTATTTAATACAATTTACCTAAAAATCACCTTTTTTATCATCAACAAGTCCTATATTGAAGTGTTGTAAAGTTTTGTAATAAGCCTTCATGCTTTTATAGGCACATCTTCACTATTTATCCCCTTCTTATGAATTATTTGATCCCTTTATGCCCTCATATGACTTAATTAAGTGTATTTTTGAATGTTATCCTGACAAATAACATTAAATACAACATTATTCCTGACACTTGTTTTTAGGTCCTGGCTAGGACCCATTCGCCATGGGTGGAAAATGAGTCCCCCTTTGCCCCAAATTAAAAATATTTTAAATTTTCTTTCAAAATTTTATTCAAAAGCACTTGATGTCAGCCTGTGATGAGGTATGAACAGATAGTAAGGCACAATAATTGTATGAATAAGTGATTTTCACCTCATTTTACATCTTCTCATTTAAGTATTCAATTTCTTAATACATTCAAGAATTCAAGCATTTTATGCTTTTCTAATATTAAAGGTTGCATATTTTACAATAAATTGCATTCTAAACCTAAGTCCTCTAAGGTTTCATGACTATGCTATGAGAATCCCCATTAATGAAACTAACAAGAATAATAAATCATCGCTATCATCTCATTAAACAAGATTCATCTAATAATATGAATTTAATTTAATCCATCACATTTAAATGATCAACCAATATGAATTAACCATAAAATGTCATCAATAGATACCATTCCAAAATCAATTTCATTAAATAACATAAATAATTCACATCATTACCATTACTAATTACAAGAGAAAGTTCAACAATGAATTGCAAGATTACATCATTACATCAATGCTCTCCCGATATCAATTGGGAAGATTATACATTAGAGTTACAATACACGATACAACTGATTTCAAGTCAATACAAGTACATGAAATATATTCCACTTGAACTAGGACAAGTGTAGAAGTCCACATCCCCATGAGCAGTCACCACAAACTCGAACAATAAGGGAACCAAATGGAGTAATAGGAACATTCCACTCGACCATGTGGAACCCTAAGGACCACCCCCCATGCTAGGAGATAGCACTAAGGTCCCACAACAACAAAAAAGGTGACCACAAATTGACATAACAAGGCTAAATAGAGGACAACTGACACAACAACATCTTAAACAACACATAAGATCATACATTGCTTCCAGAGGACATCACACACCAAGGGGAGAGCAAAAATAAGGGAATACTAGTCTACAAAGGGAAGAGTGTCATCGCATGGTCCAGATACGGGTTACCCCAACGGCCTCTCACTCGCTGTTGGCTCTTGTCTATTAAAAACCAAGATTTGAAATGCAAATCAGAAAATACCTTCCACAAGAGAAAAACAAAAAAAGAAGAGAAATTTGCATGAAGATGTGCGAATGAATAATATTTAGGAATTATGAAATTATAAGAGATGAATTGATTTATAAATGCAATGTATGCATAACCCTAAAGGTAAAACCTAATGTTGACCTAAAATTAGCTCAACTAAATAAAGCTTACTTATTAATTAAGTAAATTAATTATTACCTAAGTAAACTTAATAAAGTGTAATTAAATAATTAATTACACCAACACCCCCCTTAAGTGCAACTTAGGGAGACTAGAAAAACATGCACCTAAAGCTAGGATGAATGCATGAATGGGTCACGTAAACTAGTCCATGTTAGGTACCCATGTACAAATGCAATGCAAATAAATCTCTTACAAATGAAGAAAAGGAGAAAATCTAGTGGGACAAAACTCCTCTCCAAAAGAGATGAAATACAATAATGATATCCATCACAAATCCAATCAATCTCTATGCAAAGAGAGATCATACAATCCCCCCATAAGAGATAATCTGTTGCAAGAAGAAGCACTAGAAGTACACTATGGAGTAACACTGGAATCTTGGATGCGGCAAGCAAGGAAAGATACTTTTGTTTGCTAGAAACCATATTAGAGTCACTCAAGGACTCAAGTCAGAATCATGAAAAGCAACAATAGACCCGATACTAAGGAACACTGGAAAACTCACAAACTGGCACATCTCTGGAATCTATGAAGCAACAGTCGATTGAAAGATGATCTAGAACTAAAATGAAGTGCAGAGAAAATGCAAACCTAATGCACACAAACAATAAAATAGTGCATGGATGGATAAATGTTCACATCTTCCTCCATGATGAAAAATAACCTCAAATTTGTGTAGATGACAAAATCTAAGAAAATTTCCAACAGCAATGTGAAGTGCTCGAAACTAGCTTTTCGTCAATATTTCGTTTGCCAAAAATGGACACCATGGCCAAAAATTATGAATTTTTCAAAAAAGTTGAATTTAGCTTACATGAAATGGATTTTCTAGCAAAAAAAGTTTATTTTTGATTTTATTTTTGCAAAATCTACTCACTGTTTGTAGAAAATAACAAAAACCCATAAATCATTTTTTGATCCAAAAAGCAGAAGATAATTTTTTTTTTTTTTTAACCTTCAGTAGAAAAAATGACGTGCACCACTTTTTGTACAGAAATTTTCTCCAGATTGTGCAAGATATGGAAAATCTAAAAGACACCTAGTTGAGATTTTGACCCTGGTTACAAAACCCATAAATCGTTTTTCCTACAACTGAGTGAAAGGTGGATTTCTGAAGCAAAAATGAAAAATGGCTCTATTAAAAATGACTTGCATCAAACTCTTGATAAAATTTTGACAAAATAAAAGCTGATCGTGACTTTTTCCAGTGCTCTAAATCCAATGGAGATGCCCAATCTGATCCAAAACGCTTCAAAAATAGACTCAAGGCATAAAAACCTTGAGGATCCTTGAATGTACTTTGCAATGAATTTCTCCAAAAACTGAGAAGGGGCTACAAATCAAGGCTCTGATACCATGTTAAAAACCAAGATCTGAAATGCAAACCAAAAAATACCTTCCACAAGAGAAAAACAAAAAAAGTAGAGCAATTTGCATGAAGATGTGCAAATGAATAATATTCAAGAATTGTGAAATTACAAGAGATGAATTTCTTTATAAAAGCAATCTATGCATAACCCTAAAGGTAAAACCTAATGTTGACCTAAAATTAGCTCAACTAAATAAAACTTACTTATTAATTAAGTAAACTAATTATTACCTAAGGAAACTTAATAAAGTGTAATTAAATAATTAATTACACCAGCACCATCTATGGTTACCCTGGTAGTCTCTCACTGGCCATCGGCCCCATAGGGTGACACATGTGGAACCAATTTTCCTTTCATGAGGATAAGGAATTTGGTCTTGCCAACTGGACCTTCTAAATGCATCCTTAGCCTAAACAAGCACTATAGGCATGGATGAGACATCCACTTATCTTGATTAATGTGTAAACTACCCAACCGCTTAATTCATTTTAAGTTATCACTGAGTTAAGAAACTCCCACATGGGTTACCTTGGAGCCACTTTGTGTACCAACCCCCATTAAGAGCCACTCCCCCTACTAGCAGCTAGGAGACCCAATAAAATTAATAGGGTAAAGCCATCACGCACATAAAACGAAAATCCACAAAATTATATAACCCGAACAAGGCACGGACCATCTCACTTCCAAACACAACTGTAATAACAAGTAATTAGTGCATGGCTAAAGACCTCCATCCACACATCACAAGCACAATATTACTCACTTCACAGATCAAACACAATAATTCCACCAATAACATAATCCCCAAGCCTCTGGAAGACTCCCAATTTCATAACACAAAAAGACTACTTTAGAGCAACAATAATACCTCAAAACATTTCAATCTCAAAATTAAGCACAATGTTCCAACTAATAAACAAACAAAATTACTTTTAGAGAGACATTATTTTCACGACAATTATTATATTCTATTTCCAATTACAAGATCATTTACTATTCAACTAATCATATTTGCAAAAGAACTCAGCATTCAATATAAAGCTACAAGAGAAACACACCATTTAAGCTCCTAAGTGGTCATCCGATATGGAGCTCGGGAAATAGGCTCTACTCCAGGTACAAGGTCTATCCTAAAATCAATGTCACACTTAGGTGGCATCCCTGGAATATCGCTAGGAAAGACATCTGCATACTATATAAGGATAGGATAACTATCAAGAGACACCTCTCAGCTCTCCCCTAGCTTTAGATCATTAAATATCATGAAAAACAACTGGAAACCCTTCCACATACACCTCTTCAACTGCATAGCAGAGATCATGTGCAAGGAAATAGGCCTCTGAACCCCAACTACCTCCACCTCCTTACTTGAATCATCTACACACTGCACAGACTTATGCCGACAATCTATCACTACTCAGTGAGCATCCAACCAATCCATGTCCAACACAATATCATAAGACCCAAGGGGTATAATATGAAGATCTACTATGGTACATAGGGAACCAATCATCAATCCACAACGATAAATAAGAGACTCAATTGCTACTTTAGCATCGGAGGCCAATTCAACCTGCCACCTATCATCCTACTTCACTACCACCAATCCACATCGCACCACTATGGAAGGAGAAATAAAAGAATCTGAAGCACCAGAGTCAAAGAGAATAGAAACTCTACTACCTTGTAACACACCTATAGTATCCATCACTATACGTTGATGCTCGGCCTGGTGGTTATCAATCGCTGTAAAAACTCTGTGTGACTTGCCTACATCCCCTACTGTCGGCTCTGAAGCTTCCAACCTCTAACTAAAATAAGATGTTCCCTTCTGAGGACACTGTCTAACAATATGACCTTGTTGGCTACAATAGAAACACCTTGTACCTCTATTGAATACTCTACCACCTGGGGGTGCACTACACTGATGAAAACTGCCTCTACTAGTTGCAGACTACGAACTATGAGCTAGTTGATCAGAATGATAATGCTTGCTTCATTTCCAACTCCTATCCTTCTTTGACTAAAACCATTTACCACCATGTTGAGACTAAGAATTCTTATGTTTTGACTAAGAGTGTTGTTGCTGCTATTGTCCACGCTTAGTGGGTGCATGGCGGCTCCTAGAGGAACCTATTGCCTGAGTCTAGCCACACCAAGAACTAAAACCTATTGGAGGTGCACTACCAATTTGCACTCCTGTATGACTACCTAGTGCCATGGCCAAATTCTCCTTTGCTATCCAAGCCTTCTCTAGAGCCACCTCCATATTTTTTGGTTGAAACACACAAAAACCCCCATTGATATGGGAATTCAAGCCCCTGATAAAATAATGCACCAACATACCGTCATCATCACCTATGCCAACATATTGTTTAAGCTCATAAAATCTACATTCATATTGCTCAACTGAAATGGCCATCTGCCTCAACTCATGGAACTCATCTGCATGACACTTCCACCAATGATCGAACAAGAACCGAGCTTTGAATCTCTAAAGAAACATCTCCCATGATATTGATCCTATAACCAAATGTAGCTTTTTCTCCTCCAAACACCACCATGTGGAAAAAAAACCTCTAAGGTATATAATAACGCACCTAGCCTTGGTGTGGCTACCATACGCATGCATAGAAAAACACCTGTTCATATCAATTAACAATGTCTCTTCCTCCAAACCACTACCAATCCCATCAGAAGTAGGAAGACGTGCTCTAAAAAGATCCCTCATATGACTGGCTAAGATAGCCTCCTACTCCATTGTAACCTCTCTCCTCCTAGGAGACCTCTCTCTCACCCTAACCACCAACTGATCACCCTCATGTCTCAAACCAAGGCAGGAAAGAACCTCCTCAAGTAAATGATGTAACTGTGCACCCTCCAACCCTGACTGACCTAGATTTTGATCTCCACCTCCCTAATTATTCTGGGAACCCTATTGTTCCTCATCTTCAAACTCATGGGAACACTGAGGAGGGGTGTCCTAGTGATTATCCCCACAACCACCACCCCAACCTCTACCACATCCCCAACCTCGACCTCGACCTCTAGGCATTATCCTACATAGACACCACTAAGGATACGTTTCATGGTGATAGGTGAGGATAACAAAAGGAAGCATAAACTCCAAAATCTATGTAACTAAGACAACATAATGGGCTCCTGTGTATACCCATAGTACCCAGTGTTAGAACTTGGGCTCTGATATCATGTGTAATGCCCTGCCACAGAATCCTAGAGGACAACACACTATAAAAAAAATGGAACAATTTTTTTTTTGAAGTGGAACATATTAAAGGTTGCAGATTTTACAATAAATTGCATTTTAAACCTAAGTCCTCTAAGGTTCCATGACTACAGTACAAGAATCCCCATTAATCAAACTAACAAGAATAATAAATCATCGCTATCATCTCATTAAACAATATTTATCTAACAATATGAATTTCATTTAATCCATCACATGTAAATGATAAACCAATATGAATTAACCATAACATGTCATCAATAGATACCATTCCAAAATTAATTTCATTAACTAACATAAATAACCTGTACATCATTAACATTACTAATTACAAGAGAAAGTTCAACAATGAATTATACCATTACTTCATTACATCAATACTTTCCCGATATCAATTCAAAAGATTATACATCAGAGTTACAATAAATGATACAACTAATTTCAATTCAATACAAGTACATGAAAGATATTCCACTCAAACTAGGACAAGTGCAGAATTCCACATCCCCATGAGTAGTCACCAAAAACTCGAACAACAAGGGAACTGAATGGAGTAATAGGCACATTCCACCCAACCATGTGGAACCCTAAGGACCACCCCCCATGCTAGGAGATAGCAATAAGGTCCCACAACAACAAACAAGGTGACCACAAACTGACATAACAAGGGTAAGTAGAGGATAAATGACACATCAACATCTTAAACAACACATAAGATCATACATTGTTTCCAGAGGACATTACACACCAAGGGGAAAGAACAAATAAGGGAATACTAGTCTACAGAGGGAAGAGTGTCATCACATGGTCTAGACATGGGTTACCTTGGTAGTATCTCACTAGCCACCGACCTCCCTCTATGGTTACCTTGGTAGTATCTCACTAGCCATTAGTCCCATAGGGTGACACATGCAGAACCAATCTCCCTTTCCTAATGAAAAGGAAGTTGGTCTTGCCAACCAGGCCTTCTCAACCCATCCTTAGCCTAAACAAGAACTACAGACATGGGTGAGGCATCCACTTAGCTTGATTAATATGTAAACTACCCAACCCCCTAGTTCATTTTAATTTATCACTAAGTTAAGAAACTCCCACATGGGTTACCCTGGTGCCACTTTGTGCACCAGCCCCCATTGAGAGCCATTCCCTCTACTAGCAGCTAGGAGACCTAATAAAATCAATAGGGTAAAGCCATCACACACATAGAATGAAAATCCACAAAGGTATATAAGCCAAGAAAAGTATGGACCATATCACTCCCAAACACAACTGTAATAACAAGTAAGTAGTCCATGCCTAAAGACCCCCATCCACACATCATAAGCACAATATTACTCACTTCACAAATCAAACACAACGATTCCACCAATAACATAATCCCCAAGCCTCTGGAAGACTCCCAATTTCAGAACACAAAAAGACTCTACTTTAGAGAAACAATAATATCCCAAAACATTTCAATCTCAAAATCAAGCACAATGTTCCAACTAATAAACAAACAACATTACTTTTAGAGAGACATTATTTCCACGAAAATTATTGTATTCTATTTCCAATTACAATAACATTTACTATTCAACTAATTCATATTTTCAAAAAAACTCAACATTCAATATAAAGCTACAAGAGAAACACACCATTTAAATTTTTATCTAATTCATCCATTCCACTAGTTTATGAGTTATTCTAATGCTTGTTTATACTATAAATCACCCCTCTTTAAACTCAACATTACCAAATTCTATTCACAATAAATCTTTTAATTAGAAGGTGAAATATTCTTTTCTAACATTGAAACATACAAATAACCCCCACTAATTTAGTTCAGATTTTAACCATCAAAATAAATAAATATATAAATATAAATATATATATACAAATATATCCACATTTATCATAATTGAATATCATAAATAAATCAGAATGTAAGATATATATAGCAAAACCTTTGAATGCAAAAATTACACATATAAATATAGATATATATACATATATTTGTACTTGTGTAAATATAAAGGCGTAAGGAGATATCGAATGTCAAAGCCTCTTTAACATCAAACACTATGCATAAACAACATATTACAAATTAATTGCCAATTAAAATGAATTGAAGCCATTTGGAACTCATCTACAATAAACCTATACAACCAGTACACTAAGATACAATGCATGTAAATCAAACCAATAGCTTATTAAATGATCTAAGATCCAATCATAGCTCACAAACACATGGCATGTGAATGCATTGAATTAAACAAAGCTTGAGCAAATGCAAAAAGTTAAATTACACAAACAATATCTATTACCCATGCCAAATAGCAAGAGCGGCCAAGAGGATTGGGCACGCAGCTGGCATGCAGGCCTCTGGTATTGCATTCTCTATAGAGGGGAAGATTTATCTATTGATCCACAGAACACAGAGGTGGTACCAAATATTTGCTTGGCTTACTACTGATTGTTAATCACAAATCTAAATATCAAAATTCATTGCATTAAAATAATGAATTACCAACAAACTCATCTACCTCAAATTCGAGACTCACATATAAGGTTCGATTGCTTTCCCAAATACCATATGCTAAATGGTGTCGCCGCCAGTCAAAGGTGTTATCCTATTCTACTGGCATCAAATGCAATATATAAACTTATAAAAAAAAATTTGATTCATTGATTGAGAAAGCACTGGGAGTAAGTATGGATTTGGCCAAGCAAAGATCCTACCGAAAAGTTCAAGAAAGGAGATTGTAGCACTGGATTCCCTGAAGATAGGTGAAAGGAGAGAGTAGCCAACCCAGGAAGGAGGCATAAGGATATATAAAATAAATGCAGAACATAGCTATCAAGCTACATCCACAACTAGCAAGGAAATAACTCGAATACAACCTATATTGTCTGGCATAAAATATGCAATAATTTAAAGGAAAAAAGATAGCATATAAAAAAACTTGAATATCCCAAATATTTTATAAGGAGCGCAAAGATTCACTATGCATAAATTGGTCTCATTGAAAGGCTTCAGAATTTCTCAAGTATTTGCCTACAACTGAGTACAAGATGTGAATACAAACAGTTGAACACAAGGTATGCCCTAAATAAAGTTTGGGCTTGATAATTTATCAAGATGAGGAATCAACACCATTATATGGGGTGCGGTTTGTAGAAAAACACAATTCGGTTCTCAATAAAAGCTCAGAAAATTTCCAAACCTTAAATCTCATAAAAAACACACCTCAAAATTAGCAAGAATTGTTTGTTTCAACATCACAATTACATCATTTCTTTTTCTACAAAATAGAATTGAGATTAGCAAGAACCTAGTTTCTCCCGCTTGCTAGTGATGATTGATGCAAAGCTCACCACTCCATACTTGTAGCTTCAATACACTTTAGAATTTTCAACAACACTGCAAAGGTCCCAATTCTGAAACCACCAAACTAGAAGAAAACCTCCAAGAACCAGAACTCCAAGCCTCCAAGAACAAAAAAAACTCATGGGGAGAGAAAACAAGATTAGTTTTTTAGATATTGTGAGAAGCCCCCTTTCTTTTAGCCAAAATAACCAATTTATTTACCACTTCCCCCAATCTCTGTTATTGCATGCTCTCTCCTTAATTTAATTATTTTATTAATTTCCCATCCATTGTTAACTACCACTATTTAAATATATTTATTTATATACATATCCTTATTTATTGCACATAATAAATCAACTTCAGATATTTTATTTGTTAATTTAATCTTTCTTTTAATTTGTTTGCACAAATGTATTTATTTTAATATTTCTTTATTACTCATACTTTTAATTTATTTAAGCTAAGTAAAATCATTAATAATATTTTATTTTATAAATTCCATAATTATATTTTAGCATTTATTTTAATTATCAAAATCTCCCTTTAACTTCAATGATTTTTATTTTAATATAATAATCAATCAAAGCACCAATAAACCAAATTAATCAAATAAACAGAATACCAAGCAATACCTGACCTCATAGCGGCATGGAAGGCAAGACAACAATAACATCGATAGACCAACTCGAACTGAACACACATATAGGGTATGACAAAGGAATACTCATCCTTGTCAAGGATGATGGATGAACAAGGGACCAAATCCTATCTCCATCAATGATTTCCATTGGGTTTAAGGCATGCTCAAACTTGACACCTCAGGTGGAGTTGATGCCTGGTACCTGCAACAAACCACACAGTCAAGCATATACATAGTCATGTAGTCAAACACATTGTGAAAGGAAAGTCACAACATCATAGGGCACTCACTTATGCGACACTGTTCCCCTTCACTAAAATACATCAACACACACTAATCAGATGCTAACAACAAGGTAAGAATAATCATCAAATGATCACATAGTGTACATAACAAAACTAATCCACATAATCCATTAAATCCATATACTAGGCATAACATAAGCATAAAAATCAGTGATAAAAGTATCATCAACTATCATTGTAACTGTGAATCCATCATCAAGAAAAGTATCATAATTTCCAAATACAACCAAGTAACTGTTAGTAACAAAAAACAAATTGAGGGGCACTGCATATCTAATCCATTCATTCTTATATTGTATAATTGAGTTTGGAGCATGTGTGCTCTCACATAATTTTTGTGCTCAAATATTATGGTGTTTGCATCCCAAGGTTCCTTTAGTTTGGTTGAATTATGTATATTTTATATTAATTTACCATTAATAGACAATTTAATCAAAGCTAGTGCTTGGAGTGATTTATTTCTAAATTCTTCAAGTGTATATGAGAACTTGTGGGATGTCTTATTGTAGTTCCATCCATACTGAAGGTAATATATGAGGGTGGATGTTGGATAATTAGGTCGGTGAATAGTGACAAATATAAATAGAGGAGAAATACGATATGTAGTTGTAATTATCAAGCATGCAATAACTGCCTAAATAAAACAATGTAATAATCTATGTTAGCATTCATCGAGTCCTTATTACATTATTCTTGCAAATGTACCCCCAAGAAAAATTAAATTTAAAATTGCCAGAGAACCTTCCTTAAGGATTACATCACACAAAAAGAACACGCTAATTATATAAAATAAATACACATTCTTAAGAAGATCTTTGTTTGACAAATCAAATCTTGAATTAGATGGAGCTTCATCAAATTGCTTTATGACTCTTGGAAGGGTGTAACTCCGAGTTGAATTTCCAAGTATCTTCAATTTCATCTTTCTTTCTTTATTGAAGATCCATTCTAAGTATCTTCAAAATAATGATGATAAATGGAAGGATGTCATTCACGGAGGAGAGAATTTCACACAACTGGTCTATTGGCCCATTTAGAGAAAGGAGTAAAAATCTGTAAAAAAAGAGCCAAAACTAGTTAGAATGTCTCTTAGGATGCCAGAAAGCCATTTAAAGAAAATCCCTTCTAAATACAATAGAGTCCCTTGCACACATTGAAAGAATACCAATGAAAATTGAGTAGGTTGACAAACTAAGCGATTCCTATCTACTACTTGAGTTAGTAATAGAAATCATAATTGCAACTTGTGAAACCAGACCATAGCTAGATAGCTTCTATAATTTCTTAGGAGATAATGCAACAGTTCCTACAATGTGATCTAAATAGACCGATGCATGTGCCAAGACCTTAGCATCAAGATTTAATAAAATAATTTTTAACATTAGAATCACTTCCATTACAGAATCAATGGTAAGAAAGTGTGCATAAAAATAGGAAATAACACCATTATGCACAAGATTAGAGCAAGAGAAAGGGAAAATATCACAAATATTCTTTTGGCCGCCAAAAAACATGGCATCATGATTTCCCTCTTGATTCATAAATCCTACCAAAAAATGGGCACAAAGGAATCAACATTAAATCTATCTCGTAGCTCCTCTAAAACATATGGTAGAATCTCGCTTGATCTCAATGTGTTGTTGGTTCATATTAGCATAAAAATAGGAAATAGCACCATGATGCACAATACTAGAGCAAGAGGAAGGGAAAATATCACAAATATGCTTTTTTCCACCAAAAAAAATAGCATCAGGATTACCCTCTTGATTCATAAATCCCACCAAAATGGGCACAAAGGAATCAACATTAAATATATCTCGTAGCTCCTTTGAAACAAATGGTAGAATCTTGCTTGATCTCAATGTGTTGTTGGTTATTATTAGCATAAAAATAGGAAATAGCACTAAAGCAAGAGGAAGGGAAAATATCACAAATATGTTTTTGGCCACCAAAAAACATGGCATTAGGATTACCCTCTTGATTCATAAATCCCACCAAAATGGGCACAAAGGAATCAACATTAAATCTATCTCGTAGCTCCCTGAAACAAATGGTAGAATATCACTTGATCTCAATGTGTTGTTGGTTCTTATTAGCATAAAAATAGGAAATAACACCATGATGCACAATACTAGAGCAAGAGGAAGGGAAAATATCAGAAATATGCTTTTGGCTACCAAAAAACATGGCATCAGAATTACCCTCTTGATTCATAAATCCCACCAAAATGGGCACAAAGGAATCAACATTAAGTCTATCTCGTAGCTCCTTTGAAACAAATGGTAGAATCTCACTTGATCTCAATGTGTTGGTTCTTATTTAATTGCTTCTAGGTAAATTCTTCGAAACAAAAAATGTACGCAAACAATTAATCTCTTATTCATTTTTTAATTCCATAGTATTTAATCTCTCATATATTTAGTGTCATCCACTCTGATTCAATGAAATCCATAGAGCTGAAGAAATCCTCCATTTTAGGCATGTCCATCGTCCTCTCTTAAAAAATAAAAAATTATTCATATTTATTTCAAACTTTCCAAACCCTTAAATTTATTCATAGTTCTTCAATATCCTCCACATGAATAAATTGTAGATAATAAAGCACTTTTTAAATGTGCTCTATGCAACATCAAAATCTTCTTTTATTCGCATTTTGTGAACTATAAAGCTAGTCCCAAAAATAATAAAATAGATACATAACTCTAAATTTCACTCAGAAAAGATAAGAAAAACAATTTACAAGCACTCATTTAGGGGAGAGGGGCCAGTAGTTGTGTAGGGTCTAATAGTCGTGTAGTCAATTGTGATTATAATACCCAGTTTTACTGCATATTTATACTATATATTGTAAATAAATAGTCCAAATATAAATAAAAAATAATCAAATGTTGATCAAAAGTTGACCCATACTTGAACATGTGAGAACCTCAAAAAACATAAATACATTCATGAAGAAGTGAAATAAGTATTTTTTTGTCTCAAATAAAATATCATAACTATCCACTATAAATGTGTCATTTAAAAAATAAAATGCTAATTTAATAAAATAAGACACTAATTTAAACATGTTATCATAGTGGAAAAATATTGTTCTTATGCATACAACTATTGGGGTAGCAATATAGAAGCATTGGAATATTTTATATTAATAGTTTGTCCTATCACAAATATAAAAGGTAAGCACAATAAAAACATGTATTTTTCCATTAAATATGAATGATTTTCAAAATGTTTGTGTTCCTGGTCTATTTTTGTTTCATATAAGTTGTATTTTAAATAATTATGTGTTGTTTTTATAATGGGTATGTCCAGGATCGTGATGGGCCAAAAAGTGGCATTATGATGGGTATGTGGCTGACAATTTTTTTTTTAATCAAAATTGATGAAATGAAAAGGGTTTTTAAAGGAAATTCTCAGATTTCGATCAATATAAATTATGCTTTACTTTGAATTTAATAATTAATTATTATTCATTTTCTATTTGAATTACTACTAAAGTCCTATTTGATAGGCAGATTGAAAAACATCTATAGCTTTCAAACGGTATAAAATAAACATAATAGTTTAGAAACTACATTCAATTTGCTACAGGTTCTATTCTTACATATTTTTAAAATAATATAGTTAACTTATTCAAATTTTTCGTCAAGTTTCCTAACTCTGATATTTCTAATTTTTTTGCCACTTAAGGGACTGTTTTTTCCATGATGATCCTGCACATACCCTACTAACAAAAACTTTTTTTTTGTGTTCAACAATTGATCCATATGTGTTGAATTTATAAAAGCTAGAGATATCAAAGATTTATGATTACCAACAGGTATTTGGTCCATTTAGGTTGCATATTAATTTTGTTTTAAATAAAATATGATATTCTACAAGCAACAAATGATTTTTTTTTCAACTACTAGAGGTCCCATGATTAATTTTGGTCAAATATTTAAAAAGTCAAATTTTAGACATTTCTCTTGATAGATGTGTTGATGTGGTGTTTTACATGATGAGTCAAACCTCCAAACCTTAGTTATAGATAGATAAGAGGGAAATCCACATTTCAAGGAAAAAATGAAGGTTCTACAATATTCCAGTCAATCGCTACATGTTGACAAAGTTAACCCGCATGACTACTGGCCCCTCTCCCCTACTTCATAGGACCCAATGTTGGCTACATTATTTTTCTCATATATCCCTCACACATATATGTTTTTGATAAAGTAAGCAATATTTGCACGGTGTTGTATCCAAACATAAAAGGCCCAAGGGTAGAGAGTTTTAAACAAAAGCGAAACCAGGGTCACAAGCCATAAAAAAACTAGTGACAACAAACTAACATCAATTTCTCAGTAGTATGAGATAAGGGGGATTCGTTGCTCATGAGTCTCTTCATTCTTAAGAGAATCTCAAGGAACAAACTTCCCTTATCCACCTCAATACAAGCTGAATAAAGAAATTGAAAAGAAATTATATCCAGACTAATTTTCAAAAAAAGGTTGATTCAGAACCTGAGAGAGTAAAGCATCTAGATTCTTGCCTCCAAAAGAGGAACTCTCAGCAAAAATAATACAATGAGGATTCAGGACACTAGCACGACACATTGGAGTCCAAATGACATGCTATCATCCTAAAAAATAGAGAGCTCAAAGACCCAAATAGGAAAACCAAAGCTTCACTATCTAACGTAGATCTAAAGTTTGTTGAATAGAATGACAAAACAAAGGACTGGAAGTAAAAGAAGGCACAAGGAAAGCTTAGAGGGAGCTTACAAAAAACCATACATTTGAATCCTCACTCCAAGCTCCACTTTAACAACCTACACACAAGACAAACAAGGAAAAATGTTGGGGTTGTATAGGGGTTTGACACAGTCAAACCACCGTTTTGGTATTCCCACCTCCACAAACAGCTAGATAGATAGAGAGAGTAACCAAAATGGATAAAAGGAAGTGGTGAAAGCAATCCCCACTTTAGGAGGAGAACCTGTACCACCAAGTAGTAAATGAACAAAGAGATCTAATCTATTTGTAGATAGAAAAGAGTGAGAGAGCGTTACCAACAGGCTTCGACCCCATCTTGAACAGATGAATGCATCGTTGAATGCTTGCTAGAGAGCTTTGGCTGTTGGAGGTACCTCAGTTCGATAGAGCTTTGCTTGTAGAAGTGTTGTTTCCAAGAGTAGAAGAGGTTGAGAAGTGAAGTCGAGGAGAGAAGAGAGCCTTGAATGAATGAGAGAACCCCCAAAATGAGAGCAAAAGAGGGGTTTTGTTGCATGCAAGGGTGGTAAAGAGTCATTACACCCGGGAGCTTGGCTGCAAAGACACATGTCAAGAGCAAGGATTCGAGATTCCCCATTTCAAACTTAGAAAACCCCTAGGACGCTAGCACACTGCACAAATATTTTTCCATTGTGCAAGCTTTCAAAATGCAAACTTTTAGGAAATGGGTTAACAGATTGTTGTTGCTTTGCCATTGGACCACATGGAGTTAGAATCATGAAATTCCAACCCATGGGGCTTTTGTCATAAATACATTTAGGTTTCATAAATGCTAGGGAAATCGCTAAAATTTTAAATTTCCCTTAAGTGAAATTTTGTGACATTACATTTTGCCCCTACTTTAGTGGGCTCGATTTTGGCAAAAATTGACACACTAAAGTAGAAAAGAAAAATTCCACCCAAAACTTTATTTTTTATGGATTTGTGTGCTAGAAGAAGGTATTGTAGAGGTCACAAAGGTTTAGTTGGCTAGTACTAAAGATGCCCCCAGTGATTGAACTTAGCGAAAGTGTAGGGCATGTCATGAAAAAATTGCATAAAATTTTACTCTGTAAAACTCAATTTTATGTCAAATCCTAGAAAAAAAAAGAAGCTACAATGGAAAGAAGAATGATCAAGAAAAATTCAATGATTCAAAAGAAAAAATATGCTAAAGAGTTGACTATATGCCCCCTCCTGAGTTTTTCCCCAGCTCGGTGGGGTAAAATCAAGAGAAATCGGGAAGCCACAATTGCTAGGAAAAATGAGCCCCGAGGGCCTATATATACATAGGTGGGCCTCAAGAAGGGTCATTTTCACTATTCATCGCAAGGATTTTGTTGACTTTTGTGAGATAAAATTCAACAAAATGTTGAGCAGGTGAGAGTATGAGGATCCTAGGCTAGACCAACTGAGTGCAGAAATCATTGAGGGTCTCGAGGTAGACCAGGTAGGCTACAAAACAACTTCATTTGCATTTTTTGATGATTTTTAGCACATTTTCAATTTTCAAGCAGCACAGGCATCCTAGATTTGCACACACGTCCTTTGTGCACTTGCATCATAGGAACTGCACTGTCGTCCCAAGGACGTATTGGCATCCTAGGGGTGCATTATTGTCCCTGCACCATTAATGGCGAATTAGGACACCTATGTGATGTGCACATGTTCTTTAAGATTTTTACCTTAGTTTTTTACAGTTAGCCATTTACTAACTTCAAATTATTAAATTTTTCATAGGACTACCCTAAGATTAGGGAGCATCTTGGTGGGAAAGTGTTGTTCCTACTTAGAGACCAAAGGGATCGACAATCCAAGGACGAGGTCACACATTTGGAGCATGTCAATCTTTGGCATGTTTATAACATGCTAGAGATGCTTTATCATGATAGGATATTGATAGTGCTCATGGAGAGGTGGGACACTGCCACATCAATTTTCTAGTTTCCCACTAGAGAGATGACCATTACACTGGAGGATGTGTACCACATCCTAAAAATCCCCATCTGCAGTCAATGGGTGGAGTTAGATGACACAGGAGTGATCAGATAGTGTCTGATATTGCTCCAGTCGGACAGATAGCAGGGATGGGACCAAGAACATCTATACCTCATGGTTCAAGCAAGGTTGGTCCATTGCTCCCCTACTATGTCGCTTCATGGTGGTCATCGTGGCCACCTGTGTCACCATAGACGGGGGAGGCTCCCACTTGCATGGGGGATTTTTCCATACTATATGAGTGATAGTTGAGCATAGGACCCCATCAATTTTTTTGGTGCATTGATGAGGGTAGGTTCTTCTGAAACCTACAGCGCAATTGCTTCATCCTCGATTGCACTAATTTTGTCATTATGCCATACTATTGGAGCTGGGTCATGCGATAGTGTGGGAAGATTCAAACCATTCCCTGTATTGTCCCTACATACACCCAAGTTGTTCAAAGTACAGTGAGGCTACAGGACTATCTACGTCCTACAATAGTAGATGTCTACCTATCTAATGATGAGGCTGATGATTAGGATATACTGGCGATGGGCATGGTGGAAAATGTCATTGTAGCTAGAGATTTCTCAACGTGGTTGGCAATTTTTTGTTTGGCACCAGTATTCCCAGTGGATTCCCCCATGGGGGATTGTGGTCTACAAGGGGAAATTTTTCCACAGCCACCTAGGTAAAGGTGGAGGTGCCGAAGCAACGAAGGTGAGTAGGATGAGCAGAAAAAGGAGGAGGGCTAGTCAGAGCAATAGGAGAAGGTCGGGGAGGTCAGTGTAGCTTCACCGAGGCTAAGGTAATGGTGGAGGGTGTACTCTCCTTTGTGAGCCACTCTAGTTTCATTGGTGCCACCAACCCCACCCTTCATCTAAATAGTAGCTCTTACAACGCCTGAGGTAGCTCTTGATGCTGGTGGCATGAGGCCTAGTGCCCCTCCTCCCCCTGACCCATTATGGTAGCCAGAAAACCATGGTATGATAGTTGATTATTCTTTTTCATTTCAGTGCTTTCAGTTTTTTTATCTCATGTACATGTATATTATGTTTTGGTTTTAGTATCTATAAATTTCATGGTATTGATATACATTTTTTTTGTGTTTGCAATGGATACATAAGGATGGAATGGGTTATTTTCCTAGTGTATATCAGAGGTGGCACCTTTTGTGCCTATCTAGGGGGTAGTATTAGACACATACTGACTGGTTTCAACAAGATGTCACATCCACCTTTTTGAGTTGGTGGCCCATTTGAGGACTACCTATGAGGAGGTATAGGTAGAGATCATATAAAGGACCGCTAATGCTACCACACTTCGAGGGTAGCGAGACGAACTGTCAGGGGAGCTACGAATGACACTTACAAAGCAAGACATGGCCATGATGAGGGCTGATGCCACCAAGCAGGCCCATGACACCCTTCGGAGTTGTCTTGATGACCACACGAGTCAACCAAAAGTAGTGATCCTGATAAGTGATCAACAGTTGTAGTAGGAGCTCATCCAGGCTCACATGCAAATATGCTCTCTCTAGGGAGAGATTAGGGGGGTGTGCATAGTGATATCTGTCTCATGCTCACATTGCTCCTGATTTGTCTCCATCGTGAAACCCCGCCCCCAGCCATAACTGTAGCCAGAGCTAGAGGGCTCTTAGAGCCACATGCATGGGGCATACAAAGCCTCTTTTTGTATATCATTTTTGCAATCATGACATATATTTGTAGATCAATTTTTGTATAGAAATTGATACACATATACAACAACCACTCATTTTTTGATGATAGTGGCATGATACATGTACATGACATTTGATATTTATACATATAAACATGAGATACCAATTTTGATATTATGACATTATTTTACTTGATGTGTATGTTCCTTACTTTCATGTATGTTGATGCTATGGATTTTATATGTGTATGTATGTATGTTTAAATTAGATGCTATCAAGATTTAATGAACACATAGGGGTGCATGTTAATTAAATACAATGATGATCTGACTGCCTAAAATGATGTAATGTAATGCATGGATACTCAAAATAGCATGGCACATGTATGTATTTCTCTCTCTCACACACACATGGCTACATCATAACACAAAAAAAATTCATAATTTGATAATGAAGGAATGTCATCATGTTCAACGTTACGACCCTCAAAGAGTGAACATTGCACATATGACACATCAGACACTATGTATAGTATCGGCGAAGATGCATTGCATTAACAAGTTCTTTTAGAGGTGTTCCATCCATAGATGATAACCCATAAGCACCTGAATGATATATAGAGATGACAATGTACGGGCCCAACCAATTAGGACTGAATTTTTCCCTTTGATTAGGTGGCGCATTTACATTTCTTTGATTCTCATAGAGAGCTAGGTCACCTACCTTGAAATTCCTAGGAAGTACACTTTGATTATATTGTCTAGATAATGATCATTGATAAGCTTTAAAATGACCGGGGGCCTATAATTGGTGCTCATCGAGCATCTCTAGTTGATGCCAACAATTAGCTCGGTAAGTTTTGTCATCAATTAACCCTTTAAGGGAAACCCACAAAGACAAAATTTCCAACTCTAAAGGTATGATGGCTTCAGTACCATACACGAGGTTGTAGGGCATTGTTCTCATCATCGTAAGAACACTCATGTGATAGGCCCATAAATCCTATGTTAATTTAACATGCAAATCCTTACCATGTTTATTTACTATTTTGTGAAGAATGAGCTCAAGAGTCCTATTAGATGCTTCCACTTGGCCATTAGACTGAGGATAATATGGTGTAGATAATCTATGCTGAATGAAAAACTTCTCTGGGAATTTCTTTACTTCCTTGTTCTTGAATGGCATACCATTATCAAAGACAAGTGTAGAAGGCAACCCAAAGTGGGCAATGATGTTATTTAGAAGAAAGCTACAAATAGCTTTAGCATTCGTAGACTTAAGTAGGATGGATTCAACCCAATTTGTGAAGTAATCTATAGCAGTAATGATAAAGGTGTGTCCTTTAGAAGAAGGAGGTGATATTTTTTCAATAATATCCAACCCCCATTTTGTAAACGACCAAGGAGAGGTCCGGTTTTCTAGCTCTTGCATAGGAGAATGAATAAGATGACTATGTTGTTGGCATTGTGTGCACTTTTAAACAAAATTGAAGGAATCTTGTTCCATTGTCTACCGAAATTATTCCATGTGGATCAATTTTTGCACCAGGGATTTACTTCCAAAGTGTCCACCCCTAGAACCCGAATGGGCTTCCTTAAGGGAAAGGGGTATTTCCTCTTTAGTGATACATCGAAGAAGCAATCCGTTGTAAGATTTTTGATAGAGAACATCTAAAAAAATAACATAATGGACTAAGAGCTTTCGTATATGAGTGCGCTCATTTTTCATTGCATCATCAGGAAAGTTTCCATTCTTTAGATAGTTGTAGATGTTAAAAAACCATTCTCTTGAATCTATGTGAGAACACACAAGAGCATTGGATTCAGGTTGATCAAAAACATCAAGGAACTGAAGGACCTAAACCACAAAGTGGTATTCTTTCATATCCTCATTCAAAGGTACCAGGGAGATGGCACTCACCATGGAATCCACATCGATTTTCTCTCCTAGGGAAGTTGCCTATTGTGAAAGAGGAGAACCATTTAAGCAAGGAAAAAGCCAAGTCTCAATACAGAGATAGCTTACTTTTCTTAGCCTGATAGGTTCCCATAATCTAATTCACAATAAGCTTGGAGTCACCATGTATGCGGAGATGTTTTATCTTTAGTGCAATCATGACACAAAAGTTAGCAATGAGGGCTTCATACTCAGTGATGTTGTTGGTGCAAGGGAAGTCCAATCGAAAGGAGAGAGGGATTGGATTACCTTTAGGTGAGATCTGAATTATGCCTACTTTGGAGCTATTCTGACACTTTGACCCATTGAAATACATCTTCCACACAAGGTCATGACTGATTATAAAAATGTTCTCATTAGGAAATAATTCCAAACCCAAGAAGGAGCGAGATGAAGGAGCATCTACCAATTGGTCAGCAATTGCTTAACCCTTTATCAACTTTTGAGTGATGGACCTTATGTCAAGCTCGAAAGGAAACATTACCCATTTCGCTAACCTTGTAGCAAGGTTGACACTAGAGAATAGATGTTTTAAAAGGTCACTTTTTACAATGACATGTGTTTTAGAATGAAGAAGGTAGTGCTTAAGCTTTTGTGTTGCAAAGACAAGAGAAATTCATTGCTTCTCCATGGACAAATAACAAGTTTCATAATCAAGTAGGACATGAATAATGTAGTAGACCACACTCTTTTTCCCGACATCATTGCACTAAGTGAGTAAATGCGTCAAAACGTATAGTGGTGTAGCAAGGTAAATCAAAAAGGGTCTATGTTGCATAGCTGACATAAATATGGGAGGATTGTCAAAATAAGTTTTGATTGACTTGAAATATTTTTGGCAGTATTCATCCCATAAGAAATGAACATCCTTTTTCAACAAATGAGTGAAAGGAAGGGTACAATCAACCAATTGAGATATGAATCTTCGAATTGCTTGAATCTTCCCTTGTAAACTTTGCAACTTAGTAATATTCTTGGGTGGAGGCATGTTCATAATTGCATCGATCTTATTTGTGTTGACTTCAATTCCATGATGGGAGACTATGAATCCCATAAGTTTTCCTACATCTACACTGAAAACACACTTAAGAGGATTAAGCCTCATCTTATAGAGTCAAATCCTTTCAAAAATAAGATGAAGATTCCTCACATGGTCCTGACGGGTTATAGATTTTGAAAATATATCATCAATGTAGTCGTCTATAATTTTATGAATAAGGTCATGAAATATTAGGGTCATTTCCCATTCATAATTTTCTCCTACATTCTTTAACCCAAAGGGAATGAGCACATAACAGAAGGTACCCCAAGGGGTAGTGAAGACTAGCTTGTATTGATCTTCTAGGTTAATACCGATTTGATTGTAACTCGAGAATCCATCCATGAAAGATAGTAAGGTATGGCCTACAGTTGAATCCACAATCATATCTATATTAGGCAACAAAAAATCATCTTTAAGAGAGGCCTTATTAAGATCATGAAATTCAATGCATATACGAATATTAACATCTAATTTACTAACAACAATGATATTCAAGATCCAAGGTGAGTAGTCAATTGGATGGATAAATCCTGGTTTCAATAGCTTCTCTATCTTGGTCTTAACCAATAACGTAACCTTATGACTGATCTTTCAAATTTTCTACTTAACTGGCTTGCAATCAAGACATAAAAAATATTGTGAACCACTATAGACTTGTCAATACGGACCATGTCCTCATATGACCAAGCAAAGATATCAAGATGAAAATGTAGAAGGTCAGAGTGCTCCTTAGCCTGCTCAAAAGAAAGCCACTTCCCAATCTTAATCACTTTTTTAGAATACTTAGGATCCATCAAGGCTTCAATAATATCTCCTTTGACAAGAGAACTATAATCTTCAGGATGAGGTATCGATACACCATTGTCAACATTAGCTAGAGGGTCCTCCTCATCGCTATTTAGGACAAATTCTTCAAAATACACCTGTTTGCTCAAGAAATATGGGAATCGTCTCTTATGGTGAAAAGGAGGCAAAGAGGAGTAGGAACCTACAAATTCTTCAAGTGCTTCATTCGAAGAGAAAACGTCTAAACGGACTCCTTTAGCCCACGCTCCATCCTTTATTAGTTTAGGATGAACTAGACTAAGTGGTTCGACTGAAATCATGTTAACACTCCACCAAGGCTTTTCTTAGATTGTTCAATAGGGCATCCCAAACCTAGATATCACTTACGAGGTTTAAGCTGGATAGTGACCTAGATTCCTTTCTCAATACATCTGAGGCATTTTCACCCATAACCATATTGAGAAGCGATTCTATATCCAAAACCATAACATTTTTGAAAAACATCGGAAGGTGGTGGTTCCATGTAGAGAGCATCGTTCCACTAGTGGACATCAATGCATGCACAAGAGAATAATCATCTCCTTTACTTGATTCACAAACATAACCTCCTTAGCAAGAGTAGGACTATCCTCCTCGGTAGGGGAATGACTAGTCTCTCGAATAGGATCACAACTTTCCTCTTCAATGAGAGTATTATTTGCTTTTTGATCATAGGAATTCAAGGTTATTGGAAGTTTTAGATGAGCAGGATTCACCTTTTATTCCCCAATAAAAAACTCAAAGAACTCTAGGGATCCCCAATCATCACCAAGAAACATATTAGATTGAGAAGAAGAAGTAGATGGGGAGGACTTACGACTTTCTACTTTAGGCTGTTCTTCTTTAGCAGTGTTCACTTCATGGACAACCTCCACAGAGGGTATTGTCGAGGAACACATCATCGCATCAAAAGTTAAGGATGGAATAAAATTCTTAAGACTGGAGATAACCAAAGCTTGACCAATAGCCACTAGTTCACAAAGGTGAACAACTTCTAGGTCAACTTCAACTGTGACTACATGATTATTTGCAACAAAATTTAGAGAATGATGTAGAGTGGAAGTTACAACACCCATAGCATGTATCTAGGGTCTCCCTAGAAGGAGATTATAAGGTAAAGGGCTAGGCATCACATAAACCAAGGTGGGTGAGGTAATGGGGCCTAACTGCAAAGGCAATATTGTCATGCCTAGAACTTTTCAGCCAACATTATTGAACCCATGAATATACAAAGAAGAAGTAGCTAAGGAAGAAGAATCAACTTTAATCTTGGGTAATAGATCCATACCACAAACATTAAGAGCTGAACTTGTGTCAATGAGGGTACACATAATACCAATAGTGTTAATATTAACTATAATCATCAAAGGATTCACTTGTTTTTGCACATCTGAAGGTGGGAGTTCCTACAGATAGAATGTGATATTCAGAAAATATGCACGAATATGAGCGATCAATGCATTAAGATCCATTGGCCTAGCAGAAGTAGCCAAAAAAATCTTCTACAAGGATTCCAAAAGCATACCTTGGTAAATTGAAGTAGTCTGAAGAAAATCCCAAAGTGAGATCTTAGCTGAAGTAACATGAAGTTGCTCGACAAGATCATAATCACCTAGTGCTTTAGTCACAGGTTTAGGTGTTGGAGGAAGAATTGGTTGAGGAGGTGGTGAAGATGTAGGAATTTGAGTAGGTTGAGATGTAGGATCAGAAGGTTGTTGATCCAAATTTGTTTGTTTCTTTGTATTATATGTGTGCCCAACAACATTATAAGAAGCAGAGTTCGTAGCTTTTATGAACCTCAAATATAAATCTAGTGAATCATTATGATACAAAATTCAAAAAAAAGAATGAATCCTCTTAGGGAAGGGACTAGCTAGATTCAAGTAAATGATAGACTTCTAAGGGCTTGGAGAAGTAGTAGAGATGACCACAATGTTTACTGAATCTTCAGCTTGCGAAGAAGAAGATTGCTCAGAAGATCTATGGGTAGAGGAAGACACTTCTATGAAATATTCTAGAGCATCATCCAACATATCAAAATCTTCCTTAGAGAAAGCATTATCATAGACATTAAAAAATTGTAGAAACAAATCATACATGTTTCACGTTGGGTTCACCAAAATGTGAGATAAGGGATTTGTTTCTTACAAGTCTCTTCGTTCTCAAGATAATCCTAGGAAATGAACTGCCCTTATCCACCTCACTCCAAGTTGAATAAAGAAATGCAAAATAAAGTATATCCAGAATAATTATCATAAAAGGTTGCTTTATAATTTGAGAGGGTAAAGCATCTAGATTCCTTCCTCAGAAAGATGAACTCTTGGCCAAAAGACTACAATGTATATTTAGGACACCAACGCGATGCACTAGAGTCCAAATGATGGACTGGCATCTTAGGCAATAGAGAGCTCAAAGACCCAAACCAAAAAACTAGAGCTTCACTAGCTAACCCAGATCCGAAGTCTATTGAACAGAATGACAAAACAAGGAAAGCTAAGAGGGAGCTTACAAACAACTAGATGTTTGAATCCTCACTCTGAGCTCCCCTTTAACAACCTACACACAAGCCTTATGAGGAATTTTTTTTGGGTTGTATAGGGGTTTGCAAAAAACAAACCCTCGCTTTGATGTTCCCACCTCCATGGATAGCTAGATAGATAGAGAGAGTAACTGAAATGGACAAAATGAAGTGGTGAAAGCAATCCCCACTTTAGGAGGAGAACCCACACCACCAAGTAGTAAATTAACAAAGAGATCTAATCTTTTCAAATAGAAAAGAGTGAGAGAGAATTACCAATAGGCCTCAGACCCCTCTTGAACACACAAATGCACCATTGAATGCTTGCTAGAGAGCTTTGGTTGTTGGAGGGACGTCAGTCTAAAAGATCTTTGCTTGTAGAAGTGTTGTTTCCAAGAGTAGAAGAGGTAGAGAAGTGAATTCAAGGAGAGAAGAGAGCCTTGATTGAATGAGAGAACCCCCAAAATGATAGAAAAAGAGGGGTTTTGTTGCATGGAAGGGAAATAAAGAGATGTTACACCTAAGAGATTAATTGGAAAGATACGTGTCAAGAGCTAGGATGCAAGATTCCCCATTTCAAACTCAAAAACTACCAGGATGCTACCACACCACACAGATGTCCACACGCCATGCAGGCATCCAAAATGCAAGCTTTCAGGTTAATGGACTGTTGTTGGTTCACCTTTGGATCACATGGAGTTAGAATCATGAAATTTTGACCCATGGGGATTTTGTCATAAATATGTTTAGGTGTCATAAATGCTAGGAAAAGTTCTAAAATGTGAAATTTCCCTTAGGTGCAATTTTGCGACATTACAAGTAGAGTAAATTTTTAAAAATTAAAACTAACAAAAAAAACATCCTAATTAGGAATATTTTCTAAGCCCTCCATGAGTAACTTAAAAACATCCTACTTCTAGTGGCTAGAATTGGGTTCAGTAGTCTTCTCATGTTTTTTATCTCATATTAGGATAGAACGAAGAGTGACAGTAGAGTGATGAAGGATGAAACAAGAGAGGCCATTAAGTTTCCTCTCCAATTTTTTGACCCTAGTTGATAGTGCCATGAAATCCTAGGAAATATTCTCATAATTGGGGAATTTTTCTTCAACATGTTCTTTAATAGTGGTGGATCCCTTTGGGTCTTGAAGCATGGCATTGAACTCTAGAAATGACCTCAAACCATTTGCATTCTCCTTAGCTTCCTCTTCATTATCATTGCTAATGTCATCTTCATCATTTACCTATTCAGACTCATCACTAGAAATCTCATCCATAGTTATGTTAGGGGCCTGTTTTCCATCAATTCTATGAGAAATCTACATATTAGGCTTAGTGTAGTTAGCATCTATAGCTGGGTTAATTTATTTTTTACACTCTTATTTGTTCATATTTTTATTATTATTTACAATCTCCTCCTCATCAAAAGTGGCATCTTCCACAACAAATTTTTTTGTGGGTTTCATTTTTATTTTGTTGGGGGAGTCTTTCACAATTATGTTAGGTCTTTTTCCAAGACTTTTGGTGGGGATGTGTTTAAGCTCACATAGCCCAAAAATAATGGTCTTTTTTCTCAAAGCTATATGGTTTTAGAAGATTTCAGTTGCATAATCAAGGAGACTTTGATTTTGGTCAAAGAGTATCTATCTTAGCAAACAAAATCAACTTTCCTTTTGAAGGAGATTCAATAGCTTCATCATTATGAGGGTTTGGGTGCTTTTAGAAGGAGAAGGAACAATAGAGGATTCTTCAACCAAGCATGCCCTAATGGCTTGAGAAGACATAGAGCTTAAGATGGAAATGATACAATTTGACAATGAGCCCTTGGTGGAGCATAATGGATTATTTGTTCGGGTTTTCTAGAGCCATATAAATGGCCTCTTTCATGGATAAATCAAGTGAAGATAGAAGATAAAAGGGAAAGCTAATTAACACCTTGTTTCTAAAATGGTTTACAAGAGGGAGGTTATAGAAGTAGTAGCATTTAAAATAACCCTAAAGAGTGATACATTTACTAGAATGAAGCATACCTTGTCCCACAAGTTGGGGAGTTTGTCATTGCCATAACTCAAATTTAGATTAACAAGGGTTTCAACTTCTTTGAAAAATAGGTGTATATTCTCCAAGTCTTGCACCTTCTTGTACATTTCCAACTTCTACCCATGGCTTTCCCTATGATCTCTTCATTAACTTCAAAGGATATCACTCCCATCTTGACATGTCTTCTATTCTAGGCATTGGAAAACTAGATTGAAATATTTTTGTCATGGTCTCTCAAAGACTCCATAAGCGGTGTTAACCTGTCTTCCACATAAATATTTTAGACTAGAGTGTTGTTCCAAAATTCCTCATAGGAGCATGGACCCATTCTCACACATTCTCCACCCATAATCTAGTGAAAGCAATATTGGTGACATTGAATAATATTTCCACTCCAGTGTTTTAGGCAAGAGAGGTAGAAGTTTCTTATGGAAGTGAGGTGGATTTTTCTAATAAATAACTTCAATATTTTTAAAAAAGGTGAAATTCAGTGCATTAAGTGGCAAATCATGGTCGAGATAGGAGGAATCCTAAAGTAAAGTCGACCTATCAGAATTGTTGTCATCTATTTGTCCATTTAATATCATTTTTATGTCAGATTATTAACTCCCTCATGCTAGCAGTCCTAATCCTTTACTTGAAAGGGCTGGAGCATGTTTTGGATTAGTGTAATCCATCTTGGGTGGCAGGATCCATATCATGGGACAACATTCAATTGGTGGGTTTACAACCATGATTAACTGCCTTGTGACTTTGGCCTAAACTTTTTTATTATTACAACTTAATCCCATCATCATCATGACATATAAATTAATAAGGTAGTTATTAGTTATCTTCGAGACCCACTTAGCCATACTCTCATCTTTATTCCAAACTCTCAAAGTACAAACCCTCATAATTTTATTGAGGGGAGAAACTTTGGGTAGAGAAGAGTACGTAAGAATATATATTCAAACATTATTATTTTATTGTGAGTCCACATTTTGAATGCTACTATATTTTTCTTCAAGGGCTATACCTCTAACATTCATTGAGAGACATAAATTTTCCCTCCAACATCTAACAGATTCCAGAGTAATGCCCATGTTATCCATAGCATCAACCACTCTATTTCCTTCTCTATAGGTATGGAATGTATTAAATCTATCAAATCCAACCATGAGGTTTTTTATATCATTTATAATATCAAAGATAGCCCATTATACCTTCAATTTACCTTTCACTACATCAATAATGATCTTTGAGTCACCTTCAACTTATAATATCTTTATCCCTAGAGATAAAGAAATCTTGACTCCTAATAACATTTCCATTGCTTCAACAACATTAGAATACTAATCCCCTAGGATACTAGCAAACCTAATAATAAATTTTCTATCACAATTCTTGATAATACTACCACCACTAGCCAAACCTGGGTTTCCTTTGGAAACCCCATTAAAGTTGAGTTTTGACCACCCAAAATGGGGTGGTTTCCATTTGGTATTCTTCCTAGCTAACATTAAATAGAATTATCAAAAGATTCAAGGTCCAATTGCAAACCCAATCTACAAGAAATATTGGAGTCAAAGGCAATAGGTGACTTGTTCAAAATTTTCTAGTTGCAAAGGGAGACATTTTCAACTAACAATCTAGAGCAATAACCAAACACCTCATTGGGACTCTTTTCTTCAATATGGAATATCTTCTTGTTTCTTTCCTTCCAGATACTCCAGCAAATTTTGGGGGAACCCATATCCAATTTTCCATAACAAGAGGATGATTTTAAGGAAAAATCCAATTTTCCACAACTCTTTTAATGCAATCATTTATACACCAATAGACTTCAAGATTATGCAAGGCATATCCCCAAATTTCTTCTAAGAAAGAGTAGTGGAGTAACAAGTGGGGCATTGATTCCTACTCCTTTTTATGTAAAGTACATATTTTAGGGATCTAAAATCCTCTCTTCCTTAAGTTACCTTGGGTTAGGATTCTATTGTGAGTAGCAGTCCACTAAAATAAATTGGTCTTGGGTATGAGGTGATGATTCCATATGAGTTTCCATAGCCCCCCATAGTGGTCATGGGATGATAGAAAACTGTAAGAAAATTTAACAGTAAATTTTCCTTTTCTCTCTTAGCCCAAAAGAACATATCTTGTTCCGAAACATAGGGATTCTTGTTAAAGAGTGGACCTTTTGAAGGGTTTTATCTTTTTGACTTAGCTCCTGATTATTATAGAAAAAATTTGCAATATCTTTCCATTTATGTGATCCAAGTTTTCCACTGAGGTAGTTGAAAAATATCATTTTATAGAAATTTATTGCAATTCCTTGAAGTTCCTTGAACACCATTTGATTTAGGGGTTGATTCGTGACCCAAGAGTCTTCCCAAAATTTAATCTTGGATCCATTCCCTAGTTTCCATATTAGACCTCCATGCAACACCTACTTTGATTTGAGAACATTGTTCTAGATCAAAGACCCATGGAGGTGTTTAGGATTGGATATTCTTATGACAATTTGAATGTCGTTTAAATATTTTACTTTCATGATTTCACACCAATCCTCTTCATTCTACAGTAGGTCCTAGTAAATCTTATCTAATAAAACTTTAGTGGTAGATTCGATTTTCCTGATTCCTAGACCCCCATAGGACATAGGAAGGTAGACAATGTTCCAATTGAGTAGAGCCATCTTTTTCTTTTCCTCCATACCAAACTGTAGAAATTTTCTTTGGATTCTCTCAAATTTTTCAACAAAGCATCTAGGAATCTTGAATAAAGAAAGGAAGTATGTAGGGATACATTGTAGTGTAGCAACAAGGAATTGTATTTTTTCACATGACTTAAGAGTGTACCCTTCCATCTAGCAATATTTTTTGCATCCTTTCAAACACTAAATTCTAGAAATAGGGAGTAACCTCTTTGACAATTAAAGGAAGACCTAGATATATAGCAAGAAGGGATGCACTATCAAAACCAAATATAGTAGTAACATTTTCCTATAATGTCTAATTAGTATTAAATAAGTAAATATTATTTTCTTATAGTTAATGCATTGGCTAGAGATGGTGCCATAATTATTAAAGCATAGCTTCCATTTCTGATCTTTTACAACCGAAGCTTTCTTGAATAGGATTATGCCATCCATAGATTATTAAATTTTTGAGGGCTTAAAGGAGGTGGAATCCTTGATTCCCTTAAGAGAACCTTCATGAAGTAGTTTAAGAATATTCCTTCTCATAAGATCTACAACCATTATAAAAATATATTGGGATAGGGGATCACCTTATCTAATCCCTTGTTTAGTACTAAAGAAATGTTGAGACATTCCATTAAAAAGGACTACATATTTAACCATGGACACACATTCTTTGATTAGATTTATAATCATCTTGCTGAAGCCCAAAATTTTTAGAAACCAAAGGTGAAACTTCCATGAAGCCATATCATAGAATTTGGAAATATCAAGTTTAAAGGCCATATCAACAGTGTTATTCATATCCATGGAATGTAATATTTCATGGGTGGAGACAATAACATACAAAATTTGATAACCTTCTACAAAACCTTTATGAGAGTGACTAATCATTTTCTTCAAAAGAGGTTTCAACCTATTAACCAATAGTTTGGAGAAGATTTATAAATGGTGTTACAGAGGCTTATGGGCTTGAAATCAACCATAATTGTAGGATTAGGTGTTTTATGAATGAGTGCAATAATTTTTTTATTTATTTCCTTGAGTAGCTTCCCAAATTTGAAGAAATATTTAGCATCTAGGAACACATCATCCCCAACAATATCCCATAAATCTTGAATTTTTTTAGTGGGAACCATTTGTACTAGGGGATTTAAATGCCCCCATACTAGAATTTGCAATCTTACCTTCTTCATGGGGAATATGCCTTAAGAGGAGTGTATTATCATTTTTTATTTAGCAACTAGGGTGTTGTCCAACAACTATTCTTCCAAACTAGCAGAATGGTTAAAATTAAATTCCATAAATGAGTGTTCAAAATACTCCAAGGATATTCTCCCAATGTATTCATGTGTAGTACCCTCCACTCCATTTTCATCTATAATTTTGGAGATACGGTTCCTTTTCCTGTGTTTTAGGGAAGAGAGGTGGAAGAAAATAGAGTTACATCCACCTTCTTTTAGCCAATGTATTATGGATTTCTTTTTCCAAAAGATATTTGCTTCTTTAGCACTTTAGTCTAATCAAGACAAAGCTCCTTCTCAACTTGATAGGTTACCTCAATTCACATCACCACTAGTAATTTTAGCTTGAATATCCTTTAGTTTAGTAGAAATGTTACTCTTAATGTGGAAAACATTCTTAAAAACCCTCTTATTCCACCCATTCACTTTGTTTTTGATATATTTGAGTTTCTAACTCATGCTAAACATGATAGATCCCTAAATGGGAATGTTCTATGAGCTAGATATACAATATTTGAAACTAGGGTGAGTGGTCCACATGTTCTCATACCTGAAGGAAAGAGGCCCAAAGGTGGTAGTATCATCCCAACCTAGTATGAGAGGGTTATGGTCAAACATAGTATTTCATAGAGCTAGGAGGTTGAAATCATTAAAAAAATCCTAGTTAGGGAAGATCATTTTTTTTCCAATCTAATCTAGATAAGGTGTTCACCAAATATCTCATTATTCCATGTTAAGAATTGTATATGAAGGTCTATATCCATGAGACCAGTGGAGTTCAAAAACTCTACCAAATTAGTCATAATATCAATGTAGTCAATCAGACCCCAATGTTTCTTAGAGGGGATTTGAAATCCACTACAATAATCTAGTGTGTCCCCTTATTACCCAAGACCATCATGACCAGATTGATCCATAAAGATTTTTTGGCATTTTTCATGTTGGGGGAATAAATATTTAAGATATTCCAAGAAAAACTAGTAACAGAGAACTCAATACCCTAGCAATGGTTGAAATGGAAGAATAATAAGCCACTTAGACTATTCAATTTCCACATAGTAACTAGGCCGCCTAAAGGACCAACAACATTATTGATCAAGAACTAAGAAGAGGAAAAATATTCTTTTAATAGCTTCAAAATTGTTTTTATTCATCTTGACTTCATGTATTAGTATGATGTCAATCTTATTCTCTAAAATATAGTTTTTAGAGATAATTGCTTGTGAGGGCTATTGAGCCTTCTAATATTCCAAGAAATAATCTACATTTTCTATTCTTCTTGGATGATGTCTCCAACATTCTTTGCCTACCAATGTAATCTCCTTTTTTGTTTCTCTTTTCCTTGTCTACCTTTGAGAGGGTCTACCTACGTTGGTTTCAACTCCTACATCTGCCTTCTTATTCTTTCCTTTTTTCTTAGAAGTTTTCCATCCATCCAAGTCTAGTAAAATAATTTTGTCTGAATGATTTCCACTGCCTCTATGGAGATATGTGGACCAACAATTGTTGTATCCTTTAAGTTTTCAATTCATGGGAGAGGAGTCTCCATGAGGGTCTAAGTATTAGGGGAATCACATGATATTTACCCATCTTCCTTATCCTTCAATTCATAGGGTACAAACTCTTTCATATTATTCATTGACAACACTCTCTTTTGTAGTACATCTTCTATGATAGTGATTTCTATATTCATAGGAGAAGCAAAGCATGTTAAGGGATTTTTTTCTCTAAATTCCTAGATTTAGGAGGGGTTGTGAGGATGTTTAGGACATCCTCCTTGAAAGCATAGCCCTATGAGGAGTTACCCAAAAAAACCATAGCTCCTTTGACCTTCTAATTATTCTTTACCAAGTCTTTGAAATTAAAAATTAGGTGACCAACTTTGGAGCATTTTTTATAGAATATTATAGTATCATTTTAATAGAATATTGGTTGAGACCATTTATTATATTTAGAGTTCAAAATTATAAATTTTATAAGGGTCTTATGGATGTCAATATTCACACAAAAGTGGGTGAATACTAACCTAGATTTATTTTTTGGGCCAATCATTGGAACACCATATCAACCCAGAACTCGAGTGGTAGACTAGGAAATCTAACCCACATGAGAGATGTTTTATTGAGATATGTAGCAAGGTAAAACCCTAGCTTCCACATAAAAAGAGATAAATTATGCTTGTCATATAACTAGGGACCTGAAGAGAGGATCAACAGAAGATCATTCTTGGATGTGAACTTGAAGAGGAATAGTCCTCTTGCCATGGAGTTGACATCAACATTTCCCTTCAAATTTCATTTGATAGTAGTCCAATGTCAGACCATAGCAATAGAGGGATGAAAGGAAAAAAATTTCCACCATCACATTCTCCAATGAGGAAACTATTCTTTCAATAGTGGAGTCTGGTAGCTCCAACACATTTTAACCCCAAAGTCACCTCAGTTTTCTCTAATGAGAACACTTTTCTAGACCTTGGGGTCTAGAATAGAAGACTTCATGGATGCTACACCATTCTATTGAGATTTAGTGGTAATAGGGTCCCCCAAGATTAGGGATCCAACATGTGCCAAATATACTCTTGAAAAAATTAGGGATAAGGGAGGGGGACCATGAGGGTCCCCATGACAAATGACCACCATTCACACATAAAATTTAAAATTTTTAGAGTGAGAGATTTGTAATACTATGAATCCCTATTTTTTATTTCATTTGACTATTATAAAACTTTTTGGTGTGTTAACACCAAGGTAAGAAATATCCATTTTTGATGCAGTAGGGAGCGACCCCATGAGGTTTGAACTTTCGTTGTTGGACCTATAGGAAAGAAGCCCCACTAGCTCACCAAAGGGTCTCCTCTCCTCACACAAATATGTTGAGATTCAGAAGCGCTTTTAATACTCTCCACATCTATAGAAAGGATTATTGAAATTATTGTCCTCAAAATAGAAAACCTTGACTGATGCAAATTCATCTACCTTTCTCATTGTGACTTTGATAATGCCACCTATAGATACCACTTTCCATCGTAGAACTATCACATTCCTAGAGATTTTACATGCTTTGATTCCAAATGAGGGTAAATGCTTGATAATTTTATTGATGAAAATGATTAATATAAATAGAGGAGAAATGTGATATATAGTTGTAATAACTGAGCATTTAGTAACTGCCTAAATCAAACAATGTCATAATCTATGTAAACAATATATGATCAAAATTATTTTTTCTTTAATGATTTCATTTTCTCCATAGTTGTCAACACTATTTAGCTTAATGGAGATGACGCCAAATATAATATTTTTAATTCTACAAAATTTCTTAAAATAATACTAGCTTACAAAAATTATTCTTAGTTTTATATTTTATTAAGATAAAACCTTACTAATAATATTTTCACAAGCTCCTCTTTTCTTTAACATTTTAACATGTGAATTATCTTTATTCAAAGTCATGATTTAGCTCTTTTAATTACAAGTTCATAATATTGATTCTTGCATTAATACGAGATATATTCTACAATTCTCCTAGGCTTTTAGATTTAACAAATATTTGTGATTAGTGCTACAAATTTTTACATTTAGCAACAATATCTACAATAAAAATTATAAATTTTTAAATTTATTAATTATGTAAGTGGTCAATACTATAACCTTTTAAATTTAGCAATGGTCACTATGATCAATTCTTTAACTTTTCTTTATTGAATAAACCCAAATACTTTTATGGTTGGTTCCCTCTTTCTTACAATAATATTACTACACTTTACACACTACAAGTTATTATTACTCCACACATATATGCACTCTGGTGCAATCACAAATGGAGGGTTTAGAAAGAATAGTCCAAACCATGCAACATTGAGTCACCATAACAAAAATATCAAAATAAAGTATTCTACAAATATGAATCTTTATTGAATTGGTAATATTACATGCATCATATTCCTCATGGGTGAATAACTAGGGCTCACAGGTCTACAACAAGGGTATTCAACATTACAACTAGCCAAAGGTCTTATTACCATCTAAAGCTAGAAATCTTGAATTGTGAACTTGAATCTAAGAACTACTAACTAACTAACTACTAATGATTGATGTGAACACCAAACCTACAATATGCTAGCACAAGAACATCAAACAATAGTTAAGCATGTTATTAGACCCAAATCTAGCATTCCCTATTAAATTCTTAGCTAAATCAAAGAGAAAACATGAAAATGAGAGAAAAATAACTAAAGATAACATGAAATCAAATTGAAATAGCTAAACCTTCATCCCATAGGGGGAGTGGTGCTCCTTTGATGTGGAAAGAATCATTTTTCCAAATCCCTTTGATAAGCTTTGATGATGTTGATGATCCAAAGTATGAGATTGACTCCAAATGATGATAAAGCTTAGCTAAAATGATGAAAATGATTGAATGTTATGAGTTGAAATTCCTATAGCAAGAATTCTTGAAGTTGTGGATCCATATTGTGAAGAGAATGCTTCTATTTATAGAACTCAAGGGTTGAGAAATGAGAGAAATTGGTGAATGTGGAATAAAAAGGGAGCCAATAGGAATGTGGCATTTGTCACAATTCTATTGGATGAGGGTGAAGCACATTTTGGGAAATGTGTTGAGTAAAGGAGGATGTAAGAGGAATAAATTAAAATAGTTGAGGATTTGAAAGGATGTAAGAAGAATTTATTGAATGTGGTTGGGGATTTGAAAGTAAGATGAGTTATTGAGGATGTAAGAGGAGTTATTGAGGATGTAAGAGGCTTTTTGAAAACTTTGGAGGGAAATTGAATGAGGGGTGGTTAGAGGGAATATTCCTTGGAATATGCCATTATGAGGATAAATAGAGGAATTAGTTAATTAAAAGAAATTATTTTCATGTTCAACCTGGTTAGTTGACCATAGGTTGATTTAACTCTTGAAGAGTTAAAAGTTGAAAGATTTTTTAATGCTGATTAGAAAATGGTTTAGGATTAATTAATTCAAAATTAATTAATTTGAATGAGTTAGGGGATTGTGACATTTGATTTGACTTGTTTAATCAAATGAGAGGACTTAGGGGGATTTAATTAAATGATTTGATTTAATTGAATATGATGAACATTAGTCTAAAGAAAGGTGAATTAATCTAATAAAATTAATTATTTGATTAATAGTTGAATTTCTTAATTTTAACTAAATAATGTTGATTATTTAATTAATTGGTGATTTAGGAAGAAATGGTGTTAATTAATCAGAGTCAGATGCATAGTATCAATCAAGACTTTTTAAGTGTCTACATTTTTCCTCTTTTTGAAGCAAGGTACCTACTATGTTGGTTCAAAGAATAACACTGTCGATATCAAAATTCACAAATTTTCTAATTTTTTGTTTGTCCCATTACTACCCCAGTGGAAGAAATTACGCTGCTACATTTCCCCCTTGAGAGATTGGGTGAAAATTGCAAAATTTGGGTCCAGCTCGCAAAAAGGTTCAACAAGGATTCAAGCATGAAAAACAACCCACAGGATGTGAAAACAAGCTTACAGCAATGAAAATGGGTCAAAACAGGTTTTGTTCAATAAAAAATGGATTAATGGGCTCAAAAACCCTAAAAAATTGCATAAATAGGGTTGAAGGGGTCATTTTGAAATCATTTGCACACTCAACCTTCTAGATTTCTTGAGATTTTACTCTGAGGTGCTGACAGAATGGTGGCTCATGTGCTTCCTAGACATTAGATGGATCAGGTTTGAGAGTTTCAGTTGCCTTAGGACGTAGGACCCTTAGTACGCCTTTCAAAACTTTTCTCATTTTTCATGTTTTAAGTGCATTTATTAGGGTCCAAGTAGGTCGGCCAAAAGCATCTCTCTAGGGCATTGCAAATGTTATGGTCAGCGTCACTTTTTTTGATGCCAACCCACCTTTGTAGAATAGCGTCGTGTGGCACTGGAAGTTCCTAGGGTCATGCAAAAATTGTTGACTACTTTTGCATGATAGCATTGCACAAGCTCAAATGAGTCTAGCGTCGCCTAGGAATGTCAATTTTCCTTTATGATATGGCCTCACCTTCATGTATAACATCACTTTTTTGAAATCACAAAGTGTCACCTTTGCACATATCGATTCACCTTTTCTTTTTAGGGTTTTTATTTTTTTGAAAACATGCCAGGTTGATTAAATTTAATTTTGTAGGTGTTTAAGATGCAGGAGGTACTTTGTGTGCTCAACTCGAAGGAGCACAAAGGCTAGATATTGCATCGAGCAAGGAACTTATTAGATGAGGCGCTATTTTTCCTAGGTTTGATTGGGTTTGGACATGTGGCATAGATGCATGAGGTGAGGATGCACTTAGTGATGATGACAATATTGGTGGAGAGATGGTGGAGCAAGACTTCATCATTCTATCTACCGATCAGAGAGGCCATGGTGACCTTGGAGGACGTATGGTGGATCCTACGGATCCCCATACACAATGAGCACATTATATATGATGTCAAGGCTAGTGGCAATGCAATATTTCAGTTGTTTGGCATTGACCAATATGAGATGGACAATGGGCAGATTGATCTTGCTCAATATGAGGGGATTGCCCTAGATTTGACCCTTTTTGTTGGTGCACTGATCTCAGGAGTCCTTGTTCATGATCGGAAAGCCAGAGGCTACAACATTGGATGGGACATTGTTTGGTCGAGGATGATGGAGGAAATGACTGTCTACACTTGGGGGATAGTTGTCTTTGCATTGTTATATCATGATATGCACTAGGTTGTGTACTGTGGGACCCACAACATTACAACAGGAGTGACACTTCTCCACATCTAGGCTTATGAGCACATAGTTGTTTTGAGGCCCACTATTGCAAATGTGTAGATAGATCGTGATGATCCAACAGTCTATAGATACGAGAGTATGACCACCCTCCATTACATAAGTATTACAAGCATCCCACACTAGAGGCAGATGATTGATGAGATGATCGTATTCTGATGGAGACCTTGGTTCCATTTCCATAGATGGCATGATGATGACGCCTAGCTATTTTACTATCATCAGACAAGATATATGTAGGATCATGAGCACTATATGATTGAGTGATACCTTCTAGATAGGGTTGCTTGATAGTTCAAGGAGGTGTAGGATGCACCTAACCTTGCATACATGGCCATTTTTGCATGTAGATCATGAGAGATAGCCTGGGGGCAGCAGATCTAGCCCTAGTTAGTTGTTGATGACTTTAGGTAGTTGGTGATGAAACCGTGGGTATACTTTGATGGTCCCGCAGATGTAGGCACTAAATAGGTATACAATGCATACTGGCAGGTCACGCTCCAATTAGATCGACTTTACCAGTTGTGCTTACAGTAGGTAGATGACAGGTTAGAGGACCCCAGATTGGATAGGTGCCACAACAGCCACCTCATCAGCCCCAAGATGGGTAGGATAGATAGGACGACTTGTAGGGCATGGTGGACAAGGACCACCTTTGGCTCATCTTATTGTACAGAGGATACCACAGTAGCCATAGCTAGGTCTTGATGTTAGGGACTGATAGATAGTAGTGCTACAGGTGCATGTACAGGTTTTGATAGGGTAGATACAATAGATGCAAGCCTAGATATAGACCCTAATCTAGGAGAGGGATTAGGTGAGACAAGAGGCTGTGTAGGAATGCTAGATGAGGTACGATGCAAATATTGTCCTAGACCAAGAGACATGATGAAGATAGCAACTGGAAGTGGCAACATAGCAAATGCAAGGATAGGTGACAGTTCCAGCCAAGATGTATGGTCAGGCGATGTAGGAGGCATCATATTATAGGACTTTATATTATAGAGCCTACCCACAAGAGCGTCAAGAGCCATATTTATCCCATATCATCTAGGTTTTTCTGAGCAGGTCTTGCCCAAGGCCATTAGGAAAACCATCAAGGTCTCACCATCAGAGCCGAGGTAGCCACCATAGTGACCGATAGAGTGAGGGGAGCTCAAGGAATTGATAGTTCTTTTTAGATACTTTTTTGATGTACAACCTAATTTATGATGTGTATACATTCATTGGATGAGTTTTGATTATCCTCTTTTATATTCCGATGATGACATTATATATCTATTTCCGATTGTATCATGACATTCAACTTTTTTAATATATATATACATGAGATGACTTTTATGCGATAAATGATGTGATGCTATTTTATTTCACTTTATGTGTTATGGATGGATGCAATGATATGGATGGATGTATTTAATGATTAATGTGATAATGATTTATGTTTTATGATGTAATGTGATATTATCGATGAATGATATGAATGCTTATGTAATGTATGATGGATCTATGTGGATGTACTTTTATGTGATGGATGCAAATATTATGCTCTAATGGATGATGGATGTGATGCAATGATATGTTTAACTTATTTTTCAGTATCTTTTTCTATGTATGATCTGATGATGTAAGTTGTATGTATGTATGATGCAAAATGTGATGATTTCAATAATTCTTATATGGTTATGTGATGAATGATAATGCAAATGTGTTATGTATGAGATGCTTAGAATAACCAATCTATATTATGCTAAACACCTTAAATGATAATACAACGATGGATGATGATTTTTATTATGATGATATGTAGTATGCTGATGGTTTGTGGATGCAAGATGGATGCAAATATATTTTTCTTTGAATGTCATGATACCATGTTAGTATGTGGAAAAGATAGAAGAAAGAGGGATCAACTCTTGAGTCCGAGACGATATAGAATTCCAACAAGTCTATGAGTTATTGAGACTTTATTAGATATGATGATGAGTGATAATGATGCATTGTTTATCCTAGTATTGGGGATGTAAAGAGCATTAATTTCCTTATTTTTGATAATACACATAGATACGATGCATCAAGGTATAGAAAACCAGGATGTTGTTGTACCTAGTGAGATGGACTTTGACTCGACAATCAGATAGGAGTATCCTTGGTCACACCTGGCATACAAAAATTTATTAGGATGTACTTCATATATTTCAAACATCTTAGACCAAAACACAAAGAGGCAAAACCTCCAAATGTAATAGTCAACAAGATATCCAAAACATCCTCCCTACACACCAAAAAAAATTAGCATGACCAAGGTTATATTACAAGAATATCCAACAAGCACAGTAGACAAAAGATAATGATCAATGCCACATTCCTTTCTCTCTAAATAATTTTGATTAGACATCATCGAGAGGTCATTGGAATGAGTGCAATAAAATAAATCAAGAAGAAAAGATCAAGTAAACAAACAAGCTAATATTCTTCACACCTCTAGCCAAGACTAAACTACGGTGATGCTTGATGTTGATGTCCATTGTATGAAGGATGCATCCTAGGAAATGATGTTATTAGATGTTTGTGGAATTAACTGGATGATAGGCTATTGATACCAAGAGTTGACCAACTTGTTTACCTACTGACCTAGACTTAAGATCTTAACGTTTGAGTTTTCACTTTTAATTTGGTATACTTTTCCAATTGTTTTACCAAAGGTTGAAGTTGATGATTAATTTATTGTGAGTGGATGTTTATTGCGGGTCGAAGAGAAATGGGATACATGATTTTGGTATTTTGAAATGTTATGAGGTTATTTTTGGGATTTTTGAGATGTTTTAAAAATGTTTTTATTTTCAAATTTTCTGAGATTTTGACCTAGAACCTAACCTAGGAGCCTCGAGGGATGATCAAATATTAGCCTTGCCTACGTTATACACGCAAAGACCATGTAGTTCGACTAATATAGACTCATTTATTGATGAAGATTATTAACATGTATGGATTGTCAGTTTATTATGACAGACTCCTAAAGGATTGACCTAATGTCTATAGGGCCGATCAAAGTTAGCCTTTCCTACATTCAAGCTTAGGGATGATGCAATTTGACATGATGACTCTATTTTTGAATTTTTCTATTTTTGACATGTTTTTAGATTTTTTGATATGTTTTGGATGTTTTTTGGATTTTTTGGATTTTATGAATGTTTTTTGTTTTTTTGGTTTTATGAATGTTTTTGGATTTTCTGATGTTTTAAAAGATGTCAAGGATATACACGAGTCCAATCTGATGTAGGTATAGGGACATGCCCCCAGCGTGATGCAATGGACTACCCCAATATAGGTAGGATAAACTAACCTTAGGAATGTGCTAAGTAGTTCTAGGATGGGACATGATACTGACATAGGATCAAGCTATGATGCAGATGCAGATGGGTAATGGAAGGAGATATGGAATGTGATGGGTGATTGCGATGAGAAGTGATGGAGATGATGCAAAACAAGTTGAAGATTCCATGGTGGATGGAAAGTGCTTATTTACACAAGACTCCTGATTGCTAGGTTTTCACCAAGTTACTTGCCCAAAGAGCCACCAAAGTGGTTTTCACTAGAGGATAATTTTTTTATCTTTATTGTTTTCAATCCTTTTTCTGATTTTTTTAGATTTTTAGATTTTTTTGATTTTTTGTATTTTTTGATTTATACCTTGCAAGCTTAGGCATAAATTTTTTTGAGATGGGAGTTATTGATGGGATCCTACAGAGGCTCACCTTCGGGTGTGGATAGCTGATATTCTCCTGATTTGTAACTTGCAATGATGACAAAGGATCCCAACTAGTTGGGTTCAAATTTTCCCTTGTTTGGATTTGGTACATTCTTTTGATTTTCTTTCAACACGAGTTCTCTGACTTGAAATGACCGACTCTTGATTTTCTTATTATAGCTCTATTTGAGATGGTTCTGGTACACCTGTAGATGGTTCAAAGCATCCATGCACCACTCATCCAGTAGTTCCAGTTTGTTCAACCGTGAAACCCAATACTCTTCATCAGTAATAAGATTTTGCAATGATATTCTTAGGGATGAGAGCTCAACCTCAATGGGCAGGATGGCTTCTAATCCGTAGACCAGGGAGAAAGGGATTGCACCTTTAGGCATGTGGATACTTGTTTATTAGGCCCATAAGGTGGTATTTAGCTATAGGTTTCAGTCGCAACCAACTTCATTGACTATTTTCTTCAGAATTTTTAGGATGGTTTTATTAGAATCCTCAACTTGGCTATTACCTTGGGGTAGTATGTGGTGGAGAAGTGATGTTGGATATTAAATTTTTGGCATAGCTCATGAACATCCTGGTTTTTGAAAGGTGTCCCATTATATGAGATAAGGGTTTGTGGGACACCATAATAGAAAATGAGGTAGTTCAGGATGAATTTTGAGATCTACTTCCCTATGATATATGTCACGGGAATGGCTTCTACCCACTTTGTGAAGTATTATGTGGCAGTGATAATGAACTTATGTCCATTAGATGAGGTGGGTGTGATTTTTCCAATGAGATTGAGCCCCCATTGTGAAAAGGGCCAAGGTGTTATAATCAGTTGGAGCTCATGAGCTGATGCATGGATGAGATCCCCATTCTATTGGCATTGAAAACATTTTTGAACATAGTCATGAGATTCCTTCTCCATTGTAGGCTAGTAGTACCTCATTCTTAGTAGTTTCTTGGCCAAGGTCATACCACTAGAGTGTGAACAAAAAATATCATCATGTACCTTAGTTAAAGCAGTCAAATCTTCCTCAGGGTTAAGGCATCACAAGAGGGTTCCTTCAATACTCCTACAGTAAAAGGTGTCTCCTAAGATGATGAAATGAGATGACTTTTTGATAAAGGTTCTCTTAAGGTTTGGGGTGATGTCTGTGGGGAGGACTCCTATTTTTAGGTAGGTGAATATTTCATGATACCAAGGATCACTGAGACTAATGATTTCACACAAAAACTCAGAGTATGGTACCTCAAAAGATGGTATGAGAAGATGCTCTACCATAAATTCATGTTTATGGACGTTGTGTGGGATATCTAATAATGATATGATTGTTTCCATAGCATCAGATTCTTTGTTGTTTACCCTTGGTATTTTCTCAAATGTTATGTCGATGAAGAACTCCTTAAGGTCCTCCACTAGTTTCTTGCATGCGGTAAGTTTTTCATCCTTTGTTTGATATTCATCATTGACTTGGTTGATAATCAGTTGTGATTCCCCATAAACCTTAAGTGCCATGATTTTCCACCAGAGTCCTATTACAAGAGCTTCTTACTCTGCAAAGTTATTGATGCAAGGGAAAGATAGCTTGTATGATTTTGGAATGCAATCCCCTTGAGGTGTGATGAAGAGGACTCTTGCTCTTGACCCATGTTATGTGAATGATGCGTCAAAATATACCTTCCAATGATATGTTTCACTAAGGTTGAAAATAGACTCATTTGGAAATTTTGCTACTAGTGGGTTCTCAGAACATATGGGTGCCTCTGCCAGTTGATCTAAAGTTTCATGTCCCTTGATAGATTTTTGTTCTACATATTCAACTTTGTATTCTATTAAGATCATAGCCCACTTAGCCATTTTATTTGTGAGTGTTTCCTTAGAAAGTAGATATTTGAGGGGGTCTATCTTGGTGATGAGCTTTATCTGATGAGCCAACATGTAATTCTTGAATTTTTGTGAGGAAAACAACACTGCGAGGAAATCCTTCTAAATGAATGTGTAGTTTAGCTCATGTCCCAGCTAGGTCCTACTAATATAGTAGATAGATCTTTCTTTCCCTATTTCATCATGTTGAGCTAGTAGTGCCCCTAGTGCTACTGTCATAGTTGATACGTAGAGTATCAATGGTTTTTTTTGGATTAGTGGCATGAGGACTAGCAGTGTCAACAAGTATTCCTTGATTTGATTGAATTCCTAATCACATTTCTCATCCCACTTGTATGCTACCCCCTTGTGGAGTAGATTAGAATATGGCATGGTTTTATCTGCTAATTGTGCTATGAACCTACGAATGAATTGAACCCTTCCCTACAGACCCCTTAACTCTTTCAATGTTCATGGTGCTTCCATGTCAAGGATTGTTTTGAATTTTGTAGGATCTATCTTGATTCCCCTCATTGATATAATATAGCCTAGAAGCTCTCCTGATTGCATTCCAAAGACACATTTCTCGGGGTTGAGTTGTACCTTATATTCTTCTAGTCTGTCAAAGATAGGGCCTAGTGTTGATATGTGATCTTGACTCTTTCTTGATTTGGCTAGTATGTCATCCACATATTCCTCTACAAAATTTTGGATCATGTCATGGAAAATTAGATTCATAGCCCTTTGGTATGTAGCTCCAGCGTTCTTTAACCCAAATGGAATCATGTTCTAGTAGTAAGCGCCCCATGGACAGGTGAAGGTTGTCTTATGTTGATCATCCTTTGCTATCATAATCTATTTGTACCCTGAAAACCCATCCATCATTGATAACATTTCATGCCCTTCTATTAGATCTACAATCATGTCTATGTTAGGAAGAGGGAAATCATCCTTAGGGCATGCTTTGTTTAGGTCCCTAAATTTAGTGTAGATATGGATGCCCCTAGTGAGCTTAGAAATAGGTACAAGGTTGGAAACCCATTTGGGATAATCAATGGGTTGTATGAAGCCAATGTCAAGGAGTCTCTGCAGCTCAAGTTTGACTAATAATGTGATTTGCGGATGCATCTTTCTCAATTTCTATTTACTGGTTTTGCCTCTAGATAGATAGCTAGGTGATGGACTATTACCTCTGGATCAAGGCCTGGCATGTCAGTGTAGGTCCATGAAAAATTCACTTTCCTTTCTTTAAAAAATGTAGCTATATTTTCTTGTTCCTGGATCAAAAGTGACTCAGCATAGAAAGTGATGTGCGGTGTTTCTTCAGTTCCTAGATTGACTGGGTTTCATTTTCTACCAGTACTGCTGATTTTTCTTGATGGATGGTACTAAGGGGAAGATTGAATCCCTCATCCTTTGGAACTTCATAGAGGTTTTCATGACCGAATACTTCCTTTATTTTTACTATTTTTAGGTCAAAAAGTTCCATAGTGTGGTTTTCACTTAGAGACCTAGACGTTACTCTTAGATTTTCTATTTTGTGACTAAGAGATACAATCATTTCCCCATAGTATGCATGTGTGTCCAGCTTAATATCAAACCTTGCTTTATGATCTACATATGGTAGAGTATCCCTTAGTCCCATGAATTCTGAAAGAGCCTCATCATTTTTGAATGTGTCTAAGATCGATGGTCCTCATTGGTCACAGTCTTTTAGTTGGGGGTAAACAAGCTTTAGTTCAGTTGTTTGGTTACCTGACTCGAAAGATATGGTTGTGATCATAAAAAGGGAGGAGTGCTTAAATATCATGGGTAAGTTGGATGGGGGATCCTCAAAGGGATAAATAAGTGATACAGGTACCAACGGGGAATTTTTGACTATTTTAATAGTAGCACCCTTTCTAAGTATGGTTAACTTCGTAGGGGTACATCCAAGGCTAAGATTCTTAAGGTGCTTCTTAGCAATGATAGGTTCTAACAAGCCATTGTCATTTTTCTTGAGTTTTTCATTCTTGTTGTAGCCCATTCCAAACATTAACTATAGCCCTTTGTGGTCCTATTCCATTGGAAGAGCAGGCATGGGTCTTTCAACTTGATATAATAGGCTAGATATATCCTTCTTGTTTACCACCTCCTTGCTTAGATCTCCCCACTTTTTGAAGGTGGTGGCTTCTAATTTGAAGGTCTGAGATGTGTTGATTGGTTGTGGTTTTCCATGAGATTTAGGAGATTGAGGTAACTCTCCTATCACAAAGGAAATCTTTTTCATTTTATACTCCCCACACCAATTATCTTGGATTACTGCTTTGACATCTGGGATGTTCTTAATAGTAGGTGTCTTTGTCTCAGAAGTGGAGGCAAAAGTGGATGGGTCAATATACAAATATGTGGGTACCTCATCATTTTTCAAGACTTGGGAGATTTTATAATACTTGGCCTCCAGATTTTTGCTATAATAGAATAGTTCGGGGTCACCATGGATCGTGACTTCTTGATTCTGATAAGGGAATTTAACACATTGGTGGAAATTGGATGCAATAGATTGCATCCCATGGATCCATGGGCATCCTATGAGGATATTGTATGGTAGTTCAAGGTCAAGGACCTAGCAAGTAGTCTCTAGGAAGGATAGCCCTACTTGGATAGGGAGTTGAATGGTGCCTTGAGACACCCGTTCTTGATCATTATAAGCCTTGAAAGTGATACCTTTTCCTTTTTCAATGACATCTTATGAGATTACTAGATTATTTATTAGCTATAGAGAACAAATATTCAAACCTACACTTCCATCCACCAAGACTCATTTGGCTTTGTTCTTGTGGACTAAGACTTCAAGATGGAGTGCATAGTTATGAGATGGTTGGGTTGGGAGATCATGCACAAAGAATGTGAGATGCGGTGTGGTGATATGTATGACCATAAATTGAAATTGGTTAGCATCAAGGTTGGTGGGAATGGAGGATGTAGCCAATTCCTTCTCTAGGATGTCCCTATGTGTAGGAAATTTTTTTAGCAACTCCATGATGGAGATCTCAGAAGGGGTCTTCAATTTCTCTAGGACATTATAACCACTAGGGTTTGATTTCAAATTGGTGGCAGGTGCCTTGGGTGGTGGTGAAGGTCCTAGGATGGAAATTTTTCCACTATGTGTGGTGACTCTACACTCGGCTCTAGGTCCTTTGATATTGACAATTGTTACCCATTCATCCAATGATGCAACAAAATGGTCATAAATATGGTTCACATTGTGGTAAATTTTTCCTTTACCATTATTTTTTCCTTTATTTTGATCTAGCATTAGATTCATGTAGATTTTGAGGTCTTGATTTCCTATTGGTTATTCAATGTTTATAACATTATCATCAATGATATCTTGGATTAGATTCTTGAGTCTCATACAACTGGTTGTCATGTGCCCCTTTATTTTGTGAAAATCACAAAGGTGCTTTCATTATACGATGGTGGTTTAACTTGAGGCTCTTGGTAATTTTCGTAGAAAGGGATTTTGATGAGATTTGCTTGTACTAGCTATTGCATGACAGATTCAATTGGTTCATGAAGTGGTTTATATTTTTGTTTAGGGGGATATTTTTTCTTTGGGGGTGGTCCCCCTTGAGCATTTATGTTATTGACAGTTTGATTGTGAGGTTGTTGTTGAGATGATGGGTTGATTTGTTGGGTGCTTTGGGTATTGATTTGTGGTTGTTGGTACATTTTTTGTTGTGTATTTTTCCTTGGGGCACTGATAACAACTTTGGCGTCAATGACACCATCGTTAGTAACATTATTGTTCTTGGCCCACATGTGGGGTTTGTCATTGTAACTCATTGATGATCGATTGTCTTGGTATGTAGACACACCCTCTTGTGCTATGAGGGTTCTTTCAATGTTGAGAGCTTTGGGTATCAATTGGTCATATGTTGTAATACATTGCATTTTCAAGTGGAAAGACAAGCTTCCTTCAATGTTTGAGATAATGGTCCCAATTTTTTGTTCTTCAAGCATTGACCATTTTCTCTTGCTAGCTCTAGATCTCCACCATTATAGGAAGGTTGTGAATGTCTCTCCTTTGGCTTTCTTGAGGCCAAATAGTTCTTCTAGACTTACCCCCACATCTAGGTTGAAAGAGTAGTTTTCAATGAATATATCCATGATTTATTGGAACTTTTTGATTCCAAGAGGTAAGCGAGAGAACCACTCCATGGTGGGACTAGCCAAGCTTCGAGGGAAAAGACGCATAAGATAAGAATCATCATATGCCACTTCCATATAGTGTACGTGGAACTCTCTGATATGGTCCTTTGGATTTCCCTTCCCATGGTATTTTTCAAATTTTGGTACCTCAAATCCTTGTGGGAATGGAACCATAAAATTGTTTCTATCAAATGGATAGGGGCACAATTTTCCCTAAGTGTGTGATATTTTCATCTTCTTAGATTGGATGTCTTGTATTTGTTGTGAGAGAAATTTGACCTGCATGGGGAGTTCGTTCTGTAGATCCAGTGGTGGGATGTGCATTTTTTGAGATGGTATGCTTGGTTGGATGAAAGATGGGGTGGCTTGTGTGTTTGTGTTTAAGGCATTTGGTTGCATGTTCGTGAAAGGTTGTTGTAAGTTTTGATATTCGAGCAATGCTTGTTGGTATGCCTATAGTTGTTGTTGTGCCAAAAGACTTGTTGTTGGTCTTGCTATTATTGTTGTTGTTGAGCCAATAGTGCTTTCTATTGTGCATTTTTTTGCAAGGATTGTTGAGAGGCTTGTTGTTGGAACAAGGCTTGTTCTTGGGCTTGCTTCACTTGGTATTGAGCTTATGCTTGAGCCTGAGCTTGGGCCTGAGCTTGCACTTGTGCTTGTGCTTGAGCTTTTTGCACAACTTGTGTAGCTTGTACATATTTTTCAGCTTGTGTAACTTGTTGTTGTTGTAGAAAATATTGTTCTTGTGTTTGGGTAGCTTGTTGTGCTTCCTGTTGTGCTTGGAATTGTTGAAATTCCTTTTGGTATGCTGGTTGGGTTGCTTCCAATGTGATGTTGTATTGATTTGCTATGTTTGTATTTGGTGGTGGAGGTGGGGGATTTTGTAGGATGGTATGAGATGGTGCAATGAGAGATTGTTGGGGTGCTTGTTGAGGTGGTTATTGAGGTTCTTTTTGAGTGATGACAAGGGGTTGTGTGGTACATGGTATGATTAATGTGCTTGGTCCTTGGGAGACCATGTTTTGGAATGCTTGAGGTGTCTAGATGATGTGATGATTGGTTGAGATGTTTGGATTGGTGCCACTTGGTGTTGCAATATCAATGACATGCTTAGAGGATGTGGTATGATAGATGTGCTGATTTTATTTGTGATTGGGGATTTGATTTGATTTGATTGGTTTTGGATTGGTATGTTGGATAAAGGGAGTTTCCCTATACCTTGGATTGGTGTAGATGTTGATGTCACAAGAGGGAATGATGATAAAATTTGAGGTGGATTCTCTTGTGAAACTGAGGATGAAGCCTTGAAAGTCCCCAGTTGTTTGAATAAATCCACTTGTCCTTGTGATACAATGGGGAGAGATATTTTTGTATCTAGAAGGTATGTCAGTGTTGTAGAAAATGTGGAGGGGTTGTTAGTATTATGGAAAATGAGTGGCACGTATGGTTGCTTTGGGTCTTGTGGGATGGTGTTAGCCATACCCAAGATTGTGTTAGCCTCTAAATTCTAGTTATTAACAAGTGGATTCCCTTGAAGGGCTTGGAGCAATGAACTTCCCTTGGTGATCATGGGTTGACTTGGAGCATGCGATGATGTTGGTTGTATGATGGGTTGGATGATCCTTGGGAATGAAGGTGTGAGTGATATTGGTGGCATGTGCTCAAGAGGTTGTTTAATAATAGTGCTCACATCAAAATTGGAAGGTATTTTAGCCCCTTCTTTTGCTAATGCCAACATCTTGTGTGGGATTGAGCCTCATGACCGTGTTGACAATCTTGTGTGTTTCAAGATTTTGGACTAGTTCAATTATTTCATCTTGGGTCATCCCTTGGAAGTTGTTGGTGACATCCTCCATTTCAAAACCTCCCTCTTGAAGATATTTTGGTAGTTGATGGGGTTAAGTGGAGGTTTGATAGATTCCCTAGGGTTAAATTCTGAAGTAGTTTGACTTAAATAACTTGAGATAGATGTTTCTTTGTTTTTCTCAATGATCTTCTTGTGTTGTGATGTTGTTTGGACCATAAAATTGGGATAAAATTTTAGGAATATGGTAGGTAAACCTCTAACTCCTTAGGTTGATCTAAAATTTAGGTACAAAAATAAAATCTATGATGTTTAAGGATCAAACGATGGTGATGTGATAAATGAAGGGTGAATGATATGGATGTTTGAACTTTTGAGAACTTTGGAAGAATACTAGACTTTAGTATTTTTGGATTTTGATTTGGATAATGGACTTGTAGATCCCAAGATGTTAGATGTTATATTGGGGTAAACTTGTCCAAAAGGGGGTGATAATTTAACTAAATGTGTGAGGAAGGATTCATCCACACACACTTAGCCAAACAAAGTGATTTTGATTTTGATTGAAGGATTTACCAAAAGTCTAGCATGAATGATTTTTTTTCCAAGGTTTTAAAAGTTGTTTGTGAGATGGGATTTGATGGATGATGTGACAAATGAAAGTGTTGGTTTGATCCTAGATGAACCTAGAAATAATTTGTTTACAAGATCAAGGTATTGAAGAACATGTTATACCTCTAAAAATTTCAACTTTATGTGAGAAATTCAAAATGTTGGAAAATACCAAGATTCTGACAATAATAGAAGGAATACAAGTTTGGATTGTTTCGAAGCACATTTGTAAAAGTTGTATACCAATCTATCTTTGGTTTTGTGAAGTGCTAAAATGTGTTTCTTGAGAGCCTTTGGACTAAGATGTTTATGATGATTAATGGACCTTGGTTTCAAAACTTTGACTTTGTGGGAAATCATGAGAACAAACACATATGTGGGGTTCAATTGTCTTTTATCTTGATTAAATGGATTCTTTTTACCACATCAACACCTCTTACTTAATTTACAAACTGAATGTCTATGTCTTAACTCTTTTTCATTCTACAAGGTCCATTATTTGAAAATCAAAAAATCAAGGCCATAGCTTTCCTAGGTTGAGTTTGGAGAGAAAAAATTAAGATATGGGCCCAAATATTTAGAATCCTCTAAGGATAAAATCCCTAGGGATAAGAAATAATATTTGGAATTTTCAAGAATATTTGCTCTTTCCAAAGGGTTTGAAATTTTTATGACTTGTTTAATGTTTGTTTCAAAGTTTGAGATCTAAGAAATGTATTTGACTGACTCAAAAATTGCACAACCCTAGGTTAGAAATGGCTATACTTGTTGAGTCCCCACTCAGATTTCTCTAAACACTAACACAAAGCAAATAGTTATAGATTTGGAAACACTGGTTCCCCTCCACGACACACACTTCTCAGGACCACCAAATTTCAAAATCCTAAAGATCTGGAGACCTTAAGGATTTTTATGTTTCTACTTTGAATAGTACAAATGTGGGATAGCTTCAAAACGACCGTTCTTGCACCAAAAAGTATTAAGGATTTTGGTTTTTTAAACAAAGGGTTTTAGTAAGGACATCCAATTCAGGGGATACTATGATAAACTCCCTCAAGAGGTCTCCCAACCCTTAGAACAACAGCTTTACGTATCATAAAGATACTTGGGGAGAGCTATTGCGTACCGCTTCCTGTTGATTACAAACTTTCCTTGTAATCACAAATTTATATAGCGGTTCAGAAGAGCTTGGATTTAGCTCATTACCGCTTGGGTCATTCTCTCCTTTTAGAGTGGGGAGGCAAGCCCTCTAAAGGTAAAAAAAAGTGAAGAAGTACATTTGTAGTTTGACTGCCTAAATTACGTGAAGCTCTAGGAGGGAACATACACAATTCCTTTCCTTCAAACTCGCATGAGGGTTCAATTTTAGATCCAAATCAAAATGTGTGGGTGATTTTAGACAACCAATGTTAATGGAATGCTTTTGATTCTCAGGATCGTCGAGTGGCGTGAGAGAAATGCATACACATTCAAATGACACAAATTGCAAAAAATCATAAAACAATGAAGGCACAAATTCTTTTAAAACCCAAAGTAAAGATGGATTTTTTTTAAAGCACCAAGCTAAATGTGATTTTTTTGGGTTCAATTTTAGCCCAAAATCAAAGTCTAGTAAGTTTCTAATGTTCAATTTCAATACAACTTTGACAAAGCTTGTGTTGTTTGTTAATTTTAAGCTCAAAATAACTATAGTTGGTCCTAAAATAGAAAATGAAAAGTAGAATTGGAAAGGCTAAGCTATTACAATGAGCATTAAAAAATGCTTTTAGGTCTCCAAGTCAATTTTCCTCCTTTTCCTACAAAGGCGACGCTCTGCAATTGATAAATTTGATGCTAAAAAGAAAAGTGACACTCTATTGAAATGCAAAGGTAGTGCTCTATAGAATACAGAGAGCGCATATGTAGTGCAATATCAAAAGCAATGCTCTATCAGAAGCATAATTTAGACAAAAGAAAGTGCAGACATAGGCGGTGTTGTAGCAAATGTGATGCCACAGCGGTGAGAAAAGGTGACACTATGTGTTGGAAGTAGCACTAGAGACAAAGGTGACACTCTGCATGCAAGAAAATGCGATGTTGTATGCAAAGGTGATGTTGTATCGGTCAAACACGATGTCGCTCTCCTGTAGCTACAAAAAAAATGTTTTCAAGCAAAATTCATGAAAATAAAAAGGTTAGCCCTCCTTTTAGAGCCAAAATATGAACACCAAACCTGCAATATGCTAACACAAGAACATCAAACAATAGTTAATCATGTTAGCAAACCCAAATCTAGTATTCCCTATGAAATTTTTAGCTAAATCAAAGATAAAACATGAAAATGAGAGAAAAATAACTAAAGATAACATGAAATCAAATTGAAATAGCTAAACCTTCATCCCATTGGGGGAGTGGTGCTCGTTTGATGTGGAAAGAAGCCCTTTCCCAATCCCTTTGATAAGATTTGATGATGTTGATGATCCAAAGTGTGAGATTGACTCCAAATGATGATAAAACTTAGCTAAAATGATGAAAATCATGGAATGATATGAGTTGAAATGCCTATAGTAAGAATGATTGAAGGTGCGGATCCATATTGTGAAGATAATGCTTCTATTTATAGAACTCAAGGGTTGAGAAATGAGAGATTGGTGAATGTTGGATAAAAAGGGAGCCAATAGGAATGTTACACTTGTCACAATTCTATTAGGTGAGTGTGGAGCACTTTTGGAAAATGTGTTGAGTAAAGGAGGATGTAAGAGGAATAAATGAAAATGGTTGAGGATTTGAAAGGATGTAAGAATAATTTATTGAATGTGGTTGGGGATTTGAAAGGATGTAAGAGGAGTTATTGAGGATGTAAGAGGATTTTTGAAACCTTTGGAAGGAAATTTAATGAGGAGTGGTTGGGAAGAATATTCTTTGGAATATGCCATGTGAGGATAAATAGAGGAATTAGTTAATTAAAATAAATTATTTTCATGTGCAACCTGGTTAGTTGACCATGGGTTGATTTAACTCTTGAAGAGTTAAAAGCTGGAGGATTTGTTAATGCTGATTAGAAAGTGGTTTATGATTAATTAATTTGAATGAGTTAGGGGATTGTGGCATTTGATTTGACTTATTTAATCAAATGAGATGATTTAGGGGGATTTAATTAAATGATTTGATTTAATTAAATATAATGAACATTAGTCATAAGAAATGTGAATTAATCTAATAAAATTAATTATTTGATTAATAGCTGAATTTGTTAATTTTAACTAAATAATGTTGATTATTTAATTAATCGATGATTTAGGGAGAAACGGTGTTAATTAATTAGAATAAGATGCATAGTATCAATCAGGAATTTTTAAGTGTCTACAATTGATTACTATGTGAGTGAAAAATGTATCAATGTATAAATGAATTCAAACACATATTAATAAGACATTGTATCAAGAAAACTGAAAAAGAAAATAGGATGAACAAACTGTTACTGCAGCTTCCCCAAAGTCATCCTATTTCTCTCTAATTCCAGCATTTTGTTGTTTCCAAATTACTCTCAGATTTAGCAGATGAAGCTCAATAGAATGGACAGCTGAAGAACGAGATGTAAATAAAAATGCATATTTATGCTCAATGTAAGGCTATGCTAAGATGAAAATATTGTTGTGATGCTAAAAGGATGTGAGTGCATAAGTTGATTGCATGTATGTTTGTGCATTCGTCGTGTGCATGCGTGTGTAACCAAAGCTTGGATTTGCACCAGCATTTATAGAGTCTATGAAAGTATTCGATTGGCTAATTTGATTAATGGCCTAGATTAAGCTTGTTACAATGGACAGTGGAAGATTTTTGTAAGTTTGAGAGGGAGATAGAAGGTTTCCCTTTTCCTTCAATTTTTCGTCATTGAGATCTAAAGGGAAATTGCCGTTTCAAAGAATAAGTTTAGAATGAGTTAGAATTAAATAAAATAAATTTATTTAATTTGTAAGTGAAGATGGATATAGAAACTCGCATAATTAAATAAATTATATTTAATTATGTTTTAGAAGTTAATTTAGAGTGAGAGGAAAATATTAAATTAAATATTTAATACTTAATTTGATTATGAGATGAATAGAATATTCTATTATTTGAATATTCAAATATTCAAACTTTGGAATAATATGATAATTAAAATAAATAATCATATTTATTTAATTTAATTAAGAGAAATGTGGGAAATGTCAATAATTAAATAAAATTATTTATTTAATTAAGGTAGAATTAGAAAATGAACAATATAAATAAATAATAAAATTTATTTATATGTAGATGACTTTAGGAGAATTAATTAAATAATTCATATTTAATTAATTAACAAGCTTAATCATGGCCATTTTTAGACGTATACATTTTTCCCCTCTTTGAAGTGATGTGTGAAACACATTGCTTCAAAGAAAAATAAGATTTTTCCCCTGATATGCTTTTGATGCTGATGCTGATGATGCCCCCTCGGGAGGTAAATCACGGATAAGGACATGGATTACAAAATTTTTGCTAAACAATCAAGATTAGATAATGATATTCTGCGGAGGAGAGAGTGATTTAGCTCCCGAAAAATGATGGAAAGAATGTCCCATTATGAAAATAAAGTCAAAAGGCAGCAAACTTACCTTTGTTTGACCTTTAAAAGGTAAAAAAGTTGAAAAGACAAGTCATTTGCACTTTTTTACTTTGTGAATACTATAGCTCTGAGAGTGACCTTGCGACATGGAGATTCCTTATGATCGCCACCGATTCGAAAGATCTCGCCGATACCAGAGGCCAGTAACATACAGACTACCGGTGAGTCAATCTAACCACCCATGCTAAAAAATTTTACATTTGAAATCAAACTGTATTATTTTTTCGCAAATTTTAGATATGCCAATGTCGTTTTAGCACTTTTAGGAGAGTTTGAGTGCTTTCGATGATTTTTCCAGTGCTTAGGGTAAAAGCAATAGCGCATCCAGACTAGATTTCAAATAGTTAGGGTAAAACCAGTGTAGCGCATTTGATATAAACAATAGCACATATAGGGTGTTATTCAGAAATTTAGGAGTATGGCGCATATAGGAGAAACAGTAGTGCATATAGGAAATAACGCATCGAGAAAAAATAGTGGCGCATATATGGAAGATGCAGAAAGCTAGGTTTAAGCACTTCGAACAAAAATAGTGCGCATATAGAGAAATTGCACATCCGATAACTAAAGTATCACTTAGGTTGATTAAAGTAGCACATATAGGGAAATCACGCATAGGGGATCTGTTTGAGCGTATCCCGTGAAAAGAACAGTGCATATGGGTTTTAGCGCATCCCGCGAAAAGAACGGCGTATATGGGTTTTAGCGCATAGAGGCCACAAAGTAGCACATATGTTGAAAATAGGCAGAATTGATGATTTGATGATAGGAATGTAAAAATGATGATGAATATTGCTTCCTTAGTCAATAGATAGGTAAATTGTCATGTCATCATGCTGATATGGATAGAAATGATAGAATAATCTAATAATTGATTGATAACTTTGCTTCCTAGAGTAGAAAACAAAGAGTAATTGTCTGATAACTTTGTTTCAAAAACAAAGAGTAGATTGAACTGATAACT